>JAVISA010000012.1:0-600000 GCA_032595095.1 Didymellaceae sp. YAFEF048 | reverse complement strand
CGGCGAGGGTGAGCTGGCGCGAGGAACCGAGGACGCGGCGGACTTCGCTGAGGCGGCCGAGCAGCTTCTTGTACGGCGGTGTTCGCGAGGCGATATCGACGTTACGAGCATTGGGGATCGAGGTGGAGGTAGCGAGGCATCGTGCCTGGGTGGGAAGGCGGGATGTGAGCAGGTGCGACTGGTCAAGTCAGTCTTCAATGCCATGCATCTCCCCCAGTCTTATAGTAGAATCAGGTCGAGTATGACTTGGTTTGTGAATTGCCTGAGTGTTCAATTATACTTAGAAAGTACTTACCCTGCAATTGGAAGCCTGTCCGGCTCTCAGTATTTGTGACCGCATCTTGTGGTGTGTGTCTGTGGCGTTGGCGCAGTGCCAGAGTCAGAGGCGCATGGGACACAAAAATGTCCCATGTCCCAGATCTAGGGACGGCCGGCAGTTCCGGTATCGCTTGCGGAGAACCCCTGTCAGCCGTCTCGGCCAACCACAGATGGTTTGGAAGTCAGCGAACGACTTCACTATATCCTACTTGCAAAGCTGCTTTTTCTTGTGATCGAGGGTGAAATGATCGCAGGTGTTGGTTTCGGAGAGAGCTAATCCGCACGAGGCACGAAATTGAGACTTGGAACGCTCTTGCTCACTCGTGCGTACATATTCTCGTAGGCGTAACGACGAACTATCGCAGATACAACAGTCTATATGACATTTAAACTTCAGCTTTGTCTAACTAAAAGCTTCTTAAGTCGTGCGACCAGAGTAATTCAAAGACCTGCTAGTACCACCCATCATCAATGAAACCCAAAAATACAGAGCCTATACCCGCACTGCGCGACGGGACCCAAAGACGGAAAGATCTATCATCTGTACACATCGATCTGTGAGATGCTTTGAAATTCAGGACACTTACAAGCCCGGCGGGGGAGGTACAGCACCGTAGCCCGCGCCTGGCGATCCAGCTGGTGGGGGCGGGGGAGGTGGTGCTCCATAACCTGCGGGCTCTGCGGGCGGTGGTGGCGGAGGTGCTGCGGCACCAGCGCCAGGTGCGGGAGACTGTGTCTGACCGGCTGTGTAGCCTTGCTGACCGTAGTACTGATTGTAGCCACCCTGAGAATACTGAGCCATGACTGCGGCGAAACCGCCATAGGCGGCGTAAGGATCCTCGGCAGGGTTGGCGGCATAATAGGCGGCCCATTGAGCATACTGAGCGGTGTAGTCGGCTTGAGCGTTAGGATCTGTGGCGCCAACAGGCGTAGCGGGAGTGTCAGCAGCGCCGTTTTGCGCACCGTAACCTCCACCATATGCGGTTCCGCCTCCATAGCTGTAGCTCTGGCTACGATCGCCCCTATCACCGCGATCACCACGATCGCCCCTATCACCACGGTCGCCATAGCCACGTCCACCACCATAGCCATCTCTGTCGCCGTAACGGTTTGGTGGAGGGCGCTCCTTAAACGCTTGGTAGTCAGCCTTCACCTTCTCAAGTAGCTCGGTGCATAGTTCTTTAGCTTTCTCTACGCCCTCTGGTCGAGGTCCACTGGACATCATTAGTCTCGAATCTTCCTTGAGGGGTAACACAGCTTACGCAATGTGGAGGTACATAGGCTCTTCACTCTCTTGGCCGGATTGAGGTTCCATGAAACCTGATCCACGACCCTTGATCTGGACCTTGCAGCTAGTCTCTTGTTGGATATACTTGACGTTGTCACCCCCGCGACCGACTACCTGTGCTCGCAAGTTGAAGCCACTAATAGGCTCGAGACCAACGGAGAGCTTCTCTTCGGGCCATTTGCGCTACAAAGCATGTTAGCAAAGGCCCATGTGATTGACGACAGACAGTACGCACTCGGCCAAATTCGTCACGTTCGAAGTTCTCAGGCTCACGTCGACGGAAGCGACGCTCATCGACCAGATTGGGTAGTTCCTGTGTCAGCATCTCTTCGATCATCTTAACGGCTTGGTCAAGTCCTTCTTTGGACGTGCTGGTGACGCGAAGATAGAGAGGAGGGTTCTGAGGAGGAATCAGTCATGGTCTTGACAATGTAGACGCTAACGTACAGCAGCAGTGGCCATGCTCTTGTCTGGGTAGTATTCTCCTCGAGTAGTGACATCTTGGAAAGTATAAGCAGCAGATTCTAACAGAGTCAGATCAATGTGTTCGGGTGTGCGTACCGGCGCCAGTGTCGTCTTTGATCTAGATGTCACAGCAAGGTCAGCATTTGAAGAATGTTTGCGGGGCAGCTAGAAGATCAAGTAAGCTCCAGATCTCCCTGAGGAGAAATGCGCAAACAACGAGCACAACTCGAGCCCCACGACGCTGTCATGTATGCAGAAGCGCCGCGGCGGCAGCGAGAGGACAGCGATCCTAAACAATCAGTGGATGACAGAAGTGATTTACCCTTTTTTGTACAGCTCCTTTGGTCAGAGTATAGCGATTTCTAAGATCGTTGATTTCAATGTCTTTGATGTAGTCACCATCCTGTTGGTATATCTCGCTAGCGACAGCTTCATTGGACTTGGGGGCGGGCGACTTGACGACTGGAGGGGTGGGCGCCTGCAAGGAAGGTACTGTCAGCGCGGGTCGTCTGAGGGCCATGGCCATGGCATGGCATGCGACAGACAAAGACGTACAGAGCGAATGGGCGGCACGTCGACATGCTGGATGCCTTTCTTCGCTTGGATCTGCGCGTTGATCCTCGCAGCCGCAGCCGCCGCCGCAGCCGCCGCCTTGTTCTTTGTGCCAGCGGTGGACGGGCTGTCGGTCCCCTCACGGGCTACAGGGCTGCGTTCACGATGCGACTCGGACTCCCTCCTCGATGGCGATCTCGAGCGACGGTCTGTATCGAAACGCGAGCGTGTGGGGCGTTCAGGCTCGTCGCTGTCGAAGCGCGATCGGGGGCGACGTTCGTCAGACATGTTTGCACGCAGGCGTGGTGTGGGAAATGGGGTTGCGACGGGAGTGATAGTGGCCTGGCCTGCCTGGCCGTGTAAAAGCGCGACTGGCGGGCGCAGGTTCAGGCTAGCGCGACCGTGGTCGTGGCGCTCCGCCGCTGCGCTGGGCTTGCCGCTGCACGTCCCTTGGTTTGCCAAAGCGGCTGGCCGAGACCGGAGAGGCTCCATGTGAATCAGAAATATTGGGCAGTCTGGGGAAGCTCTCTCTCTCACTCATTCATTCACCAACGCCAAACGTCCCAGCCTCGCCCTCGCAACCCACGTCGTCGCTCAGTAACCTCTCTCAGAGTCAATTGACTTCTGATGGCATCACAGCGAGCTTTGCTGCCTCTGCGCAGCTTGCTCGGCCGGCAATGCGCCGGAGCTGTGCGCCAGCAAACAAGGGCATCGAGCTCCAACTCGTCGTCCACGCAAGCTCTGGCATACAAGGCTCTGCACCGCCGCATCGCGCCTCTCCCTACCGAAGACCGTCCTCCGGCCTGGTCAGCCCCAGCTGCCGTCAGCAGCATCCTCTACGAGACTCCCCTGCCCTCTCAGAAGCCCCACAAGAAGCATATCCTCAACTGCCTGGTACAGAACGAGCCCGGTGTGCTCTCGCGTGTCTCTGGTATCCTGGCCGCCCGTGGCTTCAACATTGACAGTCTCGTCGTCTGCAACACTGAGGTCGATGATCTCTCCCGCATGACCATTGTCCTGCAGGGACAGGAAGGTGTCGTCGAGCAGGCCCGCCGCCAGCTCGAGGACCTGGTTCCTGTCTGGGCTGTGCTCGACTACACAGAGTCTCCTCTCGTCCAGCGCGAGCTGCTCCTTGCCAAGGTCTCCATCCTTGGACCTGAGTACTTCGAGGAGCTCCTTGCTCACCACCGCGACATGGCTCACAACCCAGAGCTCGAGAACTTCAACCCCGATGAGTTGACCGAGGAGGAGCGCCAGGCTCTTGCCGAGGAGGCAGCCAGGGAGTCGCTGAGGAAAGACTTCCACCCCAGCAACCTTGCTGTCAGTCAGGCGCTCCGCCACAAGCACGAGCACTTGCGAGCTATCACCTTCATGACTCACCAGTTCAAGGGCAAGGTCCTGGATATCAGCACCAACAACTGCATCGTCGAGCTCTCTGCGAAGTCAGATAGGATCGACTCCTTCATGAAGCTGATCGCGCCGTTTGGTATCTTGGAGTCTGCACGAACTGGTAAGCGCAGCCTCCCACATGTAATCAAGATATGGCTAACGTCAAACAGGTCTCATGGCCCTTCCCCGTTCCCCTATCCACAGCTCGGAGGATGTTGGCGAGAAGGAGGCTGAGGACATTGTCGACACTAGCTTGTTGCCTCCTGGTTAAATGCCCCTTGTCCAGGTGTCGAAGTGGATGAATGTGACTGCAGTTGTGGAGATACCTCCAATCTCTGCGTGTAATCTAGTCAGGATCTGGAGTTTGCTGCGGGTTAAGTAGCATTGAAATCGGATGGTATGCAGACACTCTGAGGAAGCAGGCGAGTGGATCTTTGTAATCTTGTGTTGTTTCCCGCCGCCATTCCCGCGTTTGGTTTCGAATTGTGAGCGAGACCCTGGATCTGACGTGCAATAAAGGTCCAGTCGTCTTCCACCACACGAGTCATTTGGACGACCTCAAGGGTCGATGTGACATTGAAAGTGGCCCAGATGGTGTGCCCACCCACCTGGCGGAGCGCAAAGTCTCCCGGACATAACGGCACTGCCGAGGTCAAAATGATGGAGTCTGTTCAGGCATGCCCCGTTTAGACGGCTGCTGGTATCCGCAAGCATGTCGCATATCCAACATCGTGTGAAGATCATAGTCTCGACAGGCTTCAAGTGAGCGAGCCAATCAGACTCGACAAGTGACGCCTCATTGAATCCTTCGATCTGGCCATGAGGTTTCGATACCCACCACTCTGCAGCATATCGATGCACGTATGAGTGGACCCTTGCAGTCTACAAGCCGTCTGCAGAGATGCACACGACCTCCTACCATATGTGTATATCCGCGGGCGGGCGGGCGTGGCCGCGAGTGTGCTTCGCAACTGATTGCTTTTGCTGGCTCACCGTAGACATGGTCAGCTCTATTGCTACCCGAGCAAGATGTGCGTCACGGCGCCTAGCATTCACTCGAGGATACAAGTTCTTGATCACACAGTGCTTGCTGAGAAGGTTGTCGTGCTGTGTGAAGCAGCATCGTCGAATGCCACCACTGGGCTTTGTAAAGTTGTCCTACAATTGACTAAAATATCCATGTCAGGTAGTTTAGCAGGGCAATACCCGAAGGATTCAGGCAAATATTATGCTGGAGCCGTGCAAAAAATACCATGAGTGCCACGCCTAGATCCTCTCTTGTCGAGCCATTCGATGCGTCTAAACCTACCACGTTGACTTCGTCAGCCTGCTCTGCTCCATGGGCAGTGGGTCGCGTTGCGAGACTCCACCGTCCGGCCCTGGTCCCCCGTCCGCACGACCCTGAAGTTCTTCATCGGGGCATGCTGCATGCAACCCATCGACGTACCCAACGTGGGCGGTCGATACGAAAGCGCGATTGAAGTAAGCAAAAGAATTTCCTCCATACAGACCACTCAGATGATAGCGCAGACCACTCCCGGCTGCGGCTCTACGGCATCTCAGTGCCATGGGGCTGCTCCTGCCTGATCTAGAATTCATCGACGTCCAGCTCGCTTGTGCGGTTCGCTGAATGAAGCCTTCACATGTAGGCCCACCGGGTGTCTACCGAATAAGCCTTAGCCCCCTGTCGCGCGGGCTGCTTGAAGCAGACCCTGGGGCGTGCATACTGATTCGTATCGCCGTCGATTGCGATTGCAACCTGACTCTGATTGGGCTGTGCAGTCTGTTGAAGGACAAAGATTTCAAAGATTTCTGCTGTTGCACGTTCAACGTGCAGCTGCAGGCCCTGGTCGTGCTGCCGGTAGCTGGGTCTGGGATCAATACGGACCAATTTAGAACCTCGGAAGCGTGCTTCATGGCTGTTGCGTGCTAGTGTCGCGGCCATGCTCACGGAATCGTGCAATGCCCAGCAGGGATACTCCGCGAGCGTTGACCTTGCAGCAGCAGCAGCAGGATGTTTAGCTCGACGGCGCGGCAGGAGCTAGACTAGGATGGCTGGGCAGGCGTCACTTCGTCACAGTCCGCCCGTTGCTGAGATGCTCATAACAAGAGGCGTCGCTGCGCCGTCCCGTCCATGCGCATTACTCTACCTCTTGTGTGTACTGCCAGACTTGGTACCTGAACTGCTGCAGATAGCCGTTCGCGATTACATCACGCATTCCCAGACGTTCGAAGATAGCCGCATGCGCCTTGGCCAGACTGCCTCCCACCACCAATCTCCAGTCGTTCCGTCCGGTGAGTCCTCCGCGATTCCGTTTTCTCTCATGCATGGCAATCGGGCCACTGCAGTGGATTATGGCCTGCAGCATTAATGGGACCGAATGCGATTGTGCCAACAACTCATATGTTGAGCACCGAACGGCGTTATCTAACATGGCTCTTATAGTCCATCTGCTGCATCCACTCGTGTAACCTCGTACAACGACCTGTCGTCACCCGCAGTCGAGCCTCTGCACATAGACTGCCTCATCCTTATTCTAGGTCATGAAATACGGCGATACATTGCGCCAAAGGAGCATTCCTGAATGGGGCCATTGTAAGTGACGTCGTTGCACCCGCAAGTCTCGAATTGCCCCAACTGACAACATCGCGCAGTTAACATCGACTATGATTACCTCAAAGACCTAATCAAGCACCAGACGACATCTGGGACGAACAAAGCCGTATCGATTCCCGGACAGGGCACCGGCAGCACCGAGAAAGCCTTCAGCGAGACCTTCTTCCGGGTCCTGCAAGCGCAACACGATCGCATAAATCTGTTCGTCCGGAGCAAGAGCGGGGAGATAGAACGACGATTAGAGCACATTGGCAAGAGCCTAGAACAATTGCGCCAAAAACAGTCGCCAGAGGGACGTCTACCAGCCAGAACAGTCGAGAGATACGCCAAGATAGACGCAGATGTCGCAAGGTAGGCGCAATGTCATGGCAACAACAGCGCAAGAATAACAAGCTGACTCGCTGCAGGACTGCTGAGGAGATCCGCTCGTTGTCGCGTTTCGTGGTCGTTCAGCGGACAGGTTTCGCCAAGATTCTCAAGAAGTATAGACGCTGGACGCAGGACAGGGAGCTACCTCATACATTCAAGGATGAGCTCAGTAGTCGACCGGGCAGCCTCTTCCAGCTGGATCTAGGGTACCTCCTTGATCAATACATTGATGTCCTCGGTGCCCTTCGCTCAGTCTTCGATGGCGACAACGCGGCAACAACACACAAAGATGTTGACGCCCACCTGCCAGCTGCACGCATAACCAAGGCTCTTGAGCATGATGACCAGCTGGACTTCGATCTTGCTCTCTCTACTGTTCCTTTGGGCTCCAACGGCCAGAAAGCTACATACTGGATACATTCTGATCATGTCGTCGAAGTTCAGGTCTTACTACTCCAACACATGCGACTCCATACCAAAAGCACCAAGTCGTCATCACGCAGGGCTTCTGCCAACGCAACGCCTCGCCGTCGTCAGTCTTCGAGCACGAACATAGATCGTTACTTTGGCAACGAAGATGCTGTCGGTCTTCAAGTCCTGGACTATGCGGAAGCATTTGCCATCAAGCAGAACGCTAGCACTGTTGGCTCAAGCGAAGATGATAAAGGGAACATTGGTATTAAGGCTGCCGCTAACGTCCGTTTTTCTGCGGCTGCCGAAGCTGCGATCGTTGTTTGCACTGCAACTGATCCACGCACGCAGTCGGCTGGAGATCTTCGGATTGCAAAGTTGAAGCGCAAGTTTACGGAGGCCTTTTTGGATACCTCAAAGCCTTTGCCTGACAAGCAGAACGTTCGTTTCGTTGACCGGACAGGATCGTTCTTCGATGGTGAAGAGGAAACCCAGAGCATTCGACAATGGTTGACAGAGCATAAGGAGATCACTCCTATCGCTGGTGTAGGAGCTAAGCGCACTAGATTCGCTGGGTTGCACAACACTTCAGCAGGTGGTGTTTGGGCTACGTTGGATCGAGAGATCTTCATGAAGAAGTCCTTAGTCAAGGACCTCGCGAACGATGATTGGGCTGAGACAGCGTCGTCCGGCTCAATCATGTTCCCTCATGCAATTCTGGAGATCCGTCGAGAAGGAAGCCAGGCTGGCACACTAATCCAGAGCCTTGATCGAAGTCACCTTGTAAGCGACTTGAAGAAGTCCATTACAAATGAGTAAAGCTAATACGTATAGGTCGAACGTGTCCGCGGTTTCTCGATCGAGGCCCACGCGGTGTGGGCTTGCTGTAAACCAACTTCTATGTCTGCTCCCCACTGGATGGCTGTCTTGGACAAGGACATTCGTAAGCTACCAGAGCCGGTAAAGCGACGTAGCCGCAAGAACAGAGGGAGCGTGAGTGGGTCCAACACACAATCCTCACCGCCAATGACATCAACCTCCAACACATCCTTCGACGGGCAACTCAGCCCTTCGACTCTGCGGAACGGCGAGTCCTCCGCAACCTCGGCGCAAGATTTTGTAGATCCCCCGTCACTGCAAGCTTTCAGGAAGAAGCACCGCAAGCCATACGCAGACCACACCCCGGTCGTTCGAGAGGAGCCCGAGACGCAACGTTATTGGAATGAGTATGACAACCCTGAGGATGAGGAAGAGGGATACTACATCTATGTCGATCCCAATGCTTCTGTCAAGTTCCCGGGGCAAGAGACACTTGAAGCTTGGACCAAGAAGACAAGACAGCTGTTCGGCATGCGACTTCAGGCCGAAGAACGGTCCCTCTTGTCCACGGCGGAGGATGGCTCAACAGACGACGAGTCGGGGGCCGAGAGCCCATTAGGCTGGAACCCTCGAAACAACTACGGTACCATGTCGTCGCGCAACGGAAGCCTCCATGAAGGCTACTTCAGCAGTGTCTTCCGAGGCAGAGTTAACCCTCATCATGACGTGGAGGCACTCCAGGAGCGCAGATCCCTGCTTAGTGAGCTACAGGCCCGGGACCGTGAGCGCGAGACGACCAAATTTCGCTTCTATTGTACATGTCTGGCTGCGGCATTCGCAATCGACTTTATTCTCGGTTTGATGACCATGACAAGCCGCAAGAAGGAGCGGGGTGCTGTCGATATTGGCGTCCTCTTCGGTGCTGTATGTGCACTGATGCTGAGCATTGTCGCTCTTGTCAGCATGAAGAGTAGGCGGCAGAAGCTGGGGTGGGTACATCAAGGCGTCGTCATGAGCATTGTACTCGCACTGCTGGGCCTGGATGTGCTATTGCTGTTGTGGGTTTTGCGGATCTAAAAGAGGAGGTGAGAACGTGCAGTAATTAGGGGATCAGAGCATCGGGTACTGCTTTTTCTAGTCTTACAGCGGGTTTGGCGCTCGGGAGCAAGTGTTGCGTTACGTTTTGTTACCGATATCCTTGGAATTGCTAGCGATGTTGATTGTACACGGGTAAGGAGAAAGGCGCAGGCGTAGGAACTGGTGGACATACCACAAGCAAACAGCCCAGACAAAGCCCAAAAACAATTCAAACTGATAATTCAAGTATCTGGACAAATGGTTCGTAGTGACTATCAACGAAACTTCGTAGTCACAGGCAGCAGAGCAGAAGCGAGCAGCTTCTCATGGTATTTTATAGCAGTGCTTCCCAGTGCACGTCTAGACATGTTGCAATCAGTACTTATCTATCATCAGGAAAGTTATGATCCAATATCAGCCTCTTGTAAGACATTGTGACATTTGAACCGACTCTCAGCACGTTGACATCCACTCCTCGCAGCAGGAAAGTATCCTGCTAAAGTCACGGCAAGGCAACGAAACACATTCCATCTGACAAGTCCACACCAAAGAACGTCAACGGCAGCCACCATCTCCCCCCTCGACCATCACGCAGAACCCGCCTTGCATGGCGAAAGTCCGCGGCACCACACTGCTCAAAGCACGCAGTCGCCACCCATCAAGCCTCCAATCTCATGCAGCATGACGTTCCCATCGTAACCGCGCGCTACACCACCCATCAAACCACCGCCATGGTCGTTTCAGCTCCTTCTCGCGACCCGTGGAAACGACACAGCACTCGACACCTCTCCTACAAACCTACCACATGCAGGCGGAAAGCGTCAGGGGGGCCATGCGGAGCGAACCGTGGAATCCGCACCGCAATCTACACTTTGCAACGCTACTTACTGTATGAGGCTATACACTACGCGTCAAGGCCGCCGAGCTAACGAGCGCGCGTAAAGAATTTGTATCTTCCATAGCGTGCCCACGGAAACACAACACCGCTCGTAACGCACCCGCAGTGTCAACCCTACATGGTGCCTGTTCGGCGCCTGGGTATCCCGCTACCTCGCCCACGGTAACGACACCGCGTTCGACACCTGTTGCTGAGACCTGCTCGTTGCGGCCGCCGCGAGTGGGGAGGGCAACCGTGGGTTGTGCGCAGTGTTCGATGGGTAGGGAGGCGGAGTTACCGGATGCGGTAGGTTTGGAATGTTTTGGTAGGTTTAACAGGGGCGGTTTGTAGGGTAGCGCGGTGGGAAAGTTGCGCGGTTGGCGGGCGCTGGGTTAGCGGGCAGCTGTCACGATGGCACGTTGGAATGCAGAAGTGCGTTGGTGTTCCACGGTTTTGGGGGGCGCGCGGTGGGCATGGCGGACCGGTGGTTTTTTTTTTTGCTGGCGGCGCTACCGAGTGCGTACCGGTACTCAGACCGACCGGACGGGGGGTTGGGTGGGTGACTGGGGCGTCTGGTGGTGGATGATGCGGTGCGTGTGGGCTGGGAAGGTTAAGGTTCACCCGGGTACGTGGGAGAGCCTGGCATCAACCCTTGCTGTGAGCGGCTGTGGTCGATGGGAATGGTCGTGGATTGCCTCTTTGGGCAGGGGGAGTAGGGCTGAACAGGGTTTGTTCGCGTGGCCCGCTCGCGTGCGCAACCATGGTTGGGCGTCTGTGTTCAATGAAGGATGCGTTACTTGCCTGTTCGGTGCTTGACACTGAATCGAAGGCGTTGATAGAAATGGGGGCTCGGTTCGCAAGGGGGTCGTGGAAGGTGGCTATAGGGTTTGGTTGGAGGTAGCTGGAAGGGTTCAAGTGACATTTGTTAAAGACTCTATACAGCAAGTCTACCTGTTTCATGGCCATGTTACAGACTGAAGAGAACGGCTTCCGCGCGTATTCTCGATACGAGCAACTACGTAGATTTTGTATGCGAGTGCGTAGGCATGTGGATCAAGGGCGGCCGATTCCGTCATAGCTTTGTGCTGTGAGGTGTGCCTGATCTGGGCTTCCTTGCGACTGAACGTGCGTAAATTGTTTGACGTCTCGAGGGAGTGTTCAAACTTGCGACGAGTGGGCTCGGAGGTCCCGTCGTTATTACCGCAAGCCTGGCCTGAAGGTGAATGTGGCGACGTCGACCTCGGTGCGCGTCGTGGCCCTCGTGTCTGGCTCAGTTCTAGGTCACATGCGGTCTTTTGGGCAGTGCAAGACGTCTAAAACACAGACACGACCTTTCTCACCTTTCCTGCCCTCTTAGCCTAGAAATGTCTCGATGAGTTTGATATCTTCCTACTTTATCGATCCTGTCGTCAGGGCAGGTCGCAGATTCTCGGGCACTGGCACCGCGCCTGTGCCGCCAGCCGGTGATGCAGCAGGACTGCTGTCACATGCCAATGGCAACGACTTGACCGCAACACCACAAGATGGCAGTACCGCAAATTCTGAAGCTTCTGCGGCCCACGATGCGCCCGATGTCCCGAGCGCCCGGCCTACGCATTTTCTAGAAAGGGTCCGCAGATACTCATCTTTCACGCGCCGGCCGAATGATGTGGTTGTTGATGAAGAGACGGGTGATGACGAAAGCACCGTTAACGCAACGACTACGGCACCAATCGATATCCCCAGCGACGCCGCAAACATGTCAGCAAACCCCTCGCGCCCACTCGAGCACCGCTTCCGCAGTCTTGACCTCGACAATCCCGTCTCCAGCGCACCAGCCGCCCCGACTGCCATTCCAGGCGCAAGACTGAGCACTCCCCTCCAGAATGCCGGGGGCATGTCCGAGTCGTTGCCGGCGGATGATGGCTTTGCCCATCTGCGCGCACGCATCCACGAGATCAGGGCGTTGGATGTCCCTGAGCAGGAGCGGGCGCAGATGGTCCACGGGCTGATGATTGAGCGATACAACCACATGCGCCCGACATCACCAAGCAGCATTCTCTCACACGACCGCCCAGTCACGCCCAATTCGGCACACTCCGTCTTCTCCGACTACCACGCCTCGTCGCCTCTCTCCGCTGCGTCTGACCTTGGTGTCGAGAACCCTTACAAGCTGCGCCCTGGCGACACCGACCCGAGCTATCGGTCCATTGAGCATAATGACGAGGAAGACGAGGAAGATCAGATCGAAGAGGAGCTGGTGCTGGGGTGTCGACACTACAAGCGTAATGTCAAGGTTCAGTGCTACGACTGCAAACACTGGTATACCTGCCGGCACTGCCATGACGAAGTCGAGGATCACGCCCTGAATCGAAAAGCAACGCAGAACATGCTCTGCATGGCTTGCGGGACTCCACAGAGAGCGTCTGACACTTGCAAAAAGTGTGGCACGGAGGCAGCGTGCTACTACTGCGATATTTGCAAGCTCTGGGACAACAATGCCAGGAAGAAAATCTACCACTGCGCGGATTGTGGTATCTGTAGACGTGGTGCTGGTCTGGGCAAAGACTACACGCATTGTCAGGTAAGTTCATGTGCCGTGTGATATAGCAGACCCTTTCTCACATCGCGCAGAGGTGTAATGTATGCATCACCATATCACACGCAGACTCACACGTTTGCATACCGCGAGCCACAGACTCTGGGTGCCCCATATGCACCGACTATCTCTTCACCTCGTCTGCAGCTGTCGTTTCCATGCCCTGTGGACACTACATGCACAAGCAATGCTACACGCTGTACATGGAAACCGCATACAAATGCCCCATCTGCAAGAAAAGCGCCGTGAAGATGGACCTGCAATGGCGCAAGCTGACGTCCGCCATCGAAGCCCAGCCCATGCCAGAGCAATTCGCCAACACCCGCGCCATCATCCAGTGCAACGACTGCTCCCGCAAATCCTCTGTCAAATACCACTGGCTCGGCAACCAATGCGAGAACTGCGACTCGTACAACACCAACGAACTGCGCATCCTCAACGGCCCAGACAGCGAACAAGCCGCCAACACCCTCCTCGACGCCGACGCAAACTCGGGCTCCCGATCCCCCGCCAGCGTCTCCTCCCCACAATCCCAAGCCCTCCGCTCCCCGCGCTACTACTTCCAGCCCGACGAGCCCCAGGAGACCTGGCTCCCAGGCCAACTCCCCTCCTTCCCCTTCCAAATGCCCCAGTTCCCCACCCGCCCCCGCATGCCAGACATGCCGCCTCTCCCACGGATGCCCGGGTTCCCATCTCTCCCGCAGTTCCCGCAGTTCCCCAACATGCCGCGCATGCCCACGATGCCGCAGATGCCGCAGATGCGGCGCGACGCGGAGGACATGCTCGAGCGGTTCCGCCGCTCCATGGACGCATACCTCAATCCCACAGGCGAAGTCCGCGACGAGCAGGTCCCGTTCATCGACCTCGGCGGCGGCGGCCGCGGCGGACGTGGACATGGCCGTGGCGTCGGTGTGGTGCACGGGCAAACCGCCATCGGTGACGACGACGAAGAAGAAGAAGAAGAAGAGGAGAGGCGCGAAACCACCCAGGCCACCGACGGCACCCAGGTCAAAGGCCCGTATCTGCCGCAGTACTTCCTCGAGCGCTTTTCCCAGGCGCTCACGCGCTTCAGGAACGAGCTCAACCCGGGCATGGACGAGATCCCGGATCTGGATCTCGCTGACGACGGGGGGGAGAGCAGTATGCGGGGGTGGGGTCTAGAGCGGAGACGCAGTGGCGCTGGTGCTGGCGGTGCTGGTGAGGGAGGAGGAGAACATGGCGACGACGAGGTGTCGGAGGATAGCAGTGATGAAAGTCACCATGATGATGAAGATGATGAGGAAGACGATGATGATGATGACGACGATGATGATACCAACGCGCAAGTCGCGCACAAGCGGAAGAGCAAAACGGATTGGGATCTCCCTGGGCATCTGTAGCGGATTCGGTTCGGCTGGTTACACACACATATGGGGCGTTTTTCTTTTCTGTCTGGAGTAAGTAGAGTGGAAAGAAAGATGGGCATGGCGATCTGGCGTTGTGGACTGAGATGAAGGCAAGGCGGAGGGGAGGCAATGGTGCATACCTATCTAGAGGGAATGGATGGAATCGAATGAAATCTGATGAAGAACCTGCGTCTGTTGACTTGATTGCATGGTAGGGTCTGACGGTGTTGGTTTCTGGAGCGTCTTGGGCAATCCTGATGATGTATGTTGATATACGTTCCGAACACGTTCGACTTGACTTCGAGGTCCATGTCGACTCACGTCGAGCCACCCATCTGGTCCTTGGAGAAACACATGCGAGATGTCAGAGGGATGCTGGGATATCGTATATCGTATGTCATGCATGGTATTGGTCGTTATAAGTTTTGTCTATATGCAAATGCGGCGAGTGCGTTTTGAAAGAAACAACTCACTCACAGCGCCCTCCAACTAACTCCGCCTTGTTCCCGATGAAGAATCGTTATGTAACCCCCCAAAAACGCCACGAATGCACATCGGCCTTCTTCTTCTTCTTTCTCGCAAAAGACCCACTGTATCTACAACTGAATATCGTTGTTCAGCAGCCTGACCTCCTCGCCGGGCTTGAACGCAGGCAGGCCGATGTACGGGCACCCGTCGCATCTGAAGGCGTCGCCGAGGGCGCAGTTGCCGCAGCTGCCAACCTTGCCCTGGACGGTGAAGTCGACCTCGTCGAGGAGGTCGTCGGCGCCGAACTTCATGGTGTTGAGTGCTTTGTCGGCGTCGGCGCGCTTCGCGGCGTCTTCGGCTTCGATCTTCTCCTTCATACCGCAGGTGCAATCTTTGCAAGCACGTCGGCGCTTGCCTGGCTTGGGCTGACATTCGAGAGCTGTGGAGTGTTAGTGTGAGTGTGATGGTGGTTGGGGGTAGGAGGGATGTGGGGAGACAAACGCTGGATGACAGGGCGGGCCATGTCTGCTTCTGTGATGAGATCGTCTTCGTCGATCAAGTAGTCGTCTTCGCCAGTAATAATGGGGTCGTCGAGGTCGTCGCTGAAGTCGACAAAGCCAACACCCGAAGGCTTTGCGGGTACAGGCTCAGGCGAGGGTCGCTTGCCGTTCAGGTTGATGCGGTTCAAGTTCAGCGGGACAGAACCGTCTGCGTTGACCTCCTGGACAGCACCGTTGGTGTTGGTTGTGCCGTTCGCTGCCTTCTTCCTGCCAAACTTCAAAGGTATCGACACGGGCTCCTCCTGTGCGGGCTTGGTCATTCCCTCGGCGCCCTCGACCAGGCCAGCGAGGATAGCCTCTGTCTTCTCTGAGCCCTGCAGTGCGCCGTCCTGGCTCTTGAACACACCGCCGACCTTCAGTGCGGCGACAATCTTGTGCATGACATCGCGGACGAGAAGGGCGTGGCTCTCGCGCGAAGTGCCAGCGGCGTCAGTCAGGAGCAGCACGACATCGTATGTAGCGGACGGCAGATTGGCCAGGCCAGCCGCAATGCGGTCCAGCATCTGCAGGTCGGACGAGGCGCGGTCATGGATCTCATATATGCTGTTCAGCTTCTCCGGGTGCGCCGCGACAGAGGGCGGCGCAATGATGAGTGTGCGTGAGGTCATGGCGGGGTCGTGGTGGGGCGGGCGAAGGGCGAAGGGCGAAATTGGGCTGCAGCAGTGTGCAGAGGCAGGAGCGTGAGGAACGTCAGTTGCACGTCGAGGGGTATCGTGAAGAGAAAAGCAAAAGGGATATCTTGGGCGCTGAGCAATCAACTTCGCGACATTGCCGCATTCGACTAAAGTTCGCGATTAGCACTTCCGGCGCTCGGAGAAAGCACTTCAGTGGCGCGGCCAGTCATCAACGACGCGATTGGCTGGCCGTGCGTGGACAGTCATCGACCAAGCGTGACCGTCAGGCCATCTGGGTGGGCTCGCTTCACTTGGCCAGGGCAGAGTCGGCAGCCCTGGAGCATTCCGTCAGACCCACTTTGCGGCAGTAGTCAAACCTGGGGTAACGCCGAAGCACCACCAAGAGACGAGGCCTCAGGCGAGTCCCCCTCATGCTGCGCCTCTGGGAGAGGCCAGAGACTGGGCTAGACTCTATCTTTCTCTCTGTGCAGCAAAGCGACAATTGCTGTCTCGAAAATGGCTCAAGCATTGCAACGGGTGGGTTGACGAGCAGATGCTGGAGTCTCCCGACATCCCATTCACCCAGTGGTTGCGTGACGTAGGACCCTGCAGTCGGCCACTCCAGGCTCAGGAACACAGTGTGCATCTGCTGTGCAAGCACTTCTGCAGCAAGAAGGAATGCTCGTCGCCGTTGTCAGGGGTTCTGCAGAGCTTCCAACCGCTTCCACGGATGTTTACAGGGTCCGACTGCTAACGGTGATATAAAGGAAGTCACGCCTGACCCCGCTCGCGCAAGCTCGCGTGCTCTTCCTCTGATCTCACCTCACATCAGGCTGTTCAGCACCCAATCTTCGCAATTTCAATTGGCTTTCACTGTCCATCACCAGTGCCCTCTTTTGTTCTGTTCGCATGGTGAGTTGCATGCTCTCCGTGGTGCCGATCGTAGTGGCTCCACGCAGCTACGCCATAGCATCACGAGACCAACCTTACGTGACCAAACAGACCCACTGATAGCTACCAGCTCCGAGCTCCCCGTACTTGACTACTTCAACCTCACCTTGCCCACCATTGACTCTCAACTCGTACTTTCCGTACACCTTCATCTCAATACTCAATAGAAAGTAAGTAGACGGCCTCTTGCACCCCTACCTCCACCGCAGCCACTTTGAAAACCTCTCGCTGAAGCTCACGTTGCTCAATGATCGTTTTACGAGCAAACAACGTACGGTTCCTGTACTAATTCTCTACAGTGACTCGCTCTCACAAGTGGACTGACCGTGATCACGCCGGTATTGCCGATGGCACTGCCGAGCGTGAGTCGAAGCTACCTCGCTACTTTGCCAAACAAGGTCATGCCGACGCTGATCCCACCAAGACCAAGAAGGATGGTAGTGGAAAGGGCAATTGGTATGTTGAATTGTTTGGAGTCATGTTTTTGCCGCTCCCAATCCCCCCGGGCCAACAACATGACTTGCTCTCACCAAACCTCGCGTATCTGGACTAACGTCAGAACAGGGGTCGCGATGGTGACGAGGTCGAAGACATGCCCTACAACATGAACAACGCACGTCGTCGCAGCAACTCGTCGACCCACCAACTCAAAGACTTCAAGACCAAGTTCGAAACCATCGAGACCGAGCCTGTCTTCGAGGAAGAACTTCACGGTCCCATCGGCGAAGAGCTCGAGAAACAGAGCACTACCTCTAGCTCCAACAAGAGTGTTGACGAGGAGGACCACGATAGGAAGTTGTAAGATAAGTGTGCCGCTCTGGGGTTCACGGCTCAATCCCGCAGGGAGGCCTAAGAATGCTCTAAGATATAGCATGAGGAGGCGTGACTGCAGACCGATCTGGCGGACTGGTCTGTGGAAAGTTACTGCCGCTCACTGTTTCATCGCTTCCAGGCGTGTGATTTGTACAGTGGTTAATGCAAACATGGCAATTTGTATCAAGTATGTGGAAAGGAACATCAATGTAAATCAATGCAACACAATGTCTACACTCGGCGCTCTGCCTACCTTATATCTCAATGCTATTATATGACGACCAGCTACAAGAAACGGCCATACGGACCACTTCAACGCACTGTCAAGCATACACCAGACGAGCGTAGAAGTCTCGAAGAGCTTACAAAGTCTTCGCCACGAACTTCCCACCACGAGCCCAGTCAATTGATTAAGCAAAGCAGATAACATCACAGAACCAGCTCCTCAAGTCGAGTCAGTGAATAAGTAGTATGATGATGTATCAACCCAACACCCCCAAACGCCAACGCTATGCCATCAAACCCACACCCACATCAACACGCACTTCCCCACTCACCACATGCTCATGCTCATTTCCTCGCCCTCTTCTCACTCGGCGCCGCACTCCCCCCGCTAATCTCACTCGCGCTCCTCTTGCGCGGCCCAGCACCAGCACCAGCACCAGCGCCCTGACTCGTCGCGCGACTAGTCTGGGCGCCGCTCTCGTCCTCGCCGTCGGCGTCGAGGTCGTCGGTGGCTGCGTGGGCGGCGGGCGTGTTTTGCGCGCCGGTGTCGTCTTCGCCCTCGGCATCGTCGTCGTTGGAGTCGTCGTTGGAGTCTTCGTTGTGGGAGTCGTCATCACGGTCGGGGTGAGCGGGGGTGTTTTGCGCGCCCGTGTCGTCTTCGCCCTCTGCGTCGTCGTCGTTCGATGCATCGTTGTCGTTGTCGTTGTTGGAGTTGGAGTCACCGGCGGGCGTGTCCAGGTTGGTGGGGTTTTTGTCGTCGCCGGACGCGTCTGCGGAGGCGTCGCCAGAAGCTGATGTCTCCTGCTTGACGCTGTTGCCTGGGGCGGTCCCCCCTGCGGCGTTGGACGTGGAGGTGCCGTCTCGAGCGGCCTTCATGCGCGACAGCACGCGGCACTCGCCCATTTCCTTCTCCTTGACTTTGCGCACGTCCAGCAGACGGCCCACTTTGGCGACCAGCTGCTCGAACACGTCGGCGACTTTGGTCGTGGGGATTGGGATGATGTCTGGGACGCCGAGTTCTTGCAGTGCGGAAGCGATCTTTTGGGTCTGCACGTTGGATTTGGCTTGACGCATCTTGAGCAGCTTGTCGGAGCCGAAGGTGACGCCTGAAGTGAGCCGGTCGTGCGAGCTGACTGCAAAGCGGTGTTCTTGGTGCGGACTGAGTGTTTTGACGGGTGTTTGGCTTGGTGCGGCAGGAGGGAGAGCCATAGATGTGCGGCGGTTGGCCGAGTTGGAGGCGGAGGGTGTGTTGATCATGTCGTTTGCGCTGAGGCTGAGACGGCCTGGGGCGTTGGAGCCGCCGCTCGAGCGTTTCTTGCTGCGATCTTGCTGGAACAATTGCTGGAAAAGGGCCTGCAGCGCTGTGCTGGATGTGAAGCTTTGCAGACCTGCGGCGGTGGAGGTGTTGGCCTGTGGTGCGTCGAGGCGGGAGCGTAGTTCTTCGCGCTCCGCATCGAGGCGGTTGGCAGCCATGTTGATGCGCTGGAGTTCTGTGAGGAGGAACTCTTCTTCTTTGACCTCGTCCATGTTACGGTTCATAAGCGCATTGGCGAGCATCTTGCGGTTGCGCTCCATGACGGGGTCGAACTTGGAAAGCGTCTCGTATAGGCTGTACTGTTCGGCGTCCATCTGGACTTCAGGGATGCGAAGCTTCATAAGCTTAGCAGAGATGTCGTAGAATCGGGCCTTCATTTCCTCAAGAGAGCGCTCCTTGTCCTTTGGAGTCGCGAATGGTAGTGTCGCCAGCGCGTTTGAATCTGCCTCGCCATTCTCCTGCTGTGCAGCTTGCGCCAGCTGCCGCTCCCGTCTCTTGATAGCCTGCCACTCGTAGCGGTCCCAGATGACAGCCCATCGGTATGAATAGTCCTTCACGATTCCAAACAGATAATCTGTCTCTTCACGGCTCCAGTCGTCGCTTCCTAGGTGTGATTCGTACTCCTCATCTGTGAAGTCTGGCATGTCGACTGTGATGTTGTATCTGACATAGTCGGCGCAATTCTCAACGTAGTCGGTCGTCTCGCTGTCTTGCATGGGCGCGTCGTCGCCCTCTTGTACGGGGGGTGCGGCTGTGGGTTTGCGCCGCCAGTGCTTCAAGACGAGCCCGTCGTTGCGCGCTGGGTTGGTGAACGGCTGCTGGATCCTACAGACCGGTCAGTCATGGAATTCGTATTCTGGAACAAGGCCATTACCATTTCTTCGCAGGCCCTGTGCTCTGCCTCTTTGCGCGGTACGCCTTGCTCTCCTCGTAGACGGCGACTGGTGGTGGTCGCTCACCATATAGCGCCGCGACTTCACGCGCAACACCCTCTGCACAAGCTTGTCAGCTGCGACTCTCTGGGCCCCCACATATTGTGCGCGTGCCTGCAAAACGTACGTATTCTCTTGGTCTGTCCGCCCTTTTTTGACTTCTTGCTCGCTGTCGGCGGTGCTACCTCGCCAACAGGCAGCCCCAGCATATCGCGCACATCGCGATTCGACGCCATCGCGGCCGTGTTTCGATTCGATCCGGCGGGGCAGATGTGTCGGAAAGGGACGTGGTTGATGGTTTTGCAGGGGTGTGCAGCCGTGTGAATGTTGGTCGCGAGGTTCGAAGATGCGCGCCGTGATGCGGCGCTGCCAAGCTACTTTCACGTCTCCACCACCCAAACGGGCCCTCCCGACAACTATGGGTGGCATGATTACGCGCCCACGGGTCAGTACGATATGTGGGCACACGATTTGGCAACACACAAATCCGAATCTCTTTCTAAGCATCTCTAAGCAGGCACAAGCTGGCATGCATGCTTCCATACATTAACTGCCGCCTCCTATCCGGGTTCATCCGGAATAACTCTTCACTGAGATGCAAGCAAACCACAGTATCAGTGCAGACGCTTTGGGAAGACCAAGTCTCTAATTGCTCGCTTTCATCTAAATAAAACCCTTGAAGGCCCGTCGCTCACTTCCACAATACAGACAGGCTCCGGCAAAAGAGACTCCTATACATGCTATGTTTTTCTCCTACCAAACAAACATGAAATAATAACGATGATGAATGAGATGCCAACTTCGTGCCGCCAAAGACGCAACGCCACATACGCCAGTGTAACTGGCTTCCGTCAAACGACTCGCTGTGCAGCTGTCGCTCGTGCTGTCGAAAGCCACATGTGAAGAAAATGATGATGAAAAGAAGAGATCCAGGCTGGCGTCGAGGCGGTTCGGTCGTCGTGAGAGTATTACCTAAGATACCGGAAGGAAGTTTCGATCCCGTCTATCAATCATTACAAAAATACCTATACAGGAAAGACGTGGCTGATAAAAGCTCGCTCAATGAACGAACTCCAGGATGCAACGCAATACGCAGGAAATCAGATGGTGCAGCCCCACTAGTTGCTGCTTCCGCCGCAGCAGAGGACCCGCGTGAGCTTCTGCATGAAGCCCTCCTTCTCAGGCTCCTGCCGCCTCGGCTGCTGAGCGTTCGGGCTTTGTGCCGGCGTCGCACGGTTCTGCCCCTGGTTCAGGTTCGGTTGGCTGTGTTGGAACTGAGCCTGGTTCGACGCCGCGTCGGGTGGTGCCAGATCGCCCTTGCTCTGCCTCTTGATCTCTGCTGCGCGTGCTGCTTGGTCCCTTGGGCTTCTTCCGGGCTGGGCCCGTGTCGCTCCGGGCTTTGGGAGAGGCTCGTTTAAACGGTGGTGGTCGACGGGCAGGTGCGTCTTTTGCTGCCTGTGAGGCTGGCCGTGGACGTTGACGGCAGTGGAGGAGTTCTGGTGGACGTTGGAATGGTGCATCTGTTGAACTGCTGAGGGGTGGGACTTCATTACCTCCCAGCCCTTGCCATTGTTCAGCTTCATCCAGTCGTACTCGCCATCTTCGACCTCGCCAGTGCTCTTGAGCGCCTGGGTGAAGAGCTCACGCAGGTAGTCGTAGTCGGGTGTGTCCTCGAAGCCGAGGTTACGGACGTAGCTCAGGTACTTGTTGAACTCCTCTGTGGATCGTTAGTGACACTCTATGAGATGGGCTGGGAATGAACCTACCAGGGAAGCTGTCGCAGAGATCCTTGATGGGAGTGGTCTGCTTCTTCTCACCGATCTTCTCGTACTTCTGCTTGTTGGTAGCAGCCTTGAGGCCCTGCCATGGGAGTCCGCCTCGGAGGAAGTACATGAAAACGTGGCCCAGGGCTTCCAGGTCGTCCCTACGAGACTGTTCGCGTCCAAGATGAGTGTTGATACTCATGTAACGCGCCGTACCGGAAAGAGACTTGCGCTCCCTGTAAGGAATGTGTTGCTTTGTCTTAGGGTCACGGTATTGCTTTGCCATACCGAAGTCCACGACGTGAATTACATTAGCACTCTTCGAACCAGGACGGCCAATGAGGAAGTTGTCGGGCTTGATGTCGCGGTAGATGAGGTTCTTCTCGTGAATGGTCTGAACCCTCGACAACTGTGCACGTGTTAGCAACCAAGCTCTGCGAGAGCGGCAGTATCGAACGTACCATCTGCTTAGCGACCATGACGACAGTCTTGATAGAGAACTTCCTGTTGCAGTGATCGAACAGGTCCTCCAAACTGGGTCCTAGCAGGTCAATGACCAGGATGTTGTGCAGACCCTCCTGGCCAAAGTAGTAAACATTAGGGATCCCCGCTGCATTGCGTTAGTTCAATGCGTACATGTGTATGTGTTTGAAGCTTGGTCGGCAGGCAACGATGTAGACTGACAGCAGCAATGCTACTGTCCAGGCAACGGCGACACCGAGGATATGGCGCAGCGTGTATGCTCAGCATATGATGCAGTGCGCGTGAGTGTACATGCCAAGGCAGCGTTCAGCAGACAGACCGTGCCTTTCCTCGCTCGAACGGGCGACGTGAGGTAGAATAGGGGCAGCGAGAGAACTTACGGCAGCCCACGAGGATCTTGTACGTGCGGTACTCATCGCGCAGTTGAGGGGCGTCACTTTTACGCGGCTCGAACTTGATGGCAACCTGCTGCTGGTTGAGCAGGTTGGTGCCCTCGAAGATGACGCCAAAGGAGCCCTCGCCGATCTTCTTGCCGACGCGGTAGTGGACGCCGACGACGTTGGAGGAAGTGCTGCCGCTCGCCATGGTGGGTGGAGGGGAGAAGCGCGGATGCAGCAGCTGGGGGAGCGGATGGGTGGCGCAGAGGAGTCGCGGTGGGTGAGAGATGAAGGTCGAAGGGCGTGTCCGGAGGTCGGCTGGGGCTATGCAGGCCGGCGAATCGTCTCCAGGATCGGGTCAAGGGCGTCTGGGGGGCTTGCACTCCTCGGGCGGGCGACGGTGGCTGCAGCAGCGGGCAGCTGGGCAAACAATGCAAAGTATTGCTGCGCTGGGGAAACAATGGGCGGAAGTGAACAGGAGAGTGACCGACTCGCGATGGAAAAGACCTGGGACCTGGGGTGCGAGCAGAACACAGGCGGCTGGACTGGACAGGCGCTAGGCCCGCTTCAACCAAGTCAGTGCACCTGGACAGCTTCGCTAGCTAGCATCTACGGAGGCAGGCCGCCAGAAAAGGGTGCGGCTTTTGCCAGACACACCGGCGCCGCTGCTCTAAATTGCGACTTCACAGCAAGCGTTGCCCGTTCTTGCGGGCGTTGCCTGTGTGCTGCAGCGGCGGCGGTTTGTTGTTGTTATGGTCGATGCTGTTGCTGGCAGGTCCCCGTCGTACCTGCGTTCTCTGCCCATTCCCTCGGCCGCAACCTCATTTAGGCAGGAACGTCACCGCCGTCCATCGAGCGCTGGCACTGGCACACCTCGTACACCTGAGTCCCTGACATGGCCGCAGTATCGATACGACGGTTCGTTGAGCCGCGCCCCATCGCTGCTGCCACCGCCACCCTGTGTATGAACTCGCTGGGCTGAACTTGCTGGGCTGCACACGCCGCCTTGCCGTGGTGCGACGCCCTCCTCCTTTGTGATGCAATTCCGCTGCCATGCCGGAACCTGGGCAAGTGGCCTGCCCTGCGACGAAAAAACGGTCAGTGGCTTTGATTGGCACGGCTTGCTCAAGCCACATCCTGCCCCGAACGGGATAAGGCCCACTCGAGAAATGAACTGGTTCGCATCGATTAAGGGTCTGGAACCGTTGTGCAGTCTGTGCAAGCTTGCCAATGACTTTTGTGTTTCTACATATCTCTGTGAATCGAGATGCCTTCTGCCTACTTCAGACAAATTGTCTGAGGTCATTCGGGATTGCGACCTGGTCTTTGGAGCGCGCAATGCCTGTAACCTATGACGTAGTGTGAGGCTGTTGATGGTGCTTCTTGCGTACGCGTTCTGCTACTCCACGAAGTCGACGCGGACAGGCTTCTGCATGCAGACCGTGTGCGCATGATTCGGAACATGGACTGTGACCGCGCCATGCCTGCACGGCTTTTGCGATACAATTTGGTAATGTTCGAGCTTCTTGTTAAACTCGACGGCGCAAAAGCATCGACGTTGGAGGCCTTTCGCGTCTGGGAAGTGACATGCTCCGATTATGGTAGCATGCTTTGTAGTCCAATTCGCTACAGCTGCAGTGCAGGAAAAAAAAAAGAAAAACAAAAACAACAGCGGACGGGAAGCGCCGTTGCAGACGGCTGTACTCTTTGTGAAACGCCATACCCAATGCTTTCCCATGCAGTTCGCCCGAACGAAACATGTACTCCACCTCCACAACCCCAGAGGTCGCCTGTTGCCTATGACTCCTGCATCTCTACATCCTTGTCCTGCTCAACTTCATCGACGATATCACCCTCCACGCCTGATGCCTCAGCCTCACGCTCTTGACCCGCATCCTCATCCCCAGACTCGGCCTGGGCGGAAGAGCCCCGTCGTCCTTCTCTCTTCTCCTTCATGTAGGCGCTCTTCCCTGCTCTGCATGCTGCTTTGAACCACTGATCGAGACGGTTCTTCTCAAGATTCTCCTGTAGAATTTCATCGTCGAGCAAGTTGTCCTTGATAATCGGCTCGCGGATATCCTCCAGTGGGAAGCGCACACAGAGCTCTCCATGGGTACCACCTGCACCGATCAGAGCAGTAAGCTGCTTGGGCCATACAACACGGTTGTGCTCATCGATATCTGGAGTTGTTAGCTAAGCTCCGTGTTTGCATGTAAGCGAATGACTTACCGATAAGTCTCATCAGCCCTCTGAAGGTCCAACCAACATGTGTAGAGGCCAAGAACTCTTCGAGAGACGCGTCTGAGATGTCGTTGGTCTTGTTGATCTCAGCCCAATTATCCTTGTTACACAAGCGCTTCCAGATAAGCTTCAGAAGTCCATCTCGGGTAGTTCGGTGAATACTGTGCCAATTCGCCGCCAGCACCCTCAACGCAAACGTGAATTCGTTTGACTGGATTACCGAGGTAGGTTCCTTCTCGCCAGTATCGTTCATGAGGGTGAGAATGTCGATCATCAGTGCAGGGTCGATGACCTTGTTATGGATGAGATTATCGAATCCTTCACGGAGCAGTTGCTTGTGCGCTGGTCGGGAGTCGATTGGACCCTTTCCATACTCCTCCATCAGAAGATCCACGGCGACCTCGTCATCCAGTGCTTTCTCGAAGGTAGTCGATAGATGATCGTACAGCAAACCCTGAACAGTAGCGTACTCCCATTGGTTTTCAACGATTTTGTAGTTCTTCTCACGAATCTTCTCAGCCTTGGTTGGCTCGTGAGAGGGACTAGGTTGCCTGTGGCCCGGCTTCTCCTCTTTCTGGCAGAGCATTGCTAGCTTGCAGAGGGACAGCTCGACCTTGTTGCACCAAACATTTGTCTCTTGTTTGCTAGCAGTTTCGAACAAAGCTTCTGCAGCGGCTTCGTAATCGCGCTCCCCAGACACCTCGTTGATCCATCTAAGCCTCGCACGAGACGGATCAGCACGCAGAAACTTGCTCAACGCTGCTTGATTCAGATGTTCAGGCTCGAACAGCTGCGCCGCCTTGCCTTCGCTGATATGCTTGAGATAGAAAGCCTCAGCCCAGTCGTCCCCGTAGGTGTCGAAATATCGGCTGATGCGTTCTTTGATCTTCTTCAGTTTCACCGTACTCTCCGCGATCTCCATCTTGCTCCGCATTCCTGCCTTCTCCGACTCGAGCCAGATGGTTTCCTCCCAGATCAGCTTCACAAGAGTGGGCATGTCCTTGTAGTGTTCAGCGAGGTTCATGCCCTCGGATGCCAGACCAAGCTCCATCAGACCACAAATGTGAGCCGGTCGAACCTTGATGTTCCACTCGTCTTGGAGAATACGCCCACTGTCGCGTGACTTCTCATCGGTCTGCTCGAGAGCCCATTGGAAGCGTTCAATATGGGTCCGGCAACCAATACGAACCATGCGAGGGTTGTCTTTGGCGATCTTCTGTGATAGCGTCTCTTGGAGGCCCTCTTCGTAGTTCTCGACAGCCATGTTCCTCCCCACATCTACGAGACTGCGAACAGAGCTGACAATGTTGTGAGTAGATGTCCAGAATGCCGGGAGCTCGTCGTAGCCTTGCCCAGGCTTCAGGACGCTGTCTTCGAGAGAGCTGGAATCCAAGCCGTAATACTCAATGTTCGAGCAACGGAAGTTGAAGGCTGTCTCCAAAGTCACGAGCATAACGTCTGAGCCTTCGCTGAGCCGCTGCATAATAGATGGCTGCTCCTTGTCGCCTTCCTTCATATAGAAAGTGCGCAAGAAGTTCCAGCCCCAAGGAATGAGAATGCCAATGGAGTCGATGTCGCGCAGGAAGTATTGTCGTACTGGGTCTGTCTCGCCAAGGTCTGGGTTGATTGGTGTCTTATATCGCTCGTGTACGGCTTTGATAATGTCACTCATCAAGACTTTCTCTGGGTAGGCATCTGGGTGCTTTTGCTGGTCCTGTAGTTTGGCCTCATACCAGTTCCACAGCTTATGCGCGGCAGCGAGCTTTTCAGCATGCCACAGCATTCTCCATTTCGCCAGGAAAGGCAGAGTAGGGTAGTCTGATCGTAGAGTTGTTATGAGCGTTCGCAGAGCATCAGCGCGTGATTTGAATTGGTCGTCCATGGAAGACGTAACCTTATCCAGATAGTCGTACGAGGAACTGATGATGCCCAAGCTAACATCAAGCGCTGCCTGTGCTGTTTCTTCCTCGGAGAAGGAGAACCGCGATTTTACTGAGAAGTCAATGACATTCCCCGGCCTTGAGCTGAAGAACGTAGCTTGCTCCAACTTGCTCCGAGCTGTCACTTTGACCTTCTCTGCATTGACATCATCCGCAACTGGTGGTTGCGCACTGAACTGAAGGATGCCAGCCCCTTGTACAAAGATCAACGCGGTAGCTTTCCTTTCTTTACGCGTAGTTGCTGCAGTAGAAAGACCACACACTACGACATTCAATTCCTCTCGGAAGTAGATGGTGTCCTGGAATGGCAAGGTAGATCTGCCGGAATCTGCCAGGAGTTGCGTATCTGGGCTTTCCTCTGGCTGAGCCAGAGATGCGATGACAACGGCTCCAGGAACTTGTATGAACGCTGTGTGTCCTGGTTGAGGAAGCAGGAGTGCTCCTGTCGGTTCGCTTGACAAGCGCTCTTGATGAAAGCACTTGATAGGGATTGTCCTGCTGACAATACCTTCCGAGCCCGTGAGGTCGAGCTCGAGGAGCGAGTAGTCAAGTGTGTGGCGACCGAACAGAGCTACCAGAATCAAACAATGGACCGATCCTGGGATGCGTGGCTGTTCCGTAATGGCGAAGTCCAGAACTTGGACGTCGGTCTGAGTACGTAGTTCGGGCGAGATTCCTGTTTGTACAGCTGCGAGCATGTCATCGTGCACGTCGATCTCATTTTTGAAAATCTGCTGCCCTGACCAGCTCAAGTCCCAAAGTTGGAACACGCCGTTCTTGGTCGCCGTGATGACCTCCATTTGGCCTTTCGTGTCGGACGGGCGCGCCTTGACAGACGCAATAGTCTTTCGAATCGCACCTCCTAGAAGCCCTCGTAAACTGAAAAGGCTACTGCTTGATGCATTTGGACCATTCAAGACTGTGGTGCTCACGCTCGGCCGTCCTTGTGGATCCCTCAAAGTCAACTGAGCCAGTCTGCCACTGCTAAAATTCAGAATGAAGCCTGCGTGCTCAATGTCTACAAGATCAGTGATGACCTCCCCCGAGTACAGCTTCACGGACCCATCGACTCCATGGTGGCGCTGGGGATACAAGTTTCTGACCTCCGTATTGTCGATATTCTCCCAGAACGTGATCTTGCCGCTTGAGGGCGCAACGGCGACAACACCATAGTCATTTGTAGGGCCGTTTCGAACGATTGCGCCTAGTGGGAGCGGGTCGGAGGGTCTCAGGTCGAAGGGTAGCGGCAGAGTGACGACATTTGTTGGGCCTGTTGCGCTGGTGTAGTCCCACACAAGGGCGCGGTCGAGTGTGAATGCGAGCGCAAGTCCGGCAGTGGAGACTGCTGAGGCGGTGTAAGAGTTGCGTGTGAGCGCCGAGGGAAAGCTTGGGAGCCTCCTGACGCTGTAGTTCGGATTCTTTGTCTAGAGCTCAATTAGCTGACTACGTCGGACCCTGTCTCTACTCGGTCTCACCAAATATTGCGCGCTGTCCTCCTTCAATGTGCGCTTGGGCGGTGCTTTCTTCTCGCGCAACGGCATATCGACCATTACAAGAGAGTTTTCGGCACTATCATGACCAGAAGCAAAGCCATTTAGGCCGGCACTTCCATTCGTCTTCGATTCTGAGCCGGCGGTGATCTGCGATGCTCCGTCTTCCGCAAGCTTACTGCGCTTTCTTCGGGGCTGCTCGTGACCGTTTGAGTCGCGCTGGCGGCGTCTATGATTTCCGCGAAGTGAGCTGCGCGCGCTCTGAAGCGACGCTTCTGGCGAAAACATGGCGGGTTGTGGAGGTATTCAAGGTGTTTTCGACGCGAAAAGCGCGCCGGCGATGATTGTGAGTGCGCGACGGCGTGGTGGTGGACAGCTTGTGTGTATGTATGCAGTGCCCTATACCCTATGTTTTCGAAGCTCACTGACAGGGATCCACGCGCACGCGCCTTGGCGATTGCGGAGTTAAACAAACGCCCGCAACTTCGATTCACTTCCACATGTACCATTATGCTCTAACCTTCACATGTCATTGCGCCGCCTGGGTGTGATCAGAGGCTCGCTAAGCACCTGCAAGTTTGATTTTACCCGATTTTACCAGTCCGCGCCCGATAGATAGTCAGTCAAGTTCATCACGTAGACGCAAGTACCTGTCAATCCACCATTCGTCTTGCGTGCACTTGTACTCTCTTTTCCGTCTTGCATGATACAGACCCACAGTCTGCAACGCATCCAGGTAAAGGTTTGGCTTCACAAGATCCACTAATGATATGCTTGCTCCCGAGGAAACAGTTCATCACCCTGTCAGTGATCGCAGAATCCATTACAATGCGATCTTTGCGATGTCCCCGAGAGTTCCTAGTACTGCGTTATGACTACTTTCAACGCCATGCTTACTGACGGCGCCGTAGCGATGATCGGCAGTCTCATTCTTTGGCTTCGATTGATTGTTGGAACTTGCACTGACAAAGGTCAAAGACTTCAGGCGAGAGAACGATTGAACCAGATTGTGCACACTTCCGTATTCACAGTCGTCTTGGATAATAGAGTAATCTTCGACACTGAGTTTAGTGCATCGCTTGCCTTAGATCTTTGCTTTTGTATCCGCGCCCAACCGCTCAAATAAAGGCGCGGCCCTGCCTCCCCTGAACATGCTCAGCATCTCCTTGCCCATCCACTGCTCCCTACTCTTCGCCAATCCTCGCTCCAAATCAGCAATCTTGTCGCCCTGGATCAGCAATCCAGCACCGTTCGCTTTGCTTTGCTCGTTGAGAAGCCAGCACACCGCAAGCGCGATGCTCTCAGGTTTGTTGATGGGAACGCCCTTGGCTGCCATTTCCTTCGCGTAGACGTCAGGTGGAGCACCAAGGCGACGGTTATTGCCCGTCAAGATGGGCGTGACTGTGATGGCTGGCGCGATCACTGAGATGGATATGCCCAACTTAGCGCACTCCTGCTTAAGTGCGCGCATCAACCCGACAATGCCTTCGCAAAGGGTCAGCCTGTATACATTCAGGTCATGAGGAAGTACCTACCATGCTTAGCGGCGCTGTACAGCGGTGCACCAGCACTCGCCAAATATCCCGCTAGACTGGCTGTCATCACAATCTCCCCGCCTTCTTGG
Organism: Didymellaceae sp. YAFEF048; assembly: GCA_032595095.1. Taxonomy (NCBI): domain Eukaryota; kingdom Fungi; phylum Ascomycota; class Dothideomycetes; order Pleosporales; family Didymellaceae; species Didymellaceae sp. YAFEF048. Next base: position 570,059 of record JAVISA010000012.1, on the reverse strand, counting down.
TTCTTTCTCAGATAGTGAATGGCGAGCTTTGTTGTGTCACTGGCAGCATCCATGTCGATTGTCAGACACCTCCGATCTGGCTCTTTAAGTTTTCCATCGCCGTCCAGTTCGTCTGTGAAGAACTGCTCGCCATGCTCTGCGATTCCAGCATTCACAAAAACACAATCAATTCGCCCAAAGCGCGCGTGGGCGGCCTCGAAACCGGCGCGTTGGGACGGCCAGGACGTAATGTTGCAAGTGTGGACAAGAAGATGCGAAGGATCGTGCTTGAAGGATTTGGGAGGGGGGTTGAGGTCGATCAGGACGAGGTTGTGTTTTGGGTTCAGGGAGGAGAGTAGTTGCGCTGTTGCGAGACCGATTCCAGATGAACCGCCTGTAATGACAGTGGTCTTGGATCTTGACTTGAGGGCAGTGAAGTCCTGGATCTTGGGTTCGATCAAAGCCATATTGGACGCTTGCTCAGGTTTCAATTGCTGTGAAATGAATGAGGCTGGAGGCGGGATGAACCGAGGTCTAATGTTACTCGAAGGCTGAATGATATGTGTACAAAAAATCCTACAGCTCTTACACGGGAAGTAAGGATGGATTGGAAGTTAAGGATGAGAAGTCTGAATAGTATATCACCCGTAGTAGTGACCTTTGACTTGACGAGCATCTACCTAGGTAAACGGGCAAGGTCAGCCTGCCGACATGCGGGGTCGGCATTTGCGGAGAGGGATCGAGCTCCTCGGACTGACTCGACGATCGCATGCACTCACGATCGCATTTGTATTCAGACCTTTGAGAAATGAGAGTCAAACAGAGCAAAGTATTCATTGTTACAGCAATGGTCTGTTGGGCTGTCCACGGGCCCACGCGTCTATGATACCGAATGACTTCGGTTGTAGAGACGAGGATTCGAACAATTCTGTGCTCGAGGATCAAGATAGCAGTAAGGTGCAAACGTGATGGCATTACAAGCATATCATCGCGCTTTCAAGGTTCGATGGTGTTGAAGGCTAGCTTGCTCCATCTACTCCACCTGCATGTTTGTAGGGGGAGGTGCACGGGCCCGCATGTTAACGACCACCTGGCGACAGCGCGGTCTCAGGATTCACGAGCGTCGAACGAACAAGCCTCACCCTTCGCGAACGTCCAATTCTGCGCGGAGCAATCGAACACAATGTGGAAACCTACCGTTCTGCTCGCCGCTGCGCTGGCAGTCCCTGCCCAGGCCCTGCACTTCTTCATTGATGGTGCAGTCCAGAAGTGCTTCTTCGAGGAGCTTCCCAAGGACACTCTGGTCGTTGGTATGATTCCCGGGAATGACTCTCTGCTTGTATGGATTAGATCTGATGATGTTTAGGCCATTACCATGCTGAAGTATGGAGTGACGCGACCAAGTCGTTCATATCGAGTCCTGACACCGGCGTCTTCATAACCGTTGAGGAGACATTCGACAACAACCACCGTATCGTTGCCCAGCGTGGTTCGCGCGAGGGCAAATTCACCTTCAGCGCCGCCGATTCGGGACAGCACCGCATTTGCGTCACCCCTCAGAACGTCCCTAGTGGAGGATGGATGGGCCATGGCATTCACGGTTCTGTCAAGTTCACGCTCGACATGGCTATCGGAGAGACAAGCAGGATTGAGAGCACAGACAAGGCACACGTACAGACGCTGGTCGAGAAGGTCCAAGACCTGAACTCGAGGTTGCAGGATGTCAGGCGCGAGCAGATCTTTCAAAGGGTACGTTGCTGCTGCGCGTCCGCTGCGCTCAGAGGCTTCGAGAATCATACTAACAACCGCACAGGAGCGCGAGGCCGAATTCCGCGACCAGTCTGAGGCTACCAACTCCCGTGTTGTTCGATGGACGCTGATCCAGCTTGCTGTCCTTGGTGTCACTTGCGCGTGGCAATTGACGCATCTGCGAGCATTCTTTGTCAAGCAAAAGCTTGTATGAGTTATGAGGCGGTGATTTGGAGGTGGAAATACCATACATGGACAGAAAAGAGGCATGCTGGGTCACATGCATGGATGCATTGTACTGTAGGCTCCGGCGTTGGAAAGGCATCAGGATTAGCGTTTGATATTCAATGCAACGAGGCAATCAGCTCGAATGGTTGACCAGCTACGGATGACCGACTCGCCAGGTGGTTGGCCCAGCTGTTTGGCAGCACCATTGGTCCCCGCAAAGATCTGAAGCGGCTCCTCGAGCATATATGAGATGACCGAGTATGCCACACACACAGTAGACGAGCTCGAAGAGTCAGTTTGCTGTTTGTTGTGAATGTCGAAGCCACTTAGGCAACCATTCTTACGAACAGAAGTCCCAAAGACTGCTCGTCTGTGTGCATGCGAGGATCCAATGCGCCTTTGCGCTCACGCGTAGGCCCGCATGATCTAAAAGCTACAATCTCTGAGCTTCGCAGGATGTACCGCTGTTGCCTCAAGTTTGAGGTGAGTGACCATTGATTCCTCCGCTGTTGTAATACAGTGGGGTTGGGAGCTTGGATGCTGCTCGCAGACCAAAGCATGTCACGATGGCAATCACTATCACTTTGCTTCGATGCCGCTAGAGACTCCCCATGCATTGTCACATATGAAGCGATGCACCAGAATTTATTTCCTTTCCTGTACACACGGCTCACGCTTTCAGCGGAACAGTACCCACTGTAACCCTTCCAGCTTTCTGTCGTGCAGGTGGATCGATCGGCATTCACATGAATTTGAATTACGTACTGCGCGCTCTTTCACCCAGCCTCTGAGATTCTTTTCGCAGGCAGCATTCTCACGTGTGGCCCACTGTTGCTGGTGCGCCCAGCAACGGCGCTAGCGGTTAGCGCATGTCTGAAATCTATATAATGCCGCTCTCCCTCGCCCTCCTCTTCTGTTCTTTAGCTCTCTTTGCCTTTTGGCTTAGATCAAGTGTAGTATCTGTTCTTTTCAGTTTAATCTCTGAAACGCCAATACGTTGGCATTCATGATTAAATTTATTTTTAACAACCGTCATTGGGTCACTGGGCTTGCTCATACTCAATGGCACAGTGTCGCCGGTATTGCACTACCTCCGGTGTACGCGAACCTTTTCATTGAGACGCTGGCCTTGCGCCGGTGCTTGAGGAAGAGACTGCGACAAGTGTGGGAGAGGTCTAGCAGCCCTGCTGATATTGCGTTTTTGTGAGTGACACCTAATGTGACGCGTTGGTTTCAGACGCGCTCGCAAAATCTTGCATATCGTCGTGCGGCCGCCGCTGATGTTGACGTCTGATGCAGAGCAAGAACATGCGTCGTCTGCAACCCGAGAAACGATACCACAGTTCTACAGCATCTTGTCACTGCTGCATGCGCGAAGTGACCGTGTGAGATTTACGTGCCAGTGTTGGTGGCGAAGCTACGAGGCGAGCAGCCGCGGTCCTCTCTAATGATAACTCCAGTCACGAAAATTGCAACCAACAGATTTATTCGAGAAGGCAACAAGAAAACCCCTACTTGGCCCCTCATCAGCGCTCATGAGTTCCTACAGCAGGAGGTTGAGTTCTATGAGCACACATCAATGATTTGAGGCGACACTCGATGTCTCAATGTCCAGCCGATTCAGCGGTAGAGAGGTCGCATTGTTGATAACAACCGTATCGTTCGAAGCGCAACTTCGCTAGGGCGCGTCAGGGAGGCACATCCACCTTCAATCAGCCAAGCTGCAAACGCTGACCTTTGCACGTTACACCTGCTTTGACCTTCTCTGCCACACTACCTTCCTCCCAGCCGCAACTTGTGTCGATGATCAAAGCAACGTACTGCCTACCGCCACCATCACAGCGTCGACTGAAGACCCACAACCCCGCGCATATCTTACAGGATCCTTGGGATACAACTCAGAGAATGGATCTTTCGGACTCTCGAAGTCATACAACCCCGCGCAGATTGCTAAGAGTGGTGCCAACATGCTGCAAGAAGTGTCTCGGCTTAGTGTGAAATCAAACCATGGGCCAAACCGTGGTAGGTTATGCTACCAAGGAGTTTAGTTTCAATCAGCTGGTGTACATGACGTCCAATCTCGCTTGTGACAAGGGCGAGGGTTGCGGCAGGTCTGCGCGAAGAGGGACGCGCCGGTCCTCAAACAGTGACGAGGTGCTACAAAAGCCTTAGCAAGACGCGACCACGCGTCAACTCACAGACAGCCATCGGCAGGAACACGTTGGCCGCTTGTCTGAAGCCATACAAGCACGAGTGGGCCGCAAAAGCGAGGATGGACTTCGATCTCCAGTGCAAGGTCGAAGCGAAAGCTCTCGCCGAGAACACCAAGCTGGCGTCAAGCACTCCCACCAACAGCATGAGGAAGCCGAAGCCGGAACAGTGATGGCACCTTGCGAGCAGCAGGCTGGACCGCCGTTGACGAATATTGGGTTGCAGACTCTTATGGAACTATTTCGTATTATTCGAATATGCGAATTCTGCCAATCTCATTCCGTGGTACAGCAAAGCATGCTCCTGTGACTTAGAAAGATGGGCGAAACGGACAACGGAGATCCAATATTATGCAGGTAGCCAGCACAAGAGTCTCGTTTGGTTGCAGGAGACCATGGGAACTTGACTATCTATGGCTTCCTAGATTGTGAATGAGAGTTGCGACACAAAAGTAAGGAAGTCCTAAGACGTCTACAAAGAATTGGGATCCCCCCTATCATCATGGAACACCACAGTGTTCTACTCAATGTGAGTTTCTCCGCACTGGTAGTAGTCGCTACCTTGCCTGTTCCCTCTCTGGAAGATGCAGCTTTGATCGATTGCGCCACAAGAGAGCATACAGCTTCACTTTTAGTCAGCCAGGCTTCAGATATCTCCATCTACAGTTTCACAACTAATACAACTCCATTTTGCCCGCGTCCTCTACAACTCCATATTGGCAACCCAAGATCGTATGCCATTGTCTACCGTCTACTCTCTCAAGTATCCACCAAGCGCTGTTAGCTGGTCAGTTCAGGCGAGAATTTGGCCTTCGTACTGACATGCTATGAGCTTGGCTCAGGTATGCCAACATCGGCAGATTAGACGCGATGATGGAAAGTGCACTCGGCGATTGCTTGTCCTCGAAGCGGCAGCGAAAGAACTGGTCCTCATGCATCGGAGCATAACGTCAAGCACCGCTGCCAGCTATGCCATGCCAAACTATCAGCCTTCCGCAGGGAAGTCTTTCGTGTCCCAGAGCAAGTCTGAGCTTGTTAAATCCAGTGTAATTAACCCAAAGTCGGACTCGCGCGAATACACCAACAGATTTGTACATAAGGTCCTTCACTGTGACGGAAGAACGCCTACAACAAGTACGGAAAGCTCACTGTCCGCAGGCACCGTCATTGTTGACCCGGCCAGAATGCTCCAAGCCAGTACCTTCCTGACATCAAGTTTCTATCTTTCGACTTCTAAGCTCTCGGCCACCGAGAGGATTTGCATCAACTCCGCCGCGCAGACTCTGAGGTTGCACGCGAATTTGACGACTCATCACAAACACGAACGATCTTGGATCGGCGCCATATCTATGCAGTACGTGGTCGGAGTCGGGGTAACGTATTGGGATGCTCTAGAGAGCGGTATTATACCATCGAGGATACAGAACATGACACTCGTAGCGGCAGGGCGGCGAGATGCGGAGACGTGACGAAAAGAGCCCACGTCTGACATGACTTAACCTTCATCTACGGAGACCTACGTATACAGCCCGTCAACGGAGATCACCTCGAGAGCCCCGTCATGGTGACTGCTCGGTATTAGCTCGAGAGGATGGGTTCTCTAACTTTTGCAACCGATTCTAGATAAGCCTCCAAGCACTTCTGACTTTCACATCGCTCAGTCCAGATCAGACGAACAGCCATACTCCCTTCCAGCTTCAGTCCTCACACACTTCTTGAACACACACCTGAATACCCATGCGAACTGTGATGCTTGCCCTCTATTCTGACTGCCCGGAATCAGCTCTTCTTCGCATCGCCCGTTGATGGTCATCGCGACAGGACTCTCCATCCTATCCACCCACGCTTCCATCACTGTGATCCACTTGTACTTAGCCTCGACCTCATCAAGAAAGCACAGCAGTACCGGGCCGCTGCCTAGACTATACACGTCTCCGTCGTAGCAGAACAAGATACGAAAATCTGGATCATCGGAGGACATACTGGCGTACAGAATTTGCAGAACAAGGGCAGCTCTAGCTGGACTCCAACCACGGGCATTGGAGGACTGTTCTGCGTGGATTTCGAGGTTATGTAGTCCTGGCGCAAAGGTCGAGGTCGGCCAGCGTGTTGGGAAGGAGGTTGGAGATGTCATGGATGCTAAGTGAGAAACTTTAAAGCTTCGGAGGGTAACTCTATCCACTTTCACGGGATTAGATGCTTCTTGGCTTTGGTGCTGGGTGTGGGGAACCGTGTATACCGTCTCAGCACTGTGGTACGAAGGAAGGATGGCTTCGACCAAGACACCTTTATAACATCAGGGTGCCATTATTTGTTTGCCTGTTTGCGACAGCAGCATGTTTTCAATATTGAAGCAACCAAGTAGAAACATACCTTTGTTCGTTTCATGCTGTCTCTGCTTCCTCGTAGATCGCCGGCAGCTTCATCACAACGGAGTTCAATGCAACATGGAGTCGATAAGACAAGGAGAAAATTAGGATGCTGGACAGATTCTCTCAAAGATTCGGATGCAGCGCTCAATTATGAGGTGTCCCAATACATGTCAGTCAATCGGGAATCGTGACTTATACCATCCCAGAAACATCGATCCTAAATCACACAACGAAGTTTCAGTGCAGAAAACGATTTGTACAGATCAAACATGCTGTACATACAATTGTCTGTTTGTGTCCCCTCGTACGAGGAATATACAGAGTAACACAAAGACAGTCACCCGAGCTTGAGTGAAAGAATGAGGACTCAATAAACGGCTCACAGGTTCCGCATGCAGGTCTCCAGATGAAGCGTTCCTGTGTCGTTGTTATAAAGTTGCTAGTTGAACAAATTCAGAAAGTTGCTAGTTGAACAAATTCAGAAAGTTGCTAGTTGAACAAATTCAGAAAGTTGCTAGTTGAACAAATTCAGAAAGTTGCTAGTTGAACAAATTCAGAGCCGAAAGGACTCTGCCCGATGGCACAGGCTGATTCAAGATGACAAAAGGGGCAAGGAGGTAGACTCGCGGCTGACACGTCTCACTATCACTAGTTCCAAGCCATGGTATTCTAATGCTGTGAAGGGTGTTGGTCTCGAAAAAAAAGACCTCCCAGTTCTGCAACCTGCCCCGGCGCCTGGCCACCGCCACAATGCCCGCTCACGGCACAAAAAAGATGGACTCGCGGTATATAGATGAAAGATTATTATTTTGAGTATCTGGTTGTGTTTCCGAGCGTCTGTTTATGATGCTCCAGTGCTGGGGTAAAAAAAGTGACTCTCTACCGTCACAACCACCACTGAAAGACATGTACGACAAAAGCGCAAAAAGATGGACTCGCGGGGAATCGAACCCCGGACCACTCCCAGTCAGGATTCAACAGGCTTCAACTGAAGCTGCGAGATGCTAAGGGAGTATTATACCACTAAACCACGAGCCCTTGCTTGATTTGATGGGAGGTTTGAGCTAAAAAATAAATATATTGATATGATCCAGTCATCAGAGCCGTCCAAGTTCGCTCTCCCAACTCTATCTTCCGCAGTGTCCGAGATTGGACTCACTTCTGTGTGGCGTTGGATTCTCGGAGCTCAGCATGCTCCAAACTTTCGCAGACGCCCTTTGTCTGGTTCGTATATCATCCAAGATGCCCCACAGTTAATGACCTCGAACGGAACTGAATATCCATCAAGCACTCCTTTCTGCATCTTCAATACACGATCGACAAGTTCAAAAGGTCCTCCGCAAGTTCAAACTCGAACTGTAGGAGAAGTACAGCATCTCTACCTCGACGCAAATCGCATCATCCATGATACACCGAGAATGCTCAGTTGAGCTTTGTGAGAACGTAAGTCACCGCAATCACAGCAGGTCCGCTCATTACGAAGTCACTCCTGTTACAAACATTGCAACTTACAGTCGGCGTTTGCGACAGTCTCGCATCACACTCACACACCGCCTGCAATACACAGAAACCTCGTAGAAACCTCAGCTGCACCGCAATAGCTTGACCGGAGAAAGTAACATTGAGCGCATCGGCTGGTCGGCATGCATGATCGTCCCAGCTCCAAACGGGTCAAGCGCACTCTAGAAACCTGCCTCTTCCAAGTCCCTGCCGCCGACGCCATCGAACGTCAAATCACAGTGGTGTACCCGCCTTGCTTAACCCCGCTGGTTGGTGATCGTCACACCAGCCTCTCGTTATTGGGTGCCACAGATAGCATGCGCCACAAAATCTAGAATGATATCATGGGTCGTGAACAGCGGGGAGCCTGTCCGTACCCGTTGTAAGCACTTAGAATTACAATCAATCTCTTCCTCAACTATTTCCAACACCCTCTTTATGCCCTTTGCGACCTACAAATCACTCTCTGACGTGCCGCATATCTGACGAGAACCTGCGAAGTTGCCATCGTAATTCGGCCGATTGCCATGCAAGAATCGCGACCGCCTGCGAAGCTTCAGAAACGTAAAAGCCGTGAAAGACAAGAGTGGGAAAGAGCTGAGATTGAGCGTACACAGATGTCAGGAGGTCTGGGCAACCATTCAGCAGTTTCTTCACAGCCCCAAGGACCCGCAGACAGTATGCCCGGCGGAGCGGAGAAAGAGAAGAAGTCAAGGTGGAGGCTATCAGGCTTCCACTCCAAGAACAAAGATAAAGATGAGCCGAAGGAGAAGGACACAATCCGGAAAGAGTCCTCGGCAAACACGTTTGATTCAGCATATGCAAGCAGTGAACACGGAAGCAGTGCCAATCCCAGTTTCACGGGTAAAACAACTTCTGGGGAGCAATATGCGCCTCCGCCAGGTCCTCCTTTGGGACACATGCAGCAGCATGGCTCAGCATATAATCAAGGACCGACGACGGAAGTGATCCCACCTACACCACCTACAGCAACCATCGATAATAGTCAACTTCCGCCACCCCAAGCTGCATACGACCGTCACCCACCCCCTCCACGGTCACCCGCCCGATCTCCTGCGCACGCTCAACAGAGTGCATATACAGCACCTCCCTCGTCACAACCACAAATTGGAAGTAGCGAAAATGTATCAAGAGAAACGCACACGGACAACAGGACTGGTAACATTGTGACAACGACAACGACAACTACCACCACAACTACCACCGTCACTGGTCCAGGTGGATCTACAACAACACAGCAACCAACTGGCAGCGATGTAACGCCTAGTATTACCAGCATGTCCGGGCCTAGCCCGCCCACGCCAGCTCCTGTGTCGCCGGTGACTGGAGAATCAACGCCTCAGCATAACGACGTTGAGCCTATACCTCTTCCAACTCAACCGTCAGTCAACGCTCCAAATCCCTCACCCCCAATCCCTAACAAGAGCAATATACGACACAGAGTCGAGCTATCTTCTGTCTCTCCTGCTGTTGAGCACCAGAATCCTATGAACAGATCATCTGGGAACGATCCTGTCAGCCCTGTGACACCCGCAAGTCCTGGTCGTGCGAACTTCTCCTATCCCTCGCGAGCGCCACCACCGGGTGTCGCACGCCAGGTCCCGGCAGGCCAGTACGATGAAGGCACACAAGAACAGTCTCCGGGGGATCCGAGCCGACCGGTACCATATAGGATGGGACATGCTCCGGAATCACAACAGCCCGGAGAGCATGTTGCACAGAAACAATCGACTATGGCCAATCTGCGAGCTGCGGCAGCTGGTATCCATGTAAGTTCTCTACATTACGTGCCTCAACCCTACGATACTAACAATACAGGGCGCAACAGAGGCCCTTCGTGGCACTTTCAATGATTCGATCGACCGTCGCTATCACGGCCCTGATGACCCTGTGCACACCAAAAACCAAGCTACAATCGCCGCCGGCCGTCAACAGATCGAATCACAACACTTCACACCGCGTGAGCACCGCCCCGTACCTCCTGCAGCTGATGCGCCCCCCGTACCTCCCATCAAGGCGCCCTACGGAGGCCCGCCGGTGTCTGGCTCGCAAGTCGAGAGCGGCAGTCGCGGTAGCAAGTTGAGTAGCTTTATCAAGAAGAAGATGGATGGAAGCGATGCACATTAGGTAGTCATGCGTGGTACAATACGATTTGTTTGAGCGTTCCTGTTTAACACTCACGAGAACCAGATTCTGTACACACGTCATCCACACATTACCAATCTCTAGTCCCTTCATGTGCAACATATATATGGTTCGAGAAAGGGTGTACGCGGTGGTTATACCAGTGGTTTGGTCATGCTCGTGTGCAAGCACTTCATAGTGTAATCGGAAATCTTGTATGACTTATCTATGAAGCTTCATGATACCGACGAGCAAGTCCTGAGATGCTCGAAAGTTGTCTGTTCAAGTACTGTTGTCCTTCGACTGGACCTTGTAAAGAAGGCGATCATATGTTGCAGTTGTGTGTTTCAATCTATGAGCAGTGGATTGCGCTTTCAAATCGTCCGTTCCATAGCACTCTGAGCTCAGGAGCTTCGATAGATGCGGGCAACGATATATCAGGACAACGGTGTTTCACTAATGGTTTTCCAAACTGGTACATCTCATGCATCTTACAACTTATAAGTAGCCACTTGACCTATGAGTAGCATGGGTGTAGGCTCTACACAGCGGCCACTTCTTGGTTGTTTCTATCCTTTTGTCATATGCAACCTGAAACCGTAAAGATTGCTTGCTTAAAATGCTTGAGTAGCGGCTTGAAGGTGTTGAGATACAGTGGCAGTTTTCGCACAAAAGAACTGTGACATACCAAGAAGCTACAGGCTCCTGGCATAATCTTTTTTACTGAAATTAACTGTATCTTATGAGACCACGTAATCATGCTCAGTTTTACCAAGGACCACTGTTATTCGTCTTTGGCTGATGGGTCTAAACGCTGAGCCCTAGTGATGGGAGACAGCATTAGAAGGCTTGAGTACACGAACGACTGTAATCAGAGCCACACAAGAGCGAATAAGATCGAAACAACTGTCTTTTGTGAGCAGCATGTCAAACTTCTAGTGCTCAAGCACATCTCTGTTGTCATGCGCGGACCCAAATCTGAGCGAGTGTCTCCGATGTAAACGAGACAGTAACGTCACACGTAAGATTGACAAAGATCTGATAAGATATGATAAGATCTCGGCGAACACCCCACCGAAACAAGTCCCGAGTACACAACCCGATCTCATCCGGCGTTCAACTCTCTTCCATAGCCTCTCCACCTTCCCACCTAGCGCTCTCCGCAAGTCCCACCTCATCGCGACGCGTTTCGCCGCGTTCCAGGGTTCTGCGCCAAGCTTTTCGAGTTTCTCTTACTCGATCACAACTGTGCATAGTGCGCCGGGAGAGATAGTTACTCGATTGCTACACGTTTCTGTAAACTCGCAACGGTATGTCGTCGCCACGGCGCCAGTGCGCTTGCAGGCTGGTAAGTCGGTCCGTGGTGGGCGTCAAGAGCTGAGATGTGTGGAATGGAGGGGTGGAGGAAAAGCTAACTGGATGCGGAAGATCAACCGCATGCGTGGTGTTGCTTTTGTGATTCCGCTGAGGATGTCTACACACAATGCTTTTGGCTATGCTTGCTTTGCTGCTCCCTTGCTTTAGGTTTGCTTTTTCTGTAGGATATCTTTGGAGTATGGGACATGACTACTATTGACTGTGTTGAAACGTGATGCAATGTCGCAGAACGTGCCAGGTTATCTTGAACGAAGCACTGCAACTGTTATTGTCTGGTCAAAGTAGTCACGCAAGGATCAGAAGTATTCGTAGTAGTGTGGTATCAATCTATTCATCAAAGGTATCTGGTATCTATATGATACGTCCCATATGCCAAACGCCATGCCCAAAGTGAAGGAATCATAGGTATCATGTACAGAAACAACGCCGTTCCTCGACGACTCGTTCACCACCAGTCACCCTGATCGTGCATAGCAGCAGCGACCTTGCGGAAACCGGCGACGTTGGCACCGCCGACGAGGGATGGGAACTCGCCCTCGGCAGGAGTGATGTACTCCTTGGCGGTCTCGAGGCAGTTGTCGAAGCAGTCCTTCATGATCTTCTTCAGCTTGCCGTCGACCTCCTCAGAAGTCCAGGAAAGACGCTGGGAGTTCTGGGCCATCTCGAGACCAGAGACGGCGACACCACCAGCGTTGGCGGCCTTTCCGGGGGCGTACCAGATAGCATCGCCCTTCTTTTCCTTGCGGTGAACCTCGAAAGCATCGATAGCCTCCTGTGTGCAGCCCATGTTGGAACCCTCAGCAATGAACTTGCAGCCAGCCTCGATGAGGGCCTTGGCCTCATCCTCAGAAACCTCGTTTTGGGTCGCAGAGGGGAGGGCAATGTCGACCTTGCCAACCTCCTTCCAGGGACGGGCACCCTCAACGTACTTGAAGCTGTGGTTGTCAAGAGCAGAAAGAGCCTTGCGCTGAAGCTTGAGGGTAGCGATCTTCTCAATGTCGTCAGGGGAGAAGCCCTTCTCGCCTTCAGCGATCAGAGCACCCTTGGAGTCGGACAGAGAGACGACGGTACCACCAAGCTCGATGATCTTGAGAGCAGCATACTGTGCGACGTTGCCGGATCCGGAAAGAGCAACGCGCTTGCCCTGGAACGACTCCTTGCCACCGCTGGCGTATGTGATCATGTGCTCGACGTAGTAGACGAGACCGTAACCAGTGGCCTCAGGGCGGATCAGGGATCCTCCCCACGAGCCACCCTTGCCAGTAAGAACACCCTCCCATCGGTTGCGCTCAGCCCTGTATGTACCAAAGAGGTATCCAATCTCGCGACCACCAACGCCGATGTCGCCCGCGGGAACGTCTGTGTCGGCACCTGTCATTTACGTAAGTTGAATGTTCACTACTCGACGCAATTGCCAATCTCGGTAGAACCAGCCCAGCGATATGGAAAAAGATAAAGCTAGTAGTAGCCCGTCCCTTCCTGTTGGTCGCCGCTGCTAGCTGCCAGATGTGCGGTATGCGGGACCGTTGCATGAACCACGCCCCACATGAGGCGCGACGCGTGCATTGAGTGTAAGACTTACCGATGTGCTTGTTAAGCTCCCTCATGAAAGCAACGCAGAACTTGCGGATCTCGTTGTCGGACTTGCCCTTGGGGTCAAAGTCGGCACCACCCTTGCCACCACCCATGTTGAGGCCAGTGAGAGCATTCTTGAAGATCTGCTCGAAACCCAAGAACTTGAGGATCGAGAGGTTGACGGTAGGGTGGAAACGGAGACCACCCTTGTAGGGGCCGAGAGCAGAGTTGAATTGCACACGGTAACCCTTGTTGACCTGGCACTCGCCCTTGTCGTTCTCCCAGACAACGCGGAACTGGATGATACGCTCGGGGACGGAGGCGACCTCAAGGGCCTTCTTGTACTCGGGGTTCTTCTGGAAGAGAGAAGAGGACTCCAGGGTGGAGACGAGCTCTGATTGTAGAAGTCAGTATTGGTAAGAAATTCAGTGCCAACTCAAGAGACAAGTCCTCAATGTAGGGAACAATTCTTTTTGTGGCTAGCATTGGTGTGGTACATACCCTTGCGGGCCTGCTCAAACTCGGGCTCAGACATTGTGAATTGAGGTATAGTGATGTGAAGTCGAAAGGGGAAAAGGTGAGCTCGTGAAGTTAATCGGAGCAAAGTTGATTGTCAAGGAGATGAGAGTCCTTGTGAAAGAGCAGATAGCTGTATATATATGCTCAGCCTAGGGTCTACCTGGGGCTGTAGGATATCGGCGGGATGAGCTTGTGAGCTTGCCGTGACGATCCAAAAATCAAAGACTCGATTCGAAAACGTCAGTGGCCGCCATATCGTACGCGGAACCAGCAGCTCCTAGTGGTGACTGGCCGTTGTTGCCGCCATGAGCTGTACTGCTACTCGTTTCCATAGTGTACTCTGATAGAGATAAGGAGATATGAGCCAATCAGGAGCATTGGGCGGGCGAACGCGTCGAGATACCGCGAGGGCTCCGGCCACTGCAAGCTAGCAGCGCGATGTAATTTTTGATCGTCATCCTCAAGCAGGTGCGCACGAGCGAATGCCGGTTTCGGGCGCATACGGCGCGGTGTCGGGCGTCTTACGTTTGGCTCGGGGATCGTGGGGTAATCACGTGAAAAGTCGGACCGCGGAAAATGCTGGACAGTGGCTTATGCGTCTGTCGCTTGTAACAGTAACCTCTCATGCGCCGGCGTCACCGTGTGTGCTGTACAGCCTTCCTGCATGCGGCTGCAGAGTCACTCAACTGTGAGGCCGCCGGAAAATGTCATTCTGTAGCCTCCTCCTGCATCCAATACAGCCTTAATGCAACCACCACCCCCACGCCTGAGTTTCTCCGCCCTCCACTCTATGGACAGTCTGTGGGGTCCCAATCTGGTACATCTGTTAGTTTGAGTAGATGTTGAGCAGCTGCCGCGGCCGATTTCGCAGATTTTATCATGGAATGCGTGGGCATGACAGCTGTCCGGAATAACTCACCAGTTACAAGATACTCGTCTAGACCGTCCATAGTCTTCATATCATTTTCCTCGATCTCGAAGCCTCCGACCTCTGAGTTCTCGATGATGCGCTCCTTCTTCACACTCTTAGGCAGAGGCACGTAGCCGTGCTGCAAACTCCAGCGTACCAACAGTTGTCCCTACGCGAACATCGTTAGCAGTTATCTCGGCACACTTTTCATCTACGACAAAGCATAGGACCTCGACTAGACCAAACATGCAGGGCACAGGGTGCAAGACACTTACTGTTGTCACGTCAGCAAGGCCCGCATCATATTCGAAACGGCGAACATACCAGGAGTGCACGAATACTTCTTTGACAGAGCTACGATCTTGGGATGCTTCATCTTTAAAGCACGTACAAGAGGAGCATACGCCTCAACAACAATGTTGTTTTGCTTGCAAAAGGACGTGATATCCGTGCGTGTGTTGAATGGATGCACTTCGATCTGGTTGACCGCGGGCGGAATTCTAGGGTTCGAATCAAGAAGCTCTTGCAGCTACAACTTCGTAAGCTCAACATGTCAATCTGACCTCTGCCCAATAGCTGTGCAATCCGGGCACGTGCGGGATAACCCATCAGATCGCCCGGCATTGCAGCATTGACAAGAATTGGATATGCGGCAACACAGCAACTCCGGAGTGTCTGCTATCCGGTGCAAGACATGGGAGCTTGCTAGCTAAATGGTCGGACAGGGAAATTGGGGAGAAATGCTTACGTGCTTCACACCATAATTGGATACACCTCCGATCTTCACCTCGCCGTCGTCAATAGCGTCTTCCACAGCTCTCCAGCTCTCAAGGCGAGCGTTTTTGCCTCCATATGGCGAATGCAAGAGGAACAAATCAATGTAGCCAAGGCCACATTCTTTGACCGACTTCTTGATAGCCTTGCGAGCTGTGTCATATGACGAATTGGACGCCAATTTGGAGGTGAAGTGGACATCTTCCCGCTTGAGAGAGTTGACGTTGTCGTCGCTTGAGAGGAAGTCCAGAACAGCCTTACCACTCTCTCTCTCATTGTGATACATTTGCGCGCTGTCCACCCTGTTGCATAGACGTCAATATACCGACGCAGGGGGGAATACGATGAACTTGCCCGCGATATCCAGCCTGCCGGTGTCAGCACGGTCTACACACGGGCATTAGGCCAGGAACAGAAGGAAACCTACCTCTAGCGCCCATCGTACCGCTTGGTAGGTCTCCTTGCCCGAAGTCAAGTAGACACCTAGGTGTATGGTGGGCATTGACAGCCCATTGGCGAGCTGTGGGTCGTCAATCAATGGAAGCGCTTGGTCGGATGCTCGCGCTGAGAACGGACCTTTGTACGCGAGACCAATGAGAATGTGTTCTGTGCCATATTTGAGTCAGTTCGTATTGTGTTGCACAACGCAGACGATGATGTGCGATGCAGCGAAGGAACAGCCACGATGTTGACAAGTGACGTGCTATGGACATGCTCGGCGCCAACTTCGGCGATTTCATCGTTACATCATCTCGCTTGAATTTGGCGCCTATCTCTGAAGGATGGGTAGCATTTGTTCGCATGCACACAACTCTACGCATGCACTGCTCATGGCAGTGCTACTTCGGAATGATGCATGCCCTGCCCAGCTGGACAAAACAACGACGCGTTCATGCATAAAAGCAACGACCTATATGAGGCTGAGCGAGCTGTAGCGTCCGGTGACTAGGGCCGGGAGGCGTGCCTCTCGACAAGCGAATTGCTTCTTTGGCCAACAGCTGGGCCGATTCGCCGACCAGTTTGCGACGCTGAGGCGACTATGGAGAGGTACAAACGCCTGAGTCGTGTACAACGTGTGCAGCCTCGTGGTCATGTTTGATCGCCGAGCACACAGTCTGCATTAGGCTATACAGAGTACCCGTAAACCTGGAAGAGACGGCTGTGCAGCAGTGGCACGTTTTTCCGTACCTGGACCCTCTACAATGGGCGAACTGTCGCTGCCGCATCCACTGCAATGGGTTTGTGCCACCGCGCAAAACGACTCGATCTTCCCTTGTTGGCGTAGGGGGCGTTTGAGGCGCCTGTCAGTCCTGGCTCCTTGATGACAAAGTGGGTGCAGTTGGTGTTTGTGAGCGATGCGTCTCGACGCCGCCATCTGGCTGGACCTCTGTGCGCCTGGATGGTTCGGCGCCTCCGACCTGTCTGGTGCATTGAACTGTGAGCAACCCACAGAATTGCATATCGAAGCCGCAGCAAGATTGAAAGGGAGGGCAGCAAGCAGCTGAGATACACTGCGATCTGCATCAACGCATCGCACAGTGCGATCTGTGATGGTTGCATTGGCAGGGGCAGGGCTACAGCGCTTTGGCGGCGCTAGAGCGGTTCTGCAGCGTGCAGCGAGCGAACACAAGTGAACCGCATCCGCAAAGCCACACCTTGAGCTCTTCGCGCGGTATCTCCGTCCGCCGAAGGAGCGCGATCTATTGGCTCGGCCCGGCCAAGTAAGCTCATTGGAGCCGAATGGTGGCTCGACTTGATCACCTCCAGGATGATTCCAAAATGCGTCAACAGAGGGCTTCAATAAATCTACAGAGGCTTGACGGCGGAGGCCACCGCGCCTCTCCCTGCATATACATTAGCCTCACCATTCTCACGCTCACGACGGACACTGAGCTATAAATCTCCTATAACGCTCGCTAGCTGCCCTCGTCTCCCCACCACCAAATACCTACTAGGCCCGCCCACCAAACTACTGCGCTGTCGTCATTGACTGCCCATCCTATTGCTTGTGGACCCTGAGACCCTGGGGCTCACCTCCCGCCCGATTACTATCAAACAACTCGACGATCCATCTTTCTCGGTCTTTGTGACCGTTGCAGTAAGTAGCTAACTCATGAGCATCAGCTACATAAATCTGGTGTTCCCGCCCCGCCAACCAGGCTCTGCTAACAACGATCGTTCCTGCAGTAGTCATTTTCCACCATTCTCGCCATGGCAAACCTTCCTGGCTTCACCTCCAATTTTCCTGCTGGCTATCCAACAATTTCACGAGCATCAAACTTTGCCGGTGGTGCAAGCAATACGTCCTCGACAGGTTCCCCATCAGGTCAAAACCCCACTGCAGCACCGCAATTCGACATCTTCGACTGGCATCCTGCATACCAGAGCTGCCAGCGATACTTCCTCGACCATGCCCAGCATGACAACACAGTGCAGGTCGTAGCCGCTCTGATCAACATCTGTCTCCCGTTCCAGTGGACGCCCTATCCCATCATGAGTTCCTCCGGCCCGCTCCCGCACTCCTCAGGTCCGGCAGCATACACACAGCCATGGCCCCGTCAAGGACCGATCCTCAACTCAAAGGGTCAGCCAACGCCGGCATGGGTTTCGTTGATCCCATTTATCCGACGCTTAGTCATTACAGGAATGGACCAGGCGGCAGTCATGCACGGATTCTTTGGCGATGACTGGAAGAAAGGAGTGGGGCCAGTGCATGAGTGCGAGAGGCGGAACTACCTTTTTGCAGCCAAGAGTGTGGGATGGGCGAAAGTCAAGTGTCAGTACGATATGTCTCCACATGAGACGGTACCGTTCATGAAACCTCTTCAAGACGTCCAATTGGCAGAGATCGAAGGTGCTGAGAAAACCTGGAGTCAATGGCTGGCAATGGAGGATTGGATGGTGGGGCCGCGGGCACCCGATGCAGATGACCGGTTCCCAGATGCTCGGCGCCGTGAATCTTGAGTTAAATTCAGGGGCTAGCTGTGCATGGCGTATAGAAACCGCCAGGGCTGGTAGGGCAGGAACAGGCGCTTGCCACTGGGTGGGAGAAAGTACAGGGGGCCGGGGTCTAGCGGCGACGCACTGCTCGATCATGCATAGCTACCTTGTGCTGTTATCCGAGTTGGGTTTCTTTCGGGTGTCTTTGGCATGCTAATGTGGCTTATTATTACAATATCCATGTCGACAACCCTCCAGGCGAAAAGCCTGCACGATTGAAGAAGCAATATATTCATGTTCCTTGTGATACCTTGTCCGAGCCGTATCAAGAGCCTTGCTAACCCACAAAATTTCCCACCAGTCCACCAAAACACTCCACGTTTACACCATCATATGCTGTGTACTGAGGTGTCTTCCGCTCCGTGGATGTATGGAGCGCACGGACCACACGTGTCTCGGCTAAACTTGATGGATCTGGGAGAGGTTGGACATCCTAGCTCTAGCGCTCAGCACTCATCATCAAACAATCCTGTACATCGAGTTTGGAAAATATCCCCGCCGTCTACCGTTCGATTCTCGTACTCGGCTGACACCCAGCCTTCTGCGTTGGAGGCCAGTAGGCCTCTGGTTGATGGGTCATGGACTCCATGGTTAGGGAATGGACAGTATTCATTGACAGATGCTTGAACCAGCGCGTGCAAACGGATGTGTTCGACGCTGCAAGTGAGCAACTATACCGGAAGTCGCCACTGTCTGGTCGCAAGATCGCCGCCCTTTTGCTGAAGCCACGCTTCCCAAGCGCCAGCAATGTTGATCCTCGTGTGATCGTATATCTCGAGCGTCTGTTAGCGCTGAAGAAGGTCGACGCGTCCGATGTTCTATCTGCAACATTCTATTTCTCCAGAAACCGGCAACCGAAATCTGGTGGGGATGTTTTGGAGGGGGAAACAAAGTGGACCAACTCACCTGAGCTGGATGAAATTGTCTGCCATCGACTCCACAAGACCTTTGCCGCTGAGGAACGTCCTGTCAACAATACCGAGGGACTGCAAACGCTGATCGTGGTCACGCGATGGATGCAAGCCCTAGTAAATTCACACACCAGTGATACCATGATGCAGGCCATGACTGGTATCTCACAGCATCCGCAACAGCAATCCATCAACGTTCGCGAAGCCTTAGGCGTGCTAGCAGTTGGCCTCATTGAGAATGCGAAGATATTACTCATACTGAACCATCCTACAGCTAAAGGTGAGTACTTTTCGTTAGCTTTGCTTCAACTACAACGTACACTGAACCTCACTCACACAATTCAGACTTGCGGAAGCGCCTGGCGCAGTCGTTGACGGTGTTCATTTCATTCTTGTCTAATAATTCTCTGGGCTCGCAGTCATCTCTAGAGATTGCGAACAGATTGGAGATGTCTCAGAAACAGCATGAGCTTTATGAGAAGCCGGTATCCCTCGAAGGGGTAGCAACCGAAAACGCAAATCTTGAAGTGGCTGCCCTACAGCTAGAGGCAGTCCTGGACTTGCCAACTGTATCCACAAGAGCTGGACTCTACGTGTTCCTTAATTCATTGGCAGGTCTCCTTCTGAGTATCATGGCTTACCGCTAATCTTTGGCAGCTTGTTGCTCGTCCGCTTACTGACGAATTTACAATCATCAACTATCTGCATTCAAGATACAAGGTATTTTGGCTCCAATCAAAATTACATTGTAGGCTGATGTCTCGTAGATGGACCCACAAAACATGGCTACGGATCTAATCACCGGTTCATTTGATATTCTGGCCAATGCGATGTACCGTAGTGAGCCCACTTCGACCATGTTCTACCTAAAGTCATTCCTGATCAACAAAATCCCGATATTGTTATCGCAACTTGCGGGCTCAATCTTCCCAATGACCCCGGAGATGTCGATAACTCAAGCCCTGAGTCACTTAGATCCCAATGCCTTTCCCGCATTTTCACAAGGCTTTGATGACATTATGGGCGGTAACAACTCACTTTCCGAAGTCAGGCAGGATTTCCTCAATGCTTGCGCCCTCCACGGACATATTGCAACGGCCACGGTTGAGCGACTCCTCGGAGAGACACCCATACAAGGACCACCAGCCGTGCGATATGAGAAGAAAACTCTGCTAGATCAGTGCAAAAACAACTTCGATAAAGTCAACAATTACATTGACGAGATGGAAAATCTGGACGGCAACGCTGGCGCTATCGCTGTTGCCGTCACGGAGGTACGTTTTGGTTGCTCCAACCGCCATACATCACCTTTTGACATGGTATTAGTTCATTGCACATCTCTGTGAGACACAGGTGACCATGCACTTGAAACAAATTTGCAATTTGTTGTCAAAAAAGCCGCAATGTCTGGATGTTATCTTGCAGTTCACATCGCCTGCTAGCATCTTGCGACCACTGTGCCAATTCCTCGATGATTGGCACTACGACAGCGACCAAGGTCAGTTTCAAAGCTTCTAAGATCGTCCGTCAACTGATTGGGACAGGTGAATACCAGCCAGTGTACGATGAGTTCGGAGCAATACTTGTCTTGGTCATGGCATTTGTGTATCGTTATGATCTCACTCACTCCGATGTTGGGATCGGTCAGGAGTCGTTCGTTACCCAACTAGTCGAGCGCTGTAACCACGGAATAGCTCCAGATGACTTAACCGAGGAACAGAGTAAGCATCTTGCAAGTTGGCTCAAAGGCCTATACGATTCAGGTAACGAAGGTCTGAGCAATGATGTATTCGCTTCGTGTCGACCTCAGGAGTTCTACCTGATAGTACCCACGTTCTTCAGTCAGACCGTTATGGCGTGCTCAGCAGGCGTACTGTCCCACGAGACTGTCAAAAGTGGACTAGAGTGTACGTACCGTCTTTTCGTTCGACTATGCATTCACAAGCTAACGACTCAGATCTTGGAGAGACGTTCCTTCTGCCATCACTTATAGGTGGCTTGACCTGGATGACAAGTCATGCCCTCAAACAAAATCACAACGACCTCGACGCAATGTTGAGAATCTTCAACGACGCCATACTCACGGTGCCTTCATCTGGAGATGCGCAGGCTATGCACTCAACCATCATCGCTATGGTCTCGAGCAGATTGGAACAATGTCTGCGAACATTGCAGCGACGCGAACCAGCGCGGGCTAACATAGAGCCACTGTTGCAGGCCATCAAGGGCAACACACACTACGACCGGTCAACATACGCATCCACGAGAGAACTAGAACAGTGGACGAATGCGCCGAATAGTACTCTGAACACAGTCTTACGTCATACCATACGGCAACTGGCTCAGTGGGCTTCTACTGCTGCCATCAACCCAAATCCACCTAGCTACACTCACCGTCAGGTCTACGCGTCCTGGAGTACGCTTGGGGTGTACCAAACAGTGCGAGCGATCGCGGACGAAGTCAAGGCACAGACTGAGGCTGGGAACGGTGCAGCAGCACTGGACATTGGCACGTCGATTATCTGTGCCCCAACTGTTGAAGACAGCCCGGTGTCAGTAGACTGGATTGGAAGCTCTATTCCTGCTCCAGCAACACCCCGTACTAGGATAAACCTACGCGAGATGCTGAAGCACATATTCGACAATGCCGCCCCTCTGGTAGCTACAGATCTCTCGACTGCAGAAGCGGTGGTTCGATTGCACAGACGCGTGGAGGCACAACTTGCATCCATTGGACAAGCAGGTCTTCAAGCGCCGGTCATCACCATCCCGAATGTCAGCATCAATGATATGCAGGTTCAGACGATCAGCGATGATATCAACAAGGCTATGGAAGACGCAGCGAATGCAAGTCTTGCGAATGATCTTGAATTGCCAGACCTGGATAAGAAGGCTTTGGAGCGGAGTATGGAAGAGCTCACCGGTCCAACAGGCTTGGACCTTTCGAATATGGGAATGGATACCGGTGACAATATGACAGGTGAATTGAGTGGAAACCTAGGCAGTCTACCAGATCTCGATCTCGGTGATATGAACAACATGAGCATGGACATGGATATGGACATGAATATGGGAGGTGGTGGGGACGACGATTGGGGACTGGATTTTGACAACATGTAGTACCGGCTGTGTAGCCAACATCTCACGATATATTACTCAAGATACTTGCTCTTCATCCAGCTAAGAACCTCCCAGCTCTGCTATGACATGTGAACACTGACGTCATACGCATCTTGAGAGACGCTATTGCCAGGGTCACGGAAGGCTCAGGATAGCCAACTCGTCCATTTGAAAGTCACTTGTTGAGGATGGATCAGATAGAACGGAAATTGCTCGGTGCCTACTGTTCCGTGGAAACGGGAAGCCCAAGACCTCGGCCGCGGGATCGGCATTTGGACCTGCTCAACCCCAAGCTCAGCCTTCCCCACATGAACCTCCACAGCTCCGTAACGTATTCGCTATGCCCTAATATGTCCACCACATTATAACAAGATACCTTTAATCGCAATGACAAGCTCGGGCGCCTCCATGTCTCGAATTGTTCCGCGCATCGAGGCGACATGTACGCGACGTGGTGTGTTGGGTACGAGCTGTCGTAGCCGGGCGGACGCGCGCAGATGGATGAGCACAGCGCAGAGACCAAAGACTGCCATCTTTTTCCCTGGTACAGCAGATGCTCTAATCAGAATCAATATATGCGCTATGCTGACTGTTGCAAGGTCAGGGTGTGCAGCGTGTTGGCATGATTACACCGTGGCTCGAAGCCTTCCCGCGCACCGCGAAGCCCATCCTCGAAGAGATCGACGAGACGCTCAAGCTGCCGCATACGCCGCTCACCAAGATCATCGAGTCTGGCACCAACGCCGAGCTTACACATACCGAGAACGCCCAGCCCGCGATTATGGCGACAAGTATCCTTATCCTTCGCATACTAGAGCAAGAGTTTGGGTTCAAAACGGCGGAGCGCGTCGACATCACACTGGGGCATTCACTGGGCGAGTTTGCTGCCCTGGTAGCCGGAGGATACCTGACCTTTCAGGACGCCCTCAAGATGGTCCGTCGCCGTGCTGAAGTTGCCAGCAAATGCAGTAAAGATGCCGTCGAAGCAGAGGGCGGCGAGTTCGGCATGGTTGCTCTCGTCTGTGAATCAGAAGAACACATGACAGCGCTTGTATCTGCGATACACGAGTTCCTGCGCCTTGGTGGTTCGCGCTCAGATTCGAGCGATGACCTGCCTGCTGTGCAGCAGGTACTGATCGCCAACATCAACTCGAAGAACCAGATCGTGCTCAGTGGAAGCATAGCGCGCATCAGCACACTCCTCACCAACCTGCGCCAATTCGGTGGCCACGATCCACGACACGTGCGCTTGAAGTCAGACACGCCGTTCCACGGTCCGCTCATGAAACCTACATACGAACTAGTCAAGCGCATGCTCTACAAGCAAAAGCCAGACGGGAGCGATATCGTCACATGGCCAGGCGTAATGCCGTGCGTGTCGAACGTTACTGGGAGACCATACGAGGATAAAGAGCAGCTGAAAGACCTGCTGGCACGCAGTTGTATCGAAACAGTACAATGGTGGAAGAGTGTGAAGTACCTACACGAACAAGAGAAAGTGCGCCGCTACATCGGCATTGGGCCAGGCAAGGTGGGCAGGAACCTTGTTGGCAAGGAGGTTGGCATGAAAGGCGCTGTCAAAGGCGGCGGTGTATGGGGTATCACGAGTCCCAAGGAGATGGAAGAAGTTGTGCGCGCACTTGACGACACAGAGACGTTCGAAGATTGAGCATCTGGACCATCTTGGATTCGATTCGATTCAACCTCGACTCTACGCCCCCTGCACATTCAACCCAGCATCGACCTGCACTCGCATCCCCGTCATACTACTATTCTTCGCGAGCATCAAAAACGCATCCACGCAGTCCTCCAGATCCGTTGCCTTCTTCAACGGCGCAGCGTTCTTTAACGCCTCGATGCGCTCCGGGCTATACTTCCTGCCCCATTCGGTCAATAGGAGACCCGGTAGGACGGTGTTGACGCGGATCCTCGGTCCTTCTGTGACAGCGAGGCACTTAACGAGGTGCAGCTGCGCGGCTTTGGTCACAGAATATGGCATCGAAGAGCCGCCCTGACCGATACCCTTGAGGAGTTAGACCATGGATCGATGAGAGGGGCAAGAGTAACTCACAGCAATCGAGCCTGTAGTTATCATCAACCCGCCATCAGGATTCTTATCGAATGATGGCTTCGCAGCAAGAAGCAGTGCGCGCGGCACCTTGACATTGGCAGACCAGCACTGGCGAGGCGGTCAGCTTGAATGATCCAACGTAGCTGATGGAGGCGCGGAATATCAACAGAAACACACACCTTATCCCACTCATCCTCGCTCATCCCCTCGTGATCCTTCCAGTCGCAGAACTTCGTCCAGCCCTGTCTCTGATCAGCATCCGGCCCTGCCAATGAGTGAAAAAACCATAGCTCACCGCATTAGCAAGCACGATATCAATTCCGCCCAACTGCTCAATCGTCTCTTGCACTGCTCTCCTCGCTTCATCCGTATTTGTCATATCCTGTACATACCTATTAGCATCCAGTCACCCAAAACACCGTCGACCCCAACACCCCTCCGCACCCCTGTCCCCATAGCCACATCTAACAAAGAACGTCCCAACATACAGCTTTGATAAGTACCGCCTTGGCACCCTGCTCTTGACACTGTTTTTGCACTTGCTGCGCTGGCTCCAGGCGGTTGTAGTAGTTGATAGCAACGTTACATCCTTCTTTTGCAAAGGCAATAGAGAGGAGCTCTCCCAGACCGCTGGATCGACATTAACTCGCCTGTTCAAATTCACACATGCAGACACATAGTACGTGTATGGGAGAAAAGGCCGGGGGGGAAGCTCACGCTGAGCCGCCGGTGACGAGCACGTTGCGGCCTTTGAGGGAGTATGGCATGTCGATGCACGTATCCCCGATCTATCGAAGATGTGTTTTGTTGTGGGAGGGGGAGGATTGCGAGAGGATACAGTGTACCGATGTGTCTTTCGTTTCGGGAGGGAGAGGGGAGTTAATCGGTGCTTTTGAGGCTGGATAGTGCCCGTCTGGGTACTGTACAGCTGATGTGGGGCGTATGGACCCCGCAATATAGGTGGTTTTGAGGCGGTTACCGAGGCACTCCTGGTCTATGGCTTTTGTAGGAAAGGTAGGGAGGGGCGTAAGCTAAGGATCTGTAGTTTGGGGCTTGTTCACTTCGGAAACGTTGTGGTGTTGTTTGTGGTTTTGGCAAAATGTGGTTCTTGAGTTCTCTACAGTTGAGGTTTTGTCTGCTAATGCCATAGCTCTACAACACATACGATACTTTCCTGGACGATTCTTGTACATTTCACGACTGTACCTTTCATGTTCCACCTGCTGCGTGTCATTGTACCACCTGCGTAGCCAATGGGGCAGCCTCACAAGAGCCTCCATGCGTTCAAGTCTGTAGCATATGGCGGCATTTCCGGTGGGGAACGTTGCCAGACCTGAGCGATATGTATCAGCATCGACGAGTAGTATTTTAGATAATCGGCGAGGATGTGTACGGTCGCCTCAGTGCTTTTCTTTTCAATATTGGTAGCATGTCGTCTGGAGGCTTTCTCTCTGCTCTCATACTCTCAACGCGCTGTGAGGCGCGCTAGGTGCAAAATGCCGGAGGAAAACCATCAGCAGACAATCTAACCTTTTACCAAATGCTCATCCCAGGCTCTACGTAGGTGGTGGTGAAGGAGGAGAAGGCGGATGTGACTTACCCGTCAAGCTGCCACACTTTCACGGCTGCGCGGCAGATACAACGCGTGGACAACTAGGCTGGCAGTGCTATGGAAACTGGCGACGCGGAGTTGTAACGGAGTCGGTGTTGAGGGTATTGTAATAACGCGCTTTCCAATGCAGGGGTCTGTGATGTGGGGCATCTGTCCAACAGTGTCCACATGCAAGCTGCGGCTTGAGGTATCAACGACGCCAGCGCACTCACGCTCCAGAGTGCCACAAGGACACCATGGACTTCCTGAAATCTGCAGTCGCGTCGGCGATATCCAAGGGCTACCCAACTTGGGGCTACACGTTCGGCGACCGTGTTGACATCGACGACTCCATCTGGACACTACACAATGGCACGAAGCGAGTATGGCCCAGATATCGCAAGACCCTTACACTGGAAAGCTGACTGTTTTCTAGGAAGACGGATCGAAGTGTAGCATCTTCTCCTTCGACATAACCGCGAACAAGTCCCGTCTGCCCCTCGCGCGCAATGCGCTCCGTAAGCTGCGAACCCTTCGACACCCCGGTGTAGTCAAGGTCCTAGACACGCAGGAGGTGGGTACACCAAGACATGAGGAGGGATAAACACTAAGCAAGGACAGTCTGAGACCCACATATATATCGCGACCGAGCGGTTGACGCCGTTGAGCTGGCACATCAAGCGCAAGAGCCTCACGGAAGAGACGACGAAATGGGGGCTGCACAACATTGCGAAGACCCTCAAGTTCATAAACGCCGACGCTGCCTCGATACACGGCTGCATTCGCCCAGCCTCGATATTTTTTGGCGAGAGTGGGGAGTGGAAACTTGGCGGCTTCGATGCGCTGAGCTCTGTTAAAGAGGATGACTCTATGTTGCCTACATACGGCGGGCTGATACCGGATGCTGGGCGATACATGGCGCCTGAGATATCAAAGGCGGGCTGGGACGTCATCAAGCAGAACCCAACGCCTGCGGTGGATGCATACGACTTCGGTATCCTGATCTTCGAATGCTTCAATGGCAGCTACAACAGCAGCGACCAGCTGGCGCAAATCAAGAGCATTCCTCCAAGTATGCATCAGTCTTATAAGCGTCTTCTGAACCCAAACCCGAAGTCACGCATGAGTGTGGGCCAGTTTCTGGATCAGGGCAAGCGGATAGGAGGCTTCTTCCAAACGCCGCTGATTCAGGTCACTGAGGATATTGAGAATCTGGGATTGAAGGCAGAAGACGAGCGGAACGAGCTGCTCGGGTATGTAGAATACATACGACATTCTTTTATTCTTGCTGATTATTCGTAGACAGCTTGACCAGGTGGCCGATGACTTTCCAGCCGACTTCTTCAAGATGAAGGTGCTTCCAGAATTGCTCAAGTCAGTGGAGTTTGGTGGAGGTGGCGCAAAAGTCTTTGGCACAGTCATGCAGATTGGACAGAAGCTTTCTGATGAAGAGTACGAGACGCAGATTACACCAGTGGTGGTCCGGCTGTTCGCGAACCCTGACCGAGCGATCCGTGTCTGCTTGCTAGACAACCTCCCGCTAATGATCGATCACCTTCCGCAGAAGCTGGTTAACGATAAGATCTTCCCTCAGATGGTATGTCAGGCCCGTTGCTGTGATCTTGCATCGTGCTAATCGAATAAGGTCACTGGTTTCTCAGACGTGGCACCTGTAGTGCGCGAGCAGACAGTGAGAGCCGTATTGACGATCGTGCCGAAGCTGTCTGATCGAGTAATCAATGGTGAGCTCCTGAGACATTTGGCCAAAACAGCAAATGATGAGCAACCCGGGATCCGCACAAACACTACCATCTGCCTGGGCAAAATCGCGCGAAACCTGGGTGTGAACGTGAGTTGCCTGGAAGTCAGCTTTATGTATTGTGTCACTGACGAATCCACAGAGTCGAGCCAAGGTCCTCGCAGCTGCTTTTGGACGCTCGCTACGCGATCCGTTCGTACATGCTCGAAATGCTGCACTCCTGGCACTCGCCGCTACAGCCGACCTCTTCAGTGAAGAGGATTGCGCCTCTAAACTTCTCCCAGTCATGTGCCCGTCGTTGGTCGACAAGGAGAAGCTCATTCGCGACCAAGCCCAGAAGACTGTAGACATCTACATTGCTAGGATACGGAAATTCGCTGCAACCATGCCCGACACCATACTTCCACCAACAAGCGCTACCGCCGGTACCACGCCTCGCATGGGCACTCCGGCGAATGAGAGCGGCTGGGCTGGCTGGGCCATCTCCAGCTTCACCAACAAGCTCGCATCAACGAGCGGCACGATCGAGCCTAGCTCAACCACCAACGGTGCAGCGGACCAGCGATCATCCTCCGTTCCCCTTACAGGAGCGAGCAAGCCTCCTGTACCGCTGGCTTCGAAACCTGGCATGCAGCTCCATACTGCGAAGAGCTCTGCCAATGTACCCACTATCAAATCGCCTGACCCAGCAGAGGCGTTCAACGACGAAGCAGAAGACTTTGATGGCGACTGGGGTGGTTTCGACGACGGCAACGACACAAAGAAAGACGAGGAGGATATCTGGGGTACTCCAGCTGTCTCCAAACCAACCACAACGTCTTTTGACGACCAAGGTGAACCTGACTTCGCAGGGTGGCTCGCAGCACAAAATTCAGGCAAGAAAGCTGCAACGAAGCCGCTGCCAAAGGGGCTGGCCAAGTCGTCGACAACGCCAGCAGCCAAGAAGCCTATTGTTGCAGGGCGGCCGGCGGCATCGACAGCGCGAAAGGCGGTTGTAGCGCCGAAGAAAGAGATCAAGAAGGAAGAGCCCAAGAGCAAAGAAGACGAAGTAGAAGGATGGGGCGACGACTGGTAGTTGCCCACTCACAGCGCTTGTATATGTGTATCTTGCATTGCGATGGCGTTGCCGGGTATAGAGCTCTTCTAATCATATGAATCCTCCTAAACACACCTCACCTCACAACTTGGCCTGCTCGCGCAGTATCTTCGCAACCTTCGCATTTCCCTTGCCCGCCTTCCCACCCGGATACGTAGTCGCCTTGACCACGCCCACACGTCCACACGCCGCACGAAACAGGACCTCCTTCCTCGCCTCATCATACCACAGCCCCATACCCTCCCTGCCCTCCACCTCCCCCTCCACCGCAGCAACCTCATGCACAACCACCCTCTCCCCATTCGGCAGCACCGTCCACATATCTCCCAGCGCCCTCTGCACCGCCAGCACCCCCGCCAACCCCATCCGCCGGAAATCCACCTCCCGGTCCGCCTTGGTGACCTTGGGCGCCCACGCCGTCGGTCCCGCATACCACCCTCTCCCCTCCAGCGGCGCCCTGAACCTGCCCTCCTTCAACACATCAACCAGCATCTCCGCGCCCACCACCGCCAGCCTGGCTTCCAACTCTTCCGCCGTCTCCCCCGCCCTGATCTCCTCCCCCGGCGCCGCAGACTGCGCCAGCACGACCCCCGCGTCGAACTTCTCCGGGTGCAGCGTCTGCACGCTCACGCCCGTGTGCGTGTACTGCTTGAGGAGGGCGTGGGC
This sequence comes from Didymellaceae sp. YAFEF048, assembly GCA_032595095.1. NCBI lineage: Eukaryota > Fungi > Ascomycota > Dothideomycetes > Pleosporales > Didymellaceae > Didymellaceae sp. YAFEF048. The sequence goes on along the minus strand of JAVISA010000012.1, from coordinate 540,507 downwards.
GATGGGCGCCGAGCCGCGTAGGTCGGGGAGTAGCGAGGGGTGCACATTCAGGCCGCCGTGCTGGGCCGAGGACAGGATCCGCGGCGGGATGAAGAGTCCGAAGGAGACGGCGATGATGAGGGAGTAGGTGGTTGGCGGCGTCCAGGCGGTGAAGGTGTCGAGGGGGTGGGTGGGGAGGGAGAGGGTGCGCGCGTGGGTTGAGATGGGGACTGTGGGTGGGTGTTAGTGGGGTGTGTGGGAGAGAGGGAAGGAGGAGGAGGAGGAAGAGGAGGAGGGTTGCGGGTGGGAGAGTGAGGGTACGGGAAGTGTGGAGTGAAGGAATGGGAAGTGTGGAGTGAAGGAATGGGAAGTGTGGAGTGAGGGTATGGGAAGTGTAGAGTGGGGAGGTGAAGGTCAGGGTCAGCAAGGGCCATGTTGTGTACGAGGCGATCCGTGTCCGTGGGTACAGATGAGGAGGGCATCACTTCACCGCTCACCATATTTACAAACTTGCCGTTGCTACACCACCACCGCCACAACCCCCCTCCCCGCCAGGTCCAATCACCCGCATATCTAGCTCAGATCGAACCAGACCATGCAAATCTAATCAATCTTACCTTCTCGCATCGTCTTCATCCCCCTGCCCGTCGGCTTCGCCGGGCGGTGAGCCACGTGGATCTCGTCGATGAGACCAGGGACATGCTGCTTTGCGTGGACTAGAGCGTCCAGACTGGCGATGCTGAAGGCGTCGGAGCCGCAGAACAGGATGCGTAGAGGATCTGAGGGCGACGACTGTCCTGTTGTTGCTGTTGTTATGCTGCGCGATTGGCTCAGAGACTGTAAGACGGAGGACGGTATGAATGCATTGATGGAGCGTGGTGCAGCCAGTCGCACACCCAATCGCAGTCTCGGCTGCATGCTGGCGATGGCAGGATGCGTGGACAAGAAGGTTTTTCCCGATCTGGCTCTGGCTATTTTCGACAGAATGGCGTGGTTTGCGCAGAATGTACAAATGCCATACGGTCTGGATCAAGCTTCATCGAGATCTGCCACAGGCTTGGCGCGGCGATGAGAGGCTGCACCTGCGATGCAAGCGAGGGCGCCCTGTGCGTAACCCTGCAGCGGTGACGCTTCGCCTGCGGTTTGCATCTCGATGGTACTCATGCTCTGGAGCGTGTGGGCCTTTCAAAAGGCGAGGGCGCCCGGGTCTTGGAGCCGGATCGACATTGAGGATGTGGCTTTGTGGAATGAGTGAGTGAGCGATTGTTGCACTTTTTGGACTGTTGTACTGTTTTTGAAGAAGAGAAGAGGAGGAGAAACACTTTGTGTTGTTGCTGCCCTGTTGTTCCTGGTCCTGGGGCTTTGGTTTGATTCTGGCATTGCACCCCCGACGGTCCTCCGCAGCTCGCACGACTACGGCCACACTGAGTGACGCAACCGGCCATCGACGATCAACAGCGAAGAAGCTCAGGTCGAGCACAGGGGCAGCACACGACTCCCAGCACTGCACTGCACTGCACTGCACCGCGCTGCACTGCTCTGCTCTGTCAGCACATGCCCCGCACGATGAGCTCCTCAGCAGCACCGAGCGTGGTGCCTGCACAGCTCAGCTTCCTGGCCATATACAACCCTTCGCTGGGCAGCTCCGACGACACGTTCCACGAACAGATTGTCTACTACTACTCCAAGGCCGCAAAGGCACGGGCGAAGCTCAGCAGCGGCAATGCCCAGGCAGAAGACGACTTGCGCGAGGAGGAGAACGAGAAGCTGAGGCAGGTTGGGCTGGCGCAAGGCATGGTGGGCTTTGCGCGGTCCTTCTCGAGCGGAGAGGCCGTCGACTCGATTGACACGGAGAAGGCGCGCATTGTACTGCACGAGCTGGAGGCAGGGTGGTGGATTCTCGCCGTACGCTGGACCCAACTGCAACTACGAGAGGGAGGGCATGGAAGGCTAACACGTGCTCCAGTCAATCGATCTCACACGACTGCCCAACGCCGGTGCCAAAGGCCTCCTCCCGGACGTCGAGTACTCTGGCCGCGAGGTCAGCCCGCCCGCCCTCCTGATCCAGCAGCTGGTGCGCGCCCAGAACGTCTTCGCCCTCCACCACGGCTGGCCGCTGCACCAGCTGTTCGCCAAGCACGGCCGCGACAAGTTCTGCAGCATCCTCAGCACATACTGGTCCCGCTTCTGCGCGACATGGGACGTCCTGCTGCACGGCAGCCCCGCCGTCGACATGTTCCCTGGCTTGAAGCTGGCTGCTGGTGGAGAGCTGGGCATGGGCGTCGGCGAGGAGGAGTGGGGCAGCAGCGAGCGCGACGTGCTCGAGGACTTTGCCCGCCGCACAGAGGGCCTGGTCGACGTCGTCGTCTCGCGCTTTGGTGAGGCCTCGCCGCTGCAAGATAGGAAGGCCAAGGCCAAGGCCAAGGGCACCGCGAGGGTACACTTCGACACCCCGGCTGAGCCGTGGATTGGGAGCGGAGGCAACGTGGCTGCCACTGACGGTGTCGTCTTCTCTGGCGTCGGCGGTCTGAGTCGCGCCTCGCTGCGAGATGTTGCTCACTGGTCAGAGACCATCTACCACTACGGCGACCACGCGTACGGCATTCGAGACAACCCCACAGCGGACCGCAGGAAGCGGAGGAGGAGGAACCTCAATGCGCCCACACGCGAAGCAGAGACGTCGCCAGCGAAGCCAGCCGCTGAAGACAAATCACAGCCGCACGACTCGGGCACTGGCGAGGCACCACGTATCCCCCCGCCAATCGTCAAGGCAGTCGAGCGCTCGCTGGACAAGGCGTCCGAAGCCATCGACCACGCCGAGGGGCGCAGTGAACCCGCAGCCAAGCAGGAGACGGGCAACATGCTTGCCTCTTTGGGCGACACGGAGACGTGGATGAAGTACATGACACTTGGCTATGGTACAGCATGGGGAGGGAAAAAGCAGTCAGGTGAAGAACCAGAAGCATCAGCACCGGCCCCTGATCCAACACGGAGAGAGCAATCGCCAGAGGCGATGCGCTATGTCGAGCCTGCGCCCGATGTCGACATGGTCGAAGAGAAGCGCAAAGCACAAGTCCGGGCCGAAAACGATGGGTACTTCCTGATCGGATTGAAAGGAGACATGGTCGAGGCAGACATGGACGACGAAAACGACGAGGGGAACTGGAATGTGCGTATCCCACTACGAACTATCTATGTGGAGCAAGTAGACAAGGACACGCCCATCTCCGAGTCGGATGAGACGCCTGGAGACGAGTTGCCACAGCCTAGGTTCAAGACGGGTGCAAAGCTCGCCAAACAGCGGCTGCGACCTGTCGTCTATGTGGTATGTTTTCTATACTCACCTTTACCTCCGTTTCAGGATACTGACAACAGCTACAGCACCGCCCCTTCATCTACACCTTCCTCTTCACCCACCGCACCCCTTCTCTCACCCTCGCCTCCTTCTATCGTTCCATACACTCCTTCTTCTCCCCCCTCCACCGCTCCCTCGACCGCAACACAGCACCCACGCGCGTCGCAGCCCGGCTCCTCGCGGCCGCAAACCCGCAAACCACCACCTCGTCCACCTCCGTCCAAGGCCCAAACACAACCCCCATCTTCGACCTCGTCTGGGACCCGCGCACCCTCACCGTGCACTCCAGCCTACCCAATATCCCTGAACCCGGCACCCTCACCGCCGAGGGCCTCCTCGGCACCGCGCGCAACAGAACCGACGGCCTGGACGACCACGCCTGGACGCGTCTCGACGCGCTCAACGTGCACAGCCAGATCCTCGCCTCGCTCACCTCCACGCGACGCAGCACAAGCGAGATCGAACGCACGTGCAAAACCAGCCGCGGCTGGTGGGTTGTCTGGATGCGCCTCCCGCCCAGCAGCAACCCGACCACCACACACCAGGACACCCACTCAACCACCACCATCACCCCGCCTCCCGCCGCCAACACAGTCCCCTCCGACCCCCCCTCAGACAGCACAGAGTACTCCACCGACTCCCTCCGCGAAGCCTTCCTCATCCGCCGCGCCCGCGACTCCACCACCAAACCCGCAAGCACGTCGCACACCCGCGTCGCCAGCGGGCTGTGGAGCGGGCTCGGCATGGGCAGTGGCACGTCGCTGAAGCAGAAGATGGGCGGCAGGGCCGACGGGTGGGGGCCGAAAGGACTGGCTGAGGGGATTGGCGTCGATGCACGGAGGTATGTGGACGAGCTGTTGAGTTTGAATCGGTAGGCGTGGGACAGGGGTGGTTAGAGAGAAGGGGAAATTTCATTCTTTGTATACATTTCTAGCGGGTTGTAGAGCGAGCGAGCGAGGGGAAGGAGAGAGGCAGGAGAGGCAAGGACGCATGCGAGATGGCGTCGGCAAAGTATGCAGTGTCTGCAGTGTCTGCAGTGTACACACCACGCGATCTCATGCCGTGGGTTACAATAATTTCGAGCGTTTTCACAAAGAACCAAGAGAAGAACATTGAGTATCATTCATTTGACTGGTATATCTCTGCTGTGCAATGACCTGCCCAATGCAAGTACATGTAGCTGGTCTGGATATAGCTCGCCTACTTCCCGTGCACATGGCATAACCACCAGCACTGCGTCCTTTCCCAATCGACCGTGCAGCCTTACGCTTGACCACCGGTTCTCCGGCACTCCATAGCACCCCTAGGGGTAAACCCAATGCCCAAACGCCCACAATGCAAGAACCTTATCCTCATACTGCTGCTGTAACTTACTTACTCTACGCCGACGTATCCATGGCGCCCGCCCGCTCCGCCCGCTTCTTCGCCAGAATATCCGCCTTCCACTTTGCAATCTCCTCTCTCAGCTCCTCGTTCGGCAGGACGTCCTCGATCTTCAGCGGCGACCGATTGAACGGGTCATGTGGATCGCTCAGCAGATGCGCCTGGATGGTGCTACGATCGACGATCTGCTTGCTGATGGGCAAGATGACGGGATCCTCCATGAGCGTCGCCATGAGCGGGTCTGTGTACTCGTCTGGATACTCGCCGAGGTCGGCTTCTTCCATGTCTGCAGCCTCTTTGGCGGCGCTGATGTTCCGCGCCATGGCTTCCCATTGCTGCAGCTGCAGATCATTTTTGAGGTAGAATTTGGCGAGGATCTTGTGCGCTTCGATCCAGTAATCTGAGCGGTAGGAGCGGCCGTCTGTGGCGACGGCATCAATGAAGGATTGCTTGTTTTGAAGGTTGAGGTAGACGTCTGTTAGTTCTGCCAGCATTTGGCGTGGGTTCCAGCCGTATTCTTCTGGGTTGTCGACTTTGAGGCTGGATTTCTTGGGGCCGACGAGGGCTTCCAGGTTGTAGTCGAGCATGTGGGCGAGGCGGACGACGACCTCCTTCTTGGTGAAGGAGTCAGCGAGCGCTTCGGTGAACAGCTTAAGCATGGCCACGGTTTCGTTGGTGAGTTGCATGTAGTTCTTGGCCTTGCCCTGGGCGGCGGTGAGCTTCTCTTCCTTCTCCTGGCGGGCAGCTTGATCCATGTTGGGATCAGCCTTCAGCTCCTTGGAGGTCTCGTGGATCTGTGTGAATGCAGTGAAGGACTCGTCGAGGACGAAGGTGACGTCGTTCAGTAGCAGGTTGACAAACTGCACGAAGAAATCAAGATTGACACTATTCACGTCAGCAGATTCCCAAGGAGCAAGTGTAGGGCTTACATACCGTGCCTCTGTGGCTAGATTGTCCCGGTAGACAGGATTGGGCCAGATGCATTTGATGACTTGGAAGATCTCGTATCGAATGTTGAATTTGTCGTAGAATTGAGTGTGTGCACCAGTGCTCTCGCACTCGTTATAAAACTGCATCAGAGCGTGCAGCAGGTGCTTCATGGCGAACTTGTTTCCAAACAAGGTGTCACCAAGAACACCCTTTGGACGGTGAGGAATCTCCCACACGCCGTGGAAGAGGATAGTGACCAGTCCAGACTTGAGGTAAGGGTTCTTGATATACTCGGAGCTTCGCAGGAAGACAATGCAGATCTTGACGAGCTCTTCGCACTGAGTGCCCGTGATGATGTGAGGCATCATTCGTGTGATGAACTTGAAGTTCCCGACGATATCCTCAACAAAGTACTCGGGAAGACAGCGGAAAGCCAGAGACTGCTCCTTCGGCAGGGGCAGTTGCAAGTCTTGCTTGGGGAAGTCAATCCCAGAGACAAGTCGCAACAGCCACACGATGACATAACGCATCAGCTGCATGGATCGAGCCTGCATAGTCTCGTCACCGAGGATGCCTGCAATGGCGTAGCTAGTGCAGGTGCCACGCTCAATTTGGTCTTTGATCTTCTTGACATGGTTGTCGAATAACCTCAGCTGTGCAGGATTCGATGCGTACTTGTGGCGCTCGGTCTCGAACTTTTCGAGTTCCTTCTTCAGCCACTTGACATCCTTCTGCAGAGATGTGAGCTTTGAGTTGGCTGCCTCCGTACCGTAGTGATGAGCTGCGACAGTCAAAAAGAAGACTTCAGAGATGAAGTTGCTGACTCCTTCCGCCTTGCTGTTATAGAAATCCTCTGATGTCTTATCATCAGCGTTGATCTTGGTTTCATCCTTGATATCAACGCGTGGCGACCGCCGGAGGTAATCGATGTCGATGCGATCGATCTTTGAGAAACTGGCATCCATGAAAGGTTCGCAGAGACGGTCTAGCACGACAGTGACGTTCACCATGAAGCCGTCGGAGGAGACTGTCTTAGCATCGACCTGTAGTGCTCGTCTCTTGTGATTCTTATTTACAGTGAGGGCGAACCAGTTCAGCATGGATTCTCGTGAGTCCTTGTTCTTGATGAATGTGTTTGCGATGTCGAACAACTCGTCTTGGTGGGTCTGAAGCGTCATACGAAGAGCCCGTTGGGCGTTAGCAATCAGCCCCTTATCTCCCCCTTGCGCGCCTGAGAAATAGTTGACGGCGACATCTCCTTGCATGGGTGAAAGTCGGAAGAAAGGACCGAGCAAGGTGTGAGTCTCGATGTGTTGAGCTTCGATGTCGGCGGGAAGGAATGTTTCGGACTGCACTAATGCGGTAACCAAAGGTGGAAAGCGAAGAAGACTGCGAAGTGCAAGCATGTACGGCTTGTAGTCAGCGTTCATGGATGTCCTCGCCAAGCGCCGGCTCAGATCTTCCACAGCGCTGACCAAAGCCTCTTTGGCCGTATCATCATCCTCAGCACGGTTGCAAGCTTCCTGCAGGAAGTCAAAGCAGATACCTCCCTTATCTTCAGGTCCAAGCAGCAGACGATCTGTCAGAGCATTTTCCAAAGGAGCTTCCTCGCCAAACATGTCGGGCATCGTAGCGGCGAAAATGGTGTAGTTGAAGCATATCCGTCGAAGCTCCCTTACAATCTCGTACTTCGGATCGCTCTTGTTGGTGATGCTTTTGGACTGCCTTGCGACACGCTTCCAACACCCAAGCAGATAGTCCAGCGCATTTCCTTGTCTGTGGCTCGACGCAGCCTCAAGCACTACAGAGTCCAGCACGTCAGTCGTAAACCGCAATGGTCTGCCTTCATCTTGCAGGTCTTGTTTCAAGCTCGAAGCATAGTAGACCTTGTGCCCGTGTACACCCTGGGTATGCCCTTCTTGAAGTGTGATCCTGAAAATACCACTGATTGTGCGATCCTCCCACCCTTCGATGCTGGAGTCTTGCGGTCGCGGCGCTGGTGGCGGGGCAGCGGCATTGCTTGCGGCAGACGCTGGCTTGATGTTGATGCGAGATGCCGGCTTCGACTCTGTCTTGCCGTCGGTTTGTGATTGCAGGGTGGCCGGCGGCGGCGTCTGAGTCTGTGGTTGTGGCGACGGTGCCTGAGGAGTTGCAGGCTTCGGTGATGAAGTGCCAGACGGCGATGCTGAACGGGAGGCATCAGGCGCTGTGGACGAAGGTCGCGAGGTAGGCGGACCTCCAAGCTTCGCAAGCCGCTTTGCACGAATCTGTGCAAGGTCGTCGTCAGCCGGTCTCTTCAGTCGAGAGCTGTCATGAAGCTGTACCTTGTCGGCGTCAGACATGGCCGAATCTTGCTCCGGTGCTGCGGGTGGGGGTTGGTCTGTCATTTCGTGGTCGTCCATGATGTGTGTGAGTGAAGAGAAGGTTGGCGCTTAAACCCAGATATAAGAAAGACAGGGTGCGCCGCAGACAGAGTGAAAGGACAATGATGTAGGATGAACTACGGACATCTGTGGAGCTATACCCATGTGGGGCAACTTCCGCCAGGCGCGCCTTCACTACTTCACGCGTAGAGATGGAAACTTGTGGAACCTCTTTTGGCACGATCGCGCATCTCGTGACCGATAGATACACTCCAATCACTCTTCGTATGTCTAATCTCATATCACAGTGAACGTGACGTAGTTGTCTTTTTACTCGAAAGCACGCACTGTGTTGCAAGCCCCAGGGGACTAGACCTGTATTCCCTTTCAGAGCTCGCACTACATTAGACAGATGCATTTGCTAATCGCGTCAAGATATCGACTTAGATTACCAGACTTACTCCGCACGCTGTATCGTTGCTCATACGACTGAAATACATGCATGGACAATGACTGGGCGGAACATCAGGGTTATTCAGCGTGAGGACTAAGCAATGCACATGCACATGCGATTCTGAGACGACGGTGCTGTAAACGTTCCGTGCAGCGACAGATGTATAGGCAGCCCTGGATGGCAAAGACAAAACCCAAAACACAACAAGAGTTGCACAGGCAATCGATTCGCTTGGCCAGAAGCGAATCATTTGCCTGTTCGTGACGCATTTCACCGGCGGCCCCGCAGTTCAAGGCGGAGACAGGGCGAAGTCAGGACTAGATAGCTGCAACCGCGCGGACGGCCTAGGCGGTCTGTCTGCAAGCACAAGCGGTGACAACAAACATCCAAACAACTGCAGCCAGGAGTGAAGTGCAGTCAGTGAAGTACAGTCAGTAAGGTACAGTCATTGTTTAGTTGTCCTGCAGGACGCGGGAGATATCAGGCACCAGTCCTGAAACGACTGCGCGCTGTCGTCAAGTGGGCGCTGCCATGACGAAGGACCTACTATCTAGCTGCTGAAATGACACGCGGCGAGAGCCGTAGCCGTTGAAGTGTCTTGCAGAGCCCATGTGCGGTGAGAATTATGCAGCGCAACTGTCGCACGCCAGCCAGAGTTGCACTGTAGGAAATGGAGGAATACCTAGGTAGTCAACAGGCGTGCGGAGGACAAGGTCATGTGCTAGCGGCGCATTGTTATGGAAGTTGGCTTTATCTACCGACTAGGTATCTTGTGCCTGCGGGTGGGCCGTCCGCGTCGCTGCCGTGCAATTGCCTCCTCTTCACCACTCCACCACCTTAACAGTCGTAACAAGCGGCTCCTTTCACAACACGGTACGTACGCAACGTCAACGACAAGCCATAGCGACACCTGTGTGCACAGCCGCTTGCGAGGCTGTGCAGCACGGCCCCCCTGGTCCTGCTGCCCGCCCAGCTAGCTTGCTGGCGCGTGCATATTCGTGAGGACCTTCACGACGCTTCATCAACCACCGTCTCTCCATCTCACTACTGACTTCCTGCCCACCCAGTACACATCGCCCGACTTCTCCACACTATCCGATATACTCCACAATGGCCGAGATCCGTCGCAAGCTCGTGATTGTCGGTGACGGCGCCTGCGGAAAGACCTGTCTGCTCATGTAAGTCGATGCCCAGACGCCGCCTGCCAACGTCGCCCCCTTTGCCCGCCCTCGCAACCACTGACAGTGTCTTCGCAGCGTCTTCTCCAAGGGTACCTTCCCTGAGGTTAGTCTCCCGCGCGCCCCTCCGCCCTGGCCCTGAGCTGCGTCAGCCTGGCCGACGTGCGCCCCCGTCGCAGCAGCAGCCGCGTTTGCTGCCCGTCCAGGCACACATATACTGACTCTCTCTCCCGTACAGGTCTACGTTCCCACTGTCTTCGAGAACTACGTCGCCGACGTTGAGGTTGACGGCAAGCACGTCGAGCTCGCCCTCTGGGATACCGCTGGTCAGGAAGATTACGACCGTCTCCGCCCCCTGTCCTACCCCGACTCCCACGTCATCCTCATTTGCTTTGCTATCGACTCGCCCGACTCTCTCGACAACGTACAGGAGAAGGTGCGTCTCACGTGGTCCTGCGCTGCATCCACCCGTTTGCTAACCACGCTCTAGTGGATCTCCGAAGTCCTGCACTTCTGCCAAGGTCTGCCCATCATCCTTGTCGGATGTAAGAAGGATCTCCGTTTCGACCAGAAGACTATCGAGGAGCTGCACAAGACCTCCCAGAAGCCTGTAACTCCCGAGCAGGTCAGTCATTTCTTCCCAAAACAGACCTAGCTTGTGCTAACCACGCCGCAGGCCGAGGATGTCCGTAAGAAGATCGGAGCCCAGAAGTACCTTGAGTGCTCGGCGAAGACCAACGAGGGTGTCCGCGAGGTGTTCGAGCACGCCACACGAGCTGCCCTGCTCACCCGGAAAGAGAAGAAGAAGTCCAAGTGCACAGTCTTGTAGATGAAGTCATGGGCGTGTGAATGGACAGCAGCCGCCACAGCCGCATGATGTTGGTCCTGGACAAGAACAACGCTGTGGCGGTCTTCATGTGTTAATTGAGGGCGAACCGCATGTGAATCATGGGTGTGATGGGAGATGAAATCAATCATCCTTGTCCTGGCCAGTTAGAGCCATTTCTTCCACGGCACCTGTTCGAGGCGTTACTGCGCTGGATCTTTCTTGTTTTGGAAGTAGTACATCATCTTGGGGCAGTCTACGATGGAGGGTTATATTTCTCAGAGCGTGCGGGTTCGAGTTTGTGAGCAGCAAATGGTAGGATCTTTCTAATATGTGCTTGTTTCCAAAACTTCGCTGTCATCCGCATCTGCATATCACTCGCTCGCTATCGTTGTTGCTCTGCGCTGGGTTCGGTTAATGGAGTTCTTGCTTGTACTATCCCCAGTGCCGTGCATGTCCTGTCTGCCGTTTCTACTCACAATACAGATGCCGTCACATGCCTTGTTAATGCAACACTCCATATATCTCGCAGGCATGGTAACTTTGAAGGGCCATATCCGAAGGCAGTTTCACATCTCTTTCTTTACTTGGTATGCCCCCGTCCGCGCAAGCCGCGGTCCGAACGTATCCACTTCTCCTACCCACTTCCGAAGCTTCGTTCGCTCCTCCACGGTAAGAGCTTCCGAAGCGTTCTTCCCATGGCCATCCAGTAGTTTGGGAACGTGACAGCTAATTAAGTGTCTGTGTTTCTTGGGTCGAAGAGCATTATGCTGGTGGAGAAGACTTTGTTGAGTTGTTGGAAAGAGAGCAGATGGGCACGAGGCGAATCAGAAGGATTTGTCGGTGTGAGACTCGTTTTCAGACTTATATGTATGCTTTTGCTGATGATTTCGAATAGGGGATTACATGATCTCGTCCCATCATACCGTATATCCAATGCCAATACCCATCCATCCCATGCTCGGTCAGAAACGCCTTACTATGCTATTGAACGCCGCTTCATGAACACCATCGCCATGATATGTCTATGCGAAGAAAGAGAGAGCAACAGCCGCGACCGCTAGCACCAAAGGAACTTCGCGCAACCCAACAGCACCGCCTGTTGCGTTACTCTGTCCCTGGCTGTCTGCGGCGGGTCTCGCGCTCGTGCTTGCCCTACCACTCGAAGTAGGACTCGGATTCCCTTCCAGAGGGGCAGTCTGCATTGCACCGTCGCTGGCAGCCGGTTGCATTGCTGCAGTCGATGTAGGCGACGATGGCGAAGAGGGCGAGGAAGAGGAGGAGGTGGAGGAGGAGGAAGAACCACTCGAGCCCTGTTGCTCATCCCCAGTACCCGGCAGACCCAGCCCGACCCTACTCCCGTCAAAGTCAAACACAGCGTATACGTTTTTGAGAAACACATCCCCGATCAACCACTGGCTATCGTTGAACGTCTGGCGGCCCACGATGTTGCTCCTGCACAGTCCAGACTCCAATCTCCCGCCTAGCCAGTCTGGTGTCGAGATGGCGTACGCGGTGTTCCCAAAGACAAATTCGAGCGGCACCCGGGTGTCGCAGGGCACGCTGAAGGTCTCGCCTGACTGCACGAATCCGGGGATCAGCGAATGGAGCGCCAGCGCGTCTGCGGGCGGCATGAGGATGTACGAGGTGCCCGTGTCGATGATTCCTTTCTTGCCCTTGAGCCCGACCTTCTTGCCATCGACTGTGGCGTCCGCGACATTGACCTCCCAGAACCCTGTCTGGTTGGGTATGCAGTCAAGCCAATTGAGATCGCCGTCGTAACGAGCTGTGTTTGGTTCGCCGAGGTTGAGCTCGCCGTCTTGCAGCCCGTCTTTGCTCCTGCTCAGATGGATGCCGTATTGCTTTGCGCCGATGAGGTTGTCCGCCTTGAGCACGTCCATGACTTGCGCGGCCCCTTTGACTACGTCGCCGCGGCCGATGCCCAGGATGCCATCCATGGGGTATGACTTGAATTCGTCAGAGACGTTGGTGGCGAGGCCGAAGGTCAGCGATGCGGAGAGCGACCCAATATGCAGCGTGTCCGTTGCGAGGTTGCCGCTGACGGAGCCCGTGCCGTAGGTCACGCTGAAGGGCGTGTCTTGTGTCTGGAGAGTTGTTCAGCAATAGAAAGCCAGTGCTGGGTGGTCTCTCTTACTTTGAGGCTACTCGAGTCTCCTTTGCCGAACGTCTCGTGCGTCGCACATGCGTCGGTCTTGCAGTCCGCGCCCATGACCCATGTGTTGCTTGCTGCGGAGTCAAGAAGGAGATGGTACTCTTCCTTGCTGTCTCCAATGCTCACAGCGACCATGTAGCTCAGATCGTTTCCATCCTGATCGATGGCCACGCTGTTGGCCTGGGCCGGCTCTTTCGAGTTCACAATTTTGTAGGTGTTCTGTTGGCGCGAGCGAAGGGAGGCAGGTACGCGTCGAAGCGGAAGCGTAATCGAGTTCGAGGCAGCTTTCGAAAGTCTGTCACTTCGACGACTCGAAGACGTGGTCGTGCTACCGTCGTCGTATTGGTACGGGTAGAAGCCTGCAACTGTTGGCCATAGGGCTGTCGATACAGCCAGCCATGTCGATAACTGAGTATACATTATGCAATCGTTGATATGCGAAGTACAAGCTCGACTTCAGTTAAGAAGTCGACAACGAAATGACAAGATCTTGCAACGCAAGGCAGACCCGCAACCGCAAACTCTCAAATTCCAGTGAAGGTCGCTGGACGAGGCAGGCCAGGGCGGTTGAAGCGGACTCGGCAACTGGACCGTAATGAGACCGTTATGCAAACACTCGAGGGCGAAACTCGAGGAAGGGATGAGGCTCGAAACAAGCCGCCGGAAGGGAAAGCCATTACTTCTCGCTCAGCTCGTTCATGCAAGCCGCCCCCTCAACGTCGGTGACGTTTAATTGTCCGCGTTGAGACGAACGACAGGGTTAGGCCGCCCACGTCTGGAGTAAATGTGGGGCAATTCGTACCCCTGACCAGCTACCAAGCTGCCGGAAGTAGCTTTTGAAACAGCCATATGAAGCCGGACAGTCCAATAACGCGGTGTGGAACCGCTGTTATGCGTAATCTTGGTACGTTGGGGGGGTCCTGGGATACGAAAAGCTGCGGGAGATCGGAGCAGTGATTTGCTGGATGGAAGCCGCTGCTGCGTGAGGTACCGATAAGCTAACGGAGTGCAATCCACTTCGAAGTTGCGAGGTGCAGCACACAGCCGTGATCGTCACACTCTAGCCGAACTGCAATATAACGTGTACCACGCGTGATATGAAGTTTTGAGCGAAACTGCAAGATGCGTTTGACAATAAGAATGCTGCTTATATGCAAGTTCCAAAGTTGGATATGAACAACCCCCTGCGCCTTGCGTGCTGTATGATATCTCTAGCCAACATCGATCAGGTCAAAAATTACTATAGACTCGAACCCATCCACGACATATGTCGCTTAGTACCGCCTGCGAAGTCCATGCTTAGCCAGCTTTTCGCAAGCGGGCATCGGCATTTTTCTCGCCTGAGCCATGGCTTCTTCGTCAACGAAGAACCACCCTTGCGCGTCTTGCATCTTCTTGCTCTGGGCGTACTGTTCGTTGTTGCACTTGACGTCCAGAGTGTGGACATACGATTGTTCGACGTGTTCATCCAATTTTCTCCACCTCTTGTCTTTGGGACTACTACCGTACTCGCTGCACACCGAAGGCGCGACATAGTAGTTGACGCCGAACGTCCCTTGCGACTTGTGGAGACATGTGAACTCGCGTTGTGGTGTGAATGCGAATGAAGGACCGGAACTAGACGACCCACCCGAGAAAAGCGATGACAGGAGTGGTAGGACGAAGAGGAACAGCAGCGGTAGCAAGTTCCCCAATGCACCGCCGAGTCCAGGCGCCTCTTCTCGCCCTGGCGGCTGCGCGGTCCCTGGCCTTCTCCTAGGTCTTCCACCGCCGAATTGATGTACTCTGACGCCTGGGCCGCCGCCGAGGTTGAAGACAAAGCCTGGCCCTGTGTCGAATCCGCCTATCTACATTAGCCCAGATCTGCCATGACCACGCCCTATATATGTATGGCATTTGGACCTACCGAACGGCGCGCCGAACCCACCTCCGAAGAACTGCCTGAATAGTTCTTCGGGCGTCATCTCTTCCTGGAAACCTCCGCCTCTCTGTCCTGCAAACCCGCTGAAAGGCGATCCTCCTGCGCCAGCCGATGCTGGGTTGAAGCGCGCATCCGGATCGCCGCCAAACTGGTCGAACTTGTTCTTCTTGTCCGGGTCGCTGAGGACTTGGAAGGCCTTGCTGACAAGCTTGAATGCTTCATCTGCACCTGCGTAGCCGTTCTTGTCCGGATGTGTGAGGAGCGATAGCTTTCTGTACGCTTTCTTGATCTCGCCATCTGTGCACGTCTTTTTCACTTCTTCCAGACCGAGAATCTCGTAGTAAGCGGTCGGCGCGCACTTTTTTATGCGAAGAACCGCAGCCTTCTGCTCGACGGTGTAAGCGCGGCCGGCGGAACCGTCGTGATGTGTGCGTTCGGACATGTCTGGGTTGGTGTATTGTGGAGGGGTCTGGGTGATAAAGTGGCCGCGGAGGTGGCCGCCGACTAGATAGGTGGTGCACCAGGCGTATGGAGTCTTGATAGGTGCGCTTGGAGGCGTTGCGCGCGGTGCAGCGGACAGTCGCAAGAGAAAGGCGATCTGTTGTTGTAGGAAGCCAGATGCGGCTCGGCACCGCTGCTGTTGGTCAGGTCGAGTCGAGGCCACACTTTCCAGAGACCAGGGTGTCGCTAGCCCCAGCAGGCATGGTCCGTGAACTTCACGTCATTGAGCTGCGACTTTCACATCTGATCTTCGTACGCGTTGACTTGCAATTGCAGGCCACCAATCCTTTCTCTTAACCAATACTCAACAGTCACCAGTCCTTACGATGTCTGATGCGACAAAGAAGTCAACGCTGCAATCGCTGCGCAACTGGGGTGGTATGTATACATCATAATCCTCACGTGCCTGTGTCTTCACAGCACAACATGTATTGCTCCAATTCATTGCTGATGCTGCCTAGAAAACTCAGTACCTCCCACTCTTCTCGCAACCTTCATCACAGCTCAACATGCACGTCCCTTCCAGCCACTGCCAATGATGTTCGCCCCAGTGCTGTTGTTCTCTTCCTATTTGAACTTGAGCGACTACAAGACAGATGCTGCCGGTATCACTGCGGCTTGGAGTGGTCTGTATGGTCTTCTTGCAATGAGGAGAAGTCAGGTACGTTCATCCAATGGACTTGGTTTCAACCTTTATATGCTGACGCATCGTAGCGACTAAGGAATAAGTTCACAGTCAGAGGAGCCGTGAGAGGAGCATCTTTGGCTCTTTGTGCCGTCAATGTGGTCGGCTGTGGATTGGCATACACCTTTGGCAAGCGCGAGAAGGAGGACAAGTCAGCGTAAAGGCTTTGTTAGTAATGTTGTAACATCAGTCAATGTATCATATCTTCCGTGTAGAAGCAATATACAAGAATTGTATAATAATACAAGCGCGGTTTTGCGCATTCTTGTCACATAATGTATCTGAACCTAAAAACGCCCATGCCATGATATACTATCCAGCCCATGCAATACATCCTCGGTGTCTATACATATCTTACAAGATCACCACCATCCCACCTAAAAACCCCAGAACCTTCCCACTCTGGTCTTGACAGCCTCCCAACTATTCAGCTTCGGCCTGACATCCAAATAGAAATTCAGCCCCTGGCCCGGCGGCGCTCCAGGCTGGGTCTTCCCCGCATAAAAGTCAATCACATATTCGACTTTCGTCCCGCAGCGATCCACAACCCAATCGTGCCGGTCAAACGGCGCCTGGTACCCCAGCAGCGCATTCCACCTGGCGCGGGGCGTCAGGCTTGTACTCAGGCCACTGAAGCTCTCCAGCTTGGGTCCACCACAGCTCTCGCTTCCGCGCCCTTGCTCCCACGCCTTGATTTCTTGCCACGCGCGCTCGTTGACAGCGTTGTGGATCGGTACGATCGTCTTCATATCTGTGGCTTGCGGGTCGAATTGCTTGCGCTTCATGGCGTCGAAGAACATGCGTTCGCTGGGATAGATCCAGTTTCCTGAGGCTTTGTCTGCGCCGGTATCCTTCTCATTGTTTGCGGGACGATCGGTAGGTGCGTTTGGCATTGCGCGTGGGATTGTACTGATTTCGCGGTCGTTGCCGAGACGCAGGTTCGAGAAGAGCCCGGATGCTGTAGGCGCGGGGGTTGTGGTAGATTGGTCGAGAGCGGAAGAGTCGCATGATTGTTGGACGGTGGATGTGGCTGCCGTAGTGGTTGCTTTGGATTGTGCAGGTGGTGCTGGCGGAGGCGCGGATGTGTGAGGATTGGGTTGAGCATTGCCAGCTGCGCGTGCTTGTTGAAGCCATGCTTCGCGGGCCTTGTGGTCTACCGGACACCCAGCGGCGGCTGCTTCATCGTGCTGTGAAGACATTGTCGTGATCTCGTGTACGGTGTTGAGGCAAGCCGCGAATGACGATGGATCGAAAAGTTGACCTTGAACTTCGTTCGGGCATGCGATGATTGCCGTCCTCTCTGATTGGCGGGCCTGGACTACAATGCTTTGGGGCTAGTTCACCGCTTTGGAGGAGTTTAGCCTCACGAATTCAGGGCTGGAAAGTTTATCGATACCAGAAAAGGAGAGCAGACATCTCTCTCTTGTATCCTTTGTTCGAAAGTACTTCTATATCAATACAGCGCGTTGTGCTTCGTGGTTGAATCTTCTGGACCCTGCATAAACAGACCCCACCATCGTTCCCCTTTCTTCCACCCCTCCTCCGTGTCTACACCAGTCAGTCAGACAGCCCAACGCAAACATGTCCGAAGTCTACCGTGCCAGCACCACCGCGCCCGTCAACATCGCCGTCATCAAGTACTGGGGCAAGCGCGATGCTAAGCTTAACCTGCCCACCAACTCCTCCCTGAGCGTCACTCTTTCGCAGAACGACCTCCGCACCCACACCACCGCCTCCTGCTCCGCTTCGTACCCTGCCGAGGACTCACTGCTGCTCAATGGCAAACCTCAAGACGTCTCCGGTGCCCGCACACAAGCTTGCTTCCGCGAGCTCAGGGCTCTGAGAAAGGAGGTCGAAGCGAAGGACTCGAACGCGCCCAAGCTCGCAGAGCTGCCGCTGAAGATTGTCTCTGAGAACAACTTCCCTACTGCTGCAGGACTGGCTAGCAGTGCTGCTGGTTTCGCCGCTCTTGTGCGCGCCATTGCGAACCTTTACGAGCTGCCCGCAGATCCCACCGAGCTCTCGCGCATTGCTCGTCAGGGCTCCGGATCCGCATGCAGGAGTCTGTTCGGTGGATACGTGGGCTGGGAACAGGGCAGTGCCGCTGACGGCTCCGACAGCAAGGCCTTCGAGGTCGCTCCTGCGAGCCACTGGCCGAACATGCGCGCTGTCATCCTGGTCGTCAGTGCCGCGAAAAAGGACGTCTCCAGCACGTCTGGCATGCAGACCACCGTTGCCACATCCTCGCTGTTCGCATCGAGGGCAAGCGAGACCGTGCCTAGGCGCATGCAGGAGATGCAGGATGCTATCAAGAACAAGGACTTCGAGACCTTCGCCAAGGTCACCATGATGGACAGTAACTCTTTCCACGCCACCTGCTTGGATACATACCCACCCATCTTCTACCTCAACGACGTCTCGAGAGCGGCTATAAAGATGGTCGAGCAGATCAACAACGCCGCTGGCAAGATCATTGCGGCCTACACCTTTGACGCTGGACCAAATGCTGTCATTTACTACCTTGAGGAGAACGAGAAGCAGGTTGCTGGTGTCTTCAAGACTCTTTTGGCTAACAAGGATGGCTGGAGCGGCGAGCGCGGCGTCGCCGTTGAGGGTAACTACGAGGCAGCAGAGAAGGCCAACACTGAGGCTGAGGTCGCCGTTGGTCTCCTTAAGGAGGGCGTCAGCAGGGTCATTCTTACAGGTGTTGGCGAGGGCCCAGTCAAGACTGAAGAGGCTTTGATCAGTGAGAAGGGTGAGCCCATCTCGGTACTGTATTGATCGACGTACAAATTAAGCATTAGATACCCTCCAATAGAAGCAACGTCCATCCTGCTTGACCCTCACATGTAGTTCTGTGTAACCACACTCTGTAACCGGTACCTCTTGACCATACGCTCTGTACAAGGGTACTGTTTCAAGTACCATTCCCCTCGGAAGCTGGCCTCGTCGTATGGCGTGCAAGCCAGTTTCTCGTACTCGCATCTGAGCTTCTCCACCTCGGTCTCGTGCTCGTGGTAGCTGCAGGAGTCCATGACGAAGAGCCGATATCGGTTCCTGCGGGCAGCCTTGTATCGTCTACCCACTCGCTGGTAGGAGCGGAGAAAGAATTCGGGGGACCAAAGCCTTGTAGAGTCCCTAGTCCCCGCCCTGATCGATGCTCATTCTCTATCGGTCTGCCATCGTTCGAATGTTGCCCGATTGTTTGCGCAGTAGTAGTGTGGTTGGGCTCGTAGCGTTTGGGCTGGAGATGGTTGGTTCACGAGGAGCGAGGACAGTTGCTGCGAGGTGAAAGGTGCTTATGAAAGGCCTGAACCCACCGTGGCCCCCAAGGTTCCTCGTTCTCGTATTCCAGGTGACAGTATCAAGAACATCAAGGCAGCAGCGACATCAGTGGCTATAACAACAGCATGTTACATGAGCAAGCGATGGTGAACATGAAAACTCGCAGAAGTAACAAACGAATGTCAGCGCAGCGTATGCATTAACTGTATACTACCATAGCGCTGCATGGCACGAAACAGAGTTGCAGCCATGCAGTAACATGAAATAACGCCCCACACCTTGGTATAAGAGTACCCATACAGAAGTTCATAGAAAGCGCTCGCAAATGTAAGACAACAACGATATGCAGGAGGGTATCAGTCGATTACCACAGCCAAGATGATAATAACCAGAACAATGGCCAGGATAAGCAGAAGGATACAAGCCTTACTTCTCGCACTCTTCTGGTAGTTACTAGCCTGCTTCAAGTTCACATGAGCGCCTCTCGATGCGTCGTGCGTGACTTCGACGTTCTCCTCGATAATGTCAAGCTGTGCCCCCTGCTCATGCACCATGTGCGCAACGTCGCGGAATAGCTCGTTAAGCTCACCAACCGACTGTTCGATGTTGCGAATCTCAGACTCGCGCTCGATGATGAGCGATTCTTGGAAATCGACTTCATCTTGGTTTGCCAAGCGTAACTGCTCCTGCTCCTGCTGCTGGCCGAACTCTGAACGTTCAGCACTTGGTGAGGCCTGTTCGTCAAGAGCAGCCCGTGCAGCAGATGCCGACGCTCGCTCTTTCTCGAGAGCTTGCTTCTGTAGTTGCTGAAACTCTGTGAGGGATGCTTTGAACTCGCGGCTAAGCTTCGATTGTGTGAACTTTTGTGACGGCTGCCCTAAGATTAGCTTGTGTCTCTCCACGCCCAGATGCGGCTTCAGCGTACCCCAACATCAGGCCACTGGCTGATCTTCTTTACACCCTCTCCAATCTCCTTGAACTTCTCTGCCGTCTCTTCGGTGATGCTCTTCACTCTCTCCCGAACTCGCGCTGTCTCATGCTTGGTGCCTAGCTTCGAGATCTCGGTAGATAGGCGCGCAACATTGCGAGTGAGAGCAAATAGATCGTCCGAAGTTTTGCTGGCAAAGTCGCGGAACTCTGGGTCATCGGCGTACGAAGGGTCGTCCTCGCGCCTCCAGGTGGTGGGCTGGCTTTCGAGAGCTGAGCTGCGTTGGAAAGACATGCCGCCGGGAACGTGCTAGAATCGACTTATAGGATGACTAAAGTGACAGGAGTAACACTGCGGTATATGCGACCACTGTCACGGAAAGAGCAGCCTGAAGAGGGTGGCTGTTCCTGATGTCGCTACCTGGAGGTTGGATGGTCGGCGGTACCTGCGGGCTGCGGCGCGTCATGCCAAGCTGCGGCAAGTCGGTGTGGACCGTCTCGTGGGCTGCCGACTGTTTGTTTGAGAGAAAGAAAGTCGAGCTGCACCGCCTGTATTGCTGCTCCAGCCCCACCTTCAGTCCTTCCTTCCTGCTCGCGTCGCGACGCCTGTGCTCTTCGTCAGTCTTGCCATGATATAAGCTCCACCCAGCTTCATTCGGACTTTTGCGCACAAACAGCTCGAAACATGGCTACTCTTACACCTCTGGGCGTTGGAACGCGCCCATACCGCGACTTTCTGACTCCAGCACTCCACTCGAGGTTCATGAGAGCTGGCAGATACACTGCACTACTATGCTACGCTATTGCATGCTTTATGGGCGAATGGGACAGCTGTACGCCAATCTTCCTTGCGCCAGAGAGCTTCTGCTGATCAGACATACAGTGTTATGGTTGTGGTTTCCCTTCGGTCCTACTGGCATTAGAACGCTTCTTCTCCTCATACCCGCTTTCACAATCTATCTGCTTCGAATCAGTCAATGGCACGTCGGTCGACGACAAACTCTGACACGCGCCGAGAGCTTCCAGAAGTACTTCCTTCGCGTGGACACGATCAGAACCCTTGCGTTCTACATCTTCTCCGCCTGGCTATACAATGAGGTCTACACGTGGTCACGCACTGAGAAGAGCAGGCTCAACTTCACCGAGCTCGGACGCGCCCATGAGAGACTGAAGCTGAACGAGCGGCCCTTGTACCTACGCTATCTGTTCGTCGCCCTGGCGGTCGCCCAAGCCATTGTGCATCTGTGGAGAGACTATGACCGAATCGATGTGACGGCTATGCAGCCCAAGAAGCTAGGGGATGAATCGTCGACAGAGACGACAGTGAAGAGGGGTCCTAAACCCAGGAGCGTTCTTTGGAATCAGATGACACCCATGTTCGTTACTGCTGCAGTACTCTCGCTCTTCGTCGCCGTTGCTGGGAGTATTCTCTACTTCTTTGGACCACGCCAGATGCTCTGGGACTACTACTACAACTTCAGTCGGAACTTTATCAGCTTGGCCAAGACCTCGAAGCCCACAGGTGTGGCACCGTTCGCACCATTGGTAGCCATGTTCGTCGTGGAAGGCACGCTGCTCGTGCTGCTGTGGGAGTTCTCCAACAAGGCCTTTGACCTGTACATTGCTCAGGAGCCATTCAAGAACAACAGGCCTATCACTAGTGACTCTAAGGACCCCAATGGGACATTGTTGAATGGTTTGAAGTCAAAGAAGGACGCCGTCAAGGTATGCGACTTCATTCTCATCTTGTTTCGTGCTACTAATGACATCTCAGGTGATGGCATTCTGGGAACTGGCCTTGATTACAGATGCATTTTCCGATCGCCGCAAGACCATTTATGCCGAAATAGACCGCAAAGGAGCCGCGACCTTCCAGCAGATCACAGACTTCTGTCTTGCAGAGATTGATCTCCTTATCAGGCGCGTCAACATTGGCCTAGATCCGACTTATCAAATCTCCGCTGCTTCCGCTGCGCCGCGACCGACACCGTCCGTCAATCTTGTTCCGCAGATCTCCCAGCCACTCAAGGACGACAAGCAGGTGGTAGCATTGCCACCGGTACCTATCACGAAGTGGGAGCACTTTGAGGCTGCAACATCCGGTATCGCCAAGTTGCACAGTTCGCCTGGGAACTCGCAACAAGCGTATGGACGCGAGGCAATCAATATGGGTTTGAAGAAAGCACAGGAGGGTGCTCAACAAGCCGAGGTTGTTGCATCAACTGCGTCTAACAAGATTCTTTCGTCGCCATTCGGCTACATCTTCAGCCACTCGCTACCGCGTCGCGCAAAGGTTGTTATCCTCGGGGCGCCCTACTCACGCATGTCGCTGATCTGCAATGCCGTAACTGCACTCACAAACCTAGCAGTGTTTTCCATCAGTGAAGATGCAATCGGTCAATTCCACAAGAGGGTACCATCTATCATCCAAACCTTCACTACTGCGATAACCCAGATCGACGCATACATGGGCAGTGTTCAGGTCCACTGGAGCGACAAGAGTACGTTGGCGAAGCCTGCGGCCGAGCGCCGGCGGGTAGCCGAGGTCGACCAGGTCAAGGAGTGTTTGCAGAAGGGGTTACAGAACGTTCTCAGCAGCTTTGAGCGGTATCTGGGTGGGATGGGCATGAGTTTGCTTGAGATCTCAGACGCGAAGAAGGCAGCCGCGATTGCGAGGCAGCCAGAGATGCTGCAGACACATGGTGCCAGATGAAGAACATAGAGCATGTGCACGCATAGCACACCTGACTATGTTGCTCATGTCTTCAGTACTCCAAATCCATGAGACAAAGCTTTTATTAAAAAGCTCTCACAATTGCCATCTGCTTCGCCCTGTTTACCGTTCTTGGTGTTGCTGCCGACAGGGTCTTGAGTACTCAAACTTACGAACCCAAATCTTCTCATGAAACTCTCACAGTTGCTATTTGCCCCATCGTACTCGCCGTATTTGCTGTTGCTGTGAAGCGATATAGCATGGTATATCGCCTGATGATATTGGATCGGTCTACAAGCTTTATGCCGCGTGGGCTTTTTCAGATAGGATAAACTCAGTCTGCTTTTTACCAGGGACTGAATACGCAGGTGCTGCCCGAATCGTGTTAGTGACGAAATCGCAGCATGTACCGGTATAGACCACGTCATGAATCTAACTCTCGCAGACGTGACTTATAACAGTTTAGCATACCTGCAACAAAGCTCACCCGAAGCTTTTTCACGTGCAAGAAAAGTTAAATCGAACCTGAACCTTCTCCCCGGACTCATCAAGAATACGTACCAGATCGTGCACACACCCACTGTGAAGATCGAAGCAACCGAACACGAACACAACAAACCTTGCCAACACGATCTCAGGGTCGAGATCAGCCTCGTATCACATCGCTTCACGCCCTCTCGCCCAGCCCGACTGAA
The DNA here is from genome assembly GCA_032595095.1 of Didymellaceae sp. YAFEF048. Classification (NCBI taxonomy): domain Eukaryota; kingdom Fungi; phylum Ascomycota; class Dothideomycetes; order Pleosporales; family Didymellaceae; species Didymellaceae sp. YAFEF048. Next base: position 517,139 of record JAVISA010000012.1, on the reverse strand, counting down.
CGGCCATGCTCCCGGCGCGGTCCGCAGATTTGATGTGCGCCTCGTATGCAGACCTCGTATGCGCATTTCCCACGTCCGGAACCTTGTGATTGGTACACAGCTGACGGGATCAAGTCCGGCAGCTGTTGAGTTCGCACACACCACCATGACGGTTTGTGCAAGAGAGAATTTGCAAAATTTTGCGTGCGGTAAGGTTTCGAGGTTGCGGACAACGCCCTCGATACAGCCTGGCTCTGCCTGAGATGCTTTCGGTGCAATAGTGAGCAGCATGGCGGCTATGCAGGTACACTGCTCGGGCAGAGCGTGGTGCTAGCAGACGTCGAGATGGTGAGGCTGACTGACTGGTATGAGAGCAAGGCTGGGGGTTAAGGTGGCTTTGCAAGCGAAACCAGGACTGGTGGGCCTTCGATCTAGGAACAATGTGAAATACATGCATGTTCGAGCTGCCATTCACTCGGGAATCCAAGCTTCACTGTTCAGGGAACCGACAAACAAACATTATCCGAAGCTATCGGAACCGCTTCCGCAAGTAAGGGCCGCCGGAGGCTCTGAATTGTGCCTACGCGGCCCTCGAATAGGAAGGTTTGACTTCCTTTTTCGAACAGTGACGTAGCTGAGCTGCGCATTATACAGTCTTCACGCACTCGGCTCATCTTCAACAATCGGTCGATCATCCCGAGTAAGCAGTATACTTGGCTGTGGGACATGACATGAACTCCATGAAGCTTCGTGTTCGGTGGCTATGGGGCAGACAGGCGGATGTCTGGCCCATGGCCACCGAACACGGTCTCGTGACCTTGAGTTGGTAACAGTTACGAGTAAGGTTACTCCAAAGCTTGGGACACGAGTGCGGCGTGCGCGGACTGCGACTGAAGTGAAGATTAGGTTTGTTCGAGCAGATGATGTGCAGCAAGAGTGCTGCGCCGCAGCGCTGGGAAAGGGGAGCCTCGACTACAAGCTAGAGGATTTAGGGTTTGCGCCGCGTGCATTGTACGCTAGGCTTGTGCGTGAGCTTGATGATAGGACTTGATGCGACAGTGACTTGGCGTACGCGTCTGGCGAAGATGTTGGAGACGATGAGTGGTGCGGAGCGACCTCCTGCTAGCATATGCGAAGATCGCCTAAAGAAGCGTAGGGAGTCTTTGTGGGGACAGACTCCGAGCTATTCGACATGGTTTCGTGTTGCTCAGACACGAGGAAACGGTCTTGGGGCGACTGGTATTGGCTTTGGATAAAATAAATCAAGCGATAAATCAAACCATACATAGATGTTGTTGAAATTGATCAATCAGGCTAAGCGTGATCAAGGCGGGTGGGTTTGTGTGGGTTTGTGTGAGGTTCGTAGGCGACTTTTTGGGAGAAGTCTTGCAAAAAGTTCAACTTTTCTTACAGTTTTATCTTACATGGGTGAGAATACAGCGTCATAATGCATGAAGAGTTCAAAGTTCGCCAACCTTGTGTTTACGGTGTTTCGGAGATGCTCATGTCCAGTGAACAAAAGCTGATCTGGTCTCAGTTTGTCTTTGGTGTCTTTGATGACTTTTTGCCGATGTTGTAGCCCCATTTCCTAAGAGTCTTGACGACCTTTGGCAGTACAGCGGCAGTGAGCGGAACTCTGAAGAAGATCAAAGACTTGTGTACAAGGTAGGCCAGACCAAGCTGTGTCCAGATCGCTAGGCTGTTGTTAGCTCCCAGTTCACGAGCATTCTGCAGTGCCAAACTTACAGGCATCGCCGCCATTTCGTGCCTTCACAGCCGCTACCTCGTCGGTGTCCAGGCTGCCCTCTCTACGTGTGGCTTCCATAGTCTGCGCATGTTCGTGCTTCTCAGCAGATGTCGTTCCCGCGTCCGGGATAACCAGCCTCACAAGGTTCCAGAATGTATCCTTGACTATCTCCTCGTAGTGGCCTATCCTTTCTGTGCCTAGTAGACGCACAGCAAGGAAGCAGAAGGGGAAATCCAAGGCCGACAAGGCAAGATATACACCCAAAGCTGCCCACCCATACTCTTTCGAGAGCGCCTTGAGCTTCTGAGATAGAGATTGTGCTGGCTCGGGGCTGCCTAGGTGGGGCGTTGGGTTATGTGACCCATTCGGCTTGGTGCTGTTGAAGCGGATGGAGCGGAAACGGCGTGTGAGGGCGGATCGCTGGACTCGATAGTACAGGAAAGCACTTTGCTGAAGTGTTCTGGGTTGAAGTCGTGTCCTGTTTGGGTGTTGTGTCGAGGTGAAGAAGCTCCGTAGGAAAGGCGCAGACGGGCGTGAAACCGAGCTTCTTGCTGCCTGGGGGCTCCGCGACAGGAGCTGCTCGGTCCAAATACGCGCGATAGGCGATTTCATTGAAGTCGGTGGTCCCAGAAACAGGGCGGTCTGAGGTTTTGGCCACGTGGTGAGGCCTGTATCAGACAGAGTCTTGTCACAGTATGATCGTGAAGTCAATGTTTCGTCGCAGTGACGATAAATTGCCAGGGTCCATCGCTGCAGTCGGCGAAACAAGCTCCGACGTACTCGCCGCCAACCGTTTTGAGCAACCTCAGGAACTGTGCTTCCAAAACGGCATTTGGTCTAGCCTTCTTCTCGACGTTTCTTGGCTGATATATATTCCATTGGTTTCTACGACTTTGTACTGGGCTCTTTCGATTGATGTTTCGCTAATGATATGGCACGACAAGTCGGATGCAGGCAGAGTCAGCTTCGACTGAATCGTAGCCACGGACACGAGCACTATTCAGTCTACATGGCGTTCCGTTCTCGACTCAGCATCGACGATTTCTGGATTGAAAATGCCCATGATACGGTCCGAAGTTAGCCCACGTGAGAAGCCACTGTTGTGATTATCGAGTCTCCCTGGTCGAGAGAGGTCTTTGCGCCGGCAGCCGCGGCCGCAAATCCAGGAACCAGGCATCAAAATTTCCGAGCTGCAACGGGCTCTGGAGAACCCCTGGACTCTGTCCGAGCACCATCATCTTCCGCGCCTTTAGCATGTATGGGGCTGACAATCGAAATTTATAAGTTCCCAATCTAGTAGTTGCTTCGATTGGATACCAAGAGAGTGCTCGGGAGCATCCTCGATGCAGGCTGCCGTCGCAGAATGGCGCCTGACCAACGGCATGGAATACCTTTGCCTGTCATGCCGTGGCGGCTTGAGATGCATGGATGTGCGTGCACTGGATGCAGCTTGGCATTATTCGCACTTGTTGATGCAGCGGGACACGATTCCAGCATCTATTATCATAAGTCACAGCGCAAACACTATTCGATGTCACCATAAAAGTAGACGGAACAACCGCAGCACAGCGGACCCACCGAACACCGTTCGACATCGCCTATTGCTGCCCCTTCCTTTCTTGCATTGAGGTCGGTCATTACGCATCTTGATACCGGTGCTCTTATTGCTGTACCGCTTCGTACTCTCAAATTCTATTCTGCGGGGCAGACGCGTAGCTTCATCACCGCTCGTGTGAACTCTATGCCAACCTGTTCGCTGGTACGGTAGCGTGATCATGGAACAAGGAGTACACTCCGTTACGCGGCATAAGTTGTGCTTCTCGAGTTAAAGCTGTCGTGTCGCAGAGTCTATCGTACGGCCGTACAGGCCAAGCACCAGATGCTGGCATAGGTTGAGTCATGGCGCCTTGACGCGATCAGTGTGGTTGCGTGAGATCCATCATGAAGAAGGCGTTGGACTGCTTGCGGACACAGCCGGCTGCTAGCAATCCTCAACGTCTTGACGTTAGCCTATTTAGAACTGACATGGATCCATGCATGCTATACTGCATGGAGAAGCTTCGCTAATTGGCTCATGCAATGCGGAATTGCGCTGTCTCCCTGCAACAACGTGCTGCATTGCCGGTTACCCCAGCACAATGCCGGGGTGGCAACAGTCCACTCCTACAACAGATCACAACGCCACGCTTGTTGCCAGCAATGCATCCGGTCACGTCTTGACTTTCGCCTTACCACCATCTGCTGCGATCACCTTTCCACTAACTGAATCAAGAGCTGGCGGTAGAACGGCTCGGAGCCTGACTGCGGGGCCTGCGAAGGTTTGTGAGCTATGGGCTAGAAACAAAGTTTTCGGGCGCACAAACACCCCTGCTACTGCACCAGTCTCAAACTTAGACCTTCCGCGTATCGACCTGACTACTTACAAAGGACTTATTCATCTTTAGGGCCCGTCAAGTCCTGTTCGGGCAGTATCAGATCCCTTATTGGTCGTGGGTCTGAGTCGTCCTAGTCTGTCAGGACTCAGACGTTCCAGAGAAGCGGACAGGGCTGGTCTTGGAATCGGAACGTTGTCTCGCATACCTACATGCGCGGCTGGACTCTGGAGTGCTTTCCTTCTCATCCCCTTAGTGGAGCTCGGTCGTCACTTACATCCTCGCGGACCAGGGTCCTTGCTTAATGCACTCTTCGGATGGATAGCGTGCAGCTTGGTGTCGCAGCCACTCCTTCGCTTCACAGCTTGACAGCGCCCAAAACGGCACGCTCCCGGGACCATCTGTTTGAGGCCTCGATCAAGCTCTCATCGTACGCAGCGGCAAGAGTCCGAGTCGGGGTCTGCCTGGTTCTCCACGTGGGTGTGCTCTCCTTCTTAAAATGACTATTAATATGCTTTGGTTATATAATCTTCGCCCGCCCTATCCCCTCACTCTTTCGTTCCCAATACTCTACCTCTCCAACCTCACTACACCCTCATTACCAACCGGAACGTTCCTTCTCATTCCTTTCTTGACTTCATTTTTGAACATCTCCGTTCCCACCAGCAGTTCCAGTTCCTCCTGTCGTTACGCTTCATAATTATGGGGGGTAACCTTGAAAACATAGCCGGCTACGGTCAGGTCTCTCTCGGACAAGCCGTCCACATCGCACAGAACAGTGACGGCGGTGTCGACCAACGTCTCGCACACTTCCTCGAAAGACGTTTAGCAGAAGTCTGGGCCAAACTCAACGCTCAACCCACGTCGTATATCCTTCCCGCAGACGAGTTCGCCTTACTCAACTACTACCGACCACGTTTCGGCGACAGCAGCATTGTTAAAGACGCCACAAAACGTTTCTGGGACAATCACAAAGGTACTGCCTGACCGAGTGCGCCCTTGTTCGTATTTTTTTTTCATCCCTTGAGGTACCCATCAGCAAGATCCCCCCGTTGAAAGACAGTTTCTCTAACGAAAAGGTCTAGATTAAGCTTTCTCGATACAAAGTTCCTTTGAAGGCGTTTTAGCGAATTGTAGGACATCCGATGCACGCACAATACCTCTAACGACGGCGTTATCGGTGTTTCTTGGCAGCGAACTACGCTTCAAGTGGGACCAAGGGTCCTAACTGCTGCGTCATGTGCGATTCAGAGCAGAGCTGCCTCCATAATTCTGGGAAGCACAACATGTCTTCCGCTCAAAGAAGGAAACTTCACCGACCTCCACTCCATTCGGCAGGCTGCAGCCGACAACTTTGGTCTCTCTTCACCTGTCTAATACTAATCGCGATTTCTTGTGGGACATCCGCCCTTGTCACAACGCCGCAAGTGCCGATTGAAAGTTCAAGTTCTCCCGGTCCTGAAAACAATGGTTCCCTAGTCGAGTGCGTGCAGGTTACGCGTCCAATCGCGATCCCCTCTGCAGCATGTCAGCAAATTCTAATGGTACACGACTTTGCTTTCTCATATGGCCAACCATTCATAGGTACGTAATGACCACGCCAAGTAGCCTCCTCTGGACACATGCCAGTTCTCTGCCTCACGAGCACTGAGTTCTCGCATCGAAGCTAACAAGGGGGTCAGGCAAGTACGTTCCACCAGATTGCGACTTCGATCATGTGGTTTTCAATTTCACCGTCTCATCCATGGGACGGCAGTTCGATCGACTTGGTTTGATGTTCTTGGACGACTTCGAGATCTTTCGCACATCTACCGCCGAGCCAACCCCGAATGGCATCACATGGAGTTATCTCAAGGATACGAGTAGCTACCTCGCCTTGTTCAAGCAACCCCGCAAGATCATTTTCGACCTTGGCAATCTTGTAGACAAGACATATACAGGAGTTTGGCATACTACCTTGACCGCGACTTTCTACAGTTACAAGGACTCTGCGGAACCTGCGGACATCATCGTCCCGATATCTACGCACCGGTCTTCCGTAAACGCGCCGAGCCATTTTACAATACCTGGTGAAAGAGCTGTCGGTACACTGAAGATCCCACATAATGCCCGAAAAGCGGTATTCTCAATTTCCGCCTGTGGTCAGGATGCTGAAGAGTTCTGGTGGAGCAACGTTCTGTCTTCTGATACACATGTTTTCGGAGACGACAATACGTTGTTCGGGCATTCCCCTTTCAGAGAGTTGCAGTTGGTTATTGATGGTCAACTGGCTGGCGTAGCTTGGCCATTCCCGGTCATTTTCACCGGAGGAGTTGTTCCTGGACTGTGGAGGCCCATAGTTGGTATTGATGCGTTCGACTTGCTTGAAGACGAGATCGACATAACCCCTTTCTTGCCAACCCTTGTTGACAGCGAGGAACATACTTTCGAGATCCGAGTAGTTGGTATCGAAGATGATGGCCACGGCCATGGTGAAATTACGAATTCTATCAATTCGAACTGGATCGTCACGGGAAAGGTGTTCATATGGCTCGACAACAAAACAAGTATAACTGATGGCTCAATAGCTGTAATACATAGCCCCCGCCCATCGATCAGTATCGCATCAACGACTACAAAGACCTCTGACGGTATCGTTACCTCACTCGATTACTCAGTCCATGTGTCGCGCTCTATCCACATATCTTCCACTCTGCGAACCTCCGCGGGCCTCAAGCAGAGCACCTGGACTCAAGAGCTGCTATACACCAACTCTGGAACACTTGCAAATAAGGGCAAAGACCAGAACCTTCGTCAGAACACAAGTGGGATCCATATATCTCAAGGCGCAGGGTATAGGAAGGCCTTTGCGTACCCCCTGTGGGTTGCCTCATCATACAACAAGCTCTCAGAGGGTGGCCTTACCATTGACGCCACAATGCGGCGAGGCAAGAACATTGAGCAGTTCGGTGAACTTGCCTCACGCAACGAGTGGAGGGGAACGGCACCGGAGGCTGAACTCCGTGGAAGCCAAATGACCAATTTCCAGAATGGTACGGCGTCCTATGTTGCCTTCCCAGCAGAGAGGATTTCGCGCAGTTTTGGCAGCACGGAGCAACACTACTGGCTTGGCGGTATTCGGCAAGCTTCCGAGGAGCTGTTAGACACTTACAAAGTACTCTACCAGCGAGACTTAGTCTCGGTGAATGGTTCGATCACGGCCGATACAGAGGTCACCAAAGACAAACAAGTGGGGGTAATCAGCCAAAGTCTTCAACAAGAAGGTGGGGACGTGCTTGAAAGTGCATTCGAAAGCGTCAGAGCGATTTTGGGTAGGGGACCAAAGTAGGGGAAGAACATCAGGCGCGCTTAACGCGACAAGCTCGACGTGGGCTATGGTGGATGAGAGGGATCTTCGAGCATACGTTGTACGTCTACTAGTTAACTCATAAGACTATAGACAGGAACGACAGGATGGGTCTGTATTCAGGAGTGGCCGCCTACGCAATTAATGAATATGCATGGTCGACTTCGAGCAAGTGTCAGGACTATCAACCTGTGCAAGTTCATTTGGTAGTTGGCCGTCACTAAACAATGAGGAACCATTGATCGTAAGCAGGGCCGCATACTGTGTCCACCAGGGACTAGAACTTACAGTCCATATACCGTACTGATAAGCGAAGACAACCTTGTGGAATGGCTTGCGCTCGGTGAGTCGCGGCGTCATGCCCTCCACTGTCAGGTATACCTTCATTCTCTATACATCTTCCCTGTCTTGTCGTGCTAAAAGCGGTTATTCGCATGCAATTCGACACTCTCCTGTCCCAAAGAAACTCTATTTAGAGATCTTCAAGCCCCATCGACATTACATATGATAAACTTCTTGAATTGGTGAGCCTCATGTTTGGGAATGTGGATGTGGGAGCTCCCCACATGCGCTAGAGACACTAGCGATGTGGGAGACCAGGCTGGTGGATGCTGACCTGTGGATCGCCTCACTTCCCGAGCCGCCCCAAAGCTCCTTGCATTATGAGAATGGCACCAGTAGGGAGATTCGGGATCTCATCGGGCGAAGACTAGACCAAGCCAGGACCTAACTTAACATTAAGATGTCTGGTGTCCTTTTACGGTTTGGGAATTCTGCAGGTGATCGCCATCATATGCTACTCTAACAACAGTCGCATGTATATGCTGCCAACTGAGAAGAGTTTGGCATCGGGCACTCCGACAACTATATCTCCGATCAGCAAAGGCAAACAAGCTGCCAATGCTATACCGTCCTTGTTCCCTGCTTAGACTATCTATATGTTGGGCATTGAAGGATGTAGAAAGTTCAGCAACGGCTGCCAAGCAATGCATGATACGAAAGCACGCCTGCAGGCTGTCATCCTGCGTGGCTGCGTTGGACATGACATTCACACCGCATTGCGCAAGACATGGGACTCGTTGCGAGTCTTGGATGATCAGCAAGAGCTGCAGCCATGACTCCAAAAGCTGATTAGAAGGGCTTTAGCAAATACCCATATCACGTCATGAATATGGAAATGCGTCAGCTTCGTTCAATGCTCAGACCATGAAATTACATTTGGTTCTTACAGCACTGACTGATGACGCGCGGCAGTATCGTACATGAATTGTCTCGCTGCGAGGGAAAAGTTGCATCCCAATCTGTCATCCGCTCCGCCAGCATCAGTAAGGGATATAACAAATCGAAGAGATACCTGTCAGCGCCGTACCTAGACACGCATCACCGATACAAGGCCCTTCTACTCCGCGCTGTGGTACGGCGGCTAAACAATTAAAGCACAAACCAAGATCCCGACTCCCCGTCCGTCTGTGATCGACATGCGGTAGCAGAACTGTGTCCATGACTCGCAAGTGCTCCAGACGTAAGGCTGTTACTTTGCGCAACGTCAACTTCGCTTCAAGGCTCCGTTCACGAGCTTTGTCCGCAAACCGCATTTCCGTTTGCGTAATCGCCAGCACAACCCCAAATGGAGTAGGCAATGCGATAGCGATATCGACATACTGAGTCGCTGGATAGACGATAGAGTCAGTTTTCAGCCGTAAACTAGGTCGCCGAATTCGTGTTCGGCGAGACATATCCGATCGAGCACTTGCGAGTCGTCGTGGAGTTGTATACCACGGATAGTTACGTCCCGGGCAAGACGTTCACTAGAATCGGAGGCCCATTCTAGGGTACCAAAATCAGTGTCTGCCCCGGAGTCATGCCTCATCCATCATCCTCAGCCCGTGCTGCATCTGTCCATGCGCAGTCACACATTGTAAGGTTTTGCAGCGTTTCAAAGAAGCTCAAGCGAGTGTGACCGGCTCTCAGGAAATGAGCGTTACGCCGCAGGACTACGGTGGTGCAGGCATGATGACGGCTAGCACTGACAGACAATATTCCAATCATCGACTGCAACGTTCTGCCACTAGCAGCTTCTTGCTCTTTCGCACGGCAGGTGTGGCTTGAGGTGGCGTATTGCATGTGCCCAGGTTTGAGTACCACGTGCTTCCCTTCGTCCTGAGGCACGTAAGATGGCTGGCACCAGCATGCAGACTGGGTTCTTGCAATGCAACACATCGGCCATCAGCAGTACATACGTACGGATAAGCGGCAGAGAGCCGTCCCGTCCACGTTGTATTGTTTTGGTACGATACCAGGTGCGCCAGGTGCGTTAGACACCTCTTGATCGGTGAAATCATCTGTATATGCATGGAAGTCCATACTTTTGACGATGAGCAAGTCGGCCGAGCAACCCACTTCCTGGAGCGATACCGGACTCACGTAGACGATGGCTGATGTTCGGTCGGCTGAACACTGGTGTCAGAACGGACACGAAGTTAAGACCTAAGCATGAAAGTGAGTGAAGGAAACTTTTACAGACTATTGTGTCTAGATTCATGTGATCTCGGAGCTTTCCGTCGTCACCATTCATTTGTTCACAGAACTTCGAATCCCCGAGTTAGTGAAATACGATAATTGACATACAGCAAAGGCATCACTGTTGAGCCAAGCGTTCAGTCAGGATGAAATTTGAGCTGTCAATCTACCCAACACCGAGAGATAAGACGGGGGCCGAATGATATCTAGAAGTCGTCTTTTCCATAGTAGCTAAGACAGTAGAATGACTTACCTCGTGTGAAACAATGCGGCTACCAGCACGGCGGTACTTACAGAATGCGGGGTCGGCCAACGTCATTGTCGACCAAGCACCAAAGTAAGGTTCCTATTCATCTCGACAGCGGAGTCGATATATCAACAATCTATCGCAAGCGTTGATGCTGCCGCTGAAGGAGCAGTCGGAATACTCGGAATAAATCTCATGATAGTGCGGGGTGACTGTAAGATGTCGTGTGCCTCTCGCTGAACGTCATTCAGGACCTGCCTTATTGCCGCATCGCGTGCTTGGCATAGCTGCCATCTTGCACTTTCTATGATGATCTCAAGACACTGTTGCCGCCTCTCATTTCCTCACAACTACTTTGAAGCGCGATGAGTGCGCTGCCAGACCAAAAGTACCTCGAAGATGCTGGCAAGCATGCCACGGGTAACCGCTTCACTGACTATGAAGCTGGCACCGCTGGTATATCCCCCGGCAATAAGCTGGAAGGATCGTTCAATGTCACACGTGGGGCCATACGGATACCCTCCCCGGATCCGAGCATCAGTCCATATTCTGGTCGCAGGGACGACTACGTTCCTGATCAAAGTGATCGTAGATATGCTTCACGATCTCCGCGAACAATAAGACAGCGAATGGAGGAAACATGGTACAGGAATAAGGGCCTGTTCTTGGTTCTGATTGCGCAATTCTTCGGCACATTGATGAATATCACCACAAGAATGCTTGAGATGGAAGGAAATGATGGTAAGAGAATGATGTTCTTCCTGGCAGCAATCACTAACTATCTGGTTGGTAAGGCAAGGGCTACCATCCGTTTCACGTACTCTTTGCTCGTATGGGAATCACAGTTCTGTGTGCTTCGGTTTACATGTGGTATAAGAAGACAGAATATTTCCCTCTTGGCATGAAGGAGGTCCAACCTCTGCTAGTGGCTCGAGGGTTGTTTGGGTTCTTTGGAGTTTTTGGCATGTATTGTGAGTGGCCCTTAATGAATCAGGTATACTGCTTGCCGCTTGGCTGCGAACTTCCGAAGTCTCTCTGCCATTATCCTCCCAACAACGCCCGATTATGGGTTGCCTCGAAGTGCATTCACTGACCCTGTCAGATTCACTGATGTATCTGCCTCTCGCCGATGCTACCGTCATTACTTTCTTAGCACCCAGTCTCGCATGCTGGGCCTGCTCGTACTTGATAAATGAGCCGTTCACTCGTATGGAACAGATTGCGGCCTATGTTTCACTCTTCGGGGTCATTCTGATAGCCAGACCAGTCTCGCTCTTCGCATTTCTGTCACATGCTGACGAGTCTGTTCCACAAGCAGGCGGGGATCCGGGCATCGTCACTCCAGCCAATACCACAGCTGACCCACGCCCGCTGGCAACAGAGTTCGATGCAGTCACACCAGCACAAAGAGCTGCAGCTGTGGGTGTTGCCTTGGCCGGGGTCATAGGCTCTGCGGGTGCTTACACTACGCTGCGGTGGATTGGCAAGCGCGCACACCCACTGATATCTGTGAACTACTTTGCATCTTGGTGCACCATCGTGAGTATTGTCATGATGATGGCTTTGCCTGGAGTTGGATTCATACTTCCACACTCACTCAAGGATTGGTGCTACCTCACATTTCTCGGCATATGTGGGTTTGTAATGGTAATGACATGTTCCCTTACCCAAAAACACGTCTGACTTTTGACAGCAATTCCTCCTCGCTGCCGGCCTGCAGTATGAGAAATCTTCCCGGGCCACTAACATGGTTTATGTGCAGATGCTGTTCGCCCTCAGTTTTGACAAGCTGATCTGGGGCACGACCCCGGGAGCATTGTCGATAATTGGTTCATCGCTGATCCTCGGGTCTGCCATCTACGTCGCTATGCATAAAGAAGACCCCAAGAAAGGAGGGGGCGCTAGAGAACGCGCAGGCCAAGAAGAAGAACAGGGATTGATGGTCTCAGAGCTAGACACAGACCGGACCGACGGCAGAGAAGGTATTCGTCTGTCTTCTGTACGTGCATGATGCATTCATACCGCGTATTGTGATCAGTCTGCATGGCTGACATGTTTTCGTAGCTCGGAGTATAGCATAAGTTGAATCATTCAGTTGAATAGAATAGATTGGCACACGATAGATGTTCGGAGATCCTTCTAGACTCATATTCGTGGGACATGGTTATCGAGAAAATGTGATACAACTGTTTGCAGGCATACTGTAACTTACCAACACTAAGTTGCCAAATCAGCACGTTGAATAATTCGATTCGTATAGAACAAGGGGCAGTGAAAACCAGTGGATTGCAGTCACCCTAGGGCCCTTTACTACGACTAATTCGAGGCCTACCATCTTGCATTGTGCGGAGCTGCTGCTTCCTGACAACGTAGCCAGTGCTGTCAGAGCTCGGCGAGACTCGCCGACTTCGGATTCCGGGTATGCACTCCCCATCTTTGCCTAACGAATGATGTTGGAGAAGGGGTCATCTTCACAAATCTGCATGTTGTGATTTTGCAATCAATTTATAGACCAAACTTTTTCCACGACTCACATCAAAAGTCATAGCACACCACCAGCTTGATTAACCAAGTTGATCCTCCGTGGCGCAATTGGCTAGCGCGTCTGACTGTTATCCGCATAACTCGCTTGATTGCACATCAGGAGGTTGAAAGTTCGAGCCTTTCCGGGGGAGATAACATCTTTTTTTGCCGCCGGCAAGAACCCAGGGCATCGCTCTGCCACGATCAGCGGCTTGCTTCTCTTTTTGCTTTTCGCCCATTCAATTTGTTAGCAATGGCTTGTCCTCTAATACCAGCCACTTGCAGTCTCTCCGAATCGTTGTCCCTCCTCCGATGCCTGGGCAAAGGAGAGGAAATATTCACGCACGGCAGACATCACAAGGATATCTCGTAAAGACAAGGCGATCTTGGCTACCTGTATCGCTCCTCAAACTGCAGCAGTGATGTCGAATTCAATCGCAATTGTCAAGCAGATCTGACGGCGTCAAGTACCAATAATCATCAACATCACTTCATGTCTGGCTTGAGGGGTGTGACCGCCTGAGGGTTAAAATCCACGATGAAAAATACATGAGTTCTGGTCTGCTATGTGTAACAAAGTATTGGACGAAGAAAGGATACTCTCAACTTGCAGCATGGAGGCGGCTGGACTTCCAGACCAGAGGAACGCAAAGAATGAGAGTTTGGTAAGAGGGTTCAACCTTATATATGCCAAGGGTTCGCAGGTGATGCAATGAGCAAGTAGTCTGTCAACCACGGTTTTGACAACCATCAAGTTACACGATTCTGGAGTCTTCGGGGCGAGAAACATGGTACTCTTATCCCTCAGTGCCAATTCCACGATGGGAAGACTTGTTCAATCCGCGGAACTGAGTGTTCGCTCCCATGACTTAGTCGCTCATCGCAAGTCTTTTAGAATGCGCCGTCGCAAATTCTCGTGGCCATAATTCCTCTGTGGCGCGTTGGCCATTGAAGCTGTAACATGGGTAAGCCAATGTGCATCTACTATGTAGTGGAGGCAGTACCATGATTACGCGATGCACAGCCAATCGAAGAAAATAAATGGCGGGAGAATACTTTAATTGATTGTCATCTATGTCCTCTATACAGAGTACACAAACAATTGCTCAATTAAGTCTTCACAAACACAGACCTTCCCTTTCAATTCCGTGTTTACCATCAATTCCCACGGTTGCTTCCCCAATACTGACGCCTCAATCTTTCTGAGAATGTGCCGAATCACTGACATCTTGACCTCTCTAACCCCAATAGTCGATCCGACTCACGGCAATTGGTAGCTCAACATGTCAAGCCTTTGTATTTGTTGGTAATTGCTACCACACAATAGCAGTCAACGAAACCTCAAGTCTTCCCAATTTGTATTGACGGTACTTATGCTCATTCTGTCTAACCGATCTACAGGATCCGCTACCATTCCACCTCTCAGGTCAAGATCTCACTGTGGCTACCTCTATGTGAGTCGAAATTTAGCCTTCGAATGTGGGCAACATTCAGATCTGTTTGTCAAACTGAGTTCAATTAGACACTATATGGACTCTGCAACACTCCTTTCAATACTAAAACAATGATCATGTTGAAAGACGTGAAGGCAATTGGACAGCGTCAACCAATCTTTAACTGACTCCCTTATCCATACCTGAGGTCATTAAGGGATTTGAACCATACTTGAGAATACTCATAACAGCTATCGATAATACTAGGTACCTTTGAGGCAGGATCTTGGTGGCCTTTTATATCGTGGATGCGCCTCTATCTCTTTCTTTCTGGTCATATTACACCAAACCAATTCTCACCATCAATCTCCGTCTTCATCAATGCAGCTTCCTTGGAGTTAGTTGCTGTTACCACAACATCATTCAAGCCACTCGGATTTCATCACAAGAATGGTCTCCTCAATTGAATCCTACGTGATTCCACAGGCCAGGCCTGCCTATCACCCACCCTCTCTTCCTCCTTCTCCACCACCATCTCCACCTCCGAGGTCTAGTCAGGCCTCTTCACGCGAGCGTTCTGCATCATCCCCTCGCGAATTTGATAATTGGCGCAATTGTGGCTCTGGTGACCCGTCAACACCATCCACCTCTGACTCTCAGCCTCGAGAGCAGACCACTCCGCCATCGAAGGCATGCAGGGTACTCAATGGACCATGGCGGTCAGGCGGAGCTTCGACTACCAAGATTGAATGGAATGTTGGGCAGGTGGTTTTACTACCGTTTGAAGAAAACGTTCCAGCAAGCAGCATCGCTCGCCAGGACGTGTATGGTGATCCGTGGAATCATCCCGCAGTCATCACAGAGAAGTGGAAAGAGAGTGGCGAGATATTCGTCAAGATTCGATACTGCACGACGTTTGGTGGAAAGGGGATCGAAGCCAAGCAAGAGCACCTCCGGCATTTCTTCTTCGAGGCCAATCGCTCCTGTCTGGCCGAAGGATCTGACGAGTTTGGTAAACCAAGCTGGGTTAACTGCTCACCAAGGGGTGGAACCGAAATCTCCATTGAACATGACCTCCTTCTTGCTTACAATGGCAAGAACAGAGGTACTATACGGTTCAATGAAGCTGCACTAAAAGAATTCACCAAGAAGTCTGCTCGACAAGATGGCTTTGATTGGCCATATGATCGCTGATCATGCTATGAAAAAGCTTGACTCTAAACTACTCTTTTCGGGTTTGATGCCTAGCACCAAAAGAGTAAGAAAATCCTCGACTCGGTGCAACAGTAAGGCTGTTTCAGCTCTTCAGTCACTATTGCTCCAGACATCCAACTGTCAGCATAAACAGCCCACAAGTGGAAGTAAAATTGTCGCCGTAGCGACGCAAAATTACTGTCAGTCCAGTTTACTGGTAGGCACAATAACGCTTTCTGATCGCTCTCTCAGCACGAATTCTGTCAATCAAGCGGACAGCAGCTGCATTGGGGACACAGCATTGCGGCGGGAACGTCCGTGACTCCCACCACTCAAGTCAGGGCGCTTTGTTCATGTGCATTAGGCTGTTTTCCCTTGTTTCCGTTTGTTCGTTTTTGTATCCAATTGTACGAGTGCGTGGACAAATTTGAGCGGTAGCGATGTAGTCTCAGGGTTCTGTGTTGCAGAATCACCTTTTTTCCGTACTGCACTGACTGAGAGAACCCATGTATGTAGAGTTGTCTCCACCAACAGCTGGTAAACAATCACTGTGTTCTCAATTGTGTCGCTACAACTATTTACAGTGTCACAACTCGTAACATGTTCAAAAGTTAGTTGTATAGATACAAACCAACGAGCCTGTCCCACATAAGGCGGGAGGGGTGGTAGATGTTACGTCATTCATATGCGACCGTATAGACGTCGGTATAGCAAAAGTCAAAGGCGATAGCTAAGCGTGCAACATACAGTCTCCTTCACATCATTATCATTATGTATGTCATCCCTGTGTCTCGCTTTAGCATGGTCTTAGGACCACCTCCCCAACCAGGATTACTATATTCTTAAAGAACCTCCTCCACTCCAGAGGATCTCCACTTGCCTTCACGAACCTGACCTCACTGTAAGCCATACCATCGTAGATAGCTTTCTCGATAACGATGTGTCCGTTCAGACCCTGCCTCCGCCCATCGGCCATCTTGACTCTAATACTTGCGTTTTCGTCCAACTCGCATTGCGCAATTTGTTGCTCAGTGAAGACTGGTGGAGGGACACCGAGTCGATGTAAAGCTTCGAGCAGAAGAGGAATTAAAAATGACAAGGAGTGCGGTGATATAAACCGCGCCAAGGAGTATGAGGGCATTACGTCGGCAAACCGGCGTGCCATTTGCGTCAATGTAAGGGGCACCTGTGGAGTTGCGGTGAACTGCGCCATGCCTGGGTCTTGAGCGAGCATATCTTGTGTCGATGGTGGAAGTTGTGACATGAAGGGGGTCGAAGACACAATTTGAGATTGATAGACTGGCCGTTGGTTTTCACCAACGGGTTGCGAAGCCGATACTCCATCGTGGGAGGCCAATCGGGGTGGGCGTTCCCAGTCAAGGGCAGACTCCCCAGCTGGAGTCTCAGGTTGCGTGGCAGATAAAAAATGAACTGCGTTCGCAGGATTGGCACTCGAGCGTCTTGGTGATGTGTCAACGTCCATAGCGTCGGGGTCCTGAGAGAAGCCTCTTTGAGATTGCGTGGGTCCACGAGCGAAATCGATACGCAGCTGGGACAGCATCTGCGTAGCCATACCTACAGGATTGGCATTGCATCCATTCGGCGAAAGATAACAGTTTGGCCTTCTAAACCAAGGATGCCGTCTGACTTCGTCAAGGGTGAATCGTGAAGCAGGATCAAGTTTCAACATGCCCCTGAGAAGGGATGTGATCTCTGAGGGTACCAACTGCCACAGCTCGTCTGTTGTGTTACCGTCTGTTTCAACGTATTCCTTGAATTCTTCACTGCGCATCGTGGGTTCATCCCATGGCGTGTTACCGACCAAAAGAACGAATAACACGACACCACAGCTCCAGATGTCGCAAATGTTGGCGTGATAGCCAACATCAAGCATGTCCGCTCTCTTGCTCCTTCTACCGCTAACGATCTCAGGAGCGATGTACGGCGGGGAACCACATACAGTATTGCACAATCTCGCCTTACCGTCCTTCTTGAATAATGCTGCGAGCCCAAAGTCACTAAGCTTCAGGTCTCCCTCAGCACTCAGCAGCACGTTCTCGGGTTTGATGTCTCGATGTGCGATACCCTTCGAATGCATGTATGAGACAGCACTGATAAGCTGTGAGAAGTAGAAGTGCGCAATATCCTCTCCCACGCCCTCGTCTGCCTCGATTTTGTCAAAGAGATCGCCACCATCTGCAAGCTCCATGGCTATCCATGTCCATAACGGGTCTTCGCCTGACCCAAGTAGGTGTACGATGTTTTGATGCTTGCCAAGGTGTTGGTGCAAGACAATCTCCATTTTTATCTGCTTCGGTGAGAGGCGACCCTGCTTGAATGCATGTTCTTTGTTGATGAATTTGATCGCGATGACGGGCTTAGGTTTGTCGTGGGGTACAGCTTTCCGTATGCTAGAGCACATATTAGTCTCCACAAGGGTTGCATGTGAAGAGCTAACTCACGATGCATATGCGCCCTGGCCTATCGTTTTGCTGACAAGGCGGAAGGGGAGGTTTGACGGTAGTGGAGCAACCTGGCTCTGAGACGAACATCAGCTATCTCGTCATGGCGACCGCGGTCGTCTTGAGGACTCTCTGACTTCAAGGCCGTGGCGGACACGCTCTGAGCCAGTGCCTCCGCAATGTGGGCCCGCAAGGTAGACAGAAAGCACTTACCCCAGGTGGTACGCCCATTGCGACTGTATATACAACAGTACAACTAGATAACCACAAAAAGCGCGGTGTACAACGAAAGCAAAAATGAGCGTAGTGGCAGACGGTAACTTCACTGTCGCGTCTGCCTGTTTGTTGAGTCCATCGCGTTAGCCATCGCCCAGAAAGTGACTCAAGCGCGCCTTCTTCGCGTGTTATCGCAGTTTGCTTATCGCGCAGTCACGTGAGCTGGCTTATGGACCATCGGTTGGCAGAGGTCAGATTGAACGGGACAGTGCCCGGTGAGGTTGTCCAGGGCGGAACCTCAAACACTCCACGTCGCTTGACCTTCTCACCCCAAAAGTAAGATCTACGACACTGCTCGATCTACATGAGCTTTCCCGAAGATCGCACGATGTTTGCACACCGTCCTTGGCTGATTCTTGAAGCTATTGTTCTCATTCCCCTACTTCATGTGATCGGAACTTTGGCCGATAGTGTTGCCAGTAACTGCAGACAAAACCTTATCCTCCTTGAATGAGTTTGCTGGTTTTATATAGTCGCGAGTCACAAACTGTAGGGCACGGGCGGCGGCACGTATTCGCCCCGCTTTAGAACGTGGTCCATAGTGAGCGGGTGCAGCAGCACTGCAAAGGAATGGCCGCCATAGTGACATTCATACAATCGTGATACGGGCCGCCATCTCCGTCCGATAAGGATACCCGATCAGATTAGTGAACAAGTACCATGTACAATCTCCGTTCACGAGACAGAGGTAGAGGAAAATCGTTCGATATTACTTGATGCCAGACACGCATCGGACCGTTCATCCAGGGCAACGAGCATCCACAATCGTGAGCCATATAACTGGGACTTTCTGCCAACAAGGCCTTCCATGTAGCTGCAAACCCTAATCTCGACAGTCATCAGACCATTCCTACAGCACGTGCATGAATGCCACGAGATGCGGATGACGGTCAGCCACGCCGCTTCATGTGTGAACTCTATCTTACAACCTTATCGTAAAGCCCTGCAGCCGCGGTGCTTTTCGGTAAAGAACACCCTTCGTGTCTGACGAATCGCTACTGCCAGGCATTTCGTATCTTGCGCAGCTGCCTCGTATACGAATGATGGGGATTCCCGGACGAGAGGGTTGATAGTCCGCATTGGACTTTCGGATTTACTGTACAAGGTAACGATCACGTTGAAACTGCAGCTCCACCTCCGTGGCTGAACGATTGGCTCAGCAACAAACGCTCAACGCCTACATGCTTCATATGGAAGTGGAAGCAGACTGGCTTATGGACGATCAACCGCATGTAAGGCATATGAATCCTTTGACTATGGTTCATAGTCTATTGGGTTTGCAAGCATCGGATTGTCGAACCGAAAGACGTTGAACGTGCTGTATTGTGGTGCTCCCGATACAACCACGCAATGCCACTCTTGCGCATTCCGAACAGAACCTGCAGAAAATACTCGTGTTGGTTGCATCAACACGTTGGCTAGCACCCACCCCAGTCTTGCCCTCAGGGTCTCCCGCAATCCTTCCGCGGACCGTTGAATCCTTCTCGCATCATCAGACCACCAGCCTCGCTTCTGAACCACAGGCTGGAACCATCGGCACTTCATATACGCCTCAAGGTCGCCCAACTTTTGTAATCCGATACGATGGGGTACCTTTTGCATACCTCGGAGGAATGACACCGAAAAGGGTGCAGAACTCACTTTTGCCTGCTACCGCCGCATTCCGCTCCAATCCTAAGCAGCGGAGCGAGTTCCCCCTGCGTTGAACGTCTAGCGGAGCGTTAGCGAGCAGCGACATAATCCGAAAGTTTTGACAGCAGGTGCTAGGAGAAGGGTCCCCGAGCAGTAAGAGATTCTGCCAGACTAGCAAAGCTTGCATGTTCGGTAGGTAGGCAACATGTAGCAAACTCAGGCACGGTGCGCAAGATGCAAACGAGCCATCTCGCGTCGGAGATGACATTTCACCCATGTTTTAATGCGCCGGCGGGCCGACTACACAAGTCGCTGCTAAGGACAAGGCTGCTGCGTGGTGTAGTTTCGTCGGCGGTATTCTGCAAACATGCCCAAAAGCTTAAGTGCTGCCCAGACCCGCCATTCCGCTCAGTCTCGCGCTTCTCAACGCCACAGAAGTCCTGCAGCGGACGCATCCATGTGTGCAGATGTAGTTCTTTTCTTGGAAACGGCGCTTCGGTCAAACGCAGCAGCGCGCAAGTCGAAGTGGAAACTTTCGCATCGGTCTGTATCCTCTTTCGGACGTAGATCGCGGGGAGGCGTCGAAGGCGACGTCAGAGATTTCTGTGGCATGCATTGACTGTTCGACTGAGATGAGATTGCAACGAGACTACTGCAGTACATGCCGATTGTAAACGCATCACGAACGCATAGACGCGCTGAACAATCCAGGCACATCTGGACTTCAGCAAGGGCAACGGGAAGTGGAGATGGTGTGTTTGAGTAAGGCCGTGCAGATGCAATGGAGACAACGTTGTCATGAATCTTTCTATTGAGCACCGAGGCACACAGACAAGCGAGTTGCCATGTGTCCTGTGATTAGGAAGTACATCCGAGTGTACCAATTGCTATCTCTCCCTTCAAGGGATGTGGAGCCTTGGCTATCATCTTCGACATCCTCGAGCACGTGCAATGACATAATGCCAAAGCGTGAGCGTGCTGGGTATATCCTTCTGAGAGTCAGAAGTCCACAAGTGCCATCTATATGTCCCACATGGGCTCAAAAGTAATCCAACAAGAACCGAGCAAGCAATCCAAGGGTCCTCGTGCTGATATCCAGGTCTGAACATAGTGAGGTCCACTGGAGCGACAGAAGTTACTGAAAAGGTCGTACGGGCGTCGAAACCGGATAGTTAGGATGGCGTGTCAGAACAACCTGCCGCAAATCCGGTAGCCGAAAGAAAAAATTAGGAGAACCAATCGCCCGCCAAATGCTGATGTTTTATCCAATCCGAAAACGCCGGAAGTCTATGAGAATGCGTCGAGAAAGATGGGGAATAATGCATCGGTCCAAGGAACACGTCCAAGATGGTGAAGCAAATCGTAAGGTGGTGAAGAAATCTGGGATAAACGTTGTCGTATTTCAGCGGGAGCCGGCGGGTAAGGCAGCGTAAGATGAGGCGGCGGCAGCGTCAAGACCACGGAGCTGCGGGGCGTACTTGGGGTGCTTGACGAATTTGGGCACAGAGTCCTGTCAGAATGTTATTAAAAGGGCCACTAGGGTATTGATGGTTGATGCTTACGCTGGACATCAGCTTGAAGATTGAGTTCTGCGCTTTGTCGAACAGAGTTGCAACCTCGTTCAGGCTTTGCAACATAGCAGCATCGTCACCAACAGCGCGTGTCATCCTAGTAGCGAGCTGTGTGCGTAGACCGTGGTCAATATTGAGCTCGTTCGGTGAGCCGGGTGCCAAGAAAGCGTTGTAGAGACCATAAGCAGCAGCAAGCGTCTCACGGATGGTTTCCACTTTGTTTTCGCCCTTATCGCTGATCGCAGCGCGATATTGTCTGTTAAATTCCTGGACCTCGAGATAGAACGACAGATTCTCCTCGCACATAGTCTCTTTGAGAAACTCGCGGTAGAGGAGACGCCATGACGGGTTGCGGATAATGACGTTCGTCCGATTGCTGTTCGAGTCCCGGGCCATGCCATCACGGGTCTTGGCAGCAAGAGCGTCTCCACTCGAGGGGACCTCTTCGAGACTCCACCCTGCCACGCGCTCGCCGTGCGGGGTGACATAATAGTGGACTTGCTTAACAGGCTGGAACGTATGCTCAGGAACCCGAGGGTCGACGGGTGCAATGAGCTTGAGTTGCAAAAAGAGAGAGCCAATTTCAATCGATTCGCGGGGGTCTACCATGGTGGTACAGTCCATTAACCACTGTGCAGCGTTACGGCCGTTGAAAGTGTACTCATATTGGCGGCTAGTGGTGGGGCGGTGCTTGACAAGCTTCACACCAACATCGCACTTGGAAAATTCATGAATAGAGTCCGAGTCGGACTGTATCTCGTTCGCTGTAGTGCCAATGAAGCGACGGAAGAGGATTTCGATGGTCTGCTCATCGTGATGGAGCTTGTCGTTTTCCGTATTGCGTTCGAGAATGACCAGAACGTGGGGGTTGCGGTTTGACTCAATCACAGCCTTGACGTGCGCAGACTGGATGCCGTTGCGGGTGCAAAAGCGCTCCAAGATGTGAATACCCTTGGGGGTAAGCTGCCATACAGAGCTCTTGTTTGTGAAGTCCAGCTTGCCCTCGACAGACTCGATGAATTTGGCCTCCAGGAACTTTTGGCAAACAGAACGAGCCATCTCTTTCGCCATTGAGAAAGTAGTGGTAGTGGTTGTTGTAACTACGCGGGAGGAATCCTTGGGATCAGGCATCCTGTTAGACTGAGAGAACTTCAGAGAGCCAAGGTTGGTGATGGCCTCGTCTGAAGTGAAGGTGTAATCGATCATCCTAAAGCGAACACGGTGGGGGGTGAGGGGAAGCGACACCATCAGGGTCGAGAAAAGATCCTTAAAGTCCTAACATGACCGTCAGTACAGTTTGATGGAAGCTGAATGTGCCCATGCCAGCAGAGAGGTGGCATTGATGTCAAGGGTGGGGCTTGGGCTTGAGCATGGCTCCCACGTGGGAACCAAGCTAGCCGGGAAAATATTTGGTGGTCGTGCAGCAATATGCCAGTGCAGCGGTCACGACAGGTAACTCAAATGCTGCTCGAGCAGAGCTGCTAGAGCTGCTGGATCGATAGCAATGGTTATAGCTGCGAATTGCTCCACCTTTCGATCTCGACATGTCACAGCATGGTTTGAGGGGAGACCTTACCCTCGTATATGGACGCTCATCGTCGGTCATGCGCAGCAGTCTCGAGCTGGTCTGATGCATCTTGCCGGACTGCGCTGCTTGCGGCAGGCTCGCTATGTCTCTGTCGTGTACGTTGCCTGGCTCTTCTCCTCCAATGCTGCCGGAGCGGAAGCTGGGTGATACGGACGGGTCGCGGACGGTGGAGAGGTCGAGTGTGTACTGCTCGGAGCGGCCACGTGCGAACGAGGTCCTGGAGGCTCGGGGAGCGCCTGTTGCTAGGAAGGGCGATTCGGCGCGGGCAGGTGGGGCGGCGGCGGAGATGCTGCTGCCTCTAAAGTGGGCGGACGTGGCTCTGGTGAGCTCGCGGCTGCCTTTTCGCAGGAGGGGAAAGCGGGTGAAGGTCAGGCGGCGGCTGTTGGTGCGGGTCGCAGGTGATAGTGGGTGTGAAGCGGTTGTTGCTACGGCCTCAGATACGGCACTTAGGGCTTCAAGGTCGAATCGCAGCTGTGGCTCGTCGGTGTCGGGGCCGATGTCAGGCGTCTCGCCGGAGTGGGAGGAATCAGAGGAAGAGAACGAGGCGGCGGAGACGGTCAGAGGCAGAAATGGAGTCGTCAAGGGCATTGCCGTTAGAGGCAGGATGGTCGCGGAGAGTCGTCGCAGACTGACGAAGGGCGAGCGAGTGGGTACTCTAGCAAGGATTGGCCGTCCGCTCGTCAGTCACTGGGGGGTCCGTGACCGCAGTGTCTGCGTCTACCACACCGCCCTCCTAAGACAGCTTAGAAGACGCCGGCCGTGGGCTCGCGCGCGCAGTTCTGACAAAGGCACTCGCCCGCTAGACCGCAGTGTGCCCTAGTGGCAGCGCGAGACACATGGCGGCGTGCACGCACACGCTCGCATGGGAATAAAGGCCTTGGCTATGGCGGCGCCCACGAGGCATCCCTGGCCTGCGTGCAGCGCGCACAGGGCGGAGCGCAGTCAGTTCAGCCGTCCCCTGTCTGGTCGTGCGACGTGCGCCGAGCCTGCCACCCTAGCGCCGGCCGCGCGCAGGCCAGGGGGCCATGACTCGCCAACCTGAATAGTCGCAGAGTCCGTGTGCGTGGCAGCTATGTAGGTAGGTACACAGTAGGTACCTTGGAGAGCAGCCGTGTGTAGTAGCTGTTCCTGTCGGGCGCGTGCAGGGCGAGACAGGGCGAGACATGACGCCCACGACGCACGTCGATATCACCATGATGCTGCCCGTCTCACGCTGCAGCCAGACAGGCGAGCGTGCGAGATGATGTCGCCGGCAGACCTGTCCGAGACATTCCACGGTACCCAGCATGATCCCCCCCGCCGCAGCATCAGCAGTAGCACCAACAGTACACAGTAGGTAGTGGTACGTAGCAGCAGCAGCAGCAGCAAGCTCATCGCGTGCGCCGTGTGCTCGGACATTGCAGCAGCAGCCGCCTGTCACTCGCGTACCGCAGCAGAGGCACCCCCGCGGCAGAAACAAAGACGCTCAACGGTGACCAAGGTGACGGACATGCGTGCCTTCTTTGTCCTCGCCGCGTTCATCTGCATGCGATAATGGTACGGCCAGTGAGATGCCTGCCAGTGCAGTCCTCCTGAATGTTGAGATACGTTTCCTCACCCACAGGCAGACAGCTGTCCTTCTGCACCCTCTGTCCGGAGCACTTGTCTGTGCTACCGTCTCATCTCAAAGCAGCCGGTGGGCTCTTACAACAGCGTCTTGCATACCAGCGACAACCAGGTTCTAGCTGCTGCAGCGCCGTTTGCTCAACTCTGGATACGACCCGTTTTGGCGTAACGTCTGTGGCGACCCATTGCAGGCATGCAGTCAGCGTCGTACAGAGCCAGCCACCTGCCAATCGCTGCCCACCCACGCTGTGGAACGCATTCACGACTCTCAGAGGCGCGGAGCATTGTGCTCATTCCGCAGAAACGTGGACGGCACGTTGCACCCTTGCATCAGATATAGCCTGATCGGTCGTCAGCACCAGACTGCACGGATTCTCTTTATGCAGGAGGACATCGAGTTTGACTGTGAAGTGAACGGCCTGCCATGATTGATCATCCTCGTAGCACATTATCATGCTGAATATTAGCCATCCTTACGCCATGGTCCGAACTATACCGCCGATGCTATCCCTACATTTGGCAGTCACCTTCACAGTAGTTTTCCGCGGATCAATTTCTGGCGCTACATCCCGTGGGGCTTTTTCTGTGGAGAAGAGAATGTTTTCTTTTCTGCTAGGAAATGATCCCGCGTCTTCCACGTGTGTAACACACCAAATGCCACACGATTACGCTGTTGGGCACTACATGCGAGACATCTTGACCTAGTAAGTTCTTTGATTGGCTTGCAGCGATGTATCCGCTATGCTGGCCTCAAGGCTTCGCCTGTTCATCATGGCCGTTTTCAGTGCCCTCCGCGGAGAGGTGGACCGTCTGCGTTCACATATCACCCCTTTCGGAGGAGCAGTGACCGCCAAGGGCCCGTTACATCTGCTGTCGCGATCAATGCCTGGCAAATCCATGCATCCCAGCATTGCAAACGTCAAACGACTGAACACAGTGGTCGACAAGTCTCACCGGACAGTAGTCCGCTGTACATAAATTGGCGACATGTTCGAAATCTCCGAACACTTGACGCCACGTGCAAGAGTGACAGCTACACGCTTGCGTTTCAGAGCGCGCATTGTTTCCGTTATTTTGCCGGATGAGCTGAGCTCCGGCCTATTCTTGCGACCGTGTGTTGAAGAGGAGTTGCCACTATCTGAACGTCGACGGAATATTCCATGCCCCAGTGTTCCTTCCCGCTCTTCGAACGCACTTCCAGAAGTTATCGCGAGCAACTGTAGCCGCTGACGGCTAACCGGCGAAAATCCTCGAGAAGATGAACACTCGCCAAGGCCCAGCGCAGCGGAATTAGTGAGGACTGCCCACTTTGGCTTCTGTCTGTACTGTTCCCCACTTACTCATTAACCTGCTCAAGCCATCCAGAACATCGGAACCTTAGGGCGACGCCAGATAGCATCATCGAAGTGAGTTACGAGCTACCGAAAGAGATGCCGCCCGGCAGATGACCAGACCACAGTACCACCGACGATAGCGAAGGTAGCGAAGGTGATCGTTGAACACCCTGGATGTGCAAGGGCATTGTCAGGCCATTTCATTGTCAAGTCACAGCCCTACCTCTGCATCGACTTCGTCAGGGCGAGGATCACCCGCTTTTTCGGCAGAAAAACCGCAGCCTGACAGACCGAGTCATGGGCAGAACCCCGAAAGGCGCCAGGGGTCTCAACACGTGGCAATCGATTCCTTCTGTCTAGCGGGCCGCTCTGCCCTGGCGTGAACGATGGTGCTCCAGTCGTGCAACCCACGACGTCGCCCTTGCTTGTCGTTTGGGGATGCTGACATGAACGACGCATTCCTCCCACGCATGTCACTGGATGTAGAATAACACTACTGCAGCCCGTCGCGTGGTTGACAGCACTGTCTGTGTTTATCCGACTTTGTCGAGCAGATCCGCATGATGCTCGCCAGCATGGCTTCAAAACTCATGCACGCCTCATCATTTGCAGTTCGTTTCATGAAGGGTTGTGCGCATCACGCCGACATTGTGCGTATCCTCAAAATTGCGAATCCCTTCGTTTCTCTCCACCAATATTGCCGCCTGTTATGATTGTCCTTGAGTCGCGTGCGCCGGGTGGAGCTGGTCGTCCCGAGGAAGCACCTTGAGTCAGGAATGTCGGTGAGGCTCTGGTCCACGATTTTGAACGTGACGAGATAGGACACCTATCGTGGCCTTTGACTGGTCACGAGTTGGTAAAATCCTTCCCGGTAGAAGCATCTGTAACTTCGGGACCTCTTGCGCAGGGCACCGTCGCGAACCCGGTGCTGAGGCGAGCAGCCGAAGGATACATGGCTCTGGCTAGTGCTGCAAGAGGCGGTTATCGTCGACAGAGCTCGCGGCGAACATCGGCACTTGTGTTCTCGAACATGTTGATTCGAAAAGGTCTAGGGATCGGGAGATCTTACAGAACTTGTCGCAGCCACATTGAGGGCGGCACTCGAGTCGGCTACACAGCGACGAGTAGCGCGCCGTGTCTTCATGCCACGAGTGAGAAATTGTTTGTCGACTTACTCGGTGCCATAAGTCCGAGGCTTATGCGAGCGACGCCATGTCCTCCTTGTGTATGAGCCTGGACAAACCAGTCATCCCCTCCGCGGAACACCACAGTGAGGTCTTTGTGCTCACCACGTTGTGTTACAAGTGTTAGGGATTAGGCGCGCACATGCTTGCTCTTATGCTGTGAAACTATACACGTGTGTGCGTAACGATGGGTCTTGGCTCAAGCATTCACGGCAGTTGCTGACCCCAGATGTCCCTAATTTACAAGAGCTAGTTCTGGCCATTTACTTCGAACCTAGGATACGCAAATACTTACGCATTCAACGAAGCTGCATTGGGCTTAATCTTTTATTGATAGACAGAATTGAAACTTCTCCTGATACTTCCCATTCATTGCATGGGCCTAGGTTAGCTTTCGCAACACAGCGACAAATCTGTTCCAGCGCAAGCACGCTGTTCACAGTCCTTGTCCATATCCTTCGAGTGCGTTGAGGGCGGTAGACTCAGGGTTGTTGTAGAGGCTGTGAGCTTACATTCTAACGGTTTTCGGCACTGCGAGACAGAAAGGGTCACCTTGTGCTTACCTAGACATCGTGTGATGACCAGATCTACGCAAGAAGCACACCCCAGCTTGGGGCACGTCGAAAATGACTTCTCTTCACCCCCCTAAGCACAGATGCGTTGCTTAGGCCATCAGGCCGAGTGGTATAGGGCGAAATCAGCGTTACAATGACAAGACCAGGGCGCGTTCACCAAGACTGGGAAGCCAGGCGAGGACCAAAGCTAAGAGCCAATGATCGCGACTCTAGCGCAGTCAAGGTTTGATATCA
The DNA here is from genome assembly GCA_032595095.1 of Didymellaceae sp. YAFEF048. NCBI lineage: Eukaryota > Fungi > Ascomycota > Dothideomycetes > Pleosporales > Didymellaceae > Didymellaceae sp. YAFEF048. The sequence goes on along the minus strand of JAVISA010000012.1, from coordinate 489,317 downwards.
GTAATATCAGTCTTAACAACGTTGACGGTTGTAGATGGTCACGCAGACCAAATCTCTACTTGAGACCCTGTACTGGTATCCGGGCCTGAAGAATGAGCAACATTCAGTTTGAGAGAGGGTAAAGTTGCACAGCCACTGTTTACAGGGCAACTTTTATCATCTCCGTCCTCTCTGCTCGCCTCTGAATCTGGACGGACCGGGGCCATGTCTGACTCTCCCATACGGTAATTGCCGTTTCCTGGGGGCTTGAAGATGCCCCACTTCATTAGAAGAGCTGGAGATACTTCTGATCTACAAGACGCCAGAGATAGAATTGCAAGACCGACGAGCGAGGACCGACTCGACCTGGGAATACCTGGATCAGAGGCTCCCGCTGCTTCAGAGACCGTTGGGAATGCTTCCCTGCAAAAGACTTTACACAGTACACCACGAACGAGAGAGGGAGCTTGAAAGCCGACATCAAGGACTCGACAGCCTGATAAGATGCACATTTGTTCGCATAGGGCAGTCATACAGCCGTTACGCATCATACATGCCAACAGGAAGCACTTGTGATAGAAGGCTCACGAGACAAACGTCAGCTTGCGTCACAGACCTTCTATACAACGTAAGGCCCAGCTTGACTATTATCCAGGATTTCGCTCCATATCGATGTCCTCATTTCGTTGATCACTCCCAATTGCCGCCCTAATTTTTGAATCCGTGATTTCAATTGCCGCCCTAAACCTTGAATCCGTGATCCCAATTGCCATTCCCTCGGGTATGATCCCCTTCTGTATCCGAATTCCGGCGGCGCAGTTCGCGTGGATACGTTCACCCCTTACACAAATTTGAAGCAACCACGCGTTATAGCCTCGCCACCAAATCCTTACGCGTCCCGCCGCAACGTGCTTTGTGAACGTGCTCGGTCGTATGCATCCGATTGAAAGGATGCTGGAATATGGGGGGGTCCCGAAATGGTGGTTTGCGTGGTCAAGTGGGTCATGAGTGAGCGCCTGACAACTGACCGCGAAATATGGCACAGGCCAGTCTCCAGTCGATTAAGGTGCCATCGTCAAGGTACAGTTACATGTGATGCAACCTTCTCTGTGGTAACTTTCATGGGTATGTTATGGATAAATCGTGCTTAGGAGTTGTCATGGCTAATATAGGGTTCAGTTCCTAGCATAAATGCTCAGACATTATCCGATGCATGTTTGGCAACGCTAAGTCAGGTCCGAGTAAATAGGCAAATATCATGAGCGCATTTGACACGTTGTTCCCGGCGGCACGTATATTCCGAAGCGTTTCATGCAAAATAGAATCGAGACATGCGATTGTTCAGTTTCTAATCGTACACGTACCACGAGTGCTGTTTTTGCATTTGCTGACCTTTACAGATTATTTGATACATTCCAAGTTGATCTACTACACTACAACGCCGGAGTATCAGCATAACATGCTGCCATCAGTTCAGGAGCATAGCGCTCTCCACCGACATCGGCCTCTTCAGAAGCCTTCCTGATGTGCTGCTCCTCCTCGTGACTCAACTTCACATCCAAAGAACCCAAATTCTCCTTAAGTCTATTAACCTTAGTCGTACCAGGGATTGGGAACACGTCATTGCCCTGCGCGAGCAGCCAGGCTAAGGTCAGTTGGCTAGGCTCGACGCCCTTTTCTTTCGCCAAATCAGTCAACTGATCGACCAGCTTCAGATTCTTAGGAAAGTTCTCGGCGCTGAAACGAGGCATATTCCTGCGGAAGTCGTCTTCGGCAAAATCATCAGGAGACCTCAAAGCTCCACTGAGAATGCCGCGGCAGAGTGGCGAGTAAGCGACGACTGCGACACCGAGCTCGCGACACGTGGTGAGGAGGTCGATCTGCTTGCTCTCGATTTCGAGAGCGAACGGAGAGTACTCGACCTGTACAGCGCTGATAGGATGGACGGCGTGCGCACGACGCAGCGTGGCTGATGAGACCTCAGAGAGACCCAAGTATTTGATCTTGCCCTCTTTCTTCAATTCAGCCATAGCTTCAACAGTCTTCTCGATTGGTGTCTTGCCATCAACACGATGGCAGTAGTACAGGTCGATTTGAGATATACCGAGACGCTCGAGGCTTGCATCACAGGCTTTCTTAGCGTATTCGGGCGAGCTGTCGACCTTGAATGTCTTCTGATCTACCGCAAACTTTGTGGCGAGGAAGACGTCGTTACGCTTGTCCTTGTTAGCGGCAAACCACTTGCCCAGAAGGACTTCATTATCGCCATATCTGCATTGCATGAGCGAAAGACGATTGATAGTACCCTATCGATACCTACAGGTCGGACGAGTCCCAGAAGCGTTCCCCAAGGTTGTAAGCCTGTGTGAGCACATCCAGACGCTCCTTATCGGGCTTTGGTGTCCCATAGAACATGCTCAACCCCATAAGACCGAATCCCAGACGATTGACTTGAGGGCCACCGCGGCCCAGTTGAGCCCTTGGCAGAGACATTGTATTGTAGCAAGAGTACGTTCCTGGTCGATGGTTTTCTTTATGCAGAACACTTATGCTTCCAGCTCCTGGTGTGATGATCAAAGATGGAAGGATGTAGAAGTTGAAGAGTGGTAGTTGAAGATCAATGCGAAAGTTTCTTGGTCGATTATAAGTTCGATAGGAGGGGGTTACGAGGCCGGACTTAGCATTAGTGACCGTCGCACCTGTGCTTTTACAAGAACAAATATCGTCCGTAATCGATTGCTTTCAGAAACATATCCGCCTTCGACCCCCCACTTACAAGCATCCGCGTCATACTGTGTACTTATTACCGTGTACCGGACGAGCGGGGTTAACGTGCTAAGTCCACCGTTGCACCCCGCCATCTTCGTACACTCGACGCCCCACATGCAAAGACTGCTGCGCGAGAGACATTGGAGACACTGACGCGCAACCGGTTGTGATTATCAAGATGATCGAATGCAGCTATCCTGACGTATGATATGAATGGACGATAGCCGAGATCTCTGACTGTTCCCTGAGGTTTACTCTATCAACGCACTAGAGATCCGTAAAGTCGCGCCGATCATCACAGCAACGTCATCGCTGCAGACAACTCTCAACCCCAGAACTTACCCCCTGCAGTGTCAGTATGTCAATAGAGATCAGCGACCTAAAGCTTTCCAAGCTCAAACCTCTCGAACACCAACATTTCGAACCACCGACACAATTCCGCAGCCGCTTTGAATTCGATCACCACGATGAGAAGATCCACGTCCTCCTATGCGCAACTGGCTCAGTCGCAACGATAAAGATACCCAATATGATCAATGCGCTTGCGAAACACCCAAATATCGCAATAAGGCTCATTTTTACGACTGCGGCCAAGAACTTCCTGCAAGGGCAAAGCGAGGAACAACCCTCACTGCTGTCGATAGAAGCTCTACCGAACGTAGAGGGTATATACTTCGACGAAGACGAATGGAAAGAGCCATGGAAACGCGGCAATAAGATTTTGCATATCGAGTTGCGGCGCTGGGCAGATATCATGGTCATCGCCCCGCTCAGTGCGAACGAGATGGCAAAGATCACGCAGGGTTGGTCGGACAACTTGTTGCTGTCGGTGGTACGAGCTTGGGATACTACAGGCCTGATTGACCCCGTCAGAGAGATACCAAACGTGGAATGGCCTGAAGAAGAAGGCTGGAAAGGAGGTGCACGGAGGAAGAGGATACTTGTTGCGCCGTCAATGAACACAGCTATGTGGCTGCAGCCGATCACGAAGAAACAAGTGCAAACACTTGAGGAGGAGTGGGGCGTGAAGAACGGCGGCTGGTATGAGGTGTTACAGCCGATGGCGAAAGAGCTGGCGTGTGGGGATGTCGGCGGTGGTGCTATGAAGGACTGGAGGGAAATCATAGAGGTAATTGAAGCAAGGTTGGGGTTGAACTCTGGCAAAGGTTGAGACCGACATAGTGGTCGAACTAAGCTGCATCGGACTGCGGCTTGTTTATCGGTATGCTGGTGTCCAGCTTGGACAACGGATGTGGATTTCTGGAGTAGCTGCGAGTGAGGTGTCATTGCCCGTCACATGGCAGGGGGGTGCGAGTTCTACTACCTGCGCTTCAGAAGAGACCTATCTGCTGGACATTTCCTTGTCCATTCAGCTGAACGTCATGCGTCTAAGATTTTCTGCCAAACTGTAGGCAGGATACAGCATAGATATACGATTTGATGGGCTGAGTATTGATGTGACTGGCAAATCAAATGTGCCATGGGAGTTACCATGGAGGCCTGGCTACAGTGGCACATGTTGGATCGAATATGCACGGTGAGACTTCACGTGTAAAGAATGTCGGTGCCTCTCGCGAAACCGACTCACGTAGGAAGACAAATTCTTGGCTGGGTATCGTACCGTAGCCATCGTATGTTCAAATCCGGGCTAGACGAGAAGTATCTGAGTATAAGATTGTAGAAATCCTCTGGTAAGATCGCTTTTCGTGTGATGGTGACCCATAAAGCAACGCACTGAATTTAACAGGTCTGCCGCTCCATACGTAGTGCAGCTTTTATCTGCAAGATCATAGTTGAAATGCGTAATCCATCAAGGAATATGTCGGAATATAGCGGTTGTATTCCTTCTGATGAACTCAGGCCGGGACCTGCATCAGTAGGGACAAGCTGAATGACGTCGTGCTGCTGCGCAAGCGACTTGCAGTTTTTATTGACAGGTCAAAATCTTCGAGAATGTCGTATAGTTCTGGGTGACGAATGGTACACGATGCAATTTGATAAAGTTTGTATAGACATGCAAATGTCCACGTTTCTAGGTCTTAAAGATACAGGAGCTGTGAAGGAAGCAGAGGTACATTGAGATCGCACTGCCGACCTCCCAGACAGTCGTCAAGTCATATGCCCGCGATGTACGCCTTTGTTAACGATGGTCCACTTTGAGTTTCCTGGATTGGGCATCCATGCAGAAATAATACCTGCATAACCCACAATAAATGCGGTTTCACTGAATTACAAAGACCATGAAGAGCAAGAGCGGTACAATAGATCGCACATCATACCTGTAAGATTAATCATAGCCGCGCTATTGGTGGTTTCACCTGGGGTTGCTGCATGTAGCATCTGACGAGCTACAAACAGGAAGTAGAGGTGTAGGACTGTCTCTCCTTATAATATGGTCTGCTAGCATGAACTAATATAGTTGTCGCCTTCCATTCTCGACACTTTAAAGGTACAAAGATTGCGTGACTGGTTCATGCTAGCAAGATGCAGGACCGGTTCTCCTCTCCACGCACATTATGAAGGGCGAATAAGAAGAAAAATTATGCCTATAGTCCATGATCCATCTCTGTCATTGTCAGCATCCATTCGGGTTTGCTGCAGGGCGGGTGATCCCGCGCAAAAATCAACCCTCATACCTCTCCAATCCAACCCAAATAAGATGCAAAAAGAATGATGAACAGAGTGGGACTCGAACCCACGCAGATTTCTCTACTAGCACCTGAAGCTAGCGCCTTAACCACTCGGCTGTATGAATATTAGAATTTGAAATTGTTGCATGACGATGTTGTGTGACTTACCCATCTGTCCTGGTGATTGGATGAAGAAACGTCGCATTAAAATATTAATATACTGTTTCAGTACGAAATCCAAGCATGCGGATCTGCGTTTGTGTCGCAATCTGTAGTCCTTCATGGTCGTGATTCATTGGGTTGGTGGGTGAAGTCAGCCGAAGATTTTCCAAAATCCGCCGGTTGTTATCGGCTTCGCGAGTAAGCGGTGTTCGGCTTGGGTATTGGGGAATTGAACGACCTCGTAATGGTTCGTAGGGAAAGTGGTCGGGGCAGAGTGAGGAAGTAGTGTAATCCGTCTCCTCGATTGACTGGCACACAATTGAGTGGAGCATTTGCAGAGTTCGTTGCATATATCTTTAGCTACTGATATTGATAGGCGTTGGAAACGATAGGGTCGTTCGGCTGTTCATAACTTAATCAATTGGATCGCGCATGCTATCTCGTACTTAGATTCGAGCTGGCTCAAAAATGTACATACTACGCCAGACTAGCCCTCATTAGTTACCTGCGACATCAGTCTTCGCAATGTCAAATCGAGATCGAGAGAGAATAGAACAAGAGATGATTTGCTATCATCGTAGGAACCCTACTACATCTCGCCAGCGCCGAGCAACCACTCAGCACGGTATACTAATTACACGTATCCATACTAGCTTTGTAACTTTAGAACCACGCCTTGTAAAACAGCGTATAATTTTTGGAACTCTTATTTCAGTTTCTATCTGTTGCAGATATTGATTTGTATCTTGGGGACGTACAAAGCAATAGCTCATAGCTAAACGAGTGCAATATTTAAAGCGGTATCAACGAGCGGTAAAGCTACAATGAGCTAACTTTGTTCAGCCCACTATCTTATTACCGAACGCATTTGAGAGCAAGAGCACCTCAACACTGGTCGTATTTTGTTCCCTGTTTCACCCGAGGAACATTAAGCAACCCTCAAGGCATATTCAAATCATAAACGCAAATTGATAGGTCCCAGGTTCAATTTGTAATGCCAGAAGTTCGCCGGTATATGCTTATAATCTCTCAAAAGCACAACACCACATCCACCCAACTAGCCTTGTGCTTCAAGTCCACGCACCCCCAAAGTCTTGTCCAATCTACAAAGCCATAGCCATCAGACCAACAACAGCGGCAGCAACACCAAACTCGAGCTTGCCAGCAGCGCCAGTCGACTCAGGAACGCCGCCAGTAGAAGTGCCAGTTGCCTTTGCGCCGGAAGCGGAAGGCTTGGGGCTCGCGCCGGAAGCTGTAGCCAGAGTCTCGTTGCCAGAAACAGAGCCAACGGAGCCGGTGCCAGAGGCAGACGAAGAAGCGCCAGTACCGCTGGGCTTGACGCTGCTGGTCGAGGTGGGGATATTAGTTGCTGCAGACACATTGGTCAGTCTCTATCCCAAATACACGCCGTACCGCCACCATCCATGATGCCCAGATTGCAAGTACGTACAAACTTTGACGCCCTGGCCGTTACAGATGTCTGCGAAAGCGCTCAAGGCCTCCTTTGTGTTGTCGCCGCAGAAGCTTGCGATCTTGGTAGTAGCATCCTTGGCCTTGCAGACCGACTGCAGGTCCGCAGGGTCGGAGTACTGGTTGACAGCGCCGAGAAGGCAGCCTGGGGGCGAGGCGACAGCGAACTGTGCGAGGGCGAAGAAAGTGGCAGCGAAGACGGACTTGGCGAGCATATTGGCGGCTGCTTGGGTTTTCACGGACGGCTAAAGGACTGGTGGTTCGATTGAATATCGTAGTTTGAGACGTAGAGCCGACGTTAGCGTTGTAGTGAGCGTATAAGAATATTAGTCTAAGGAGCGACAGTAAGGAACGGAATCTAGAGAATGACGATTGGGAGTTCGATGGACGGTTGGATGCACAAGAGTGACGAGGCGTGATAGGGGCCCGTTATCCCCATGCCAAGGAGGCAGCCGTAGCTGGTGAAGCTTAGCCGTTCCTGGCGCTAGCCCCCTTAGTCAGGAACAGGTACAAAACGTGGATTTGATTGGAGTGTACCTGCATGAAAGTTGCAAAATAAGAAACTCGAAGGAAACCGTAAGCGAATGGTGTGCATAATGCATTATTGGTATCCAGAAGCGACCGAATGTCTATCTCAAGCTTGATGACGCTCTCCCAAGCTCAATATACTACAAGAAGAAGCATATCCGCGGTTTACACGCGGACGCCTAAACGAGTGGGCGCGAGAATGTGCATTACAAGTGATATCCAGCAGGTCAAACAAGCCTCCAACTTTTCTTCTCCCAGTATGTGAAGGGGATCCAAAAGACCCAAAGATCCCAGTCAACCACCGTAGATGCAACCGATTTACAGGTTGATTTGTCCAGAAATCAACCCAAGCCTACACAGGCTACCACGGCGGATAGTTCGTACGCCCAAAACTCCGTCGCTGATATTGTACAAACAGAAAAGAAAAGTGCAAGTGTGATAGTGGTGTGAGGGTAAGGAGAGCGTGGATGATCGGTCAGGTCGTCGTCAAAAAGGCGTGGAGCGAGTGTGTTATCATGAGGAGGGGACGCCATTTGAGAGCATCGATGGGATCGGCTTGCGACGGGCTTTGGCGTTTTGAGGACGAGGAACCCCTTGGATGACACGGGGCTCCTTCATGAGCGTAACGTCCAGCTTCGCAGGAATTCGACTAACGATGGATCGATAATCCCCGGGGAAACGCGACGTCGGTGGATTGGCGTGCGCCGTACGCCAGAGATGATCGCTGGTGTCGGAAAGGAAGTCGGCCTTGGTCTTGTAGAAATAGGACGATGCGCCGCGATTCTTCTTTGCGAGGATGACTTCATCAAAGAGTTTGATCTTGGGATCTTCGCCAGAAGTGCTCTCACGTTCGTGGATGAACTCGTTGAAAGCTTGTGTTTGTTGTAATACAGTCAAGTACTGCACGTTCTCCGCTGGCTGGGTTTTCATGAACTCCTCCATCTTGAACTGGTAGTGCATGCCGGACTTCTTGCGGTCGCCCGAAGCCGGCACTAGAAAACGGCGGTACGTGTACAGCAGACTGGCAAAGCATCGCACAAACGATGCGCGCACTTGGTCGGGTCGGAAAGCCGTAGGACAGACGATGCAAATGGACGGAGCGCACCTGGCATGGACGTGTGTGGTGCATCCTGTGTGGGGTCAGACGGGAGCTATACTAGGGTGTAGTCTGAAACTTACCAGAACAGCGATAGAGCCCCTCATCCGACTTTTCCTCGCAGATCGAACAGGAGGCCTTGTCTTCGTGGGGCCTCCACTGCAGGCAATGACCTTCCTGCCATTGCACAGTTGCTGTATTGCGCACGGGCTGCGTTGCCATGCCGGGCATGATCGTCGACGCCGCCAAAGTAGACTGAGCGTAAACAGACGGCGCGTAAGAAGACCCTGCTCGCAACTCTTGACTCAGTGATGATGTTGAGGCGCTCGCCGCATGGCCTAATACCGGCTGACTGGGTCGTCTCATCTGCGGCACCTTCTCGAAGCCGAACTAATAGAAAACATTAGCGCACTAAATCAAGTATGATGCTGAATCGTTGACTTACCGAAGAACTGCGCCGCGACTGCGCGTCGAAGTGGGCGGAGCGCTTTTCGCGCAAGTTTGCCTGTAGCGCATAGCCTGAGTCGCTGCGAGAGATAGGGGTGCTCGGCAAAGGGGGAAACACAGTCGACACGGGAGAGACCTTCGGCGAGGGTGGCGAGTTCGAGAAAGTCCTGACAGTGGAAGACGTAGAGGGCCTGTCATTGCCGCGGCTGTGGGCAGCCGAGTGCAAGAAAGCGTTGTAGACCAGTGGGCGTCCGCTAGAAGGTCCTGTGACATTGGCAAACGATGTAGAGTTCAGGCCGACATAGGTCTGAACAGTCGACGGATGCGCCTTAGGTGTGAAGACACCTGAGTTCTCAGAGCAGAACGTATCATATGGAAAGGCTTCTACAGCATATGCTGGTGGTCCGGTAGGCACGCCATAGCGCGCGTGGTGGGGTGCCGAGTGCTGAAGGAGAGAGATGAGTTTTCGGCGCTGCTGGCGGGGAAGCGGTGGAGGGGGTGGTCCGTTCGATACAATGGAGTTCTGATCAAGGTCGACGAGGACAAAGTCGTCATCTGGGTATTCGGTAGGCTCGTATCTTCGCTCAATACCCACAATGTATGGGCACGGTGCCTCAATGGTCTGTACAAGGCGTGCCGGGAGAACGGGGATGAAGACGCCACACCACTGGAATGGGTAGATGAGATTAGTGAGGGCCATGCTTGCTAAGTGAAGCATGGCGGTGTGGGATGAGAGCAGAATGATCCTAGCCTCAGCCAACACATACTCGAAAAGAGTGACGATGTTCTGTATGGAGAGACATCGGAAAAGGGCATAGATATCGATGTTGCGAGAACCAGGGATCTCGTTCAAGGCTTCTTTTCGGGCGTACATTCGGAGTTCGCGGACTGCCAATTCAACTTGAGTGATCGAGGTGATCGGACTAAGAGCCTCGGCGCAAAGGTTGACAACGTATCGTTCTAGTGGTTGCCACATACCCACTCTGGGAGAGCTAGGGGGCACACGAAGGATAGCACCGTTTGTCATTGGGACAACAATCGCCTTGAGCCATTCCTTCCACAGCGGTGTCAGACTGGCATCTCGTCCCATGACACCATAAGCACGCGGGATCCAAAGACCAGTCTCTCCGTCGGTCAAACCTTCGATCTTGGAAGCGGCTCCGTGTCGGACAGGGCGAAGGAGGTCTGTCATGAGTTGGATCTTCTCTTCAACCGCGCCGATCTCCTCGTCGAGGTTATCTCGCTCGTCTGAATCGGGTTGGACGGTAGGCAGCTTGGCCAGCAGCTGTGACAGCTTCGCACGCTCCAAAGCCAGACGTTCGCCCAAGCTGCTCGCCAACTCCCTCTCCTCAGGGTTCATGTGGTTTCTCCTCCATTCTTCGCACTGGCGCTCAAGCCCCTCTGCAGCTGCAGCATTCAATGGTAGCCAAACAACCATAGTGATGCCGTAGAGTTTAGAGCTGTCCCCGTTTGTCATGGCGAAACCGTGCCACTGGGTCTTCGGTCGCTCATCGGAGGAGACTACACTGACATCGTTGGGAAAAGCAAACATGGGAACGTAATCTGGAAAGGGGTTGCGTCGTTTAAGTTCTTCTACCATATTCCTAGGTGGGTAGCGGTCAAGTAGCACAGGCTCGTAGCGGCGCAAGAGAGGATGCATGTTCGGCTCAGGGTTGAATGGTTGTGGCGCGGGAATTACCGAATTGTAGCCTGACATGCGTTTGGAAGTCCGTATCGAGGCTACAGGGGTGTCAGTAACGGTCGTGGGGAAAAAGCAAATCATCCATGTCTGCACATGGCTTTGTACCACCACAAGCTTTTATGACAGAACTTACATTGACGTGCTGTCGAAGGTTGCCTCTTCAAACTGCTCTGCATTGTTGACAAGCGCCTCCTGATGCTTCCCACACCTGATCTCAGATTTGCGATGCCATCTTCACCGTTTACACTCGGTGCCTGTGAGACGCGCGGAGGTCTTGGACGTGGTCGTGTAGGGGTCTGGCGACTTTGCTGCGTGACGCCTGCGGTGAATTGTATCTCTTCGAGGAAGTTCTCTCGCTCGGAAGCAAACTTGCGCAGCGCGTTCTCGAAGTCGACATCACTAAGGCCGGATCCATGGGTCACACCTTTGATGGTGTTCACGCTGCTGCGGTTGCTGGCGCTGACGGATGGTTTGCTGTCAATGCCCGTAATGGTACCGACTGATTGGCGGTTCTCATTCAAACGCTGACCCGACCGCCGCCTCATGCTGCCACTATTGGGCAGACCATCTTGCGAAGTTGGGCGAATCGAATCAGTCTCGAGTGCGCGATCTTCCTCAATCGTCTCATCGACAGGCGGAGAAGCAAGAGGTGAGACGACGCTCGTAGGTTGCATGCGCTCGTCGTAGACCTGCGAACTCTCGATTCCCGATATGAAAAAATAGTCGGCGAGCGGCGCGGAAGTACCCTCAGTAGAAGAAATAGGAGCCATGCTGGGTTGCTAGCAGGGCATAGACTATCCAAAAAAAAAAGGCTGCTGCTAGAGGAGGGTTGGGAGCGCGTGGCAGGCTGTAGGGCGTCGTGGTCGGCCGCGGCCTCAGGTCATTGGGGATCGGACGCCAGGTCAAGCGGTTGTTTGTGTGATGGGGTCGCGGGCGATATGCACGGGAAGGCTTGCAGTTGTGCGACCGTGACAGGGCGAGAATGCGTAGCACGGGTACCGGCTGGTACTGCGCAGAGGGCGAGCTTACAGAAGCGAGAGTGTCCAAAGGCAGGTGGACGCGGGGAGTCTGTACGATAGCAAGGCGAGCGGGGACCTTGGGCAGCGCGCAGCAGAAAAGCGTTTGTATGGGTATACGGGTTTGTATGATAGCAAAGGAGTGGACGAGGCAAGCGGATGTAGCAGATGCAACGACGCAGCGACGCAGCAGCAAGAGGGTCCTTGTGGGCTCTCGGCCGGTCACAGGCCATACAAATGAGGGCTTGCACGCTGCTAGACCAGATTCACTGCAATGCCCTCTGGGGCCCACACCTGTCCGCGACCTTATCGTGCAGCCGCCTTGCAAGCTTTTGGTATAGCGCGCGACACCTCCCGCTCCTCTCACGCTCAGTGGCCTGTCAGAAGAGAGCCCATCCCAGTCGCGAGTCCGCCGTCTGCACGAACGCGAACAGCGCCAGGCACGCCAAAGCCGAGACGGCAGGCTGCCCAGCGGCGCCTGCTCCACCGCAACTCCTCCAGCGCGCGTGCGACTCGCGGACGGCTTGACATGCTCGTATCTCAGCGAACAAAGCAGCTCTCTTGTTCATCAGCGTGACACTCGTCCGCAAACATCGCAGACCCTGGCCCGCCAAAACTCAACCCCTGCGGCAGGACGGCAACGGATTTGGCACATCAAGAACAGGGCCTTGCCTATCTGGGATTCAGGGGGCAAGGATGCTCGTGAACCACACATTTGCATTTGCGTGTTCGCTGCAATAATCGGAAAGCCACTAACAGCCAGCTTGTTAACGCAGCGCCGACAGTGCCGGATGGCTTCTGCTCTGCAGTGTCCACGCATCGCCGCTGACTGCCACAGCAACTTGCTTTTGGAGATCCCCCACACTGAGTATGGAGCTGGCGTTGAAGGGGCGGGCAAGGATGTGGTCCAGTCGCCCACTGCAACCAGGGTTCCTGACCAGATGCAAACAATCGACATTACCCATCCAACAGCGTGATATGCATGTAATATGTTCCCGCCCCAGTACTGGCGCCTCTTGTTTCAGAAGTTGAGCACCTGCTACCGTGCCTGGTGATGCCCTTGGAGACCGCACATCGCGTGCAACGTCAACAATGCACAATGGCATATGTCAATGTCAAAATGCAACTTGCCGCCAACACAATGCACGTCGCCTCTTTCGGTACAACGGCGCACATACGTACAAATCTCCCTAGTGCAAACAATGGTGAGCGTATGCCTTTGTCCCCATTGGCAACGACTGGTAAGAGCCTCGCGACGTAAGCCGGATCAGCGTGCTAGACGGTGGTCACCAAGCCTAACAAATTCCCCTGCATGCCGTAGTCCCAACGTTCTTACTCGGGAAACGAACTGATTACGCATCCAGCAGTTCATTGCCTCTCTTAGCCAGGCCGTGCCAAATTCGTTACGAGCGCGAACCTCGATACAGCAACTGCAGCATGCAGCAGCAAAACGCCACGGGGGCTTGTACACGGAGAGTATTGACATGCAGCAGTCAGACAATTTCAGGGCTCCAACGGCCAATACACCCTCACATCACCATTAATACTGCAGAGTCAGGACCTGCATTGTAAATAACCAATCGTGCCTACCACACCTCATCTCCAGACGCGCTTAAGCTTATAACGCACACATCATCATCTCCCACCAACCCTTTCACCATTCTCACTCACTTTCGCTATCCAAATTTTCCAATGCGCGCAAGACCCTTCAACGGTTCGCACGTCGCAATCTCCCTGGCTACCCAAAACCGCAAAGCTCTGCCCAGGTAGTTGTTGGGTGGATCCGGTGCGGTTTGCCATTTGTTGCCGTCGCACCGAGTTGGGACCCACACGTCGCTGCAAGCTTGCACCGACGCGATGTAATTCTGGGGTACCTTGCTGCTTGCGACGCCCGCACGCCCCCGAATCGTGGGAATTCCAGTTGGCTGTAAATGCGGATTAGTGGCGTGGGTAAGAGAATGGGTGGCTGTGGGTTATGGGCTGGGCCGGGTAGATCTCTACGATGTTCGCCGATTGAGTGACGGCGATGTGGCGCGGAGGTTGCGAGTCGCGATGGCGTAGACACGCTTTCTTCTTCAAGGTAGGGGAGCGCGTGTCTAATTAGTTATGACTATTGAAGCCCGTCCTGTGATGTTTATTTGCTTGGAGACGTGACGCGATGTTCTTTGAAGCACGCGCAACACCGGGTATGGGAAATCTAGATTTGATTCTCCTTCCCAGGCCATCTCGCTACACCTGGTCGATCGTGCAAGATGTAAGGGGTCTACCCGGAGAAATTTGCAGATCTCGAATTCAGGGAGCGGCAGCGAGTAACAAGATCCGCTTGATGCAGCATTTGCGATGCAGAACCCTGACAACTACAATCTATTCCAATCGTGCGTATCATGATACGCGATTACGATGCGCAGAGCCCCCCGTTTCACATTATTTTCACAAATAGCAACCGGCTTTATCACGTCTCAGTGTACGTATGCTATGGCAATAAGTGTCGAGAATAGAATCAGGATCGCCGTCTATGACATGGCTTGACAAGTTCGATAGTCTCCAGGGTCACTTGTCAGAGGCGCGCATTAGACGCAGGTACCAGGCACGTTATCGCGGCTTGGGTGTCTTGGCCGATCTGATCTGTTCATCATCATCACGTCTCGGACCGTTACCGAAGGGACAGTAAGGCTCTCCAATCACGCGCCTGAGATCATGAGTTCGGCGCGCCCCCCGAACGACTCGGCACTGTAGCTGTGGAATAGCGCCGACGCACTGGTCTTCTGACCTGGGCCTGGTGCTGCAGGTACAAGAGTCAAACACCAACCTTTTGACGGAGAATAATGACGAGGGAGGCATAGGTTTGGTGGCAGAAAACTTAGTCGTAGCCTCATCGTCGGCAGGTCAGCCAACCGGTGCTGAGGGATCCGCGGTCGCCCAGTGCGCTCCTCCATTGAATCGCCAATTGCCCGAGGACCCTCTTCGAGTCATCTACTGTTGCAGCAGCATCGTCACCTGCCTCTTCGATGTTCGGTTGCTCTTCAAGCAGGAAAGCTACCTGTATAACATCGCGGGGAGTCAGTATAGGGGCTTTGGGTTGAACCAGTCCTGGAGAAGGCATGTCCCAATTCAGCGACGTGGACTTTAGAGGCGCTTTTGCGTTCACCGTTACAGTCTATTCTCAGTCAGTCATTTGCACATGCATCATGCAATGGGTGAAGGGGCCGATATGCATCTGCCGGAGTAGTGTCCGCAATGCGCGAAAGCAGTGCATGCAGGATCGATGAGCTGATACTGCATGCAATAACTCCGACCAAGTAGTCGCTGGGCGTCGAACAGAGTTCATCAACATTATCGCGACGCGTGCGATTGTGTGTGTGTAAACAAAGACAAGAGTGTTGGACTGACGTACCTCTAAGCTGACAGCAGCCTCGCCCATATTCTCAAGCTGTGCTTCCAAGAGATACCTACACAAGCCATCTCTCTGACTCAGCTGGCCAGCCTTGGTTCGGACGCTCAACAGCTGCTGCGCAACAAATTGGTACAGCTTGCGAAACGTCCTTACTCGGCCACCCGAAGCCTTGCCTTCTCCGAGAGCAGTCTCTGTGTATGTGACCGTCACTGCGAGGACGTGATTACCCTCCTCTTTGAGCTCAAACTTCAGTATGCGCTGCAGAGACTCGCCTGGCGCAGGAGACACATCGCCTTCGACCTCCCCATCAGCACCAGCGAGGTCTAAAGGCGAGCCCGTGGGGTTCGACGGCGTCTGCATGTCACCCTGTATCCGTACTCCGCTTATCGCCTTCGCATGATCTGAGGGGAGGAGCTCATTGTTGGCGCATAGTGTGCACGAGAACGTTTCGCCAACGTAGGCACTGCCGAAAGCTTCAGGGAGATTGAGAGCCGGACTGAGTATGAACTTGTCATTTGTGTTGGTATCCGAAGGGTATGCGAGCGAGGCTTTGGGCGAGATGCCGAGATCTTGCGAATTCGGGAGCGGATACTGCGTTGCGAGTGATGGTCGAGACAGTCTACGCTTGTGATCAGGTATGCAGCGTTGCAGATCCGGCTCGTTTCATACCTCAACACCTTCAGGCTGACCGAGTGTGGTGTCTTGAGCGAATCGCCCATCGAAGGTTGGTTGCGCTGGTGAGCCATGTCTGGAAGTGCTTGATACAAGATCAAGTGTCGGAGCTCCTGGTCACTGCATGACGGAAATGTGGGGCACGATACGAGCCGCGGTTGCGCCTTCCAAGAACCAC
This sequence comes from Didymellaceae sp. YAFEF048, assembly GCA_032595095.1. Lineage (NCBI taxonomy): Eukaryota > Fungi > Ascomycota > Dothideomycetes > Pleosporales > Didymellaceae > Didymellaceae sp. YAFEF048. The sequence continues at coordinate 473,274 of JAVISA010000012.1, read as the reverse complement.
ATCGATAACCATGTCAACTTTGTAATCTCACCTGTAAAATAATATATAACCGCAGCGCACGCCTGCAATGATACATTTGCAGTTAAATACCAGAAGTAAGATTACCCCGGGCGCACGCGTAGCCTAGATGCCTGAATAGTGTACAAAGGTGAAGGACATTTATTACACAGATGTGTACTGGTACGTACATTATTGGTGAATATGTAGACATCGGAGGGATGATCTCTGTTATTGTATGCATTTTCACGCGTTCGTGACTGGAGACAAACCACACCATCCAGGTGTATAGTGTTGACAACCGGTCTGGTTGGCATTGGATGCAGCTGTCTATGGTCGTGGGCAGAACAAGTCACCATGTATTCGTCAGTAGGCGCGACGTTCACAGCTGACGATGGCTCTCTTGTTCCTGATAATACGCCCAGCGGACCCTACCAGTCGAGGCTCCACTCCTAGAGGACCCAGATATCAGCACCCTGCTCGTCATCCTTTTTGTTGATACGGCCCTCGGAGGCATTCTTGCCAAGTGTTCATAATCAGCGTTCTTTCTCGGTCCCGCTTAGCATGCTCTTCCGTCCATTGTTGTTTGATGTAGTTTGCAGTAATTTCGACAGCGCAGACATAAGGCTGCATCAGTGTGTTGACGATGCATTCTGATCGATCTGCCATGCCACATCCTCCTGAAGCAAGCCAATCATCCAGCCCGAGGCCGATGAGAGGCCGACTAACTGTGGGTAGGACAGTGTTATCAGCTTTTCATTTCACATGGTAGTGGTCTATAGCCAACCGCGACGTGTGGGATCAGCAACAGAGCCCGGGGGCCTGCAATATGTTTCAGTGTAAATTCCGTCCTCATTAGACATAGTGCACGGGTAGACATCAGGTTAACTTGAAAATTGAAAACAAAAACGAGCGGTTCTCTTTGAAAGCCTCTGCCGTTGCTCAAGCTATAGTACCCCCAGATAGGCCTGTAGCCCGATTTCGTTACAACTTGTAAGACAGTATAGGCGAGAGCTGAGGGTAGGTCTGACTGAAGGTCCTTGATGTTGGTGTCTGGGTTGTTAAGGTGGGCGCAGGACAGTTGGCACGTCATGTGGGGCATCACGAGCAATTCGGGTTGGCTGCTAGCGCAGTCTTCAAATTTTGGCTCAAGCCTCACCATCTACGTTCTCCATTCTCTGGAGCAGGTTCGGACTTTTTTGGTCTTCAAAATTATGGCCACTCCGTCCAATAAATCGGACATTCCGTTGCAACGGTTCCCACACCTGTATATCAAAGTTGATACCCCGAAAGGTCAGGGGCATATCTTCTCGACTTGTGTGAACACGGAGGGGCTGATTTGGATCTAGGTCGAGGTGTATTCGCAACCGAGATCATTCCTGCAAAGACCGTCATCGAAGTCTGCCCTGTCCTAATTCTGGGTCTGGAAGAGAACAGAAAGCATATAGAGCATACTTCATTGTATCACTATACATAGTACAGTCCCCCTCGCGGATATGTCTGCACCCGTTGGCTGACTTGGGTTGTAGTAATTGGCCTGTTATAGATGACAATGGTAACAAACAGGTGGCACAAGCTGTTATCTTAGGTCTGGGTTCCATGTTTAATCATTCGACCCAAGAGCAGAACGTTGTGTGGGAACGAGATCCTGACCGTCTCATGATCACATACCGGGCGTTGCGCGACATACCAATCGGCGAAGAGCTTTGTAAGTTATTACTGTTTGATCCTATTCAGATTCTGACCGGGAAGGTATATCGTACGGAAGTCATCTTACTTTCAAGGACGCAGACGCGGCAATCGGCCCATCGCCTGAAGAAGAGCTTGAGATGTTCAACTCAATTCATATCGAATGAACTCAAAACGTGCGAATATAGATACAAAGCATCATGGCGGTGCGTGCAAATTCGACGACAACCCCCAGACTCCACTCACAAGGACGCCTTGCTGCCCATAGTCTGAACTAAACCAAAACGCCACCAAGACCAGTCGATCATGACTTCGCGACTACAGGTTCACTGGGCGGTACTTCGCTTTGCGGCGTACCCTCTGCTGGTGTCTCGTCTGCAGAGCTGCTGTCTTCTGCATCGTTCCTGAGTTCGTAGGCTAGGTCGAAGCACTCCTCTAGTAGCTGTGTTACGCTCCCTTGCCCGTCCGGGATCTCGTCGCCAACCATGAATTTTCCATCGACCCGCATGTTGTCAATAGAGTTAAGCTATACGTCCGTTAGAACGAGCACGATCCGCAATTTTGGACCTCATACCTTCATGCTGTAAGGGTACAGCTCCCGCGGAGATGAGACGCCACCAAGCTTCTTGACCTCAAGCAAACATTTCCTCAACGTCGTCAGTTGATTGTATATCGGCAGAAGTGCTTCGGAAACAGGCTCAGAAGTGAGAAGAAGTTGGTAGATGATCGCGTAGCTCTTGCGCAGGAGATAGAGCAATGTCTGATAACAGGTTAGAACACACATACTTAGACTGTACCCAAAACATACCCTTTGCTCGTAGATCTCGGCGGGTCTACCGAGAGCATCATAGAAGTTACCATCCTCAGCGCGTGATTCATCAATACGGTCCAGCTGGCGTTGGAAATCCCACAAGTCGGTCTCACGCAGAGACCATGCTTGTGTGAGCGAGAGCTTTTCGAGCTTGTTCCTGATCGATAGAAGTCTGTCATAGACATCTTTGAATGCGGGGTTGATTCGTCCTTGCCTGTGGTGTGGTCAGCTTCAGGCCTCATACAAGAACGCAAGCACTGACTTCTCCTTAATCAGGACTACCCAAAGCAGATTCCGTCGAAGTAGCTGCGAGATCAGAGTCTCAGCCTCGGGCGCAGGGTCTGGGTTGGCAGCGGTCAATTGCATCTTCTCAGTCATCTCGATAAGCCTATCCTCCGTAGAACCGGTGCTCTCATAAGCCGTAATACCGTCCTTCTTTAGCTCTTCCTGTAACTCATACAGCTCTTTTGCGTATGCGTCGACTTCGTCGTTCGGAAACTTTGATCGCGCATTACAGCCAGCTAGTGATCGGAGGAGAGAGACTAGCTTGTCCCATTTCGGTGTCAGCTCGGGTGTTAGGTGTGAGAGATTGAGTCGCAGTGTAGCCAAGGTCTCTTCACAGACTTTGGTACGGGCGTCAAGAAGCGTGAGAAGGTGAGGGCTGTACTCCTCGTTACCCTTTTCGACATAGCGGCGGCACTCTTTCAGTTGATTGGCGATACCATCCAGATCCTTGGGAGAGTAGAAGGTCGCTTCCTTGAGGTGGTCCAGGAGTCGCTGTAGATACGTCAGTCACTCAGAGCACGAGGCTGTCGAAAGGTACACACCTTGGCGGTGGAAATGTAAGAGTAGCTACGGCTCGTTGTCAGCGGGATTTCCAACATATAGCGAGACCAGAATGACATACACAGCTGGTGGTTCGTGGTTCTTCCCTACTGTCATGTATGCAAGGGAGATTAGTTGGAAGCAATCGTCCAGCATGTAATCCACTGCATGATGTGAGCAATGTCGCGCGAACAGCAACCTCATCACGCGGACATACCCTTGTTCTGCTCGAGGCGCTTCGTTACTCGAATTTCATTGAGGATCTGGACCTGCTCGATAACCTGATCGTACAGTTGCAGCACATCCTGGCTCCGGACGTATGTCGATCGGTCGCGCTTCAGCAATTCGAGTTGGGTCCTTATCGCCTGCAGCTTGTCAAGGATGGGCTGCTCTTTCGGGTCCAACGGGATCCTCGGTAACGGCGAGTCGGTCATTGCGTGCGGTCAATGTCAGTAGGCGGAAGTTCGAACGATTCCAGTACACCGAAGACACAGCAAAGGATCAAGCAAAGGGGGCGTCTGCAGTTCTTAGGTTTCTTTGCGATTGAGCACGGTGGACCGATTCGGCAGCCAAGTGCACCTCATGGTGGGGAAGCTGCAGACGTCACTTAGTCACGTGCGACTCAGCCCAGCCGCCTCGCAATTGCCCTAGCGCCGCAAATGGGCAAGCGCGCGCACGCACTTTAGGCGAAGCTAGTCGGCCACCATCAATTTGATCCAACACCCGCGAACTTCCACACCTTCGACCTTCACACGATACTCCAATCCCGTCGCAATGTCTACCTCCGAGCTCGCCACCTCCTACGCAGCCCTCATCCTCGCTGATGACGGTGTCGACATCACTGTACGAATCTCCGCTCGCTGTTGGACTCGAAAAGAGCGAAATAGAATGTGTTATGCGCAAGGTGCTAATTCTCTCAGGCCGACAAGCTCCAGTCCCTGATCAAGGCCGCTAAGATCGAGGAGGTCGAGCCCATCTGGACATCTCTGTTCGCCAAGGTGCGCAATCGCGACTAAACCCACGATCTGGAATGCAGTTTTCTGATATCAAGGACAGGCTCTCGAGGGCAAGGATGTTAAGGACCTGCTCCTGAACGTCGGCTCCGGCGGTGGTGCTGCCCCCGCTGCTGGTGCCGCCGCTGGCGGTGCCACTGAGGCCGCTGGCGACGCTGCTCCCGCTGCCGAGGAGAAGGCTGAGGGTACGATCTTACCCTAATCTAATATCTCAAGAATCCACACTGACAAATTCTTACAGAGAAGGAGGAGTCCGATGACGACATGGGCTTCGGTCTCTTCGACTAAGCGTCTTCTCTCGTCCCTTCTTTCGCCATTTGCCATTCTCGGGGTTGCTCAACACGGATCAACAGTGCAATATTCCCATTTGCTGGGGTGGAAACAAGTCACGAACCTTTACCCGTGACAAACGGCTTTTTGCATTTTTGGCCCAGACCGGAAAAACAACGATGACGGTGTCATGAGAAACGTATAGGTTCGGAGCAGGTCAAATGGAAACCAATTCCAAAAAAGTGCAAAAGCTGGAAGCCACCACCCCGTCCATTTGTGATGTGCTGGGTTTGACTCCAGACGATCTGGCTTTGTGCGGCATGGCTACAACCGAAAAGATTACGACGTAGCTGGGTCCCCTCCGCGATGTCCGCTCAATGTGATCGACTACTCAATTTTGCTTGCTTCCCTTTGCATACCCTGGTGACTGCGCTCCCCACTCATTAACCCATAGTTTTCGGATTTTGACTGTTGGATTTCGCATGCTGCATGCGCTCGCTTGCACAATACTTCCACTTCGCACCTCTTCTAGTTGAACATCTTCGTCTCCTCTCCCACTACATGATGCTCCGACACCCAGGTGACATGTTCAGTCCTAGCCATCTTCGTCTAGCTCTCTGCTGCCGCGGTGTATCATTCACACCATTCAATACCATAATAAAACTGCGCCATTGATGTATCAACCTCAACAACTAATTGATGACTCCACCCATGCCAATGGTATCGAAAATAGTCTAAACAGGGGAGTACTATGCAGAACGCCGGACACTCCCTTTGCGAATTCCTCAATCAACTTCTTACTTCCTCGTGCGCTCAATTCGTAGTTTGACGAGTTTGTCCATATTCCTCAGCCACCTCTCTGCGAACTCGCGGTCGGTAAAGCGACCTGCTGACTTACGAGCGCGCTGGCGCATGGCGAGGGTTTCCTGGGGGCTTAGAGTCAACGCCTTGCGGAAGCCTTCTGCGTACTCGGCTACTGTGGACGCGTGAAAACCTGATGTTGTTAGTCTGGGAGCATCTAAAATTATGGAGTGAGGTCAGATCTTACCGGTGGGCTTGCCGTCGACGTCAACAACGATGTCGATCTTTGGGCCGCCAGAGTTGTTTACGACTGAAATGAGTCCTGCAGCTTGGTACTCGACCACGCCAATGCCAAAATGCTCGTTCCACATGCCGTTCACGCCCACGCTTGCTCTGCCCATCCACTCCAGCATCTGGGGCCATGGTGCGTCGCAGAGAAACTCGACGTTGTCCTTCATATGGAGCTCGTGAGCTAGCAGTCGCAGCTTGTACACGCTCTTCTCGTCAATTGAGTCGCGCACAGAGCCAATCAGGATGAGCTGTGGCTTCTCGCCTGGGTATGCCGGAAGTTTGGGTTTCGAGCGTAAGAACTTGGCAAATGCCTCCAGAATGAGTTGATGGTTTTTCTCTGGCCGGAACTGGGCGATATAAAGGAGGTATGGACCTCGCTTCTTCTCGCTGGCTTGGGACACTTCGACTGCTTCCGTTACGTCTTCGACTGCCACGGGCGGGAACACTACATCAATATCGTTCTCAGTACTACCCTTCCGCTTATTGCGAGATGGGCCCCAAAGGGAGCTGATATGGCCCTGTGTCCATGTTGAATTGGTCATGACGACATCAATGGTACTGCCCACCTTGCTGTAGACCCTCGCGAACAGCTGCCAATACTGCTGCTTAGCAGCACCTCGGTAGCCGTTCCCTGCCCCAGCGTGAACACCTTGACCTCCAGTTTGTAGTGAGTCCAGCATATCGGTAGAGATGGTGGGATAGTGGACGTAGGCGCCAGTCGGAACCGTCGGGAAAAGGAGGTTCGAGAGAGCAAGAGCGAAAGCGTAGCCCATGGTGTCGACGAAGACATCGGGGACAAGCAGAGAGAAGGCATCGTAGGCGAGGACCAGGGAGCCCAATGACTGGCCGAGCAGTGTGAAGCGTGGCCATGTGCTAGCGAGGACCCAGTGGCGCGTCGTAAGGTAGAGGAAGTGGACGTTGGGAGGGTGGAGCTGGATATTGAAGCGATCCTTGACTCGCTTGAGGATCGCAGCCTTGTCGACGTCGTGGTCGCCAGTGTAGACGACGCAGACAGCTCTGGGCCAGCGTTTCTGGGTCGCACGGATAGCTGCCCAAAGGACCCGTTCGCCTCCTCCACCAGCGTTGCTGAACCTCAGTTAGCCATGTACTTCCTGACTGGGAGTACCGTCAGTACCAGAAGGGGTGGAAGAAGCCCACAATGCCTTCCCACTGCTTGTCCTGCTCTTTGGCTGCATTGCCGTCTGTAGCTACGGAAGCAATCTCCTCCCAATCATAGTCCTCAATCTCAGCGTGCTTGGCCTCATAGTTCTTGGATTCAGTCGCGACCCTGGCTAGCAGCAGCGATCGCCTAGTTCGCGACGACCGGCGCAGGTAATGTCCCGCTTGCGCACCCAAGAATCGTATGATTGCAGGGTAGAATAACAAAGTAAAGATTACAGGAACCAGCAGTGAAGACAAGATAAGAAGAAGAGCCATGGTGAGCACTCGGGCTCGGGTGTTGTGGTGCAGCGAAGAAGCAGTGGAACACTCAAGGTACACTGGACACGAATACGAAAGGTGGGATGACGCGCCGCGAGTGGACCCTGGTTGCTGAAGCTCGTGCGCTCTCCCGCGGCGAAACTTCACCAGATGCTTGAACGATCAACCAGGCAGGCACCACACAACAATGTCCTCGAGGCTGTTGCGGCGTTCAGCACGCCAATTACTTACTAAGAGGCATGGTGCACCAAATGTATACAGCACACGTCCGCCAACACGCGCCTTCCATGCGTCGGCACCGCACCATGACCCCATCCTCGATACTCTGCTCTACCTCCCCCACGAGATGATCACCATGATCCATGCCCAAGTCCCGTGGTACGCTGCCATACCGGGTACTGCCTTCCTCCTTCGTGCTGCGCTCGTCACTAGCTTCGGTACCTGGGCGCGTTCGCTCATGGCACGCTACATTGGCCTGCAGCCGCTCCGCCAGGCACTTGCACGCCAAAAGCGCGATGATGTGCTCAAGCAGATGCACAAAGAAGGTGGTGCGCGATCACCCAAGGAGGCGAAGCAACGGACAATGGGACAAGTCAAGCAAGTAGTCGCGGAGCTGGATGGTCGTTGGAAAGTCACGCTCAAAGGTCAGATCGGTTGGACCATGATCCAGATACCCATCTTCTTCACCATGGCTGAGCTCATAAGGAAGATGTGCGGCGCGAGAGATGGTCTTCTGGCCTTGACCACGTCTTCCCTGGACGGCGTGAAAAAGTGGGTTGGAGCTGGCATTGCTGACTCTGCTGATATGGCTTCACCAGTCGATGGTTCAGACGGAGTAGACGCGCTCATAGCTTCTGATGCGCTTTCGGGTACTGGGGCACTGGGCGATACTGCGGCAATTCCCAATGTCGATGGGCTAGCAGCCATGACCAGCAATCCTTTCTTCGAGCCGTCACTTGCGACCGAAGGCATGCTGTGGTTTCCGAACTTGATCATGCCGGATCCATTTCTTCCCTTCATCGTATCCGGTCTAATGTTCTCCAACATATACTTTACCAAAAACGCACCCACAAGCGATAAGACCTGGCCTAATGCTATGAGAAGAGTGCTTCTGGGAGTCTCGCTACTCATCGGCCCGTTGTGCCAAAACTTGCCCGCTGGATTGATGCTATACTGGGCTGGAAGTACCACTTCGGTCATGGTCTGGAATAAATGGCTGGACTGGAAGTATCCGGCACCCAAGGACTTCACGGCCTGCAAAAGACCGCTTCAGATGCCGCCAGTTTCAAAGTCGAAGGGACAAGCCAAGAGGATTGGATAGGCTGACATGTAAAGACAAAGCTGCATCTTCAAAGCAGACAAACGATCGTGTCATATGAAGGATGGGGCTGTGCTGCCATCACCGGGTCCGAGCTATGGCGCAAGATTGCTTGTTTACTCTCCATTCAAGACCCAAGAGCACACGGGCACGAGAGGCGACCAGCGCCCAAAAGCTGCGTGGGCCCATAGAATAGCCACATATTAAGATGCTCACCAGCTCAGCCTATGCTGCAGGACTGGTGGATATCGCTCAAGCGCGCAGCGCTGATCATGCCCAGCTGACATGTCATAAGGTGACGAATGAAAGCTGTCTGATAGATCGCAGGTGGCGTCAAAGCGTTGCTCCTGCTAGTTCAGGTCTAAAAGAGGTCCTAGGGATATGGCTAAGGTTGCGAGCCTCGCGTCGAACCACGACTATGTACAATGTAATAGAAGGAAAGATACAGACAAGCTCCAAACACCAGGTATCCACTACCATCTACCTTGCTACTCCTCCTGTCCCATCAAGCCTTTTTGACATCCATCCGATACTGCACAAAATCGCAAGACCCAAATTCATCATACAACTTCCTTGCCGGGTTACCATGCTGCGTGGTCCATTGCACCCGCACGCACCCCTTCTTCCTTGCCTCGTCCTCCACCGCCCTAATGAAATCCCTCCCGTACCCCTTTCCCCTCACCTCGGTATCAATATACAAGTCTACAACACCATGTTATTAGCATTTCTCCTTTTCCCCGCTTCGCTATTGCAAGCTGAGCTAGAACGTACCGTTCAAGTGCAACAGCATCTCCTCCGCCCACGGCGTCTGCACGGGGAAGAAGTGCGCGAGACCGTATAATTTCGATGGATTTTGCGCGTCGCGTAGGACCAGCGCATCAAGATCTTTGCTCTGATCGAGGATGCGCGAGAAGGTTTTGGGGTACTGAGTGTCTGGGAGACTGGACTTGTAGAAGGCGATGTAGAGGCGAAAGAGACGCTCCCATTCTGCGTAGTCGGATTTTTCCAGGGCCGTTATGTGCACGGAGGTAGATGCTGGGGTAGTAGCCATGGTCAGTGGATGCGAGGGGGGTCGCGAAGGCAAGAGAGTAGCAATTAGGGCGGGGTGGATGAGGCGGTTGGTGGAGCGGATACGGGATGACCTCAATGCGGACAGTAATAAAGACATTGGATATAAGTTGAATTATACCTTTACTGACTTATATATGAAACCATATCTAAACGCTCCAAACGCGTTCGTGGTGTCATTCAAGCTGATTTCGCAAACTCCTTCCTCCTCAACCCCGCGGTCCTTGAATATCCGGCTAAAGTAGGAGGGCCTTACGCAACAAACCAGCGGACCAAGTCCAACCCCTTCACAGATCTACACCTTATCAGTCCACAACATTTCTCTCCTTCCACTCCTTCGCCACGCGCTCAAATGTACAAAACTCCACCTCATCGCCCCACCCCTTCAAATATGCAATAACCCTGTCCACCATCCCAATGACATGCGCCATCCCACTCGTGTCAGGGTGCAGCACCAATGGGAAAACCATAACATCCCTCACATTCATATCCCCGACTTCAGACCTTATCCATTCGAATTTGTCTTTCCACATGTTTTCAATGACCCGCGTGTCAACGTACCCTTGCGAGTTGGGCGTGTGTGGCCAAACCTGCAAGGGCGTCATATCCTCCGCATACCAATTCGCGGGGATCTCGACGAGCGACTTGGACGTGGGCGGTGATGGGGCGGGGAGTGGGACCATCCAGTCTTTAGCTGATGTGCCCGCGGTGTAGACAGGGGGTTTGATAGGCGGGAGGTTGGGAATGTAGTAGGGTTTGCTGTCGTGGTGGGAGAGGGAGGAGTCGTAAAGGAAGTTGTGCTCTTCCAAGAGCTCCACGGTTGACTCACGCAATTGATACAACGGCGCGCGATATCCGGCTGGGGCACGGCCGGTGAGGGATTTGTACAGGGCGATGCAGTGCTCCAAGACTTCGCGCTCTTGGGTGGTGGTCAGTTGTGGTGCGCCTTCGTGGCAGTACCCATGGAGACCAATCTCGGCCCCAGTAGCGAGAATGCTGGCAAATTCCTGTGGGAAACTTTCTGCGGAGTGCATGGGCACGAACCAGGTCACTTTGTCCTGAATGCCGTGTCTTTTGAATAGCTTGAGGAGGCGCGGGACGCCGACGTATGCGGAAAAGAGACCCGCGCTGTAGTCTGCGAGGTTGTTCTCTGAGTGCTGACCGGTGCCCAAATAGCCGGCCAGGGAATCAAAGTCTATAGAGATGAGTACTTTGATTTTTGGCCGGGACTGTGTGACAGACACTGGTGGTGTCACAATGGTGTTCGGCGGTATGGTGAGTGTTTGAGGGACACTCTCAAGTCCATCAAGTGTTATTCCAGGGGTACTTGTTGACTGGAACTTCTCGACCTCATCTTCAGACCATACGATTCTGCCCTCCATTCCACCATCGACCGAGATACATTGTCCAGAGATGTGACCGGCTGCTCGATGAGAAGCTAGGAAGGCCGCGGCTCGAGCGACATCAGTTGGCAGTGCTATCTTTCTTAGTGGAACCCTGATGTCAATCAGCGCCATGCCCTGAGTCAAGTATCTCTACACTTACGTAGCCTGCGCTTCCCTCCACATCTCCCTGGGATCGTCCAGTCGACCTTCGATCAACTTGGTGTCTACCCATCCGGGAGCCACAGCGTTTATCCTCGCCTTACCATTTAGCCTAACGATCTCGTTCTTGACGGTCCGCACTAGACCATACTGTAGACCAGCTTTGCCGGAAGCATACTCTACGTGTCCTGCTTGACCGAACACGCCGCACTCCGATCCAGTCACTACGATACTGACATTGTTTAGTTCTCGCCCGTTACGATTCTGCACAGACTCGACACTCTTTAAGAAATGCTTGATCGTCAAGTAGGTTCCCCGTACATTGACAGCGTAGGTTCGGTCCCATAGCTCAGTCGGCATATCCCAGATGGGATAATTGTTCGATTCATCTGTGATACCGGCATTGGCGCAAAGAACATGGATGGGACCAAATGCTGCCACAGCTTGCGCGATGGCCTTGGATATGGACTCCTCCTCGCTTATGTTGCCCTGCAGAATGTGTAGATTTGTGCTTGTAGTCGATGCAAGGGCATTGGGACGTAGGTCATGTGCTGACACCTTGCATCCCTGACCCAGAAACTCTTGAACGATGGCGCTACCAATGCCTCCTGCAGCTCCCGTGACAAAAACATGTAGGCCTTCGAGCTGAAGGAAAGAATGCATAGCTGCTTTGTGCAATGTGATGCGGGCTGATGAATCTTGATCTTGAAGATACGGAGTCACTGCATGAGGACCTGGCCGGAGGCTCTCTGCTTGCAGCATATCTACCTACTTTATGACAAGGATTGCCGCCCTGCAGATAAGGAGACGTGAGCAAGTAATACGTAGCAACTGTCATCATGCACAAGCTCATCGTATGTGATCCGGAGCTGCAGCCTCAACACAGCCTTGGCTTGTCAAGAACACGATATGATATCATCGCAACCACTTGTTGAGAGCCGCAAGCCCGCCATGAACAACGTTTCCGCACGGAATTACCCCACACAACACCATCCACGTCGAAGATGCAGGTCGGGGGGCACAGAGCGCCATTGACGCCCCGTTGCTTTTCCGACTTTCCTTTAAGGGCAGGTGCGCTCATCCAGTGCTCGAAAAGCATTGAAGACTGCGGGCAGGAGAGCCAATATGGTGCAATAATAGCGTCCTTGCACTGCCACGTGAATGCGCGCGCAAAGCAATCATTCGTCGCTTTGCGCCGCAGGCAAAAAAGGGGGCCAATCACTAGAAGTGATGTGTAGGACCGATTAGTTGTGTAGGGCGAAGGCGTGGAGGTCAATGGACGGAAAGCACCACTTGAAAGAGCAATATAAAAAAGTATTACAGCTCAGTGTATTATCCCAACATCTTTTCTTAAAATACACACCTGCCATGATCCGTGTTTGGCGACTTTCGAGGGGCATAAGAGCGGTAGCCAGAATGTCTGAGCGCGCCGGCTCCATGGTCGGCCCGCGGATGCAAAGCCGAGCCTACATTTTCTGTTCTACTTTTCACGCTTCAACAAATACACTCGCGAAACATTTCGCAACCACCGTGCGATGAGCAGCTTCATGTCAGCTGTCTCTGCGGTGTATTTAGTAGATTGGCTCTTTCGAAGACTCGGTGATTCGACACTCTCCACGATCACGAGTTCAATTTGTAGCCTAGAACGAGCCCAACGACCTGCCAAGGTCATCCCACTCGTGTTGCAGTGTCTGAGCTGAAAAGCCAGGACGACTTTGCGTCTAAAGCATTGGGAGACATAATTGTATTATTTTATGGTTTTATGTATATATTTTTTGCTATGCTGGAGCCATCTTGTGGCAGAGATGCTTTGTGTCTGCAGACTGCTTGCCTGCGAGCTAGAGCTCCTTCTTTTCGCCAGTTTTGGTCGCTGACTGCTGCTTCGCCTCAAAAGCCATAGGTTCCTTCTCGTTCTTTGCGGTTGGTATAGGCCTCTTCGTCGTAAGCACCCATACAGCTGCGAGCGCCTCAGATGCCAGTGCAATTATGGCTGCACAAGCAGCAGTCCAAACCTGGATGCTAATGCTGCCCAGTGGTGCACGAGGGAAGCTCAGAATCCATTCCACATAGTATGGCACCCAGTGTGCTGGAAGCCAGAACATGGGCGATTTAGAGAACCAGAATTGTAGAACAAAGCGGAGGCCTTGGGTGCCGAGCCAGCGTAGGGTCTTGACCGCCGAATTGAACGTCGCTTGATGGGTGCGAAGAGAGCCGTCTGTGTTCAAACCGTCAGCTATCTTGGAAAGGCAAGAGCATGCTCGAAAACTCACCCAGCTTCTGGTATTCCGCCATGGCTTTGTTGTGTTGGCGATCTAGCTTTGCCCATTTTCCAAAGTTGTCTTGCGCCGATGTGTTTCCAAGCTCACGCTTCAGCTGTACGATTTCCTTCTTGAGCACCTGGCATCTCTGCGCGCTTCCAGATGTTGGCGTGGGAAATTTGTTGTACAAGACCCATAGCTGGAGAACGTCAGCATATTGCGGCAATATGATAGCGAAGGTAGGATTGCATACCAATTCATCCACAGTGCTTACGCCTACGGTGTTGATCAGGTGCAGAACAAGCTGCAGGATGAAGACTACCAATAGCAAGGATGGCATGGTGAAGGTCGCGGCGTGGGGTAGCTTGGTAGCTTCTGGTGTTGATGTGAGGGGCCACGTTATGTCATAAGTGCAATTCAAGATGAGATCACGTGGCGCCCCTGCAGCGAGACCAGCACACGTAGTTCGCCTTTCAAGTAACACAAACAAGAAATCAAAATATCCCCAGTACACCTGTACTGTAAATCACAGAGAATCCAGTCAACACAGCTGCAACACGTCGCTGCTATGCGGGGTCTGCTTGGCTCCTCACAGACGTGCAAAGTGAAATATCGCACACAACCCCTGTGGACGGCAGAGACGGGCTCCGAGGCGGGCCGCGGGGCCTGTCAAGGCTAAGCTTCGTATCTGAACGCCTCCGACCGAGGGCTAGAAGTCAACGTTCCGGAATGCTGTTATATCGAAAGCAACTTCACGCACAGCACAATCAGCGGACTGGTTACATCCAGAGCCTTTGCAATGGCTAACAGCAATTCCTCAGCAATTGAGCAGCAGCAATATGTTTACGATTCATTGTGCCGTTATTTTAATGCGCATGAGGGCGAAGTGATCGAAATTGAGGTTCTGCCTCCTGCATTTGAGCCGCCGGATGGGATTCTGATGCAAGATGGCTTGAGCTTGGGTATGCCAAAGAAAGTGCTTGCTTCGGCGTTTCTGGCAGCACGTCGGACCTTCTTCGAAAATAAGGACAACAGTGCGACGGATTCAAAGGTATACAAGATCACAGCCAGTCGAGCTTGTATGGTTGCAGGTTCTGGCTACAAAATTCTCTTCAGCCCTGCTGACCCACTCATCAGGCCTTCCAGGCGACCAGGGTCATGTTGCTTTTCGATCCGGAGCATATCACTGCTGCAAACTTCCGGAAGCGCAGGTTGCTCGCGTTAAAAAACGATCCAGACGGCATGCTTGCATACCGAACCGCATTGATGACAGAGCTTTGCTTTCTTGATAGCATTCTCACTTCTCCATTGCACCGACAGACCAAATCTCCAACTCTCTGGTATCATCGCGGATGGCTATTGCGGCTTATAGCCCCTCAGGAGTTGGAAAGCGCTTCGGGCAAACGTCTTGCTGGATTGATTAACGCCGCACTCGACTCCGTCTGCAAGTCTGCAGAGCGTCATCCTGCAAACTACTATGCTTGGCAATACGCTCGCCGGCTAATGCTGCTTGTTGATCGAGTCGCAAATGAGGTCGATGCACCGTTTCCTTTCGCCTGGGTTGTGACTGTGTTCTGCGATCAGGTATCCGCGTGGTGCTTCAAGCACCCAAGCGATATCTCGGGCTGGTCGTACCTCCTCTTCCTTCTGACAAGACTTGACCCTGTCGATGAACGAGACGAGATAGTCAACAAAGTCTTGCAATACGCCGCCAGTTTTCAATCCGAGAATGAGTCACTCTGGACTTTCCTTCGCGGTGCCCTGGCGCACCCAACATTACTGGATGAACGCGAGTCGTGCATCAAAAGACTTGAGGAGAGCATTGAAGATGCTGAACAGACTTCAGCATACTCAGAGCATGTCAGGAAATGCCTGCAGTATATCGAGACGTCGGGCAGACCCAAAGCCCGGCCTTGATGATGCCATTAAGGTCGAGTCCTCGATCGTTCTCGTTGATGGTGTGTGAATAATCTGTTGAACACACGCGCCAAAAAAGACTTTTTCGGTTCCGGGTCAGGGGGCTCTCCTTGTGGCGCACCAGAACTCCAATTACCATCAGTACTCACTCTCCGAAAATCCGATCCATAGTTGGCAGGGGTCTGTGTAATACCACGCGAAGCGACGCTCCCGTGGTCAGAGTCTGGTGAGCCCAGTCCTGGTTCGCCCCGTTCAAGGTGCGAGTACGAATTATTTGAGGTTGACAGACGTGGTGGTGCCGTACTTATCCACTGCAACGCTGGCATCTGCATCTGCTCGCTAGGCGCATACAATGTTAAGATCTTGCCTTTGGCGATCATTCGTACAAGGGAATCCCGTTCCAGTTGGAACATTGCGATTCTAGGAGTGTTCACATTCGAGTAGGGCTTGAGAAGGGTCCAGTCGATCTTGTAGACATGCCGAATGTTGACATACGAGTCCCATCGCAAAGTCGCACCATCTGCTAGCGCAAGTGTAGGAAAGCGCTTCTTCGCCTTCTTCGAGCCCGCGTCGGGATGGTCAGGGCTGGGCGAGATGGGTAGATACCATGAGCGCCGGCTTGTATGGAATTCGTTGGACTTAGGATAAAGCTGGTCGAGCTTCTTACCCTGCAGAGACGTGATCTTGAGGAATTCAGCGACAGGTCCTAAACGTATGATTGAGGACTTACAAGGTGGAAGTGAACGCATCGCTCGTCGTTCAGGGGTCTCGAGACTATCACAACTGGGTGATTGTAGATGCCATCTTCCACAGCGCCCTTCCCGTGTGCTCGTCTCACAGCCCGCTCAGGTAGCTCCTCCATTGCTGGCAGCCACATAATGCGGCCTTGCGCAATACCAACATGATCGATTCTCATTCCAATCTGCTCAGTTTGCACACGTTGCAATGCCTCCGAAGAGAGCAAATGCTTTGGCACCGTATCCATGCACGCGCCCGAGTAGTAGTCAGCGGCAGCCATGGTTTCTGCGTGGCCACCAAACTATGCAACAGTGATCCCCAATACCTTATACTTTGCTGGGAACTGTGCCATATCGGACTCTAAACGGACCGAGTCCTCATCACAGGCACGGGACCGCGCGTTACAGTCATGCTCCAGCCTCATGGTTCAGAAGCCTAATGCAGAAGCACGTCGTCGTTGCTGCCTGAGCCACAATCCTCCAGCTGCCTTGATCCCACCCAGAGCCCTGGGGTTACGTCAAGAGCCGCCATCCTACGGTTTAGCAGGGCCAACCGCACATCCGTGCTCGGGTGTACCTGGTCGGCGTAGGATCTGAGAGCAATCTGGGAAAGAGTCAGACCGTGGGATTGGTGGCTGAGCGTTCAGGATGTCGGCGTAGCCGACATAAGGGGTTGGCCTGAGCCAATGAAAATGCTGCGCCACTTGTGTGGCTGTGTTGTAAGGATTTCGGATGATCTGAACATGCAGACGGGAAAGCTTCATACGGACGCTAGTGAGATGCTCTGTCACGGATTACTGGATGGATACTAGCGACAGTGATTGACATATCGGACTCGCTTATTGCGCGCTTCTGGTTCGTGAACCGCTTTTCGTGTTGGCTGCTTTTCGGCGACGACTTGACGGGTTCATCTCCGCTTCCCGCTTTCAGGAACTTCATCCCACGTTCGAAGATGCTCGTTTTCGCTGACGGCGCCTTATTGTTGATCAGTGCGGTGGCAAAATCTTCGCGATCACCGAATCCATGACCATACGGAAGTGTATCGGCGACGTGGATGCACCGCAGCTAGGTGCGTTCATACTGATAGCGTGAAAGCTTATATGCAGAGCAATACACTCGTTCTTGGAAGAGCATATAGCGTCTGTATTGCTGTCACGGTTAACCTTCAATCTTCCACGGGATGCAGAGCAGAGCCACGGCAATTCGAGGACCAGCACACGAGACCCAAAATCCGGGAAATCTTGCATGACAATGCAGGAAACACGAGCTTATTCGATTGGTAAAAGAGTATCGGTAACGACGTGGTGGCAAGTGGCTCATATCTCCTAAATAGAGGGACATAAGATGTCAAGAGATGCTTTGATTGCCGCAACAAAAAGTTGCGTTTACTCGTTGAGCTGGGTCCTTATACCGTCAGATGTCCGCCTCATACAGGCTCGCCAAGCTGAAGGGGAAGCAAACCTTGATTCACTATTAATCCTCCCTCTGATCCTTTTTGGTCGGATTCGCCCGGGCACACTACAGAGTCAACCTCATGCTGACGGATTTAGGACAAGACCAGACTGCACAATCCACGTCTGACAGCTGTTCGTGTGTCGCATGATATTCCTAGCAGCGGTAAATTACCTCATATCGTAGCTCAACAAAGCCATATACGTACACACTGCAAGTAACACTTGCTCATGTGAGAAAATTGCCCTGCTCATGCTGTTCAGTCTCTGTTGGCTAGATTGACAAGCTGTCATCCCATTGTCTCGCATGGCTGGCTTCAAAGGAGTCAGTTTCGCATGAACTTCTCTAACGACCTACTCAGAGCGATGCTTATGCCTCGGTATCGAGGGATACTGGCCTACCGTCTGCACGCCCGATTCTCTCTCATGCAAAATTCGATAGCCCCAGAATTACATGCACGATGTTCGATATAGAATAATGGACAGCAGTGACAACCCAGAACAGTCGGATGATTGAGAGCTTATTGTTTTCTTGCTAATAACGCTACCGGTACGATCTGCGGGGACCTGGGTCCAACGGATCGACATACAAGCAATGACGTTAGGATTCTTCTACCGTCGCCGTTATGAACCTAATTAATACCGTTTTCAGGCAACCACAAAGTCCATAGGTACGGCAAATACTGTCACACGCGGTACTGAGCTTGACACCGAAGATCTCCGCCCTAACTCTGCACTCAGTCCCAATGGGGGGCACTGAGCGATACCATATGCTACAGCAGAACCAAAGTGCCGCACGACACTACAGGAATTAGAAGAGCCTGAAACATCAGCTGTACGATATTCGATACGAGACGCACATGTATTGCCCGAAAAGATGTTGTTTGTATGGAGTGCATGTCGCAATCGTTGACGTTGAGTGGTCATTGTGCGAACTGCATTCCTTTTTCCAAGCCGCATACGTAGTATCAGGCTGCAGCGTGATGCTTCGGCCTGCATTGATTCTTTTACCACGAATGCCAGCACCTTGACATACACCCATAGTTCATGATTACGATCACGAGCAGAAGTGCCACTGGCGTCAGTAGCTAGAGAGCCTCGGTGTCTACAGCACATGGCTCTAGTTCACAACATCGGGCAAATCCAACGGTCCAAATTGCGGGGTGCATCACACCAAAGACGACTTCGTTGTGCGGCCTCAGAGCCCCTGATTTAGTCTCTTCGGGACCGTTCATACCGCCACTGAGTACTGCCGAAACTACGTTGTTTGTTTCCTACTCTAGCATATGAACCGTAAGGCTCCTTGAACTAGACTGGGCTTGCGCCTGCACCATTTCATCGCAGCCACTTCCTCATATGGATAGCGCTTGCTTATTTCCACGAAGATCTTCCAGCATCACTACAACCAACTGATAGCTTTTGCGGTGTCTGAATAGGACAACGATAGTGATAAAAAATTGAGCGCCACCTGGACAAATACCGATCTTGTATTGCAGAAACCCCTCGCGTTGATGTTTCCACTCATTTCTGAATTTTGTGGAGGGCAAGGGAACTCACAACTGCAAGGTGCAGGTTGGATGCGGAAATTTGACGTACCTGGCGCATTCTGACTGACAACCTCGGAAGGAGCATTAATTATTATAACACTATGCCAAGTGCAATCCTGTTCGCCATTTGCCAGTGCTGCGGTTTTCTTTTCCCACCCAGACCTGCGATGCCAAATAGACATCGTTCAAACAAGGAAACTACGTCAGCGACCATAAAGGTTGTACCCAAAGGGCCCTGTCGGCGATCAAATGCATCACGCGCCATTGGGTAATATGTCACCCCGCATCCCGCCATGTCGGATATACTGGATTGACACCTCCCTCTCAGGGACAAGATCGACAAATAGCGTGCTAAATGCAGGAACCTCTCTGCAATTGGCAGTGCCACCGCCTTAGCGCGGGCGGAGTGCGAACCTTCCGCCAGGGCCTCGGACAACATCAACACACACCCTTGGTCCGGCGCATATCTCGCACAACTTTTTGAGCTACCCTGTTTGCTAACATTTGTTAATTTGACCATTTGTGGGGGTGGGGCCAGAGATCTGCTCTTGGATCATGTCGATCACCCGCCGCAGCGTGTGCATGGGGGCTACTCGTCCGACGTGTTCCAATCGCAGACTGCGGATTTGACCTTAGTCGACCTCCCAAGTGTAGAAGCAGTGGGTCTTGTGTAACTCTGCCTCGGTCGTATGAACGGGGAACCAAGAGCGAAGTAATGTGGGTGATTGTATAAGTAGAGCCTTTTCCACAATACCAGAAGGATCATCAGCTTCGGGATTCGCCATTCAAAGTGCCTCAGCGGCCATTGTAACACTTCAATTGAGCGACTTCAGCATTTCAAAATGCATACACTTTCTGTTCTCCTTCTCTCAGCATCTGCTGTCTCAGCATACCCATGGGTGGCAAATCAGCCCGGTGTTGACTCTTCCTTGCTGGGTCGTGCCCGCAACGTGAAGAGGCAAGATAACTGCCCCTTCAACGCAAACCACCAGCCGGCAGCTGCATACAACAGCCAATTTCCATATACAGGCGCACGAAACGGTGCTCCCGGCACAGGCAAGGGAGGTATCAAGGTACCTGCCACCGGTGACACTGCACACGCTTTCCAGGCTCCTGGACCAAATGATATTCGAGGTCCCTGCCCCGGCCTCAATGCTGCCGCCAACCACAACTTCCTTGCCCGTGATGGTGTCACAACCTTCACTGAGCTTGTTGACGCTCAGCAGAATCTGTACAACGTTGGCTGGGATCTTGCAACGCTCCTGGCCACACTTGGCGTTCTTGCTGATGGCGATGTTGTCACTGGAAAGCTCAGTATCGGCTGCGACGCCACGTCTCGTACAGCTACACTTGGAGGTATCCTTGGCCGCCAGCCTGGATTGAACGGACATAATAAGTTTGAGGGTGATTCGTCGCTCACCCGCAATGATTACTTCACCCACAACGGTGACAACTATTCATTCAACGGAACTCTCTTTGCTAGGATGAAGGATGTAGCTGACCGCGTGTCCGGTGGCAACTTCGACCGCAACACCCTCGCCGCGTACCGCAGCCAGCGCTACGACGAATCTGTTCAGGAGAACCCCAACTTCTTCTTCGGACCCCTTGCTCTCCTGCTTTACGGAGCCTCTTCCTTCTTGTACGAGCTGTTCCCCAGTTACGGCAATGAGGGTACACCGGACCTGGCGACCATGGCTTCCTTCTTCGGTACATCCCAGGATGCGAACGGCAACTGGCAGGCAGGCGCCGAGAAGATTCCAGACAACTGGTTCAATCGTCGCGCCCCATACACAAATAACGATGTCACGATCGAGATCCTGGCACAGTATGTCCAATACCCCAAGCTTTTTGGTGGCAACGTCGGCACCAACAACTTCGACGCCCTCTCCACACCCTTTGGTCTCATCGCCGACGGCAAGCTACCCAACGCGGCTACCGCCTCTGACGTCCTTTGCTTGCTGTACCAGCTCGGTACTCAGGCTGTTCCTTCCAGCCTGTCAGTCACTACGACCATCCCGCTCAGCATTCTCAATTGGTCGATTGGTAAGCTAAACCCAGTTTTCAAGAATGCTGGATGTGCGCTTCGCCCCGATCAGACCGCACCCAGCACCTGAGTGCTCTGATGCTCTGATGCTTGAGCAGGTTGAAGAGCTTCTGCGCTCTCCTTGCTCGTATCTGGCTGAGGGAAGCTTTGAGTCTGCATTAGCAAGAAGTGAGGAGGTTATGGCATTATGACATTGAGAGACGATATATAGCTAGTCTACCACATCAAGTCCACCGTTACCATTACTCCCTCCCCCCCCTTCAGATATACGCAAACGTGAAGCAGTAAGCTAGCCTCGACTGACCATTTGCTGCCCTCTTTCTCCTTCGCTAGCCTTTGATCATCCGCGCGTTGAGGATGAGCCGCTAAAGACCACCGCATGCGAAGAGCGGCGGAATCGGGGCTAGGCTGTCTTCAAAATATACAATATCCGTTTCAAACTGGACCTCTGATGTCATCCATTCAAATATTTGGAAAGGACCATTTGCACCGATTCTTCTCCTGTGAGCGCCGAACTTTGCAGGGGGCGATTAAGTGCTGTACCATTTGTGCAAGAAATGCTGCTGTAGAATACCAGTATGTTTTAGCATGGAGTATCTTCTGCAGCTTTGTCTTGCTACTATTCAGACACTCAGTGCTCATCTGTTGTCATTCGACCAAACGGCTGGCGAGTCGTACGCGGGCGGCGCATCAGCCGCAGGCGCCGAGGTCGAGTGCGGGTTTGGCAATGGCCGGCCTGTAATATCATGCTGTACGCTCGACTGTAGCACTGAATGATGAGCCGGCACAGGCAACTGGTAAACTGGTGGCGCGGGACCGCCTTCTCTCGCCTCCCTCTCCCTCCTAGCCTGTGTCTCGATGCCGCTCCCTTCACACCTTGAGGCTCTGGCCTCTCTGGCCTGCCTTGCGCGCCTCTCAACAGTGGTTTCGACCGGCGATGGTTGGCGGTACCAGTTCCGCTGCTGGGCTCGGTGTTGGTCGCGTTGCGATTCGATGTCATTTCCGTTTCTGCGGGACGACGAGCGACCGCCGCAAAGACATAGGCATGTTAGGCCGACGGCGACGGCGACTACACCGGCGATGACGCCTACAATGAGGGCGATTTTCTGCGTAGCCGGGCTGTAGTGGCGGTTGTTGTTTACGTATACCATGGTTTCTGGGGTCGGTTGTGGAAGAAGCGGCTTCTACTGTGATCGGATGGGTTGTGGAAGAAGCGGCTTCTACTGTGATCGGATGGGTTGTGGGAAGTGGGTAGTAGTAATTTTATGGGGGTCGTATGGGATGTAGCAACTGTAAATATGTTCGACGGTTGCAGGGCTGGTCCATGGAAGCTGACTTACAATATTCTCAATACTGTGCGCCTTAGGCATCTTATATGTTCGCTTCACTACACAGCCGCAGGAGGTCACCCCGGTATGTCGGTGGCATCATAGCACCGAGAACCATTCGTATATAATGCCACTTATCAGCATCTGTATGGATTTGAAGGTCTCCAGGTGTTGATGTTCTCTGCCATTGGTCGAATAGTGCTCACGTGCGGCTATGCTGGGCTGAGGCAACGGCTGTGCGGCTCTTCGACGGGAGGCCTAATGGTTTGGGGGCTGGATTTATCCTCGAGGCTGACTTACGAGTCATGGTCCCTATACACCGGAATAAATTCGGCGACGGTCTCATATAGTAACGTCGAGGCTGTGACATTGACAAGAAAGCTTATCCGTTCACGCGAGTTGCAAGAAGGTAGCGACCAGTGACAGACTTGGGGCCGACAGAGGTGTGATCAGAACGAACTCTGATGGTGAGCTGTCACGGTCGGCCGAGCCAAGACTGTTCATGAACTCTCGAACTCCAAGCAACCTCCAAGTAACCCATACGAAGCGACGTCATTCCAATAACGCACGGCCATCCCCAGATGCATTCAGCGGTATTTGCACGGTATTTCCGCGGGTAAGGAGGCCGAGAACATCCGCTCTTATATAGATAAACGGTGAACTCACGATGTGTCTTGTGTTGTTGTCTCGATAAACATGTTCCATGCGGAAATGCAATACGGTTCTCGCCCTTCAACACGCGTCACGACCATATGAGGAATCAGTTCGAAGACTGTCAGCTGAAGCTCCAAGACGGTATATCGCCAAAGGACGGACTTGTCGAGGGACGCTGTGTCATATTCTCGAACTCGCTTGGGTACCCTCGATGAAGTCCGGAAAATTTGTTGAACACTAAACGCGCTGTATGAGGATGGTTCGACACGTCCGCAAGAAATAACAGGCACAACATGTGCAGACAACTATTGACCTCTACGTAGCCGTATTGTATTTTGCATGAATGATGTCTTGTGACACAGCCAGTTGTAAAGCCATGACCGTCTTGACTGGAAGAGAACTGTTGTGAATGCAGAATGGACGGGAGGTTGGACTTTGCCAAGACCGCCGCAACCTCCGAGTGACCGCATAGCTTCCCCAAGCTTCAGCATCCAGCCTCCACTTGCAACCCCACCATCGCGCGCCCGAGATCTCCAGTGTACTACTTTTTCAGAGTTCCCTGGTCGCGTAGACATAAATCTTGAAAATATACACAGGAAGACACGAGTGATTGCTCTAGGCAGCCACAATGGCTTCGCGACTGGTGTTGGTCCTCGGTGACCTGTTCATCCCAGACCGTGCTGCAGTATGTAGACTCCACGTGAATATGCACTGCCAGACCTCGCAGACTTACAGGTGACATAGGACATTCCAGCGAAAGTAAGAACGACCCTCGAGTTCAACACCAACTGCCACAGCCACAGCCCCAACCTACAAACACCGCTTCGTAACGCTGTGCTGCAACTTACGATCTCCACAGTTCAAGAAGCTTCTAGCGCCTGGCAAGATTGGTCAGATCCTTTGCCTCGGGAATATCACGGATCGCGAAACATACGAATTCCTGCGCGGCATCGCGCCCGACCTACAAATCGTCAAGGGTGACTTTGACGTCGAAGCGCCCAACCTCGCCCTCTCCAAAGTCGTTACACACGGGTCGCTACGCATAGGCTTTACACACGGTCACACGATCATACCGCCTGGCGATGGCGACAGCCTGCTGATCGCAGCGCGGCAGATGGATGTCGATATCCTGCTCTGGGGCGGTACACACAAGTTCGAGGCATACGAGATGGAGGGCAAGTTCTTCGTGAACCCGGGAAGTGCGACAGGTGCTATGACAACAGGGTGGTGGACAGAGGACGAAGATCCAACACCAAGCTTTGTGCTTATGGATGTGAGTGGAATCTACAATGAGCACTTGCAACGCGCAATTGTCTGCTAATGACGATACAGGTCCAAGGTGATGTGCTCGTGCTATACGTCTACCAGCTACGCAAGGATGCGGAAGGGAACGAAAATGTTGCAGTGGAGAAGGTCTCGTTCCGGAAGAATGGCGGCGGTGCAGCCTAGAGACTCTCCTGCCTCATTCGATAGGAATCAGGCGGTAACTTCGGCGCATACACTCTAAGATACAGCATGCACGAACAATACCACAGCATCGGTACCCCCTTAGCCCTACCTGTTACTTGCCAGCTCAGCGCATGCATGTTGCAGAGCTGCACCTTCGGAGCACACAAGAAGGAAGAACGCAATTGGCCCCGATATCCCGGGCTCTTATTGAGCTAGGGCACATGCGATTAATCTTAACATAATGTCTTCTCAGATAAACAATGTCTGGATCTCGACTCATTCGCTAGCCCATCCGTGATGCAGAATATTGTAGGTTCTCCCATTCTTGCTGCAACTGCTGCAACAGCTCTGCACCTTGCCTCTTGTCTTGCAGAAATCCTTCGCTTCAGCAGGAAATTGAGCCATCGAAGCCATTTGCTCAGTGTTAGGAGCACAGAATTATGGACAGAATGTGGGGTAGATCTAAAACGGACGGTCGCATGAGCCTCAGCTGAGAACTACAGGGTCTTGTTGTTCAGGGCATCAATGACGAGAGAAGGCGACACGAAACCTGCATAAATATGCAGCGACTACGTGTCTGAACCTAGGTCTGAGGTGCAGTGGGCTCGACCTGGAATGCTGCACCAAGCTGTGAATACATCTGCTGTGCAGTTTCTTCCGTAGTACGGCAGAGAGGAGTGGATCGGACAAAGTTGTGGCTTGTGTGTTGTGGTGCGATTATGAAATTGACTGCACTGACAAGAGCGTCGGAAGCTCCTTTGCACATCTTGATCTCTATGCAGGTCATTGATTTTAGTCCAACGTCTATCCGCTGTCAAAGGACCCGCTCTAAGGGGAAAATTCGCGATTCCACCTTTGCCAGCTATGCAAGAGGGTGGTCTGACCATCCGGTGAGGCTCTGTGAAACCGCGCAACCTCGTCGCACAACTGTACAACCGCTCCACTCAAGTAGGCAAGGCCGTCTCGCCTCGCACCGCGTGGGAATCCTCCCGAGCTGCATTCCATTCCGTGTCGTTACTATTGCTGTGTTTGCCGAGCAGCAAGGACAGCCTTCACGGTCCGTTCCACCTTCTCGAACGCGGATGGCAGCGCGGCTATCATGCCGTAATTGCGCTCTCCTGCGATGTGTCGGCCCTGTGCGAAGTCGATGTCTCCACCGTTGAAGTCCTTGATCACTCCACCGGCTTCTGTGTAGAGAATGTGCCCACCGGCGTGATCCCACACACATGTGAATCTGTCTGCTGTTTTGGGGATGCGCACCATGACGTCTGTAGAGCCGAGTGCGAGTGCGACGTGCTTGACTTGTTGTGCCCAGATGACGGTGCCTGGCCATTGCGCACCGAGCTGCTCGCATACAGCCTTGTGCTCTGCTTGCGATAGGCTAGTCTTGCCTAAGGTGCTCTCTACGAAGTTGAGCTCTTCGAGCTTCTTCTCGGGCAATGTACTCAGCTCAACTTTGCGTTCGTGGCCCCATCCGCTCTCAGTCATCTGCCTGACGTATGTGCCTTGCCCTTTGACGGCAGAAAGCACAACACCATAACCCTCCTCATCTACAAGGTCTTCGTGCACTCTGCTCTGTCCTAGCGCGCCATCGACCTCGAACGCCAGATTCGGACACCCGATCACGCCAACCGCCTGCTTTCCCTCGACTAGCAAGCACAAACATACCGCATACTGCTGTCCCTGCATGAACGTCGCCGTGCCATCAACAGGATCCATAACCCACACTCTCCCACGCCCCGTCTGCACTCCCTTACCGCCACGATCAATAAGCTCGAACATCTCCTCTTTGCTACTGGGAAACGCCAGCATCTGTGCAGCACCGGGCAACGCGGCATTGTCAGTCCTGCCCTCGCCCTGCGCAGCACCGCTTTGAGCGCGCTTTGCATGAAGTTGCTTTGCGCGTAGCACAAGGTCCCACACGCGGTCTGCTAGCACTGCATTGTCGCGTAGTGCGTCGGCGCTCTCCTCGCCCAGGAATTCATCCTCGGGGTAGATGGCATGGATCGCGCTGATGAGGAGTGCCTGGGCCGCGAAGTCGGCTATGGTTACGGGCGAGTCATCGGCTTTGGTCTCCGCTGAGACGTGGTTCTTCAGGCTGCGAAGGACCGATTTGGTCAGGATTGAGGCGTTGTGGACCGCGCTGAGAGCGAGGTCAAGCTCCGCGGCGTAGGGCTGGGACGACATTGCGGTTGGGATGGCGTCAGTTGCTGGTTGTGATGACTACGGCTTCACGGGTTGCAGTGTGGAGGGGTTTGTTGTTGTTGATGGGTTGAGAGGAACATCATGTGCTCGGGCAAAATTCATCATTGCCCGAGTCGTCAATATTGTGCTTTCTCTTCTTTACCTACTCCGGGCGATGTTTTGCGAGGTGTACACTGCAACGACTGCGCAACTGGCTCGTGCCCTTCAACCTGCACATTACCTGGCGACAAAACAATTCTGGCATACTGGCCCGGCATCCAATCCTGGTCGACGGCTCAAAACAAGAGCAAAACAAAGGGACGTGCAATCCACGGTCGATTGCAGATATCGGAGTTCCTTTTGACATCGGTTGAGGTAGTAGGTCCGCGCTCAGACATGCTTCCCGTCAGGGTCGCCCTTACAACGGGAGCCGGGACCGGGACGATGAAGGAAGCTCGGCCCGAGTCGGGAGATTCACGCGACAGAGACTGGATAGATTATTGATTGTCTCGAACAGGATGGACGTGATCCGTGCTTCATTGTTTGGTGACACTGCGTTGGGGAACAGATTTGTATTATGTTATGATCCTGCATCAGAGACATTTTTGCTCGCCGTCTTTGCAATCTGCAATTGAGACTAAGGCTTGCATGTGACAAGGACTCGGTTCCGTCATGCTGTCCTTCCGTTTCAAGGCATCAGACAGCCATAGCTAGCTGCTAGAAGCGGAAACGCTGAAAGCGTCATGATTACTGCAGAAAAGCCCAATCTTATCATTTGCAGTGTCTGATTTCCTGCGACGCGGAAGCAACACGAAGGATCGTGGATCAGTGCAATAGGATCGTGCTTTCACACAGAGCGTGTGTATGCAGATAGGTGGAGCTTGTCGGATTCGCATGCTGCTACAGGTGTGGATTGGGCAATGCATGTCCCAGCAGAACTTATCTGCAAGACTCCCATGCGCGCAGAGGTCCTTCAACGTTTCATGATGCTGTTGGTCGGTTAGATGCATGGTTCTCCGCTGATACGTCCCAAGCCATGTCGCAATGAGACTGGTGGCCGCCGCATTTTGTGGGGTAATGCGTGATGCTCACTGACACTTGTGCATCCTCGAGTCGTTTCTTCTGGCAACCGCGGCCGACATGCACTTTTCTTGCATGCGCGCCACGCGGTCGATGCTGAGTCGTGTCACAAATAGTTATGAGGTTATAGGTTCAGTAGCGTGCACTGCAAGTGAGGGGCCTGCGAGTTGGAAGCTCGATAACCGCGATCAATTTGATATCAAGATAAGGATAGAGATTGCGCGTACCGTTCCTGCAGGCTGTCGACATCACGATGCCTTCTGTGAAGGGTGCATCCTGAACCTTATGTGAGCAACGTGGGGGTTCGTAAGCAGTCTCATGCACTGTTCTCGTATCAGATGGACGAATGAGCTCCTTGAGCTCACATGCAAGTCACTTCTCAGGTTCCTGTGGGAACTAAACTTTGCAGGCATTTGACAGGCTGCAGGGACAATTTCGCTGCGCCCTTCACTCCTTTGGTCAGATGGCAAGGCAATAAGCGTGATCGTTATCTCGCTTCTTGAAGCGAAAGGTGCTCGAGGCGCGCTGAGAGACGAGCATCCAGACAAACTCGCTAGCCATGAGCAGCAGGGAAACCTACCAAACAGGCGTTCCTCGTTAAGCAGTGCTCCTTTCTGACTACCGATCAATACTGCTTCGCCGTCGCCGTATACCTGATGCGGCCGACGAGGGTCCAAGCGAATCCAGATTAGTGTACGTGACCAAAGCTGAAGGCTACCACACAATCGCCAGAATACAGTCACAGGTACCTGAGGCGTTGCAAATTTTTTGCTGAGGCTTGAACACGCTGATCTCGTACAGAAACGGGTTCGCCATCAATGCCGAAAGATACTGAAGGACTGTTGGGGAGCTTGAGACGGCAACGGGACATGGCGCATCCAACGCTGATCTTGCGGCGCAGGCTAGACCCACCGATATCAGGTGCTGCAAATAACCACGGAACGTTTATGGCGCCGAAAGCGAGCATTGCCGTGTGATGGCGACAGATCGCGTTGAGGTTGTGAGGATGTCGCCATGAAGCAGAGCTTGACTGCACAAGGCTGGAAAAGCCCAGTACGCATTCCAGCAGGAGACTACCGTAGCTGACGAGAGACTGGACGGAACTTCGTGAAACTGTGGAAACTTTGGTTCAGCTGCAGGGCTGAGACAGGTGAGACTGACTGCCCTGCGTCCGTGGTAGCAATTACTCGCCATTCTAGTCAGGATGGCGAACATCGAAGCCCACAGCAAGTCGGCTATCATGCAAAACGTCCTCCAGTAATCCTTCAAAGGACCATACCGGAACGCGAGTCAAGCCGAATACAGAAATTGATGCCTTGAGAGAACGCGCAGTCACCCCACGGCCTGTAACGACTGCGTGGACGTGAACAAACCCATGACCGCTGAGACTAACAGCTTCGAGGTACAGACGGCACTCTGCGAAAGGCAGCGTCGGCCCCAAGTTTGCTCGTCACCCGCCCTGTCCGGGAGACCAGATGACTACTCGATGACTAGCGAGTGGAGACTGCGTACTCGTCATTCTGGGGGCTGGTGGTGCTGCTATCACGCTTTCTAGCAGTGGTGTCACACACGAACAGAAGCTACCAACATTGCGTCTGCCCATCATTGTGCGCACAAGGTGGAGCTGCCTAGAGCAGAAATTGACGCTGCGCAGCACGCACATGCGTGAAATCCCGCGAAAAACAATGCTCATCGCTGCGGGTGAGCGAAAATTCCCTTCGTTGAGCGAATGGTTCCCGCGCAGCCAGAGCGTGCTGGCAGCACCGTGGTGGCCAACTTTCTGGCTGAGCGAATCGCAGCTCAATGCGCTGCACCTGTTCAGACAAAATCTGGCCTTGCCCATTCAGGTGTGGTGGACAAAGAGGGGTGCATGAGCAAGCGGCTTTGGCAAGGGCAGCTTGCGGCGGCTCCTTGAGAAATGTTTCCTTGGCTCTGCAGAGTGGGTGGGCCCATGCTCACGCCTGCATCCTGTGCGGAGATACGTGGGACTACCCTGTTGTGCATGACTAGGGTCGGCCGTGTGCTGTGCCTGAGCGCCAGGCTTAAGACCTCCTCTATCGCCTGCTCCCGCAACTCCCGTCTCCACAAAGCTCCGCTGAAAGCTCTAATCTCCCATGACTCCTGTTTGAGGACTCATTGCTTCATAAAGATCCCACCCCTCGTCAATTCTGAGCATCCCACCACCACATCACCCCACCCAACTGCCGACTACATAGTCAGCATCTCAGCTTACTCGACCAACTTCACCACCAACACAACCTTCACATTCACAATGGCTTCCCAGATGGAGTGGTCTCACGATTTCTGCCTCTCCTGCGACCGCCAAATGGAGGGCGGCACCTACTGCTCGCAGGCCTGTAGGCTTGCAGACCTGGAGAAGGCTGGCCAGCAGCAGGCTGCACAGCTCTCGTCATCTGCCTCGTCGACATCCTCTTCAAATAACGGCTTCTACCTGCCCCCTGCCGTCAACTTCTCGCAATACAAGGCACCATCAACATCACGGGGATTCGACATGGGCTCCTCAAGCCCGTACCACTACTACACTACTGCTAACGGCTCCTACTTTGCTCCACCAACTGCGGGGCAACGTAGCCTCACACCATCATCATCCCGATCATCGCTGTCATCTGCCTCGTCAACGACCCAGTCCGGCATCACCGCACAGGCAGCATCGCAACTGAACAACTACATGCGGTCCTTCGACCAGACACGAGAACAGAAGAGGAGGCACACCCAGTACTAATCGTTCCCGCTCCTCTTCTTTCCTAGTCTTTTGTCTGCGAATCGGTCTTCCCATTTTTGGAGTTTGGCATAACGAAAATTACGGATCGTCGGATGACTACGACTCTCGGCGCACATACCCATTGCTTTTTCGGATTGCATCTCGGTCTCGCACTTGCAATTCTCGGACCCGGCGAGGTCCACGGAGTTAACTCATTATCGATCGCTGCTCTGCACTACCATTGTACCATCTCACATTTACGCACGGCGGAGCGGTGTACGATCAAAAGCACATATATCCACCTCACGGACGCTGAGGATCTTGTTTGTTTACGAGCATTACCAGCCTGGTATTTGGCATGGCATGGATGATGGATGGCTTTGACATGCTGCATAGCGTGTTTGTTGGCGAATATCCCCTCACTCATACGGGCGTTCAATGACGCACCGGTTTCTACTCTTGCATATCATATAGTCGCTGCCTCGGCACCCCAATGGAAAGCGCAGCCATGAGATCCACTCATGGCGCCGTTCATACACAATTACTTCTTACTTGCAATCCTGACGTCTCGGTGATCGCCGTACACAGCTTACTGTGCGACATCAATCTCTGTCGCCGTCATTGCACATTCGGGTGATCCTCCGCACGTGATTTCACGACGGGAAAGGTGCAGGTGGACGAAGATTGCCCAGCCCTCTCTGGGCGTCATTCAGAACACGTCCAGACCCTGGCTGCCGTCGCATCTCCGCCTCCAGCTCGTAAACTTCACGGTGCCCACCACAACGGGCAAAGTGGTGGCTGCCGTCACGGACACTCCCCTATCTCTCACACAGACCATTCAAATTTTCGCGGTGATCCAGACGTCCAGCACCTCTCAACGCTTCACACGGCTTTCGGGGGCAAATTTGACTGACACCCTCAACGACCCAACACGGGAGGCAGCCGTAACAGCCAACAGGCGCTGCATCTCTTCCGCTCCTCTGGGCCCCAAGTGCTGCAGTCCCTTGGACTGGCACACCCTCCAAGTTGTGGGGCCCTCTCTCAGTGGTCGACGTCCGGCGCTACTCTGCGCCCCGTTCGTTACAATTGCGGGGTCGCGAACAAGCAGCCGCAGCGTACAGCAGACCGTCATTCGGACAAGTTCTGCGATCGGCACAAGATATTGCGCAACACGAAACATCATTTTGTTCGTCTGAGGGTTCACCATGACCATATCACATCAGTCGTGACAGCTGTGAAGTTTCGGATTTTCAGATGACTCCATGAACCTTCCCTGGCTCTTCCGGGCTGCCAGGTCACAGACGTCTCCACTTCGTC
This sequence comes from Didymellaceae sp. YAFEF048, assembly GCA_032595095.1. Classification (NCBI taxonomy): domain Eukaryota; kingdom Fungi; phylum Ascomycota; class Dothideomycetes; order Pleosporales; family Didymellaceae; species Didymellaceae sp. YAFEF048. Next base: position 441,519 of record JAVISA010000012.1, on the reverse strand, counting down.
TCATCAGCAAGCGCAAGCGCATCCGGTCTCTAGTTCCCCGTCGGATCCCGACTCTTGTTTCCAAGTTGGTAGTCGTCTGGTGGCCGTGCGACGTCGGAACCTTGATCCTCAGCTATCAGTCAGCACAACATATCTAAGAGAACTTCAATAAATTCACGTATGCATTGCTACGCGGAGCAATGACGATATTTCATTGTGGAAACTAAAATCATACGCGAGCAGCGAGATGTCTTATAAGTTGACATGCGATTTGATGGCATCAATGGCATGCCTTGCATTATGTGGTGAGCTGCGTCCATGGCCTCTGACAACGCTGGCGTGATGTCTAGGCTCGTCCTGAGAAGCTCCCATTTTTCTCGTGCAACGAGATGCAGGGGCTTAGCGGCTGCTACCGAGCCAGGTATGCGATCACGATCACGGATGTTTCGACAATTTGAACTTAATCGACATTCAAGGGTCCACCCGGGGAAGTGCAGGCACCAACCGGACAGCGAATTTCGACCACGTCGCACGCAACCTCTGGTCCGATTGCGCTCCCAGCGACGTAGGTCTGCTCCGCATCGGAGAGCACAGATCTGTCCCCGACAAGAGCCTCATGAAAAGTCAATATGGCGTGCGGATGCGGCTCAATGGCGATCAGATTGAGTCAAAGGGGTACAAAGGTGCATTGACGCAAAAGCAAGTCGTCCTTGAAAATTTGTTGACCGTGTGCAACGATCTTGCTTGGATCTACCATCTGGTAGCCTCAGCACGTGCAACTCCCAGTTGTTTCCAAGCAGTGGGCGTCGCAACTTTGTCCACAAGCTGTCAGGTACCCTCGCGCCTACACCGGATGCTGATTCAGACGTCATCCAAATTGCAGGTGGTAGCTCTACCACCGGTCGTACGCTCGACTCGCTTGGTGAAGCCACTAGCACAGATTTCCACAGCTGGACACCGCCACAGCCCACCAGCAAACACGATGGATGACATGCCTGGCATCGGTTAACATCCCCACCAATGGACCTTTACGCCGGCGTCTACACCCACACGGCTCTGATCAGTCATCCATTCAACGCAATAAACAAACCGCGTCTAACGCCAACTGCCCAACAAAGCACCTATGCACAGGGCCCACAGCACCAATACACCCGATCATGATGTATTGTGGCATTCCCAGCCGCTTGCCTCCACAGATCGAACTGCTTGCCTATCAGATCTCCCCGGACATGCTGTATCGATCTGGAACCTTACCGCCGGATCTTCAAGCCACTGATTGCCAGCCGTGCAGGTGTTCGGTGGTTCCTGTGCTCAATTCGGGCGCTATTCGTGTTGCGCAACCGCAGAGCCTCCGCGGACCTGGACCAGACCAGACCACCACCTGTGATAAAGCAAAACGAGGTATTCACTGTGGTCGCTCGCTTGTGTCCGCCGTGGGCGGTCAGAGTCACTGGTCGAAACTCACCGCCGGGAATATGAATATGTATGCTTTGTTGAGCCTCAACGACTGCGGCTAAATCTTAATTGCGCATCGTCTCTGAGGGTTCTCATTGGGACCATGTGTTTGTGCGTGCTGGTACAGCGAGGCTCCTTGGGATACTGGTTGGCGCTGGACGACACGAGTATGGCCGTGGACACGGTCCGCCCGTGCCGCTGCGTCTCGTGTTATGGGTTTTACACTGCAGCATACGATGTATCGATCTTGCTATACCGAGGCACCTTCCTGTGCGCCTTGAGATTCCACCAATGGGTCGAGAGGACACTGATGGTGGGTTTTTGACGTAGACGATGACGATGTCAGTGACACTTGGGAGGGCTCTCGCGGTACGTCTCACCGAGTCTCGTGATGGCAGAGGGGACCTAGCTGTCGCCGAAGTAGATGGCACAGCGCCTTACCAGTAAGGACGAGCCACTTCACTATTACGAAGAAGTCAAATTACCCAAGGCTAGTTTTAATCATCATAGGTACCTTGCTATCACGAGTTCACAAGAGGCAGCTCCGACATCCTGCGTCTTGCCAAGTGGCTACCCGGAGCTGGCAAGGTGCCAGTGCCTACTGAGGTCTAAAGGGTAATATATTGCACAACAGCACAGATCGTCGGCCGTGACGTTGCAAAGATGAACAGCATACAGGTAAGTAAGTCGAATAGACCTATGGACGAAAGGTACCTCGACAGGACCACGTATCCAAGCATGTAACGCCCACTCGGTGCCCGGATATACCCAAACCCTTAACACCAAATCAAAACGCCATTGCCACCAGGATCTTTCTCAGATTGTTCATTGGCCCATCATCTTCTTACGCTGCCGCTCTGCCCACTCTCGCGATGCAATCCTGCCTCTCTCTGCAGCTTCTGCTCTCGCCCGCTTAGCCGCTTCTTCCTTCTCCTTTCGCTCACGCTCCTCAGCATCTTTCTCCATCTTGTCACGGTTGAAGACCTGCTTGCCCTTTGATTTCGAAGCAGTAACGTCTGTGGGAGCGACAGTTGACTTGCCACCGTCCGTCAGCAAGGCACTGTTGCGGTTCGCCGATGCTGTGGAAGTCGAGCGTGGGACCACAGGTCCGACGATGCTGCTGCGCTTCTTCGCAATCGAGGTTGAGCGCTGTGGGACATCGACCCGTGGTGGAGGTGGGATGCTGGGTCCTGGGGCGTCTTTGCTTATCATTGATGGCCGGGGTCGATGAGCGATAGGTTTCCGAACTGGCGCGGCAAGCGCGGCTTTCTTTGCGGCTTCGGCTTCTTCCATTCGCTTGAGTCGCTCTTCCTTCTGTGCTTTTAATCTTGCCGCTGTTGCTTCGCCAGGTAGTTGGAAGGAGGGCTTCGTAACTTGCTTTGCCGATTTGGGAGGAGGCGGCATGCTGATCGGTCGTGCGGCAGGTTTCTCAGCTCCCGTCTCCTGCATACGCTTTAGGCGCTCTTCCTTCTGAGCTTTGAGCTTTGCCGCTGTCGCTTCGCCCGGAAGCTGGAAGCTCGCCACTGTGGGTGGCTTTGTGGACCTGGGCGGTGGTGGCATGCTGATTGGTCGCTGTTTGGGCGCAGCAGCGCCTTCTGCCTCTCTTTTTAGTCGCTCTTCTTTCTGTGCCCTGAGCTTTGCTGCTACGCTCTCGCTCGACAACTGAAAGGTCGGCTTCGTTGGGGCCCTGCCTTTAGGCGGAGGCGGAGGCGTAGGAAAAGAGAGGCTGATGGGTCGGCGCTTGGATGCCAGATAGTCGGCTGTCTCGGTCGAAGGCTTCCTGATGTCTTTCTCCTTACTCGCCCCGACCCGAACACTGGATGCACGTGCGAGGAATGTTGAAGTGGGCTTCACGCTCTTAGGGGCTACGCTCGGTGCTTTCGAGAGTCTGGAAAGTAAGGGTGCCTTCACAGCGGTTGGCGCCTTAGTAGTGACTGGTGCTTTGGAAGATACCTTACTTGAAGTCTTACTCGTTGCCCTGGCTGGAGTCCGACCAGCACCATTGGCGGAACTTTTCATAGGGGTCTTGCCGGTCGCTTCTGCTTGTACAGTCGAGGCAGCATGCGACTTCTGGAGAGCCTTTGCAAGTTTCTCGTCATCAGTGTGGGCAAGATCAGGGATGGCTGAGCCAATAGACTCCAGATCTTCCTCAAGCCTGTCGATCGCCGAGATGGATTCTTCAAGTCGCATGGTGGATTTTGACGAACTTCTCGATGTTCGCCGGTTCATGTCTTGGCTTCGAATTGGCGTCAGTGCACCTGTCTCGAACGGCTTCTCTGAAGATAACATCTTTGGTTCTGCCTCCATCTCCTGCTCGGTGGGTGCCACGACTGTGTCGTTCTCTTCCATCTCGAAGTCTGCTTCGAACTCGGCATCTGTTGGCGTCATCGGTCTCTCCTCACGTGTTCTCTCTGGTAATAATTCCACCACAAGAGCTTCAGATTCCGGAGATTCGACAGATTTACGCTCGTCGGATGGATCTATCTTGGCATCTTCTTCCATAATGCCGTGCGAAACCGAATGAAGATCTTCCTTTGGTGCGCTGGAATCCGGCTTTGCAACAACTACTGCCGGTATAAGATCCTCTACCTTACCAACGTCAGGCTTGGTAGGCTCCGCTAGTGCTCTACTTTTTTGTTCAACATCTGCATCAACCTGTGGTTCGCCAACGCTCTCCTCAACAGCTTCGTCAACCAGCTCGGACTGCGGGAGATGCTCCTCGTTCCGCGATTGCTCGCTCTGTAACTGCTGCTGTGTATCCTCTTCTGCTTGAGCCTTCACCTGTTGCCTTCGCGTTAGACGTTTGGCCTTGTGCATCGGTTTAGGTTCCGTTTCTATAGGGTCGTGTACAACTACCACTTCTTCAATCTCGGCGCAAGCTTCCAATTCCTTGTTGGTGGGTACATCAGGCTGCTCCGTGGTGCTCTGCACGACCTCGTCGCCTGACGGCTGCTTTGAATCCTCGTCAAGCTTTGCCTGTTTGCGGCGTGCACGTCGTGCAGGTTGCTTTGTATCAGAATCAGCCTTCTTAGGCTCTCCTTGAATGGCTGGTGTGTCCTCTTGAGCAGTCATCTCTGCTGGCTTGGCGACCTGCTCTCCGACATCGTCCGCCACATTGTGTCCGTTTGCAAAAGGCTCGCGCTGTTGCTTGCATTGAGCCTCCTCCTCTTCAAGCTTCGCTAGTTGGCGACGCGTCAGTCTGACTGACGGTGTGTTTGGTACTCTTGGCTGTTCGTCGTCGTTGGAAGCGCGGTTGATATCTGTACGCTCTATCAGCTCAAGATCTCGGTTTCTCATACAGCAGGATCGTCCTAGCCACTTACCATCCACGCAATCTTGGTCCACATCTAGACCAGCATCTGCTTGTCGCGTAGAATCATCCGCGATGTCTGCAACATCCTCTTCGTCCGCCTTTGCTTTTTTGCTCTTCGAACCCTTCTTAGCGCCTTTCGCCTTGCCTTTCTTCGCGGGTGTCTTTGCAGGGGTTTTCGCCGGTAGTGGCTCTTCTTGATCTAGTGTTGTGTTCGGTTCGATATCCGTGAGGGCGCGTTCATTGCGTTGCGCCGCCCGAGTGACGCGCATTCTGGTACAGTGCGAAAACCTCGTTTACCGCCTTTGCCTTGTCAGTTCTGGCGAGCGAGTCGGCGTGACGCTGCAACGAGCTGTGATCAGCTGTGATCTGGCCTCCTTGTTGGAGCTGGAGCAGAGTCGGCGATGCGGACGGCGTTGTCCGTCGTCCGCGAGTTGATCAACAAGAACAACACAGTTCCTCGTTAGGACTAGCGCCATACAAGAATCGCGCCCGAGCGTCATGAGCGCCGGAGTTCAAAGAGTCTACACCGGTGGCAGCATCTGCCGAGCCATCGGAGACGCTCCCGTTTCTTTTATCACTCCTACCGTAACTCCTGGAATTCCTCAGGGAAAGTCTTGAATTCTTCGCACTCGTTTGATACTATTCGCGTTGTCGCAACCCTTGTTCTGATAGGATATCTGTCATTGTCTTCAGAGGCCATTCCGACACAAACCTCCTCAATCATCACATTTGTTCCAAATCTCAAATTGCGACTTTGTGCATCTGCACAAGGCTGACAATCGGCATCGCTACCGGCAACTTTCACACCCAGCAATATCTCCGAGACCGGCAAGCTGGCTTACCCCGCGAGGCAACTGTCCGCTATTCTCAGCTCCGTCAGTAAGCGGAGCTACCCCACCATATCTAGCATGACCTCACGGGCGTCGGCGAACTCCCGCCTCAATTTGTTCTCCAAACACCTTGACTCTAAGCCATTCCTCGAGCTGAACACACCATTCTCTACGGAACGCAGCGGATCTCTCGAAGACGCACAAGGCAATCGTATCGTACGCAACAAGCCTCAAGAACTCAAGAAGCCTGAACCAAAGCAAGTCCAAAAGAAGGAGCAATCACCCAAGATGGCATCCTCCCAGGCGCCTCACCCGGCTCTTATGATCCCCGGACCCATTGAGTTCGATGATGAAGTTCTCAAGTCCATGAGCTTCTACAGGTAATGCGCTTATTCAATTGAAATTCAGCATGTATTCTAATGACGTCTCAGCGAGTCGCACGTTGGCCAGCCCTTCGTCAACTGCTTCAGCGAAGTCCTTCAGAACCTCCGCAAGCTCTTCCAGACCACCGACCCTGCTTCACAGCCCTTCGTCATCTCTGGATCGGGTACACTTGGATGGGACCAGGTCGCTGCCAACTTGGCGGAGCCCGGCGATGAGGTCCTCGTCCTCCACACCGGGTACTTTGCCGACTCTTTCGCCGACTGCTTCGAGACGTATGGCGCCAAGGTTACACAGCTGAAGGCACCCATTGGTGATCGTCCACAGCTTGACGAGATCGAGAAGGCCCTCAAGGAGAAGAAGTACAAGATCATCACAGTAACACACGTCGACACATCCACCGGTGTTCTCAGCGAGCTCAAGCCATTGAGCGACCTTGTTCAGAAGGTCAGCCCCGAGACATTGCTCGTTGTCGATGGTGTTTGCAGTGTTGGCTCTGAGGAGATTCGCTTCGATGATTGGAAGCTCGATGTTGTTCTTACCGCATCTCAGAAGGCTATCGGATGCCCTGCTGGTCTCAGCATTTTGATGGCGTCTGGCAAAGCGATTGAGGTCTTCAAGAACAGGAAGACAAGGCCTACATCCTACTTTGGTTCATGGAAGAACTGGCTACCAAGTGCGCAAGACTGCAAACATGTATCATACAGACACTAACACCTCACAGTCATGCAGAACTATGAAGCCAAGAAGGCATCGTACTTTGCCACCCCCTCGCCCCAGCTCGTTCACGCTCTGGACACAGCGCTCAAGCAAATTCTGTCGCGACCTCTGGAGCAGCGCTTCGCCGACCACAAGGCTGCTTCGAAGAAGATCAAGCAGGCCGTTGCAGACTTCGGCTTGAAGCAGCTTGCCTCCAAGCCTGAGAACCAGGCTAACGGCATGACCGCCATCTACCTGCCAGAAGGTGTCACACCACCCGATGTTTTGCCCAACCTGCTCAAGAAGGGCGTTATCTTTGCTGGTGGCTTGCACAAAGAGATCGCAACCAAGTACATCCGATGTGGACACATGGGTGTCAGTGTAACAGATCCCAACCGCAAAGACTTGACCAAGGCCATTGAGAGCCTCAAGGAAGCATTGACAGAAGTCGGCAACAAGGCATAGTTACTAGACCCCCCTTTCCCAAAATCTGTATATATGCTACATTGGCTATACAAAACATTGGCTATATGTAAACGACTTACCGAATGTTATACTTAAAATAGTACCGCACTCTTGACCCCGGTGTTTAGTGCTACGTTGATGATGCAGTCTGTGGCTGAGCCTCTCTCCACAGTATTAAACCCAGGACCTCATGCTCGATTACAGAACCAACTGCTAGCAAAGATCATTGGTTCCACAACTGGCCCTCGATGCTCATGGCCAAGATGACTAGTACCGTCCCGCGGCTTGGAAGATAGAAATTGTGGGCTTTATTCCCGTCTCGGCCTATGACACCACGACGTCGCGACAATGATGCTGCGCCGACATGAAAAACTGCCGATCCGGTACTTTGAGGCGAGGCTGTGTTTGCTTGGTACTTCTCCCGGTACATGATGTCGATACCCTAGCATGGCGATGCAGTTTCCCATATTCTCGTATTTCCTCTGTACTTGCACCCACGTACACTCCAGTCTGAATTGTCTCACCTTTAGATCAGCGTCAATCCCACTTGTCTTTCGAGGATGACGACAACACGTCCAAACCAACATGCATGGGTCACAGCATTCGCAAACCAACCACCAGCCGCATGCGCTACTCTCCGCGCCCTGTCCAACACAGTTGAATACGGTGTAACCTGTGTCTTTGCTGAAGAAGACGGCGACCCGCTCCCAAATCCAATCAATTCGGCCTGTCTCCCCTGGGCCACCGGGTCTGTCCCAGCACCCTCCGCATTCTATTCTCCCGCTACTGCATGTCCGACTTCATGGAACGCTGTAGCGACTCGGACCGCTGCCGATGGCGCAAGTGATTGGATTGACGGCGAGACAGCGCTAGAGTGCTGTCCACCAGGCTTCGTAGGCGGTGTTGGGGGGATGTGTAACCCGGGGAGCGGTGGATCCATGCCTGTAGTGAGGTGCGGAGAGGCGGATGCGGAGGAGAACGAGAACGCGGTATATACGGCTGGGAGTTGGCCGGCGAGGGCAAGTGCTCAAGTCACAGCGCTGCAGCTGCGGTTTCAACCCAGTGATGTTGGGGTGACTGCAAGTGCGGCCGGGAGCTCGAGCTCGAGCACGAGTACGAGCGGATCGACGGGTTCAGGAAACGAGACTAGCGGGTTGTCGACTGGGGTGAAGGCTGCAATAGGGACTACAATTCCTCTAGTCTTCATACTTGGCGCGTTGGCTGCGTTCCTGCTCTGGAGAAGGAGGAAGCACAGGAGCGCTGCAAAGCTGTCTCGAGATCTTGGCGATGGGCATGAGACAAAACAAAGCTACGAAGAAGTTCCTCAGCAGACGTACATGGACAACAAGGGTATGTCGGCGGCTGCTGTGCCTGGTGTACCCAAGCACGATCATCATGAGACACCAGAATGGAATGCAGAGCTCGACGCTACGGAAGCTGAGAGGAGGAGATACATGGCGGTACAAGGTAGTCTTTTCCCGCCAGTAAACGGCGGCCAAGCAGCAAGTCCAGGGGGCGCCAGCGAGGCCAGCGAGTTAGGAGGGATGATGAGGGTGGGAAGAAAGCCGGTTGCGCCTGTTGAGCTTGATTCAATGCCTGTGACGATGGAACTGGCGAGCGATGGGCGACCAGTATGACGTTAAACAATGTTCCAGAATTGAAATGATACCCGGAGTTACTCCTTTCTGTATTCGCCAGCATTGTCAAGCGGCTCAAGTAACAATGCTCGCGTATCTTTTGATGGACAGAAAACATACGATCGCACTCCCGCCTGCCACTCCAACGGCTTCGCTTTTCCAGACGCATCGCGATTACACAATGCCCATTATGATGCTTAGAGTATAATCGATACAACTACCTCGTAAAGAAGCATCTGCTTTCGCAGACTAAAAAGCCAAGTTCTCTGGCCCAGGTAAAACGTAGGCTTCGGCTGGCTCATAGACCACGGCCCCACTTTGGCCCCACAGCCTCCAAAGAGCCGTTATCATTAATATCATGAGCGTCATGATTCTGCTGTCCTGAACAACCAACGATAGCGAAGTTGCAAAGTAGGAGCATGCGCACATCCTTTCATGAGCTGAAGAACCTTTACATCGAGCTCATCACCACAATCGTTCCCGGACCCGCAAGCTGGACCTACTTCCTTCCCATACTTCTTCTCCCTCTCGGTCTCTTAGTACCGCCATCTACGCTGAGCCACGGCACACTGTGTGCGTTCATCATAACGACTAGTGTAGTTGCTACAGCGCACGCATGGTTCGTCTCAGGTGGTAACGATGTCATATCTACCGACTGCCTGTACTTGACACTGTTTCTGTATTTCTTCAAGGATCCACGGCGAGATTTCAGACGAATTATCAGACATGATGAGCTGATCTCATGTCAATTGAATGGAATGCCCAAGCATGCAGACAAAAAAGAAGAGGAGACTGTAGATGTCCGGCTGCATATATTGGAGGCTTACCCAGAGACTTTCTCGGGGCGCCTCGCCTGGGCGATGATACTTCCGCAAAGTCGACCGTTGCATGACTGGATCATTGGCAATCCCGGACACGATCGAAGAGTCGTCCAGAACTTTCAGCATCCTTCTCGATTGGGCTTCATGAAGAATCTGGGCATCCGCTTGTTGCCCGTTTTCCTCTTCTTTCTGCCCTTGTCGAAACAACTGGCAGGCCTTGACCCGTACTTCAGAGATCCTACTTGGTCGAGCTTCCATCCTGTCGAGCTCGATGTCAGTGAAGAAGGGGTAACGGCAAATCTGATCAGGGCAATTTTGCCACTGTTCATGCTCAGGCCTCTGGTCATGGCAATGTATGCCTACTCGCTACTCATCATGCTGTTCTTGCCGCCGATGCTCATCGCCGTACTTTTGAATGCGGCACACATCATCCCAACGGGATGGTCTCCTCATACCTGGCGTCCGCACTTCGGTCCCTTCTCTGCCATCTCACGCTATGGTGTCCGCGGCTTCTGGGGCCGGTGGTGGCATCAACAGATGCGACACATTGTCTCAGAGCCAGGACGTTGGTTTGCAGCAAAGCTAGGGCTTGAAGACCATGGTTGGCAGAAAATACTGAAGTACATGTTGATCTGTGTGTCTGCTTTCATGCTGAGCGGAATCACACATTCTGGTTTGGTGCCGCCAAAGCCAAGGTTCGCGACAGTAGAGGCAAACCAACTCCGCTTGGAGCTTGCAAGTTTCTTTTGGGTACAACCGATCGGTATCGCGGCGGAGCTGTTCCTTCTGGAACCAGTCCTGCGTCTGTGTCCTATGCGGTATCTGCGGGAATGTGTGAGGACTGTATGGACACTGATGTTCATGTGCTTCTCGTGCACATTCCTAGTCACACCATTCGGACAGCTAGGCTATTGGAACGTGATATCTTCCCAATATTTGTTACAATTGCCATAGAGCAAGGAGCTCTTGTCAGGGATAAGTATTATCTACAGGCCTCGAAGCAAAGCGCCTTCCTTTAAGCCACCTGTCCTTCATCGAACCGTCGCCAGCCAAGCGATAGGAGAGCTGCGTCCCGGGGGAGGATAATGCGATTCTTAGTGACCTCTCCGGAGTTCAATTCCACTTTCGAGTTCAAGTTGGTGTTCGAGTTAAGCGTCGATCCACTTTGGCGAGCCTCCGGCCCACAACCGTCCCAACCTAGAGCAAAAACACCACCGCCAACACCACACCACCACGACGATACCTCAACAGAGGCAAAAAATGCATCGGCCGGGAATCGAACCCGGGGCTAGCCGATGGCAACGGCTAATTTTACCACTAAACCACCGATGCGGTCGTTGTTTTGATGAAGAAAAGGCTTTGTGTATACAATATAATCTTGGAATTTTTCTTAGGCAGCAACATCTTTTCTAGTCAGGTGCCCTTAGTCAAGCTTCTCCAGCGGTCGAAACTACCAACAGTACATATCTCTTGCATAGCCACCCCTTCCTACCGGCCTCTTTTGCCAAGCATGACCATAGACAAGCTGAATAGAAGGAAGTACCAAAGTTGCACATGTCTGTAGTAGGTTGATTTACTCTATAGCGATAGCCTTTCGTTAATTGCGCTTCCTTCCATAGTGACAGCGCCGCAGTAGCATCAATCGTGGGCTCAGTTGGAGACACGGGCTTCCGAAACCCATTGCAATCTACCAAACCCTATCTCGCTATCATCTATAGCCAAGCAGAGGCCGTTCGTTTATTGTCGTCAGCTGGAGCAGATGCGAGTCCAACCGCCGAGCCAGAAGCAAGGAAGCACCTATCTTGGTTGGTACAGAGATGCGGTCAGTAGGTGCTGCTAACCCATGCTGAAAGACTACCTCCAGAAAACAGTCTTGTAAATTTCCTGATATGTTGCTGCTATGAGGATCTGACGAATACAACTCGGAAAACACCAGGAAGACAAGGGTGTCGGTCTTGAGCCCATCGGATGGTCGTCAGTTGGCTTGTTATAGCCAAAAATCACATCGCTACGTGATTTATGGGCAACATGGGGTTGAGCAAGAGAGATAATAGAGCTAGACACAATGTGCGCTCTTTCACAAACCATCCATATCCCTTCGAATAGCAAGGCCCCTTACCAAGCCTGCGATGAAGTGCGCATCGATTCATCCACCCTTATATAATTTAGGTACTAAGACTGCTAAGCTAGCTCTGTTTTAGTACCTGCATCTAAGCGTGCCTAATATGCTGCTTAATGATTGCATGCCACCCTAGCGTAAGGGTGCATGGCAGTCTTGAACAGGGTTAGGGCTCAATGCATTGACAAAGAACGGCAAGAACGGCGAGTTACTTCTAGCTACTGTCACGGGTATATACTGTTCGAACCCTAGTACCCGCATCTATTGGGTTACTGCACCTTTTTGGTCCGTGTAGCTGGGGCGGGTTCGAGCTGAAGCTCTTACAGAACCTTAGCGGGCCGGCTGAATGCCGCGCGTGGTAAGATTATTAGCTTTTCGCTATACAGTTCCAGCTAAAGGATGTTATCTAACAGCGCTGATGCTGTTTAGATACCAATGTTACCGCTAAAGCACCTTGATTTGATCGCCTAACATAGACCTTTGCAACAGGCAAATGAGTGAGGAAACAATGTTTAAACAAATCATAGCAATATATTTTCCATTCTTCACGACCTAAGTATCAAAATTGGAAGGTAGACCTTCAAATAACGTCACAGCATCGGTGGTTTAGTGGAACTACCGATTAGTTCATATAAATACCTACTGTAGTTTAATCATTGCAGATGTGAGTTGTGTTATTCATTTTCAAAATGTCAACTTTCAGTTCACACTTCTAGCTTGGCACCACTTAGAGTGACCACTAAAACTGGTTTCCGAAAACTACAAGTGAGATTCCAATAATAACTATTGTGCAGATAATGGCGGTAAGTAAAACCCGTAGTGCATGCAATGAGAGCAGTCATTCGTCAGTTGTATGTGACGAATACTCGAGGACATGGCGCTGCCTTGGCTCTGCCTGTCGCTCTCCTGGAATCTGCATTTTCTCGACGCCAGCATTTGAGTCTGCGCTCAATTATTCCTTCCTCTCTCACCTTTGCCTTAGGGTCTGACACCAAAGGTACGCGGCCAATATGGATTCTGACGATCTTAACGATATTATGGCTTTGGCCTGTAGAAATGGGCCTGCGGAAATTATGAAACTAGTCTGTAAATTCTATAAAAATGATAGTGTAGAGTGACTTCTTAAGCTCTAGAAGCAGTAAGAGCTATGCTTAATGTTAAAGTAGTAGTTGTCCAGTCTACGTTTTGCCTCTAAGCGTCATCTTGCTCAGTGGCGAAGAGTTGGACTTGATTGTACAAGATCTTGGTTTGTAACGAAGGGGGTGTTCTGATGGTATTGACATCGATGGAGGAGGTTGAGTCGTGGGTTGGAGACAGTGAAGTGGTTGTTGACTAGGTTTGAGCTTGTGGTTTGTGAGTGTTGTTTCGAACGAAACTAGTGATCAACTCCAGCACATAGGATATTGGACATAAACGTCTCAGCCCAAATATCTATATCGCGATCTTCTTCTACGATTGTGCACTCGAAGATCGCCATAATCCCCATTGAAAGTGATCATCAGCTATGACAACATACTAGGGCAATATGCATCTAAGTATCCACAGCGACATCTCCATCCGCAGTCATAACCATATCCCTTTCCCTTTTCTTCGCCTGCTAATGAAACACCTTAAACTGCGGAGCCTTCATATACGCCACCCAGGCTCTGATGCTATCCTCGAACTCCTTCTGCTTCGGCGTCAGATCCGCCCGATCCGCAGGAATAGCAGTCTTATGGGGCAAGCGAACCCAGATCTCCACGGGGCCTTTCCAGCTTGCAAAAATGGGGTCTGCAAATTTGCTAAATTGCTCGCCGTATTCTTTTCCTGTTGCGCTGACGGCGTTGATACGTGCCATGGCTTTCGCTCCCGTGGCAGTGTCGTAGGCTGCGATCGCGATGCAGTTGATTACGTGCCAGGTTCGGAGCACGTCTGCGGACTTCCCAGGCTGCGTTGTACCTTCGGCGACGTCGATGTTGGCTCTCTTTGCGAGGGCGGATGTAAATTCATGTCTCTTTGCGGGCTTTGTGGCCGGTTTCTTCGGTCTCGGTGGAGTCCATTTTTGCTTCTTGGACGGATATTTGGTGAACTCGAGCTTTAGAGATGGCTTGCCAGCTGGAGCTTTTGGGGTCGCTCTCTCCTCGATAGAGATAATTGCCTTTCGCTCAATTTCACCGTCGACTGCTGCTCTTACAAGATAACTGATCTGGCCAAAGCCTGTTACGCTGCCATCAGGTTGTTTGGCATGCGTTTGTTCAACCGAACTCCCAGTTGACAGTGGCGCAGAGAAGCTGGGCGTAAGCAGTCCTGCTGCAAATACGTACACAGTAAGGTTGACTAGATGAAAGTGCATGTTTTGCTTCTTGATTGCGGTAAGGATCAACTAAGTAGAAGCTTTGAGACGAAGGTCGCTGATCGAAGTCCCGTTGTTGATGCAACACGGAAGCCATGCTGGTTGAAGACAAGATTGAAGGAAGAGTGTGAGATACGAAAAGGTAATTTCCGGCTCTTGCAAATTGATGTTTCTTCTGATGTGCAAGACGGAGTGGTTCTTAAATACTCATTAGGTAGGGACACTTGGGTTGAAATAAACCTGGCGTTACCCTCCTGCAGGTTGGCAATAAGGGCGTTACTGGTGGAGTTTCAAACGGACAAAATATATGTCACAATGTACCAGTAGTTCAAATGGTATAATCGCGGAGACGCTGTGCCACAGTTGGCAGATGAGATGAGAACTTACACCGATTCCTCACTTTGCCATACTGAGATTTCTGTCTAGCTTGCGCTCACCTGCCTCTTCCAAACCTAAGCTACTCGTTCTCCTACCAAAATATCCCATCCAGATCTGCAAGCTTGTATAACCAAACTGCAAATGACGTTGACGAATACACATGCCCGCTGAACGGCAGTGCCGCACTCCTCGCGTGCCACAGAAGTAATGATGATACCCTGCTGGCAGCCGGTAGCGGACTCCGATTTGCATAGCGAGTGTTAAGCAAAAGCAAAAGAGTACTGAACTCCGTTCACAGATCATTTCGTGTGTAAGCAGCAGGTGTAAGCCTGCTCAATGCATGCGGCTCTTCCCAATTATCGGACTCCGGCGCGACCAGTCCTTACCCTTTTAGGCAACGCTACTGTGCCACCTTGGAAGGTGCGCTTCTGCATCAACTCCCACAATTCCAATCAACTTTCGAAATCACAATCTATACGATCTTATTCTGCTTTTCCCCCAGTACCTTCGGGCTCGTTTTGCATTCGAGTGTTGCCCCTTCAATTGAATCAACAAAACTCATTCGAGACAGCGTATTACAAAAAGCCCAAGTCTGCGACAACGAAGACTAGGCAGACGAGAAATCTGTAGACTTAGACCATGGCCGCACCTGAATTCCCATGGTCGAAGCACGGCACACGAATATCTCGCAAGTTGGCTGAGAGAAACGTAGACGACGTCCCGATGGGATTTGGGTTTCTGAAGACAGCATTTGCACAGCCAAGCGAAGGTTATGCAAGATTCCGTCTTTTCCCAAGGCTGCCTCTTGAGTTACGAAGGCGTATATGGAAGTTTAGTTTACCGACACAACGACTTCTTAAGATTACATTAACGGCAGCGGGGTCGACCGGCGACCCTGCATCGCCATTCGAAAACAGTGTTATGGACAGTCCAGTCCATGCAACATATCAAAACGAGAATCATCTAGGAAACATCGTTAGCGGTGCCGGCTACTATGTGCGCCTTGATTCAACAAAGACAGTCTCACCTCTGCTCTATGTCAGTCATGAGGCGAGTGCCGTCGTGCGCCGTATCTATCGTGTACAAGTCCCCACAGTGCAATGCATAGGACATACCGGTTCGCCATTCTTACAATTCTGTCCAAAGAGAGATACGATTCTAGTTGCAATCGAGCGCAAAGAAGATGAGGCCTACTTTGCCGACTTCGTCCATGATGCGCAAGCATATGATCCTAAGAGGAAGGGTTTCCTTCACTTGGCGATAATGGACAATGGAAGTTCTCTCCATCTACCCATGGGTTAGTCTTTCACCATCACCTGGAAGTTCTCGTCGGGATGACTGGCGCAAATACATTCAAAGTGTACTTGTACTGATCGCATTTCAGAGACTGCAGACATACATAGTCGGACGCAACCTGCCATGTACACCACTTTCACGAACCTGAGAACCGTCACTCTCGTCCACCTGCTCTACGCCAAGTCGCGCCAAATGTTCTCCAACATACTGTCAGGCGTTCTTGCGAATAAGGTATCTCAATCGGAGAAAGTTCGTTTCAATCGAGCGTACCCATTATGGTCAAGTAATGCCTCCTATCGTGTCCTCCCCTCCGATCCTCGTTGCATATATCGCCATCTTGAGTTAGTCGACTGTTCATGGGACCCTCGCAGACTTATCGACGCCTGGCGTAGGCTTGAAGCAGCTTCTGGTGTCTTCCCAATTCCAGAAAACAAGATGCGCGTCCTCATCGCGACAAGTGACTGTGATGGAGACCTTGCGACAGCATCCACCACGCAAGCATGTCGCTTCAGACAGCAAGAGGAGGAGTCCTGGGTCAGTCATTGGGAACTAGAAGGTATATATAAGGCATGGTACCCTGAGATGTCTAATCCAGACAGTGAAGAAGATCTGGAGTTCTCAAAGAGCCAAAACGCCATAGGCTTCTGGTCAATACCGCTCGAAGCATTCGGTCCCGTGCCTGAAGTGCCAGATAATAAGCAGCATCGATGGGAAATGACGCGACTGTGCAACTTGTCTGCCCTCCAGTCGCAGATTCAGCTTGGTTTGTTCGATGTGATAGAGTAAAATTGGATCAGGAACCAGCTGTTGAGGAGGAGCTCCAGCTTGGTGAGTGATCTTGCCTTTTCAATGCTAAACTTTTTTTTACAGCCACTTTGGTAATAGACATATATTGGACCTACAGTACCGGTGGTGATTTGCTGTTGAATGCCTACGAAAAATGGGATTTCTCCGACTTGCAGAGACATTGCTTTTTCTGCATTGTACGAGCACCTGTGCAGTAGCTTAGAGATGGTGCTGTTTGTATTAGTTTTAAACGGCCCAACGATAATTGATGATATGCCCTAATGCAATGTCTCATCTAGAATCAGTCCTTAATTTTCCTACCAAGGTCTTAAAGCCTGAGTGTGACTAGATGCGGAAAGTAAGTAGCAGCTGCCGGTGTCAGTGGCTCCTCTGTTCAGCCAAATAACAATTAATTAATTCGCACCACGCATTCCTAGATCGACATGTCGAGCTTCTTAAAGCTCTTATTAGAGGATCGCACTGTTGGTCCTCTCGTTAGTCCCTACGGAGTAGCAATCCCATCTTCGATGATATTCTCTCATCCAGATCCTTCCAACAGTGTATAAATCCTCGACACTAGATACGACAACCCTACAAGCTGAGAATCTTCATCCTCATCAAGCGATACCAGCGTCAAAAACCCCGCCCCACTCGTACCGAACTCCTCCGCCGGCGGGCCTTTCAGCATGAGTTCTAGCTGGGACTGTGTTACCATCGCACACGCTCGAAACCGCGGTGTGCCGAGGAAATCATCCTCTTCTCCACACTCCTTTATCCAGTTCGCAAACTCACTATGCGAATTAGCAGCTATTCTACGCAGAAAGTTGTTCTGCTAATTTACGTGCGTACCTGTCCCGTACTCGCATCATCCAGCACGACTCGGTCATCTTGGACGCACCAGTCAAGACGGTCGAACAGATCCAAACCATTACATTTCTCAGATCGAGGCGCACGCGCGTGTTCAACAAGTCCATGAAGAGCACCCAACCCGAACCAGACTCGTAGAAGCAGCGATAAACGACGAAACCCCATTTGAGGCCTGGGTTTCTGTCGAGGATATCGCGGGTTCGGGCTAGGTTGCCCATATTTCTAGTGAGGAAGTCGTGCAATCGCGGATTGAGGAGATGGGGTGGAAGTTTGTGTTATGTGCCTTTGGCGATGGATTGAGGCGAATGTAGAGATCACAATCTACGCCAAAGCTGAGGTAACAGCATAAGAGCCAGCACCCCATACACATGCATTCATAAGTACACGTCCAACCACTCGAATAAATGTAGAGGAAACGAAACTTGAGGAACTCTCACATCTTGCGCGCCACAGACTATGTATCTCGCTTGACGGTACTGGTGTGGCAACGGCTAACTTTCTCGCTAAACCATCGATCCGTGATCTCAATTGGTCACTTGGTGGAAGAAGAACTTGGTAAATGTGTTGTTCATTGCAATATCGTTAATAACAATAGAAACAAAGAGCTCCCTAGAATACGTGACAGACATTTGCCCTTTGAGATCAATAAGGTTCGAGAACAATCGCTCTCAGTCGATCAATAGCCAATGAAGCCAACAGCCACGGGTACCGGCCATGACCCACAGCATCTGACCGATGTATGACGTGTGCAGATAGGCTATGAAAACAGTTTCACCACTTAAGTGAATCAAAATCATCTTATGTACAAAGTGCTGTGATTGAGATTCTTACCGTTTCCGCATATTAGAGTCTCGAAAGGTCAAGGGGCAAGGTTTTCTACCAGAAGATCATAACCACCTCCCAGGATACTCAGAGTACGTCCGTCCGCACTAGCATGTGCAGAGATGTCCAACGATCTTGCATGTTCCTGAACTGCAGCGATCCCTTCATTGGTCTCTTCCCGGCCAGTCACCATGACCGACTTGATTGCCGGACACCACTTGCCTTTCAGCAGCACTAGGTCACCAAGAAATTCTCCATCAAGACTTGCAAAACGGCAATACTGCAGACTCAGGTGTACCAGCGTCGGTGGGAGATGTCTGATTTTGACGAGCTTCTCGAACTCGATGACCATGTGTGTGAGACTTTCGAAACCTTGAAATGAAGGATATGTGTAGTCGCAATCCTCTAGAGTCTCGGCTTCTTCCAGAAGCTCTGGATCACTCAAATCATAGTAGTGATGGAAGTCCAAGCGAAGTGTTTGCAAGCCTTGCCTGTGCGTACGAATCAATGCCTTGACAAGATCGCGTGGAGTGACCAATGGCTCATAGGCTACATCCCACATCCATTTATAGCGGGATCCATCGGGAACCACGAATTTGAATTCATTCAATTGAGGACACGCCTGTAGCAGGTCGTTCATCTTTGACAACGGTTCAATGCACCAGAATAGTTCTGCAGCTTTGTGTGTCAGCGTGTTGACTGCGCTACATCCATCTGAGATGTCTGGTACGTTGTTCCTGGAAGTGAATATCTCAAACGAGGGGTACCGCATAAGAGGTACATAGTCTGATACATCCACTGGACCATCTTCGTAATGCTTGTCTCTAGCGATGACCGATCAGCTGCGTCTTCGTACAGCTCACATATGTAGAGGCGACCGTGCTACTCACAGATGAAAAGTCTTCAATTTGGACAGAATGGAGAGATCAGCCTGCATCTGGTGAATACAGTGCATCAAAGAACGTGGTGCTTCGATCTGAGCAGTCAAATGAAGGTGCTCAAGGTTTGGCAACCGAGCCAGGACGTGCACAGCAAGTGGGCAGTAACAAAGCTCAGGCTCAATCTCAGACATGTAGCCTCCTATCAAGGTTGAGAGTTCCATGAAGATCGCATCTTGCGCAAGAGCAGGCCATTCGTAGCGTACCCCCCGGTCATTAAACAAGGCCAGCTTTCTGGTCTGTTGAGCCAACGATGGACGTTCAGTCACAGTCCGGAGGAAGAGCTTGATGGTAACCAAGGGATCCAGGTTCGACTCAGATATTCGAACACATTCGTAAAGTGCCGGCTGAGCAACGTTCAGGAGCATCCGTGAGGTATAACATAAATGTAGCAGTGTCTTGACATCGTCATCGTCGCCTGTAGTGAGACATGATGTAATGTAAAGGAGTATCTCGTTGGATAGATGCGTAATTCGGGCCATGTAGGGACGAAATTGGAGGTACAGAATATAGGCATAGGCAGTTCGCACGTCGTTTTAATAGAGATGCTCAGTATGTGTCAACTTCAACTACTTCAGTTGTGCGGCAGTTCGTCTGTGCGCACTGCTACGTCATACATATAATCGTATGACTGGGTAGAGCGTACTTGGCAGCTGGCTTGTCAGACCCACCTATACCAAAGCAGCATCATGCTACACAAGCATTCAGAGGTTGGGAACGACCACAACGGAATTGAGTGGAGTCAACACATGAGCATAAACGTTCTGTTACATACTTCGGTACCATATATGCTGCTCGACCGTATGGAAGGTTCAATACCTGTCATGACCCCACGCGTCCCACATGCACTTCTGAATCAGCGGTCGTTGTACCATGACCATCAGGAGATGTCAACTGGTGCTCACACACGGAGTCAGATGCCATCAAGTATACGCTGAAGTGATTATGTAGATGCATGCATGTGTGACTTACAGTCGACTACAGATGGATGTTGTATAGCACAAGACTTGGAGTAGCGTTACCGCTCAGATCGCAACTGCGCATTGCATCGATTCTCTGCCTTTCAGTGCCAACGTTGAATGGCTTGGGCAATGATGATTCCCCTGCAATTTGAGCGTTTGGAGAGCGTACGCGCTTATCGGAATGCCGCACCATATTTTGGTGATCTCTCCATTCAGACACTTAGCTTCGGAGGGCCCGAACCAAGCACGTGGAGACCAGATGGGAAGGACCCATGCACGACAATAGAACTGTAGCGAGCCAGTCCGTCTCAGATACGCTGTCATGACGTACCGTGTTGGCGACTACAAGAGTTCTACGTTGAGAAGAATTACGGACCCAGATACGCTGATGGTCTCTTCATCCCGCTGAACATGGAGCCATGATTGGAAGAGTCTGTCTACGAGCATCTGAGTCATGGATGTGTGCGACGGGATTCTAGGGCATACGATTCTCGAAGCTTATGGCTTCATTCATCTTGGAGGCACTCGGTCGAATTGGGCCAAACAGAAAACTCCCGTGAATTTATTTGTAGGTCTCAAGCGTTTATTGCTAAGCTGTACCATAAATTCCGCAAAGCTCGATAGTTTCCTCAATTGCGTTAACAACTTTGATCTTTGCGTTTGACCGACAGTGTGGTACTTACTTCATCGAGCCACGATGGGGCCGAAAGGTACCAGCGGTGAAACTTATACTGGAAAGCATGAATCCTGGTACATTCGGGCTTTTTAATGGAGACCTAGCCCACCTTCAACTTGTAGTTCCCTTTCCCAAATCTTTCCCTGCAGATTTCCAAGAGCTTGTCATCATCGATGTATCGATTTTCAATGATTTGTGGGACACAATGGAGCAGCGTGGCGGTTGGAAATGCCGAGGGTGGTAGAGAGTTGGGTGTCTTAGATATGACAGTCATTGTTTGTTTCTGATGCTAAGATCCTGCAAGTCTGGAAGGTGAAGTTTGGTGGAGATGTTGACAAATTGAGGGAAGAGCAGCTATTAAGTAAGCCGAGGTGTGGACTACTGCAGTCAGTCATGCGGACCCATTAGGAAACACTGCCTTGAGGCTGTGGTAAGATAGCCTAGCAAACAGCCTACAAGGCGCGTTGCCTGCCACGTCTGCCGATTTCACTGGCACAGAACCTTTCCGTAGCGACGTCTGACGTTGGGTTTCCTATCCTCAGATAACTAGGGAATCCACCAGACACGAAAAGCCCAAAAAAACTTAAACGTAGCATGATGACCTCAGCAAAAGCAGGTCGTATTTGCATGACTAGAAACTCCCAGGGCGAGAGTTTCGCACTGCTGTCAAATAGTATCAGTATCAGTTCGAGGCGACCACTGACGCAAGCACGAGAATGCAGAAGTGAGGCGATACTTAATCCCTGCTCATTTGTATGTTTGGATTGGGTTGTCGGGCTATCATCGATCAGTGATGGTGCGTTGGCGATGCATGCGTATACAGCTGGCCTAAGCTGCAGGTTTCAAAGCTCTCAGCATCTCGCCGGGGTCATCATTAGGAACCAGGAAAAGCACTCCCGTATCAAATGGCAGGTGATTCAGTCTCATGATAAGGTGATGTTTCAATTGATCGGGTCTGCGGGGTACATGAGGTGACTCTCCTGACGATGATGTCGAGAGGGACGCACAGTACTCAATTCGGGCTAGCTCCGCCTCTCATCCGTCAGCCTTCGCCGCTCCAGCCCACAAGACACAATCATGCAGCAACAAAATTGCCTAGTCCCAGCGAGATTACTGCCTTGTTCGTGTCCGTGGCATATACACTTTGCCGAAGCAACAATGAAGACCTTCGTCATCCGTCTACTCTCGCTCGGCAGCCCTGATCATGGAGGTGTCACGTTACTTTGAGCACAAATTGTTCTATGATTGCAATTCTCTGAGCGTCGAGCACTACGAACAGTCCGAGGAGCGAGTTTTTGAGCCCGCCTCTTCAAGAACTCGCTTGGCTGTCTGCGTTCAACTTCGTAGAGCTGAGACCGAAGTCGGCAATAACGAAGACGTCGTGACTTTACTCAAGGGTGAAGGCTATGCTCAAAGCGAAAGCAGTAAGAAATCTGTCCACAGCCATAGGTGTAGGTTACTGACATCATGTCGATGATGCCATAATCCCCGGCAATACTTCTAGTCCAACGCTGCGTATCACGGAAAGCAACCATGAATCAAACACAAGCCACTTGCATCCATTGGAGAATTTCAAACTAACGACGTTGTCTGGTGATATTGCCAACGAACATGTCGAGGACTTCTCAAAACGCACAAGGGAAGCCTTTCGGGTTTTCTATCTTCGACAGACCATCTCTTTCAGCCGCCTGCACATCACGAAGGCAGGTTTTGAAACGCTGATCCGATGTTGTGATGTTTTCCCTCGCTTCAAAGACCACCTTATTGGATTTGGTAGGAAGAGCAGTGACCCGGAAGTTGGACCCGTTCCCGTAAAATTTCGTCCCTTGTACAGAGATCGAAACAGCGGGTACTGTGGGTTCGGTAGGTTGGTTCCACCAAGGCTTTGATTAGGAGGCTAATGTGTTTCCCATCTTCTTAGAGTGCGCATATATACTACGGTACGTCGAGTACACCAACCGTGGAGGCCGGAAAAGTCCGTGGTCGCTTCGACAATATGGTGTCTATCATCAGCTTGCAATAGGTTCAAGTAAACGCTCGACATGGATTCTTGTCGGAGTTTTGCGACGTATGGAAGACCTCGTCGATCGATACACACGCAGTGCGGGTGACCTAATGGCCGCCAACCCATTTGAACTGCACCTCATTTTCTTGGATACAGTGATTGGGAGCTGGAGGCCGTATCTGATATTCATGACGCAGCAAGTCTCGAGTCTGGTATATCTCCTCGATGTACTTGAAGGATACTCGCTAATCGTGGACAGTCTGACAAAGCTACAGGCGTGTGTATCAGTACTGAAGAGGACGATGAGAACTTTGTGTCCATATCAGTCGAGGATCACCAAGAACTTAAACAAGTCGAGGATCACGTAGCCGATCTTCTTCTGTGTCTAGACTCCACGTCTGACACCTTGACAACTTTCAAAGAGATGTATAGCCAGTACCTCGCTTCACAAGCTGACAGAGCATCATCGCACAGCCTGGACGCGATTGCAATGGCTCTTCGAGAGAAAACGAGAGAGATAATATATACTAGGCGCAAAGTTGAAGCACTGCTGTCCAAGGTTGAAAGCACTCGAACTCTAGTATGGAATCTCTTTATCTACGTCACAAGTCGTCTGCTGATCACGCAACGGTAGATCTCCTCGCTGCTTGAGAGGCAGAGTGGGCATAACATCAACCACCAGATACGAGCACTGCGAGAAGGCAATGTCATCATGCAAGAGATCGCAGAGAAAAACGCAAAAGACTCATCCAGCATGCGAGTGCTGACCATCATCACTATGGTCTACCTACCCTGCACCATCGTCTCCAACTTCTATTCCACACAGTTCGTCACCCAAATCGATACTGTTGGCGCTTCCACACAGATGGGCTATGCAGATAACGCTTGGGTCTTCTTCGCTATCTCCATTCCCTTGACCATCTTCACGTTTCTGGTTTGGTATTCGTGGATCCATGCGGAGTCTGTGCGAAGCTTGGTAGCTGCCCAACTGTTTGCAAAGAAGAAGGGGAAGGCTGGGCTGCCAGTATGACATGCACCGAGTTACTATCATGCAGGACTCGAACCTGCGGGGCGCAGTGGGCAAGTTCAGCCTATCAAGAGTGTAGTTGCCGCTTTCGTGGCTGCAGGACGCTACGTAATGCTACACTCGATGCTCGTGCAGCCAGAGCCTTCCCCACACCTGCTGTTCGAGCTGACAGGCATTGAACAGCTCGTGCACACTCGCATTATGTGCACCCATCGAACCTGACCCAACGAATTACGTCCCGGCTCGCTCTGTGTCTCGATAGCGCTGCTTTCTGCTCGTGTTTATCACCTGCGCCTTGTCGGTAATCGCAACTGCGTTCCGGATTGGTCATTCCCAGATCCAGACAACACCCCGCCTGCATCTCTTCTCGGCAACCCGTCGCTTACACAGCCGCGCTTCTCAAACATCACTCACCGGTCGGTTCACCATGGACACCAATATGAAGCGACCAATGATGCGACTCTTTTGATGAGCAGTGGTAGACAACTGTCGCGGACTGGCCGCCCCACAGGTTCACCACGGGAATGCTGACCATACACAATGGGGGGCTTAGTTACTATGGCTGACAGCAACGAACGGCATTTGATGGGTGTTGGGTTCGCGCGCACCATTCACGACATGGTCGCGGTGGCTTGGTTGCCTGGTTGCCTGCTGTGACTTGTGCCGATCAGAGATAAAGGAACTTACGATTACCCATCTTTCAGGCTGGTCCGAAGTATCCTCATTCGATCCTTGTTCTCAGATCTTTCATACGCGACAAACATCTTTCGTGTCACACTATACACCAAATATTACCACACACCCGCACCGTCAACGTGGTATAATAACAAGGGAACCGAGCGACCAGTAGCGCAGAAAGACGACTATGGTATCGCTAGAGGGAAACAATCTTGAGACTTCCGATCAGGTGGCAGATTACATGGACCAGAACATGGTGGAAACGATGTTCAGAGGCGAAGTACAAAGATTTCTCCCAAAGCTTCACTTCGATATAGCCACTTCAGAGAACGTCATACGCTGCTTGGTCATGAAAGACAAAGAAGTGTATTCCGGGCAGAAGGCTGCCGAAGTCTTCATCAGGAGAATTGTGCTCTCTGGCCGACGAATATTTGCTACATGCGTTTTCAGCGGCATGCCCTTGTCTTGCGTCAAAGCTCTGTTTGAGGACGGACTGAGTGATGAAAGGCCCCCGCTCAAAAGTTCCGACTGTCCAGGGTTAGCAGAGAAGCGCGAGTTCCGCAATACCTTCATTCCGAATCAGAAATTGTTCAATCCGGCATTCTTGAGTCTAGACTCTGAACAAACCTGGAACAATCACGTATCGAAACCCATTGAGTTCAACGAAGACTCAAAGTCGCTTCTGGGTTCGGGGACTTTTGGCAACGTCTACCAGATACAAATAGATCCCAACCAGCACTCACTGCCACTAGTAGGTCTGCGTCCCATCATTAAATGAGGATCTGACATTTGAAGCAGGGGCCAAACAAGGATAGTACGTTCGCGATGAAAGTCACGCAACACGAAGGCACGCGTGAAGTTTCGTTTCACCGTGCAATGGCAAGCATTCCTCCACACCCGCATCTCCTCAGGTGTCTCGCTAGCTTCACCTTCAGCTCAAAATACCACATGATCTACGAGAAGGCCGACAGCGACGTGGAGACTTTCATGAAGAACAACCCTACCGCTAGAGGTCTCTCTGATATGAACTCCACAGACTTCGCCCAGCAACTGTACGGCCTAGCATGTGCACTAGCCGCCATTCACAATCACAGCCCATCATCCAGCCCCCAAAAGGCTGGCCTTTTAAGCGTCCCTGCACCACAACCACAACGAGCTGGTTACATTCACGACATCAAACCCGAGAACCTCCTCGTCTTCACCTACCCCACCCGCACCGGCAGCAAGAAGAAATACTGGTTCTGCTTGTCCGACTTCTCCTGTGCCAAAGTAAACGACTTTGAAGCCTCCGTCAGCGGCAACAACCGCGCGAGCTATAAAACGTCGAGCAAGTCAGGCACGCCGGTGTACCGCGCGCCCGAGTCCGTCGGCAAAGACAAGAAGACCTCCCGCCCTTACGACCTCTGGTCCCTCGGCTGTGTGTATCTCGAGCTGCTCGTGTGGTACCTGGAAGGCTACGAATCGCTATGCACGTTCCGCACCGCGCGCGAGCAGTCCATCAGCCCGGATGGGCGCGAAGATGAAGGGTTCTACTTCAAAGAGAAAGAAAGTGACGACTTTCGCCTTCGGGATGTGGTGTTAAGGAAGATAGATATGGTGCAGATTGCATGCAAAGGCCCGCTGAAAGCTATCGCTGATGCTATTCCCCGGCTTCTCAAGATCGACCCGCACCGCCGACCGACGGCGGAGGCGCTGGTGAAGGAGCTGGCACATATTGGAAGGAGCGAGTTGGGGTCGTTTAATGCAGGGGACAGCCGGCTGGGCGTTGATGCCCCGCGGCTGAGGTCTCGTGTGGTGCCTGTGTATGAGTCTGATTCGGATTCGAGCGTGGATCTGCCGGGCGGGCCGTCGGTAATGGTGCATTTTTCGACTGAGGATTGAGAGGGCGTTTTTCTCAACTGACAATATCTGTGGTTAGCTGTGTAGGATACTATCGTGGTCTTTTGGGAACACTTCCGGAAGCAACACCGCCTGGCTTTTGGAGTATTTCCTTCTCCTCTGTATGGTCGCTGGATCCTTTTCCTGTATATCGTAAAACTTCCCTTGCCTCTATATGTTCCGATGAAATGGACGACAGCGTATTGGCGGTATATTAGTATATGTGTATATATGTATATGCACAGCAAGTCTAAACGAATTTATGGTATCTTCGACAACGAATCCCTCTCCAACTTGCAAACCACACCCAAAAGCAACCCTACATCACCTCTCGCCCCTTCACGCCCAGCCCCGCAACAAGCCCAACAACCCGCCAAACACCACCACCTCATTCCGTCCCGCCCCCGACGTCGCCGTCCCCGTCTCCTTCACCGCACCCCCCGTGCCCGTCCCACTCCCACTCCCACTCGCACTCGCCTCCCCAAGCGGCTTCACATACCCCTCGGCCTCCCAGACACTCGTCCTATTCGTGCCCCCACACGCGCCCTCCCCTCCCCCGGGACACTTCTCCCCACACTCGGCCTGGTCCGCGGCTCTGGTCCCATTATTCCTATCGCCGCAGTAACACCACTCGCCGGCCTTGAGCCCGGCAACGGGGTACTGTATCTCCCAGCAGCGCTGCTTGCACTTGTCGACGGTGATGAGCGGATCCGGGGGCACGAAGCGGAAGTCGAGGATCCACCTCCACTCGGCGGGGGGGATGTCGAAGTCGTCGTTCCAGGTGTCGACGAAGCAGCCCATTTCCTTCCAGCTGGTGGGGGCGGGGATCGGGGCGCGCGTCGAGGTGGAGCGGACGGGGGCGCCGGAGCGGGTGACGGGGATGGAGTAGCCTGCCGAGTTGGTGGTGAGGCTCATCAGCGGGAAGGCGAGTTCGGTGCTGGCGCCGTAGTCGGTGACGGTGAGGGTCGTGGTGGAGTGGAAGACGGCGTCGTCCCACGTCGCGTTGGTGAGCACGCAGTAGCTGCTGTTGCTGGGCCAGGGCGTGCAGTCGAGCCCGACGGATGGGTTCCAGGCGTGGAAGCGCTCCGGGTCGAGGTTGTAGGTGCGGATGACCGAGTCGCAGGTTGTTTCGTTGGCGTTGTGGACGTCCGCGTACTCGATGCAGTCGGGTGCGGTGCGGGGGTCTGGGAAGAAGGTGTAGTGTTGGGCGTGGGTGAGGAGGGGGAGGGAGAGGACGAGGAGCGGGTGGGGACGCGGGAGCGGCATGGTGATGGTGAAGGAGAGTCGTGATGTGCGCGCCGGCACGTGTGTGTGTGTGTGGACAGCCGTGAGTGATGCACGCCTTGAAAGTGTGCAATGGACACCAACAAGTCTCCTTTCGAAGCTTTCAAGGCTCCAGAAGCAACACACACAAGGATGAAAGCGCAAGTGCCATCTGAAAATCCGACGGCACGACCTCAGTCATATATTCCTTCCGTCTGAACCGTCAGGCAACCCACACTCGTGACAACCTTCTTTTCTATCGCCCAAGACCGTTGGCAATTTCTCGTGCTACGGTCGAGAACGGCATGGGGAGCCTGAAGAGGAAGGTGGGAACGTGTGAGCTTACACTGAAGCTAGCGCTGTTGGGTTAGTCGGGTCGAGTTAGGCCAGGGTCCGACCTGACTCGAGGGTGTTTGAGGCTTAGAGGAAGGGCTGGGCAGGCGCGCAGGGCTGTGTGTTGGTGTGTTGAAATTTAGTGCTTAGATGTTTGAAGAATGATATGGCTATGTGTCGTTCGATGCTGGCGCAAAAGTAAATACAGATAGAACTATCGTACAACACCCAACGCCTATGCCCCAAGCCGAACTCGCTCAACGAGTAAACATGTACACCCCTTACTTCTCCAGTCCAGAGCCAATGCCTCACAACCGAACATTAGCCCCGATCTTCCCGCCCTTATACCAGATAGTCTCTCTCCACTGCCCTATCCTCACCCCCACAATTGCAAAGGCGTTGAGCTTCAACTGTCCTCCCAGCGCTTTCTTGATAGCCTCGTAGCCCAGCGATCCGAAGCTCCAGTCCACGGGCAGGCGCGGGCTTTCTGACAGACCAGGCGGCACTGCGAAGGGGAGGTCGTACAGGATCTTGCCTGCCTCGTGACCTTCGTAGAATGCGGTAGCGTTGAGGCTGGTCAGGTACATGGTTGTTGTTTTGAAGGGGGAGAAGAGGGTGAAGAGGGCGGTGGAGGAGAGGATATGCATAGTGGCTGAGCGGATGAAGTGGGTGTTCTTGCCGTCGCTGGGAGGGGCGTCATCACCGTCGTCTGGGTCGTCGGTCGACATGTGTGGTGCGGGAACGGTGATGGGGAATTGGGAAAGTAGGTGGCCGAGGGCAGGCTGAGAGGGGATGGTGCCGTTGTGGGCTTGCATGGTCAGGGACGTGTTGAAGCCTGGACACGTTAGCTGAGACGGAGAGCAAAGTATTGATGTACTCACCAGAAATGAACTGCGACAGCCACTCTGCGCCGACTGCCTTGCCCTTTGCTCCCCCGAAGTTGTAAGGGTCCCACAACACGGTAACGACGGTTCCAGAATTGTTTCCCGGATGAACAGTGCTGTTCTCGACCGTAGCTGACCCAATGAGGGTGCCATTGACAAGAACGTTGATGTTGAAGTATGGAATGGTTGCAGTGTAGTTGGTGGGGTTGGTAAAGTTGGACTTCATCTGGAGGGTGATGGACGTGGGCGACGAGGCGACGATGGCCATGTCGCCGACCTTGAGGTTCAAGCGTTCCATGGGCGATTTGCCGTCGTCAGTGCCGTTGTGGTCTTTGCCGCCGCGGATCGCTGGATCACAGACGTTAGCAACGGCGAGACAGGCAAAACGCAAGGATCACGAACTAGGTCACTAACGTTTGACAGGCACAGTACCCTCGGCGGGGATGCCTCGGATGGCGAGCTTGCCCATGGGCGTGTCGACACCAACGCCGACCACTGCCTTCATGTCCATGTTGATCGGCTTCCCACCGAAGATGAGAGCCTGAACAACCTCGCTGAAGAGGTCATCGTCCTGTATCTCGATGGGCGCCTTCTCGATGTCCGACTGAACTAGCAGAGAGGGGCCTTCCTGGCCATGCCCTTCGATTCTGGTCGAGTTGGCGTGCTGCCACTTGTCGAGCTTCATCTTGCCTAGCAATTTCTTCTTGTAGAAGATATCGGCGTCCGCCTTGATCTGATTGACGTCCAAGGGAAAGTTCATCTCGTTGGGAAGTCCAATGTCGACCTTGACGGTTGCCGAGATGGTGGGGTTCGACTCGGGAGTGCCAGGCTCTGCCCAGGGGCTGGGGAGAGAGAAGTGCATGTTGGCCATGGAGAAGTTCTTGATCATGTTGCCCATCTCCTTGCCGGCGAAAGGTACTGGAACCGTGATGTCCTTGAGCAGGTCACGCGCCCATTTGGGTGTTGCCGGGTCAGGGAACCTGCAGCAGTTGATGTAGATGGTAGCATCCTCTCCCTTCATGTAGTCGCCGATGAAAGCGTCAAGAGGCGACTTTGCTGAGTTGGGGCACACTTCTGTCAACGTGTCTGCGAGCTCCTCAACATGGCCGGTGACGTTGACTTTGAGGTCGGTCTTGGGCCTGACGTGCAGCTCGGGAGTCTCGGCAGTGCCAACCTTGAGGTGCTTGTCGGAAGGCGAGCAGCCATTAATCAACACATCAACAGCAACAGGAGGGACGTCAAGCGAGACAGGAGGGAAGGTGTTCTTGACGAGAATCGACGCATCTGCACCTAACCCCTTACGCCCATGGTCGGCTTCACGCAGGTTGAGCTTGGTGATGTTGTACTTGGGCAGCGCGGGAACGTCGCCGCTGTGAAAGACCATGGACTGCTCAACATTCTGCTTGCCGAGCTTGATGATACCGGAGCGAACAGGGACTTGGGCTTTGCCGCGCAGGCGGATCTGCTTGAGACGGCCCTCGATGTAGTCGTGCGCAACGCTGCGAATGCCTTCGGGCGAGCCCGGCTCTACGATAGCCAGCAGAGAGATGTGCGTGGTGTGGCCGTTGCGGATGTTGACCTTGACTCCGGGGATCTTGGCCGTGCCAACCAAGACGTCACCGTACTCGGGCAGATAGACCTCGGCGTCCATTGGGCCAGTCTCAGCTTCCCTGGCGAACCAGGTACCCAGGCGGCCGATGTTGCGCACGCTCTGCTTCTTGACCTTGGAGGCATCCATGGTGAAATCGCCCTCGATCTGAATGCGTGCGCCATGGTCGGTCAGGCCGTCGAGGGCCAGCTTGGTGGGCTTGAAGTCGGCGGCCTGCATGGCGTACTCCTCGATGCCCTCGCTGGCCAGGAAGCCGAACATGATGCCTATTACGACTAGACAGAGTATAACGAGAGCGAGTATGCTGGGCCATCTCCGCTTCCAGGCGGGCGTCTTGCCACTGGCCGAGGAGGCGCTGAGGGAGCGCAGCAGGCGGGTCTGGGCGGGTGAGCGCTCTTCGTCATCGCCATGGTCGGCGCGCTGGTCGTTGATGAGCAGCGGCGTCTCTTCTGTGGTGCGACTCGAGGTCTGGGAGCGCTGCGAGCGCGAGGAGCGGGTCGACTTCTGCGAGGTCGGGCGCGAGCTAGGCGTACGGGTGGAGCCCCACGGGCCGTCGGGTGTGTCCATGGTGGAGGTGGTGGCGAGATGGAGAGAGGGAGGATCTAGGTGGGCATTGGAAGGTGGGCTGGCCGTGGTAGGGGGGAGCCAGATGTGCCTGGCGCGGCGTGAATGCGAGTGAGGTGTGGATGTGGGTGTGGATGTGGATGAGGTGCTCGGCGGCCGGCGCAGTCATGACGCCTGTCGTTCGCGGCTCCTCCCCAGAACACGCCAATGAGCGGCAGGCACAGGCACAGCGGGCTTGCTTATCGTGCGCTGGGCTGCATCGAGGCTAGGGCCAGAGCTACCCCAGATT
Organism: Didymellaceae sp. YAFEF048; assembly: GCA_032595095.1. Classification (NCBI taxonomy): domain Eukaryota; kingdom Fungi; phylum Ascomycota; class Dothideomycetes; order Pleosporales; family Didymellaceae; species Didymellaceae sp. YAFEF048. The sequence goes on along the minus strand of JAVISA010000012.1, from coordinate 410,233 downwards.
TTACGACTCTGGTGACTGGGCCCGACTCCACCAGAAAATCTACACGCAGTGACACACAGACAGGGCGCGTGGTGATGACTCTGCCTCCAGCCACGACCCCCCCTATAAACCTCCCGTCCCCTTGAAGCTCCCATTCCCACACGTGAAGCTCCCAAGCATCCCCCAATTGGCCCTCCATGTACGCCCTCCGCAGCGCCCAAGCGGCGCGCAGTCTGAGCAACCCGCTCCGGTCTCGCAGCTACAGCCTATCGACGTACATTCCCTCATCGAACACGCAGACGTCGCCCTTTGCGCCGCGCCACCTGCTATCCATCGCCGACCTCACCCCCGCCGAGCTCACCACACTCGTCCGCAATGCCGACGCGCACAAGCAGAGTATCAAGTCGACGGGCGAGGTGCCGCTCAGCCTGCGCCAGTCGCTCGCCGGCCGCACCGTCGCCATGACCTTTAGCAAGCGCAGCACCCGCACGCGCGTGTCCACCGAAGGCGCCATCTCTGCCCTCGGCGCCTCGCCCATGTTCCTGGGCAAGGAGGACATCCAGCTCGGCGTGCGTTCCCTCATCCCCAACCGTCACCCCCCCCCCCCCAGCTGTCCGCCCTCTGCTCCTACTAACGCACCCACCCACCAGGTCAATGAGTCCCTCTACGACACCTCTCTCGTCCTCTCCTCCATGACCTCCGCCATCGTCGCCCGCGTCGGCCCCCACAGCGACGTCGCCGACCTCGCCAAGCACTCGTCCGTACCCGTCATCAACGCCCTCTCCGACCTCTACCACCCCATGCAGATCATCGCGGACCTGCTCACCATCAGCGAGTCGCACCCGTCCACCTCTACGATCTCGCTGGGCCTCGAAGGGCTCAAGGTGGCCTGGATCGGCGACGCCAACAACGTGCTCTTCGACCTGGCCATCGGCTGCGTCAAGCTCGGCATCGACATCTCCGTCGCAACCCCCGCCGGCTACTCCATCCCCCAGCCCATGCGCGACGTCATCTCCCACGCCGCCGCCACCTCGCCCCACGCCGGCAAGCTCCTCGAAACCACCTCCCCCGAGGAAGCTGCCCACGCCGCCGACATCCTCGTCACCGACACCTGGGTCTCCATGGGCCAGGAGGAAGAGTCCGCCAAGCGCCTCAAAGCCTTTGCCGGCTTCCAGATCACCTCCGACCTGGCCAAGCGCGCCGGCGCAAAGGACAAGTGGGAGTTTATGCACTGTCTGCCCCGGCACCCAGAGGAGGTCAGCGACGAGGTCTTCTACGGCCCGCGCAGCGTCGTCTTCCGCGAGGCGGAGAACAGGCTGTGGAGTGCGCTGGCAGTGCTGGAGGCGTTTGTCGTCAACAAGGGGAGGATCGAGTGACTGGATCCGTGGTTTGAATGAATGATGCAAGGGATTCAATCAACATGCTTGGAGGGAGGGAGAGTTGTTAGAGCTAATCCAAGAACGAAGGAATTAAATCAACATGCTTGGAGGGAGAGTGTTCAGAGCCAATTCAAGAATGAGAGTGGGTACATCCACACACACACGCGCTTCCATTATGATACCAACATGTCTGTCTGTCCGTCTACGCACGCATTTATGATGGCGTCCACGGCACACGCGTCCCCTCACTCGTCTTCTTGCTCGCCCCCTTCTCCTTGACCCCTGCACCGCCCTCCTCGCGCACATCATCCGCAACCTCTTTGTCCAACTTGCCCTCCAACTTCTCCCCCAACTGCCCCTCCGATGTGTCGTGCCCCTCCCGCTTCCTCTCCCCCAACCCCTCCACCCCCTTCCCCCACGCGCCCGCCTTCCTCCCCCACTGCGCAACACCCCACGCATGCGCCTCGCTGAACTTGGGCGGCGGATCCGCCGTCGTCCTGAACGGGGACGCTCCATGGCGGAACATGGCGTCCATTTCCTTGTCCGAGAAGACGTCGTTATCCTTGGGTACGTTGGGGTCCGTCTGCGTGAACAGCGGGGATGCAGGGCGCGCGGGCTTGGTCCTGTCGACGGGGTGTGTCTCGCTGGTGAGTCTGACGTCGGTCTCGGTCTCGGTCTCGGTCTGGCGGTCGGGGAGGATGGCCGTGTTTGGCGGGACTCTGCTTGTTGCGACGGACCCTCCTTGGTCCTGAGGGGATAGGGAGGCGCGCTCCCAGTGCCTGCTCTCCCTGCTCAGCGGCCGCCACCAGCCCTGACTCGCTACGTCGCCTGCAGCAACACCACCATCGTTGGAGGAAGGCGCTACCGCGCTCCTCGCCCACCACCGCGCACTGCACATCTCCCAGATCCGGCTCTGCGCCCGCTTGACCGCAAACACCTCGTCTTCGCCCGTCAGACCCCGCAGGTTGGCAAAGTTGGGCTTCTTGGCGTCCGCCTCCCCAGCCAAGGATGCCCGCACCGCCGCTTCCTCGTCGCCATAGTCCGACTCCGAGAGCCCTGCGGCGCGGCGGGCACGGTTGGGCGGGTCGTCTTCGAGCGCGTCGTCGGGCATGGGGCGGGTGTTTGTGCCGTACGAGGAGATGTTGGGACGGAAGGGGGAGGTGAGGTCTTGGTGGATTTCCGAGTAGGTTTCAGGGTAGACGGCATCGTCGACGAGCTCTTCTGCTGCGCCGTCGGAGGTGGTGGTGGTGGGCGCGGGGAAGAAGGTCGAGTCGGGGTCGGCGGTAGCGGTGATGAGCAGCCGGCAGCGTGCTTCGTACAGTGCGTCGAGGAGCGTGATCATCCGCCGGGCTTCGTGCTTGCGCTGGAAGGTGAGAATGGGGACATCGGTTAGGATGAAGGTGTGGTAGGTGGATGCGAGCGAGACGTAGTCGGCTGGGCCGAGGATGGCGCCGCAGAGCTCGTCGAAGGTGAAGAAGGCGACGCCGTTGTGTTGCGCGGGGATGTCGACACGGCGGCCGTAGACGGTTAGGGTGGCGGGTGTCCATGGGACGGGATAAGCGTGGGAAGTTGCCCGTTCGATGAGGGCGTTGAAGGATTCGGCGAAGTTGGTCATTTCTTCGACAGTGGAGGGTTGGATGAGGTAGTTTTTCGGAAGTGTGACTTCGCTGGTCCATGTATTGTCTGTCGATTCGGTTTCGGCTGCGGTACCAGTTGGCAGACCTGCAGATGTGACAGAGATGTCGTTCGAAACAGCCTTTGGTGCACGCGCTCCCCCATCCTCTTCAATCTCAAGTTTTCGATAATCCTTCTTACCCTCCATCTCCCAGATCTCACATCTCGCCTTCAAGAGCTCGAGGAATTTGAAGAACTCGCCTTTCTGACCGGCACCGTCATTCCTCGCACGGAACCCAGGCACACGGTTTGCCCATCCAAGCTTGCTGAAAGCACCTCCTGGCGCCGGTCTGGCGAACTCGACACCTGCAGCCTTAGCCAGCTCATCGGGCATGCGGTTGCTGGTCGCTATCAGAACGCCTCCAAGCTGGAAGAAGCTTGTCATTAGATTCGACAGGATCTTACTCGCTACACGGTCAGGGAATTGGAATTCATCGAGGAAGAGGATCGGGCTTGTTTCGATAAGATCCCTCGCCACGAGCAGCAGCGAATACTCTTCTTGTCCATCAGCACTCCTCGTAAGCGAACGAGACTTTCGCAGGTGCTCCAGGCGTGAGATGGTATGAAGCATAAACGTGTCAAAGTGCCAACGCTTCTTCTTGCGGTTCGGTAAACTCTCCTGAAACAGGTCAATGAGCATCGACTTCCCAGTGCCGACTTCGCCGTGCAACATGAGACCCTTTGGGCTTTGCAGAGCCATGGCTTGATCGTGGTCAGTCAGAACGCGTGTCAGTGCACGAGAATCACGCTGCTCTTTCTGGTTGACAAGGGTCTTCCATATCCAGCTCCGATCAAAGCTGCCCAGCTCGGTGGCAGCTGTGCCTGGTGGTGGCGGGACATCCTGGCCAGCATTGACGGCTCTTGTTAATTGATTGAGCCGCTTGGAGTACTCTATACTCGGCTCATAATCTATGAGTTGGTCATAAAGGTTCTGTAGATGTACTGTCTGTTCAGTCAGTTCATACAACTTGTCTTGGCAAGTGCCAAATGGTAGACGTCATACAGGCTAAGCGATGCTGTCCAGGATCAGGTCGAATTTGTTGCGTAGCTATGAGACTCCTGTAGAGAACCAGGGGGTTCGTGATTGTGAGATTTGATCCATTGGGAGGCATTGGAGAGACATTGGAGAAGGAAGCATGATGCTAGAGACGTGCAAAGGTGCAGGGTGACATGTGTGGTTCTAGTCCTGATTTGGACGTTAGCGCGTTCGATCTGATAATCGACAGCGGACCTCGGGAAGATGAAGCTTGACAGATCCAATAAATGAGACATGAAATGCAATTGTTGCTCCTTGATGAGGATGGAAGTCTACACGCCAAACGCCGCCTCATGCTGGTACTGGTATATGGTATCATAATCGTGAACAACAAGAGCTTAGATGTTAGCAACGCCGGGCACCCAAGCTTCTGCAATTCGCTTGACTTCTTGGACGAAGCTGCGGCTCGTGATTTGGGTCGAGCCAATCTTCTGCCCAGCATTTGCGGTGACAGGCGAATGATCATCTGGCGTGTAGAACGGATTCCGCAGCAGCTTGATGTATGCTGTCTGCAATGCTCTGAAAGCCTGATGGGTGTAAAGGTCAGGACTATTGGGACACAATATCAGAAAGCAAGGGCTTACAGGTTTCAAGTCTGCATCTCGTAGTCCCACCGCTGTTGCTGCCTTGCTATCCAGTGCAGTAGCTGGCCGCCCCTCCATGTCAACCACAACGACGATCTTGACGCCGGTGTTGGTCAACCACCCATACATAGCCAGTCTCTCATCAACTGCTTGAAGAAGGCCGAAGTCCTGGTCTGCAGTCTTGTAGGGCAAGCGAGCTTCGAAGATATCCAGGCATGATGAAAGCAGGAACTGGAATTCCAGAGGCGCTCTTTCTTCTGCAGGGAAGAGCGAGATGTGCAATGGGTTGTTCTGAAAATTCGGTCAGCTGCATGCCATACCGGAAGCATCATGGCTGTGATCAAGCGCTCTCAAGATGCCACCTCGTCAGGTCACCCCCTGGAAGCTATACGTACGTGCTTGCCGATAAAGCCAATGCAGCAGATTGAAGGCACCCGGCTCGTCATAGCTTCAATCTGGACTTTGACAATCGAGCAATCCGGTGGCTGTTGTTTGGACCCTAGGAATATCACGGGTTTGATGATGCAGTCTCGCCGGGGTAGACCGAAAGGGTGATGGTGATGAGCCCTACGGCCCACCGACCTATCAGATGGCCGATGACAAGCGTTAGCTAATCGACGCTTTTTAGCGCACGGGCGATTGTCATTGACTTCATCGCGACTGCCCTCCCCAAACGCCACCCCACGCCCGCCTCTCCACTCCACCCTCCCACCGGACACGCTCCTTCCTACCCGTCGCCAAAATGCTGTCGACAACACGGTACGGGGCCTCAATGGCTCTGCGAGGTGAGTCGCCGCCGCCGCGAAGCTGCTGTCGGCTGGAGCTAATTTCTGGCCAGCCAAACCCTCCACCGCCCTGATGCCCTTCCGCGCCGGAAGCGCTGCGTTCCTTTCGTCCAGCTCCTCCAACAATGCGACGACGATGAAGACCCCCGCCACTATCCCTGGCAACCCCGGAACACCGCCCCCGATGAAGCAGGCGCGCCGCGAAGTGCCATTGCCCAGCCAGGAGGGAAAGAAGGGTGCTATGCAATACGCGCTGTATGTGCTATCTCCGCGAGAAAGTGCTGGATGAGATTGTGGTGAGAGCCGAGGCTAACATGTCGGGGCAGGACCACTCTTGATCAAGTCGCCAACTGGGCGCGTCAGAGCTCCCTCTGGCCCATGACCTTCGGTCTCGCTTGCTGCGCCGTCGAAATGATGCACTTGTCTACTCCACGTTACGATCAGGATCGCCTCGGTATCATTTTCCGTGCCTCGCCACGTCAGTCCGATGTCATGATTGTTGCCGGAACCCTCACAAACAAGATGGCGCCTGCTCTGCGACAGGTTTACGATCAGATGCCCGACCCCCGCTGGGTCATTTCCATGGGCAGCTGCGCAAACGGAGGAGGATACTACCACTACAGCTACTCGGTTACAAGGGGTTGTGACAGGATTGTGCCTGTCGATATTTACGTCCCTGGATGCCCGCCCACCGCTGAGGCGCTCATGTACGGAATCTTCCAGCTGCAGAAGAAGATGAGGCACACCAAGATCACAAGGATGTGGTACAGGAAGTAGATTATAGCATTTGCTTGGGCGGAAACCGGGAAGTTATTTTGCATGCGGGCCAGAGCCATCAGTTTCTTTTGTCTGTACAAATCAAATTCAGTACAACACATATCATCGCGTCTACCACCCAGCAATGGAATATGGTTTCGATGTCTTGGTCTAGTCTAACGGTCGTCTATATGCCCGTATGTGATGTGCCTTCTATGCTGACTATGTCACAACTGCTCTATGCCAACTCTCCTAGCCCGAACATCTTAATAGAGTTGTTCCACGCTGCATCGCACACCTCCTCCACGGTAATGTCCTTGATCTGCGCAATAGCATACGCCACATGCGGGATAGTAGCTGGCTCGTTGCGCCCCTTGACCATGGAACCCTTGACGAACTTCTCCTTCTTGACAGCCTTTGGCAGAGGAGGGGCATCTTTGAGGTACTTGGCCGATGCATGACTAGGTCGCATCTCACACTGTATCGTATTAGCCCAAGAATCTGCTTGTCAAATCTTCTACATACCCATGGCCCATCCGTCTCAATCTGCAACCGCTCAAGCGGTATCTGCCTGACAACATCAATATTTTCATCCGCTACACACGATATTAGCCAATCGATTCATAGCACTGCAGGCAGCCAGCCAACTCACTCTTCATACTGCACCCATTCACCCCGATATCAAACCCCATATCCACCAACCTCTGCATCTCCTCCACCGTCCCCGTGAAACTATGCACCAACCCCCTTTTCGGCAACTGCTCCAACCTCCCCTTCAACAACCTCTCGAAATCCTCGCTCGCGGCTCTCGAATGCAGAAACAGCGGGAGCTGCACCTCCACCGCGATGTCCAACTGCGCCTCAAAATACTTCAGCTGCTGCTCCTTGGGCGTGAGAAACAACCTATCATAATCGAGTCCAAATTCCCCAAACGCAACCGCATGCCCCTCCTTCTTCGCCTCCACGGCCAGCTCCCTCAGCGCATCGAGGAGCTTGGCAGGGCCGCCGGGAAACTCGTCGAACTGCTTTGCAGAGCAAGGGTGGACGCCGATGGTGGCGTAGCAGAGGCCTGGGTGCGCTTTGGAGATTTCAATGGCCTGTTTGGACTCGGCGAGGTCGGAACCCGTGACCATGAATTTTTTGCAGCCCGCGGACAAGGCGCGCTGGATAATGTCTTCGAAGTCGTCTTCGTGGCGCTGCTTGTCGTGGTAGATCCCGCGGAAGATGGGATCTGTGAAGTTGATGCCGATCTGGGGGTGGGTGAGTGGGAGTGGTGTGGGGTTGGTTGGATGGGGCACTGACATCGATGTACCGTAGCTTGCTCGTTTCTTCAGACATTGTCGTAGATTTGAAACGTTTAGTTGTGCTGGGGGATAGTGGTTCTTGGATATGTTAGCACTTATATTTGATATGGAGGCAAAGCTATAAGGGCGGTGGGCCATACTTGAAAAGTTGCTACCTGGCTTCTCGGATGGCGCAATTGAAGCAAAGGGCGACGCGCTCACTGACTTTAAATCTAAGCTCGGCAGAATATTACGAGCTCTTTGTACACGCAGTACCCTTGACAACATCAGTTTTGGTTGAAGTTTTGCGTTCACTGCGTCATGTTCGAAATGGAAGGCGATGGGCCACTAAACCTAACGGGGTCTAGGCTCAGCCTCTCACGGAAACCGCGGTAGACACCGAGATCTATCGACTACCATCACTAGGCTCACAATCCCGCCGCGCAGCCCTTGTTCAACATTTAAATACTCAGGTCTCTGTTGTGGATCACGATCTTACTCCACTCCTGGTCTTTCTGCGCACGTCACCTTCATCTCTGGAACAGATCGAAGTCTCATTGTAACAACGCAGAGCGTCACGCTCGCGCATCGACTTCCGTCATGTCGAAAGCACCGTTTGAAAACACTTGGTACCATCGGAAGGTAGCAGAAAATGCGACTAAGCCTTGCAATATATGTTTCAAGCCCACATCAAGTGTGCTGATCACCCCCAACAACAAGGTATGGCAACGAAGAGTGACTACACGCAAGGTAGCTTATATAGAGCCAGGACTTCTTCTACGTGTGCATTGGCCATTTGTCTGACCGAGGCTTCTGCCAGCTCGATGCTGAGGAGGCTGCAGGGATAGCCGAGCGCAAGAAGAAAGAGGACATGGATCGTGAGATAGAGTTGGTGAAGAAAGAGTACGAGGAGAAGCAGAGGCTGAAGAAGGAAAAGCGGAAGGGGAAAGACAAAGATAAGGATAAAGAGACGAAAGACGTCGAAGCTGAGCAGGACAAGAAAGACGAGAAGGAAAAAGATGATAAAGTAATGATCTTAGCCAGTATTGCATAGGGGAAGCTAACAGCGATTCAGATCAAAGAACTCTCCAAGTCGAGCGATGCTGCTTCGAGCGAGCCGACTGCTCGGATCTATCATCTCACAAAGTAAGCATCTACGCACCCGCATCAGGAAGTATGAGCAGAAGAAGACTATAGGCTCACAACCGCGACAGGAGTTTCTACCAGATGCGCCTCGACAAACTGCGCAACGCCGAAATCGCAAAGCGCAACCGGGAACGCCTCCAGAACCCAGCCAACTTCCCCTCTGTCCCCAAGAACCTACCCTAAACCTGTGTATCAATCCTAGCCTAGCCTATCCATCTCGCATGTAACCCTTGCGCAATCACACCTGCACCCCAACCTCCCCATCCATGAACCCTTCGGTTTCTTACCAGCAGATCTGGCATAGCAACGCACCGAACAACCAAAACATGTACGATGTACGATACGTGACTGCTGACTGCAGTTAGCTTTAGCTTCTGATCCTCCGCTGAAAGCGACGCAGTCAGCAAGTAGCGGCCGAGCGAGAGGCCGTAAGGAAGCGCGGGAGAGGGGTCTTTGGGCGTGTATCATGTGGCACAGCTGCAGATCATGCGAGAGATCTTGTCATCACGACTGCAGTCAGTCAGTCAGTCAGCTCTAGAGCGGCAGAGAGGGGGACTCGATATTTCATTCGATTGCTGCAAGAAATCGCGAGATGGGAGTTTAATTGAGGCAGAACATGCGAGAAAGGTTTACAACGTCGAGCGATTCATCCAATAGATCTTTTTTGCCCTTTCCAAATGCGTAAGATGCTGTACATAATCTACCGACGGACGTCCTGCCGTTGGTCTGCGCCCAATCAGCGACAGCTGGGTAGATTACACATCGTCCCGCATTCTCAGCGGTGGGACTCTTCGCAGTTTCCCGTGTCTCGTCGTGAAGGATTCCATCAGGCACTCCTTCAGGCGTCCCTCGACGACCTGCCAGCCTGACTCGGTGCACCTCCGTAGCGCGGGCTCCCGCTCTTCTCCACGACTCGCACGGCCTTGTTCACCGGTTGCTTGACCCACGGAGTCTTCCTTCCGTTGGTCGTAGGAGCGGACTGGGTACTATACAATTCCAACATCAGATCGCGTTTCTCATTTTCTCTCCCGCTTCCACCTTCCCCAACTCGTGAAGTCATGCATTTCGTCTACGCCGATGCATGTTCTTGTCAGCCCCCACCTGCCGGATTCCGAATCTCACTACCAACCCCCCCATCTGACTGACTGTCTGATGTGTTCATGCCTGCCTACCTACCAATCTACCAATCTATTGTTTCCACCCCCGCTCCTCCCCCGCTGGGCGGGGCCCGGTCACAGCTCGATGCTTGAATAGGAATATCCACTCCCGCAAGGAGGCATCGATCGTGCTGCGTTTTTCTTCCTTGGCCTGCATGTATGTATGCTTGCATATTGCTGTGGCCCGGCAACGGCCGGCCGCGCATCGCAGTCCAGACGCAAATGTCCCATGCACATGCATCCTGAGCATTTGCTTCTTAGGGACGATGCTGGTCGTGTGAAGCTGTAAGAGAGACTCGGAATTGTCTACCTAGCATCGGAGTTGACGAGTTGCTGACGATGCCAAGGGAATTGCTGTGATGCTCGTATGTCGTGCATGAGGTGAAAGCAGCCGATGTCGCGGGATGAATGCACTTGTTGCTCGATTGGTGATGTGTATGCTTAGCAGTAATGTCACTGTCGCGCTGGTCCAGGCTTCGATTCGTGGGTATGCGCGTTGCGGCATGTTCGCGCAAGGTCAGGATATCGGTGCGGGCGTCTGCATGCATTAAGTGTAATTTCGTGCTGTAGGTAGGACGCTTCTACTGGACTCTCTCCGCGTGTTACTTGGTATGGTAGCACCGTAACGTTCGCGACACCATTGCACAGCAACGTAATAGCGGTTTGGCGTAATTATCACTGTCCTTTCGCTATTTATAGGTGGGTGGCTGTTTTCGCATTACACAAGCGGTGTCCTCATTGGTGCTGCCGTTGTCTTGTGAATTTTGACTTGCACAACCCTTGGGAGGCGTTGCTGACACTGTGATTAGACATGCTTAAATACACCTCTTGTAATTGGCATTGCTATCGCTATTGGTAGTCTTCATCCCAGCCTCTTCACCGCAATCTATACCGATGATCTGTTCAGACAGTCTGGCCTGCTCGGCTTTCAGGTGTGTGGCACCCTCATGCCACGCATGCCTTTGGTTACAAGGGCAACCTCTTCAACGCTCAGTAAATGCATTGCTCTCGTGGAGGAACCTGAATTGGCAGGTGAGCCAAAGTATGGAAGACTGACTGACAGGCGAAAAACGTTGTGGTGTGAATGGGAACAACACCTGTGGCGAGATGATATGAATTGTTGATTGTATGTCAATAACTCCAGCTAGCCATGCGATTGTCATGGCAGGCAAAGTCTTGGACGAAAGAAACGCCTTGAAAATGCTCCAGTCGAAGATGAGTTTCTGCGGGACATAATGCTGTCATGTAAATCGTGGAAAAGGCGTCGACTAATGCAATCTTCGCCTCAAACGCCCCAGGAACATGCGTCTAGAAAACGATCCAGATGCGGAAACGTATGCAATGATCAACCTGTGGCGATGGATTTGGCGCTGACAGTCACTAAAATTGTGACGTACTCCTCGACCGCAGCCACGCTGAAATATGATAACGATGATGAGCTGCTAAACCGAAATGTTGGAAGTCTCCTCTAGAGAGCTTCAGTCGAAGCTTCAAGACTCATTGTGCGCTTCGTTGATAACTCCTGGCTTTGCCGAAAGAGGAGAAAGTGAAGGACCAGATATCGAGCCCACGGAGCCCACTCGCTCTTGAGGTAGGGGCTCATCCCTCATACACGCATTCTCAAGCATGTTGGTCCATTTTCCGCTTGTGCCCGCGTGACTGTGCTTCAAATGCTGCCGGAAATGATCTGCACGGAAGAACTTCTTCGCTTGATTGCATTCGCCGAATTTGTGGGCGTGATTCAGATGCTCTGCTCTAGCATCCCAGTTCGGAGGGTTGGGGAATTCTTCGCCGCAGAAACCACACAGATCGGCTGCAGTTGGACGGGTAGGATTGGAATGGAACGCAGCATGAACGCCAGCAAGCGCAGCACAGGACCACGAATGTCGTCGCAGATGCAGAGAATTTTGATGGCGTTCAGCCTCATTTTTGTTTTTGAACCGATTCGGGCAATATTGACAAATGTACTGCTTCTCTAGCTCGTGTGATCTGTGCTTCAAAGTCAGCGCATGGTTGCAGGAGGCGGGCAGATTGGCGGTGGGGAAGCACGGATGCCACTTACCGCAACTCTTCTTCGCTGTCGAATTTTTTGGGCTTCTTGGGACAGCATTCGCAGATGTATGCGCCAGGTAAACGATTGGCCATTGAATTTTGTCGCGAATGGATAGAGCTCTCATTTGAAAGTCTTCTGACTTGAGATGGATGTTCGGACTCTGAGTAGCCTCGTTGGTGCTGTGGTCTTGATAGAGAGCCGCGGGGGCTAGGATTTAGCGATCTGCTAGCGGCATATGGAGAGACAGGGCCAAGCTCTGTCGGCCCCGAAGGCGATAATGCGCTGGGCGACAAACGCTGGTCGCCACCGTAATTGGTCATGCTGCTCGCCGCTGTTGAAAATCCAAGGGAGGAACCGACTGAGCCAGTGCGAGGACCGGAAGATGAGACCGAGGACAGGGATCCGTGATGCATTTGAAAGCGAGACGCCGGAGTACTGCGGTTGACGAGCATCTGCGCTGAGCGCCGATGATACAAATCAGGGTTTCCACTCGTAGTAGGTCGGTCGTCTCGTACAGCCTCTGGAGGAGGGGACGAGGCGCGTCGTTTGAGGCCACCCTTTTGCTGTATTTGATACTCGTCAGGCCCTGTAGCACTGCGATCATCAATATTCAGGTTGCGCATGCCATTCTCCTCCATCCCACTGAATTCGGTATCAGAGAAGAAGCTGTGGTCGTAACTGCCACGGTGGAGTGGCAGAGGTTCGTCCAGCGGACCTGGCGTCGAGATACTGCCAAAACGACCCCTCTGTACATCCGACCCGTCAAACACTGGACTGCGGAAGCCGGTATACCCTGGAGAGATCGCGCCAGACTGTGGCCACTTGGTCGCAGGAGAATCGGGATGTAACCGGTCGGGTACGGATAGAGGCTTCAGTTGCTGCCCGTTCAGCTTGTGCACAGGAGCATCCGCAGGTGAGTCCTGAACACTGCTGGACAAAGGTGGCGCAGTTGTTCTTGTGGGAGTGTTGGGGCCACCGATCTTGGAGAGCAGCGATTTGTCGTATGCTTGTGATGAATGGTCAAGTGCCTTCTGGCCAAGCTGACGCTCACTTGTGAATCTGTGGCTCATCGCTGTGGTCAGTCGATATGCAGGGTAGGGTATACATTGTATACAAGCACACCAGGTGGACTGGGCACAAAGGTAGTTATGGGTGAGGGATAGGGTGTCCCACGCTACGCGGAGGCCAGCGCGGTTGGTAGCAATTGTCGATTGATTGGCAAGCGGAGGACATGAAGGAAAGGACAGGGAACATATGAAGAGGAGGAATTTCTCACCTGTGGTTGCCGAGCGACGGCCGAGTCTTGCCGCTGCGATCCTCGTCACTGTTGTGCTCTCTACTTCCCTCAGAGCTCATGTCGTCGAGAGACCGTGAAATGGAGGACTCGCGAGCATTGAAAAGATGGTCGGCCGACAGGTCCCGCGGATGATGCACCTGGCCGCTGCCAGATCCACCGTATAAGCTCGAGCCAGGCCTGACTGTCGCGAGCCGATTTCCGCCAAAGCCGTTTTCTTTGGGATCGTTTGTGTTACCCCATTGCCATCCGGGATCAGACTGCCCGGCCTTGAGGTCCTCAATGTGACGTGGAGGAGGCAAGGGCGGCGGCACGGCTTCGCGTGCGTTTGGAATGGCCATGGCGACCGCAGGGCTTGGATGAGAGGGTCGGTAGCGTGATGATTCATATACCCGAATGCTTGGGGTCGACGACATGGTCGTGCGCACTACCGTCTCCTAGCGGACGATGATGTCGCTGCGGGCCGCCACTGAAGGGCAGCTGAAGCGTGCCCTCGCAGCAGACGCGCCGCAACTGTGGCGAGCGCTGCAAGCAGAGGGTGAGGGTAATGCTCGTTACTGGATAAGCAGTGGACGTGGCGGAGCGCGCAAGCTAACAAGTAGTTAGCCGGAGCACGGGACCACCGAGACAAGTGAATAATTCAGCTCCTGCTGCTGCGCGACGTGCAGCGCAATAAAGTGCGGCTCAGCGTCAGATCAATACAGGACGTACCTTCTTCGGAGGTACGCGTCGAGGGGCTGACCGGTCGGCGAGGCTGGCAGGGCGGACAGCGTTTGTCTACCTAGCGCCTCCTTGAACCGTAGCTGTAGCTCGTAGGGCTGAACAGGAGCTGGTCATAGGACCAATGCCGATTGTACTGCTCTACTTTACTTGCAAGCCTCAAGTCGTGATCATGGTACCACGGCAGCCCTTAGACACAATGCTTCAGTCCAGCGTTGCGCAGGAAACACGCTCTAGCGAGACGACGAGTGGGGAAACGAAAGGGAGAGCGCAGGCATCGGCGATATAGGCACAAGATCTGGCCTTGAAAGGAGGCCGAGGCCGTTAGATGCAATGGAATGGCAGCAACGCAATGCAATCGCAGCGAGCAGAAAAGCAGAATACTGGGGACTGCTCAGCATTAACCAGACTGTCTTGTCGGTGCCATTATCGCTGATTGGACATAATTGGCAAGGAATCGGCGCTGTGGAGCTCTCGACAAGGATGGATGCCCTTATTCGACACCATGCCTTTGGGGCTTGTTTTCGAGAAGTCTGCCGAAGGCCCAGGGCTGCCACCTCCGAAGGCCGCACCACACCAATACTGGCTCGTACTGGCGCCGGCGTCACAGCTCCGTTCGTTGCGGTGCTTCCTTCGCGCTGCCTTCTCAGGACTCCGTCACCCTCGAACAGACAGGATGACAGCGGGCACAGGTGTTCCCAGCGGCGTGGTTCACAGCTCACTCAGACGAAGAGCCTTGGCTGCAGTGGTGACTGCCTTCCGCCCGTTGTTGGCAATCCTATGTGATCGGCCTTTCTCAACGGTGACGGATGGGCGGCTTGGAGGCTTGCTGGAGGGCTGCATGCCGGGGATCTGACGAGTCATCCCATGTCATGCTGCACCACTCAGACCCGTACGGGTAGAGACAGCTAAGACATGACAGAGGTGGGTAAGGCTGAGAGGGGCTGGTGGCCTGCTCGCTATCCCCACGCTCCACGCTTCGCTTGCAACTTTTGACGAATGATTGAGTCAGCCTGCAATTTCGAGGTATCGCACACGCCCGGCCGTCGTTGATCTGTTACTCTGAAAGGATTACAGCGAAGCCAATAGCCATGCGGATGCGCCATCTCGCTTTCGGAGAATACCACGGCTGCTCACGGCGAACAGACGGGTGCGTGTGCTGCTGTGCTCGCGTACATGCTGCAGTATCTCCGACCACGGAATACGACACAACCAGAGTTAGAGCCTGGGGCGCGCCGCCTACCCACCCGGTTCGTGTACAAGGCTAAAAAGGTCTCTCCGTCGTGTAACAGCCTTACCAGTATGCGTCCCTGTCATTGTGCTGTCGTAATGCCGACCGAGCTTCTGGCTCTCGAGTCTTGACCTTGATCGACTTCCTGATCGGGCACGTCGTACACCAATGCATCTAGTCGAACGGAGATGCGTGATGATGCCAGCGGATCGAAAGATCCCTTTGTTGTCAGCAGACACCGGGGCGCCGATGATGTTTAGCACTTTGGGCGTTGGTGGAGCAGACTGGCGCAACCTTGGTTACGAGGTCTGGCCAGCAGCATAGCTTCCCTTCTGTCGCTGAGCAAGTAGCCAACAATAGAGGCCTTCAGAAGCAGCTTCAGGCTTTCTCCGTCAACCGATGATTACTATTGTTTCCACGCCCTAATATGTTTCACGCCCTAATAAGGCCTCCTGGCTCGGCGGTCAATCCTAGGTTCACGCCAAGGTTGACGATGGTCTACTTTTCGTGCAGCCCCGCGGACGCCCTTGACAGCCGTACAGCATCAATTCCAGTTCTGTCCAAGGCTAGCTAATGTGTTGGATCGTCTGCGCTATTTACCGCCCTCATTATCAATACTACTGAGTGCAGTCCGTCATTTGATGCTTCCCTTTTGCATGTGTCCGCTGCTTGAAGATGCTGTCCTGTAGATCATTGTGCCTTTCCAATAGTGTGAGACAAGAGGGCAATGCTGGTCATGAGTCTCAGCAATAGGCTGCTAGCTCCCGTCAGCCCTACTGCGAATGCAAATGCGAATATTGGTGGAACCCTCTATCTTGGGTCTTGCGCTGGGCCTCAAACGGGCCCATCGCCGCTTACTAACGTAACCGCTCTACAACACGCCGTTTTGGGGTCACCACAGAGCCTCGGCCAAAATTCGAAGTCTCAACCAGTCAAGCAAAGCACCACCACATTGCGCGCAATCCTCGGTTTCAAGTTCACGACATCATTTCCGAGCCCGACTATCTTTGGAGTGCTCTGCAGTGTTTGGTAACCCGAGGCGCCATGGCTCTCATTGACAGAGTTCCCGGAGACTTGGATCTCTACATCGGTGGGTACGTAACAGCCCCCTCGCATTTAGCTACCTGTCCCAAGTGCTCTGTGACTATCGTTTGAGGCTGATTAGCGCAATGTAGCATGTTTACGCTCCGCCGACGTGAAGCATTGCAGCAAGCAAAGATCACACATGTGCTTTCGGTGCTCCGAACGCCACTGGATCAGGATCTGTTCGCCCCGTTCAAGCACCACATTGTGGAGGTTGACGACGTCGACGATGAAAACTTGTTAGAACATTTTCCTGCCACCAATCAGTTCATACAGGAGGGACTTGATGGTGGTGGCGGAGTTTTGGTCCAGTAAGTCACAATCCCAGTTCAGCTGAAAACTTGCATGAACAACCCTCGATCTTCACTGCAGATTGCCTTCCTTGGCAATTTCGCCATCTTCACGACGCAGGGGCTTCAACAGCTCAATCCTACGTTGCATGCGCTCTTTCCCTGCCTTTCCGCGCGTCCTGCATACGTGTTTTTACAGAATTTTTTCTCCTATGTCTCTTTTCCCTGGTTGCTCTTGTAAGGCCCTGCACACCGCTCGTTTGCCACTTCCATTCTCAGCCACTCGTTTCGATATGCCAACCGCATTCCTTCATCTAGCTGCGCGATGGGTAAATCGCGATCCGCCACGGTTGTCATCGCATACCTGATGCAAAAGCACAACATCGGTCCATCGGAAGCTTTGTCCCATGTTCGGCAAGCCCGGTCGATCGTCGAGCCAAACGAAGGGTTTTGGAAGCAGCTCGAGTTGTACGGCGACATGCAGACTCCCGAGAATGTGGAAGAGACCCCAGCCTATCAACGCTGGGTCTATCAACGAGAGCTCGAGCTGAGCCGTGCATGTGCTCAGGCTCCTGAGGCTGACAAGATCCGATTCGAGGACGAGCATGTCACAGAACAGACGTCAGGCTTCGAGATGAGATGTCGTAAATGCAGGTGAGTGCGAGATATCAGGCTTTCTCTACGATGCCCGGCATTGTCTCGCCTTGCTTTGTACTTACACACCAGTAGACGTCCACTCGCAACATCCCAATATCTCACCTCGCACAGCCAAGATCCTTCAAATGCCAAGTGTGCACACTACTTCGTAGATCCTCTGTCCTGGATGCGTCCCGAACTCGAGCAGGGTAAGCTTGAAGGCCGGATCGAATGTCCGAACTGCCACTCAAACGTAGGCAAGTACGCATGGCAGGGGATGCAATGCAGTTGTGGAGAATGGATGGTCCCAGGGCTCAGTCTCGCCAAGGGCCGCATTGATGAAGCAAGAAGAGGAGGAGTCAGTGGTATCCGTCGCCCGCCAGGTGCACCTGGCGGACCGACCGTTGGAAAGCAGAATCTTTGATCGCCCAGCAGCGGATCATGTATCGCCAGGCTTGGATAGAACACCCCAAGTCACCGCTGACATGACGAGCAACGCATAGGTGCTAAGCCGTCGTGCTTCCTCGCAAGATCTACGTAACGGATTCCACAAGAGGAGCGTTTCACATGTTTTGGCCCCCAAGGCTTGACGACACTTGGTATATCGAAGGTCCACAATGACTCGCATACATCGGAGTGGCCGACAAGGCTGCAGTTGGGTACGCCCCGACCCGCACATGTCAGTCTCTTTATGCATAGTTCCATGGCCGTTCAGGCATCCCAACACCGGTGGCAAGACCCACAAGTGTACACTGCAGGCGTCAACGAAGACATACTCTGAGACAATCAAATAAGGTCGATCCAAACCGGGTTCGTACAGTCAGCATTTCCTTCCCGTGTGTCTGCATTCGATAACACTCAGCTTTGATCTGACAATTGTTGCGTCTCCACACATCCAGTACGCCGGCGTGAAACAAGCGTTTGAAAGAAGATCTTCTTTTGAGGTGGGTGGTCAGACACGCCCTGTTATAGCATTCACTGGTCAATTCCGAGTACGCTCTATTGAGAGCTGCTTGTTGTGTGCTCCCAGCCTTGTCAACACATCCCAAATTCTACCACAACATCAAGCACAACCTTACACAAACTCGAACGTAACATCCTCCATTTTCCCCTCGCGCACCAGCTCAGCAACTGCATCTCCATCCATCCATGCTTCTATAAAGCACTCGCCTTTGAGTATCCGCTGTCCGTTTCCAATTTCGCTGTTAATGAATGGGCAATGGCCGCCCCAGAGCACCACTACCTCATCCCCAACACTCAAGCCGCGCGGTCCCAGACCGAATTTGCCTCTTTGTGTGAGGAATGGTTGACGATATGTCGTGAAGCGCCAGATAGCCTTGCTTAATTCTGGCTTCGTAGATACACATATTCAAGAAAGAAGCCAACTGTATCACCAATCAACAACCACTCTTCTCTATGTAATAACAGGCAAAAGGAAAGCGAAGAAGCATTGGACGAAGTAGTACCTGGCGTGTCCAGGGCCATTGTCGTCCCACTAGCCGTGGTCCCGCGCCCCCCACCCCCCTTACCTATCCTCCTCTCCTGGAGCAAAACTTCACCACCCCATCAACCACAACGCAGCAAAAATGCATCGGCCGGGAATCGAACCCGGGGCTAGCCGAAACTGAGCTTTGATGCTTGGCAACGGCTAATTTTACCACTAAACCACCGATGCGAGTGAAGGAGGTTGATCAGATGATTTGATGGAAGTTTCTTGCCAATCAAACAATCTAGCGTCAACAAAAACAACCTGTCGTGCTCTTTATACATCTGACACCCAAGGACAAGTTTTCGCCAAAATTCCGAGGAGTGGTTCGTGGTTGAGTGTGGGCGGATGGTGGAGTCAGTGGAGCTCTACACAGGTAGACTCTGCGAGAAAAGTATGGAGGGTAGATGAGTCCCAATCGAGATTGCTGATCAACTTGGTGAGATTGTTCGTGCATTGTATTTTCTGGTACAGGGACAAGAGACAGCCATTCTTATCCCTGCCAGCGGTCAGTGTCGCAGCGAGAGAATCTGTGGAGATACCTGCGTTCAGGTACCACTGCACCAGAGCACTCATGTACGGTGCTATTTTGTCGAAGTGAACGAAAGACGTGCTGGGACCGACTGCTTTGATTCGGTCCAACCCCACACCATTCAAGTGCAGTATGCAAGAGCTGATGGTGCTATGTATACGGAAGGAGCGAGAAAATCCGGTGGAGTAGTGGTGACCCATGTTTGAGTTCGAGATCGGGAAAGGATTGTCCTCTGAATTGAAGTTTGGAACCCAAGATGGCAGACCTTCGATGTGCTCGATAGGCTCTGAGAGTTCTAGGGGCGTGCAGAGGACGAAGGCGAATAGGTTCAGATTTGTCTCGTTGTCGAGAATCTGACGAGCCGCTTGAGTGTACACTTCACGCGTGGGGAGCATATAGTCAGGTACGACACAAGCGCCCAAGCCGACACCATTCGTTGGAAAGCCAAGGACCCCATAAATCTTATCATGCGGATTAGTGGCGTTGAAACCGCGAGCCGAACCCAGCAGATGCAGAAAAGCAGACGATTCAATCTGCCGGAAACTTTGGCGGCCGGAGTCGAGCAGTCTGCCTTCCAAATGGGCAGTGCTCGACTGCCACATGAGAAAAGCGTTGTTCAGGTTCCTTGTCTCGAGCAGGTTGTATAGCAATTGATGCTCTCGAATTGCTTCGATGGCTAATCCCACGTACGTCCACGATATCGAGCAATCCCCCCAGATGAACACGGCATCTCGAGCCAAGACGATCTCTTGCAGCACCCAAAGCCTAGTGTGCCATGTCTGGCAAAAGAACATCATGACCTTGTAACAGAGATCATAGTCCTCATCTAGAGGAATGGAGCTGCCTTGAAGCGGCTGTACGTGTTGAGATGATTTGGTACTGTAGTGAGCCGAGACCCTTTTGGTGCTGGCCAGGGTGCATAGAGCTCCAAATGCACCGTCAGCGTCACCAGCGTCGTCGGCACCAAACGACACGATAACGCGCTTTGCACTTGCATAGATGGAATTTATCTTTCTAACTTGAGCACTCTTCTCTTTATCGTCGGTTTGATTGATACACAGTGCATCCGCCCAGATGACCCGGTCATGGCCGATGTGCCGCAACCCCTTGAGGGCGTCGTACAAGCTCTTGGTGACTGAGATTGGTATCTTCGTGGTGTTGTTAATGATTTGTGAGACTGCTATGCATGGACCCCATACGTAGGATAACGCTTCGTAATCTGGTGTGGTGTCGCCGAGTTTGACAACCTCGAGGGTAATCTCTATTGGGTCACTGAAGTTGCCCTTGTGAACTCGTAATAGGCGTATGGAGTTGCCGCAAGGTAGATGACCGTATAAAGGTGGTACTGTATGTTGTTGTAAAGATGCAAGTCCAGTCTCGCCATATCCTGTTGTCTCTACAGTTGCGACTTTGAGTGGATATTTGATTGAAGATGTTGCGATGGACACTTGTGAGCTGTTCCGACGATAACTTAGAGAGAGAAGCCCTGTAATCTCTGGCTGGTGAAGGCGTGAATGCATGGGTTGCTGACTGGATTGTTCTTGGGGTGCACGCCTACGCCTTGATCGCCAAGGTGGCGATGAACAGGAGAGCACTGACCGAATCCAGACAGCAATAATGCTTTTCTTTGATGAATATGATCCACACGGCGTTGTATCGGTGGTCGATGTCGAAGACGCATATTCACAATGCCTCTTATCTGCTATTTCCATCATCGTGTTCCGTGTTCAGGGCGCTCAGTGGACAAGGAAGCCACCGAGTTCTTGAGACCAGAGGGGACAGTAGAGATATATGATATCCAATATGCAGAGCTCATAGCAACACCAACTTGATGAATTCAGATAGGCCTGCAGCTGCTGTGTCGCCTGACCGGCAAACTGCGGATACCCGTCCGATGCAACTCAGCCTCATGACTATAGCCATGCACTGCCCTGCCCTGTTCCCCGTGAGTCAAGCGATGCCCCAACATTGATGTATGACCAATTGTTCGCGTCGCACACGTTACAAACAGGACACAAAGGCTGAGTGCGTGCGAGAAAGGCTCCAGTCGCGAAACATGGGAAGTGGAAGGAGCGAGTGGCAGTAATTAACCGATCGAGTTGACCGCTCTCCAAGACGCAGGATCGGCAGGTGAGGATCCCAAGGCTCACTTACAGAGTAGAGCTGAAGGCTTCCAGTCGCCATAACCTGGCTCTCGTTCTGAGAGGGGATCTCGTAATCAGCTGAAGCTATGGCATACCTAACTATATAGTACCTCCTGCCAGTTGGGAATACCTATAGCCCACATGGCTCCTACCGCCGTGCTTTGCATCCTGACAATACGGCACAGCGAAGTGACTTATGCAACGTTCGCTATAGTATACCCTTAGGCGCGGAGCGGGAGGCTTAGCGCAAGCATGTGACTACGCGGCTACGCGGGTGCTCAGTCGAAAAGATGTCGATCACGTTCGATGGAATTCCCCAAAGCTGTCAGCCATCCACCATCCTCGTTAGGCTAACGACTAGCGCAACACCCTTTCGTCATGTTAGAGGAAGGCACGCCATCCCAGCCTCTTTCCAGACCTTGCTGCGACGGCTGCAGTTGAACGAGCGCTGCGCAAGGATCAAGCAAGGGAAGAAGCGTTCGACTGATCACCCACAACACCCAGCCCAAGCGAACGCGCAACGGGCACGGCTGCAACCCCACCGCTTATCAATCTTGCGGCTTGCGGCTTGCCTCCAGCCGGCTGACCGCGTTGCCAGTTCCCTTCGCTAACAGTCTGCACTGCGATCGCTTCGTGCTTGTTATTGTTGCATGCGCTGTTCCTTGTGCGACATCCTCACATGACCGCTTGCGGCAAGTTACACATAGACACCGTCATCGCCGAGGACGTGCTCCGTTTCACATCTCGGTCAACTACAGCGTCGTCTGCGCTCCCAGGCTGACTCGACACGCCCACGCGACTCCTTACTCAGGGGAAAGGAGGCTCTGCATATTTGGCGCCATGTCGTTCAGCGACTCGGAAATCGAGCTGGTGAGCTCGCAGCTAGAGCTGGGCAACGACGACATACCGGAGGAACCAGACATGCTCCTCTCCGACGACGCTGGCGAAGGCCAGACATTCACACTGCCCTCACGAATCGCCGCACGCTTCCACCGGCACTCAAATAACCGCCGCAAGTCGTCCGCGACGTCATCCCGCCGCAACTCGCTATCTTCGACCCACTCCCACACTTCGAGCCGCTCCACGATCCGCAACAGCTGCCAGAGCCACCACATCGCACAGCACCTCCGCCGTGTTTCCATTCTCGAAACTCGCAAGGCGCGACTGGCCGACCGAGCCGCCCATGCCGAACAGGTGCGTTTGCGCGCCGCAGCGGCCAAAGCCACACCACGTGTGTCGAACAGTGAAGAGAAGGCGTTGGCAGCCAAAGAGGCTCGCGAACGACACCTCGCTCAGGTAGCAGCGTCGTGTGCTGAGGAAGTGCGCAGGGCAAAGAAGATTGCCGAGGACATGAAGGAGCGCAAGGCCGCCGAAGAGCGCAGATATCGCCTCGAAATGGAAGAGAAGCATGCAGAGGCAGAACGCAGGCGGCAGGAGTACAAGCGCAGCCCCCGCAGACCGAGAACTGCCAGCTCGCCACCCGCTGAAGCAACCAAGGCACCACTACAACTGGCGGTTCCAAGCTCCGAGGACGCAGCCAAGCGCATCCAGTCTGCATGGCGGGCTAGAACTAGGAAGAACGTGGTCGATGCATGGCTGGAGATTGGCTTGTCAATCGAGAAGATCAGTAGCACGAGCTTCGAGGACATCACCACTATGCTGGCGGATGAGAAGCTCCTGCACACAACGGAGAAGGTCATGGAACTATTTGTTCTACTGCCAGATCCAGATCCAGCTGCTCGCAGCACAGCCGTTCGAACGTTCCTTTCTTCATATCTCATTCTGGGCCATCCAACGAACGTGCTAAGTCGTGACGGCGATCAGGAACAGGATCTTATCACCAAGGCCAAGGATTTGGTTCTCTCTTTCGAGTCAGCATTGGGGAAGCTCACCACGTTCAACTACTACACTCCTTCGCCAACCCGAACCGAGACAGTACTTTTGGCTCATAGCGCCTTCGTAACTGCTTTCAATGACTGGAAAGCTCGCGATTCTTCTGCTCTGATTGAGACCATGGTCGCGTCTTTCGTGAGCTTGGACGAGATCTGGCAGAGTGTCAAAGATGCGACCGTCGAAGAAGTAGCAAACGAGTACCGCACAGGAATCCGAGATAACCAGGCTATCTTGCTCAGCAGAATCAAGAAGCTAGCAGGGCCAGACAAGGCTTTGATGCTGATACGGAAAGCTATTCGTGAAGCTCGAAGGTCAAGACCGAAGAAACGACCTGCCGGCGAGACAGTCCGCCCCCGAGTTGCTATTGATGTGCCTGCTGGCCCGGCTGGTGAGGGCGAAAGTGCCGCCATGCAAGCTGAAGCAGCTTCCGAGTTGGCGGCATCTGGGCAGGCTGCTCATTTCGGATCTGCGACCCAGGGACATCAAGCCCAGTCTCTTTCCAAAGTCTTCACGGTTGTGCCAGACAACCGCGTGCTCGTACACGAATTGTCTATCGACAAAGAGTATCGCATCGATGCGTCGCCGACGGCTGATCTGAGAGATGCCCTTAATCGCGAGCTGTGCGATGCCATGCGCAAGGGTTTTGAGGACGGCGACAGTGCCCAGTGGACAGCTGCCATGGCAGAGAACATCCGTGCGAAGTTGTTGCGCCTTTTGAAGGCAGGCAACTCGATGCACACTTTGATCTCAGAGACGTTGGACCCTGATCATATCAATCAACAATGCAGCCAGGGGCTTTTCTCGTACGAGAAATTCTTTGGCTTCATTGCAAACATCTTGCCAAAGCTTTGCGCTCCTTTCCGAGATGCTCAGGTCAAGGAGTTGGCAGACGAGCTCAAGGAAGAGGGAGAACTCCCCGAAATGGTAGAGAAGCTGTTCAAGCTTTTGCACGTCATCGACCTGTTGTCTTTGGATTATTCGAATTTCCTCCTGATGAACGCTGCACCAACCTTGATCAAGGAAGCTACAGGGTATGAGCAACGTATGTTCGCGCAGGACTTGGAAGAAGGCAACACCACTTTGGATCGAACACGACGTTGGTGGCGTAGCGCAGCTATCAACATGCACACCGAAGCCGACCGTCGTGATCCTTGGGCGCAGCCCAACCCAATGAACCGTCCGACGGCCCACAAGATCTACGCTCGTGGGCTTGTCGACCTTGCGATCTCAGTTCCGCCCCTACGAGACTCTGAGCTTCCAGAGACTCTTGCTTTGGACCAAGCTCGTATCTCCCGCATTCGTGAAGATGCTCTGCGGATCACAACCATTGGTGGTATTCTACTTACAGCCAAAAATCTTCTCAAGCGGGACGTGCGTTCGCAATGGAAACCTCAGGCGAATCGCATGTGGGATGTGCTCAAAGATGGTTACATGAAGGATCCTACAACCCCGTCCAAGATCTCTTCGCTTCTAGAGTCTTCGCATAACATGCCTCCTTCTACCCGCGCTCAATTGTCCGCGACCGTTACTCGCCTTCTTACGCAAGCCGAGTCTGGCAAATTATCCGACCCTGTGACCAAGGTCCTCTTCCAGCGCTTGAAGACGCACATATTCAATCGAGTCTCCGCTAGCAGCTCCGGCGAGCGCGTTAAGGCTGCTAGTACCGCCACCGAAGGGCTTGCAACAACTGGTCTCGCAGAATTCGTACCTCAGGTTGCGGACATTTGTGAGCAATTGAGCAGAGTCGGCGAGGTTGACCGCAAGGCGCACGGCAAGTGGTATGAAGAAATTGCTGAGCAAATGGAGAATGAGCCGCTTGAGAACGATGGAGAAGGATTGAGTAGGTCCGAGAGTGGCGGATCTGCTGCCTCTGGGTCTTCCTAATGATCACAGCGTTCTGTCTGGATTTTTACTGCTACAAGTGTCTTGGTGGGATGCACGGCGCCCTCGTCTTTCGTATATCCAGTCTGTTCATCACGTCTTATTACACATTCATACCCGTACTGGTTTGGCATGGCGTTGGTGGACGTGTGCAGGGGTGCTGCACATGCAATGGCGCCATTGGTAGTTTCTGCTTATTCCTACACGAATGCAAGTCAAGACTTCTGATAAATACTTGTCATCGCATGCTAAGTCATCGGAGCCAACAACGAGGACAAACTAGAGCGAAGAATCGGGAGGCAGATGTCAAGGGCAAACGAAATTTGCTTACAAGCAGCAACGATGCACTACCGAAGCGAAATGAGCTCATCTTGCAAAATCACGAGCAAAGATGAAGTGACCAGGTTAGGAGCAGGGAAGCGTGCATGCTTGGCGAGCGGAGAGTACGCTCTAGCACGGGCCTTCCGAGGGACTCTCCCGCATTTCTCCCCAAACTTCCCCCGGCCGCCAAGAGAATCCAAGACGGTCGATCATCCCTCTTCAACGCTGGATAATCTGGGGTTTGATTGTTCCACCACTTACCGAGGCTCTTCTCAGCCCCCGTGCAGCCTCTTCTCGCCAGTCGCGAGGTGCTATCATCCGGTTTGGCAGATTGTCGATGTCGACGTGCAGATATGTGCTGCCTTGTACCTGGGGTGAAGAACCCACGTGCGGGATGGGGTCTTGCTTCTCCGTGTCCAGTGGCGCGGAAGAATTGCAGACAAGCCACGAGGGAGTGGCATTGAATTGGAGTGCAGATGCTACTTCCTTTCTGGGGTAAATTTCTTGGTATAAGTACCATGCTCAGTGCGTGCGCTTTCAAGTAGCCAGCTCTTGTTCGGTCTCTCGTCTGATCTGCTCTTGTTCTGGTCAAGATGAAGCTCTCACTTATCTCTGTTCTTTCGCTTGCGTTCGTGGCTACGGCATCTCCCTCAGGAGCTGACTACAGCCTTGTTGGTTTCGCTAAAGACAACCCAATCGGAACGACCACTGGTGGCGCTGGCAAGAACAGCCCGACAGTCACGGTGTCTACGGTTGATGAGCTCGTGTCTGCTGTTGCGGGTACCGAGCCGAAGATCATCTACGCAAAGGGCAAATTCAACCTGACGAAGCGACTTCGGCCAGGTAGCAACAAGGTATGACTTGTGGAATGAGCCAATTGTACATGTTTTTAATATCACATAGTCCATCATTGGTGTCGGAAAGGGCGCAGAGATCACAAGCTTCGGTATCTCGATCGTCAATGCGACAAATGTGATCTTCCGTAACTTCGCCATTCGTAACATCGTGGACAATGACGGCATCACCATCCAGAACAGCACTCGCATCTGGGTCGACCACAACGGCAAGTAGAATCGCAAGCCTAAGGCGCAAAACGACCTCCTAACAAATCCATAGAATTCAGCTCTGAAATCTCTGTCGAAATCGGTCCCGACTACTACGACGGCCAGCTCGACATCGTCCGAGCCTCAGACTGGATTACTGTAAGCTGGAACTACTTCCACGACCACTGGAAGTCCTCTCTCATCGGCAACAGCGACGCCCTGCGCGACGTCGACTCAGGCCATCTGCACGTCACCTATCACCACAACTACTGGCGCAACTCAGGCACCCGCGGACCCGCCGGCCGTTTCGGCCACCAGCACATCTACAACAACTTGTACCAAGACTTCCTGTACCAGGCTATCCACTCTCGCAGTGATAACCAGATGCTGGTTGAGGGCAATGTGTTCACAGGCAAGACCAGGGAGGCGCTGAGTACATATGGGTTGGTTGTCCCGGAGGATAGTCCGAATACCAGTCCGGATGGGGATTTCGAGATTGATGGGTTTGCGAATTTGGGTGCTAGTGAGTTGTTATGCTTCTCTCGCGCTTACGATGTCCCGCTAATAGATTTGCAGAGAACGACTTCGGCAAGGCTACGGTCAATATCACACAAGTCGGAAACTTCACGAAGGCACCTTACAAGTACAAGCTTACGCCGCTGAAGGATGTGGCGAAGGTTGTCAAGAAGGGTGCTGGTATTGGAAAGATATGAGATGCTCGTTCTGGCAAATGAAGAAGGCGGACCGGTAGAGATTAGTGAAGATGAGATCTACTAGTACATCACGTTAATGAGTTAGGGTGGCCATATTCAAAAATCAAGTCACTTCTCAAGCTACGCCTCTCTCACCGGTGATGATAAGTTGCCTCTTTGTAACTATCCTTCTCCGTACCCCATACCACCAAACATGTTCGCTTCAAGCACCATGAAGACTGTGTTCCGCCGTGATCGTCCGGAGCAGAGTCTACGGACACCGTAGCCAATCTAGCTTCTCTCCCATGTTCTCTGACGATGCTCATCGAGAATCAATGAAAAGACAGCTTAGTCCACCCGCAAGCAGCATCCGTACCTAAGCCTAGCCGCCAGTCACCCCTTTGAGTCCTTGTAGACAGCTAAATCGCCATGTCTTTACCACAACCAGGACGGTTTCAAGATACTTGCGCCGTGCTTGTGGAGCAGATAGATTATGGAAATGGTCGTGCTTATGCCTAGCGACAGCCAGACCAGGGGCGATAGAAGCGGTTATGCTGACTGATAACAGCAAGCCTGGATGATACAGTCGAAATGAGTATCTATACGCACATACAAGCAGCTGCGAAGCGCTTTACAGATTGCACATAATCTTCCCTCGAACAGAACCATCAGCGTGGGACGCCCCACCTGTCCACGTCTGCTCTCGCACTCCTCGGAGTCCTCGCACCCGCATCCTGCCCACTCAATTCATGAACACGATTAATCCCATCAGGCTGTTCAGCGCCCTTCTTCCCATCCGGAGCCTCCACAACCCTCGTCGCATCGTCAGACAGCAGATGCCTCGAGTCCTTGGCATGAAGCTCGAAGTTCGCTTTCTGCCCGTGTGCCTCAGCAGGAATCTGGTACATTTCGTGTTTCTGCTCGTTGGACATTTCCTGTGGTGGCGGCTGCCAGTACGTCTGTGAGCTGGGGAATGTCTGGTCGAGTTCGACAGGGGCTTTTTCCTTGCGACGGCGACGCCGGCAGAGGAAGAAGGCTAGGATGGAAAGAACTAGGACTAGGAAGGCGGCACCGACGGATATGCCGATTATCGCGGGCTTGCTGAGAGTTGAGTTGGGGTTAGGGTTGGTTTGGCCTGAAGTGTCGGTTGAGTTGTCAGAGGACGGGATGTGAATTGTGACGATGTTTGCCCCAGTGTTCGAGTTGATTGAGCTGACTTGATGGACGGAGAAGTTGGATCGTTCGTAGTCTGCGATTATGTATGCTTCCTGAAGGAATGCTCGTCCTAGAGTGTATTGCGTTTCGTTTGCCGCACGGCGGATAGGGAAGTAATTAGTTGCATTTTGGTATATTGGAAATGAGGCTTGCAGGTCAAGAGCCGCGTATGGTAGTGTTATGGATACCAGGTTTGTAGGATTGTCATCGTTCCCAAGTGAGAAAGTGACGGACGGCTTTAGGGACAGGAGCTGCTCATGTATGGTATCGTTGACGATGTACAGGTCTGTGTTTTCGTCAAATATTAGGCCAAAAGCTTCTGCGAAGCTATCGCATGACTCTTTTGGAAGCCATATATATGGCAGTGTCGAGTCGATGACTGAGATTATAGCAGAGTTCAACAGACTCCTAGTCCCTAGTAGGGTATTTGTGGCTGTGATCTTTTGTATGCCCGGGCTAAGAACGATCGAGTCGTCCTTATTGAATGGGAATGTGTGTGCATTCTGAGTGAAGCGTGATGTATCATAACCTCCGAGGGTCAGACTGGAATATCGCTGTGGTATCGCGTATGCTGCGCCTGCAGTGTAACCATAGGACATGCTTGGTATGTTGCGCTTGTCTCTTAGGTTCCACATAAAAGCTGGGATTGGATTGTCATAGTTCGAGAAATTCGAAGGCTTCGGTCCTAGTCCAAAAGATCCGACAAAGAAGTCTTTTGTAGCGATTCCTGCTACTATTTGATTGTCCAGAGCGATACCGCCGGAGTTCTGAAGCTGGAGACCAACTTTTTCAAGTCCATAAAGGCCATTACTATCCAGACCAAGCCTGCCACCCAGATCCAGTGTGTATAGCCCGATCGAGTTCCACGTTGAAGACGCATTTACCTGGAAGCCCTTTTCTGCCTCTCCGTTGAACCTATATGCGCCTCTCAACTTCGCACAGTTGGCGGGGTCATCAGAAGTGCATCCTTCTGGCATTGGTACGAAGACCTCGTGGCCGGTTGTA
This sequence comes from Didymellaceae sp. YAFEF048, assembly GCA_032595095.1. NCBI lineage: Eukaryota > Fungi > Ascomycota > Dothideomycetes > Pleosporales > Didymellaceae > Didymellaceae sp. YAFEF048. The sequence continues at coordinate 380,935 of JAVISA010000012.1, read as the reverse complement.
GACGGCAGAACAGCGAAATTCTGCTCGGGCGTCCCAATGCGGAGTACAAGGGTCGACCACCTGCCATCGTTGCCATGGAAGGATTGAGATGGAGCGAAAACAAACGGCGCAAGAGTGTTGATGCTGCTGTCGCCCATCTTATGAGCATAAAGTACATGTCCCAGGGCCAGAGCAGGACGATTGCAAAAGTGAAGCTTCGGTGTTCATGTCAAGATGTGGACTTCCTGGGCGCATGCGTCTAAGCCGCAGCCCCCACATCCTCAAGGTCAGCACTGTGCGACACACCCATGGCTGTTTAGGCGTCCAAATTCGTTGCTTCTCGGGGGCGAGCCATGGCATGCAGACTCAGGTCGAATGAGCGTGCGCTGCAGGTAATGCGAAGGCGGATCATCCTATTCATGGTAAGGGTAAGCGACAAGGCCTCCCGGGCAGTATGCAAGTGGCCCTGAGCCGCCAGGTCTCAGGCGTAAGCAGGATGATATTGCTTTCCATCTGCAAGGTACTGGAGAGGCTGAGAGGTGAAGGGATCGTCATGCTCCGCCGCTCTAATTGGACGGCTCGCGCCGAAAATTCGTTGCGCTAGTCGAATTTTGGACAATTTACCGCCGACGCCTTGTCTAGGCAATTCGTAAGCATTACTCCCACCACAACAGGGTGCGTACCACATGTATCAATCCGCGGGGCATTCGTATTCTAGACAAGATGTTGGCCAAGATGTAAAGATTGTGGCTGAGAAGGGTGCCATGTTCCGGTGCTGACACGTCCTGCCGTGATGAATGCCACAGGTGCTATATGTATGTCCCACGCATCTTCATTAGCGTGAAGGAGCAGGCACTCGAACATGTATTCTACACATATTCTGTATGGCGCTATCGCGCTGACAGCCGCTCTTCCTGCTGCTGGACAGTCACTCACTACCAGTCTTCGATCCAACTTTTCGCTGACAAGCTTGCGACCATCAGCTTCGCCTACACCTACTGGTTCACTCTGCTGTGAAATACTGGCTGATGGCGTTGGCTTGAACTACTGGTGGAACCAGACAGTCACTGCCTATACAGCCACGGTTATTACCCGGTACATTGAATACAACAACGTAGTATCCACTGAGCTCGCCACTATCACCAATGTCAATGCTACAAAGGAAGGCTCTATTCCGACAGATATTATTGGCACCTGGAATGAATATCGGATGACAACGTCTGGAACCCAGAAATACGCCTCCTACCCAACGACAACCGTGTAAGTAACTGACTCAATCACAGAATAGCCTGGCGAAAACCGAGCTAACATCAACAGAGCATCTCCAACTCCCCATCTGGTCTATAATGCTCTCATGCTGTTCACAGGCACATGGGCAACCAACACACAGGGAGCTACGACATGTGCCGCAAGTGGTGGCCTGATAGATAGGGTTGGGCTGTCGACACCTTATGTATTTGTCGAGAACCCGCCCGTTACAAGGACTGATCAGGCATTTCTTGAACCGCCTCCAACAGACATTTTAAATTCGGCGGTTTTGCAAAACCCTACGCTCTTAGATAAGTTACCCTACTTCACCGACTGTACGATCATAAGCGGCACTGGCCAGCCTACCGTGCATATTCCGGTCACTGCTTTGACAAGCCATTCATCTACAACACTTCGAAGAACAGGAGATGCACCGGCACCAACGACAAGCGATAAAATACCAATGCCGACCCTTACTAGTGAAGATGTACCGGCTCCTACAACAACTAGCAATGACACGCCAGCTCCTACCACCACCAACGACGATGTGCCAACCCTCACAACGACTACGACAGCACTTCCAATCCCACCGAATACAGAACCAACACCCCCAGCTACAAACTCCCCTGAGAATGATTCGACCACGGCACCGAATCAACCCACAGTGCCAGCGGTACCACAACTTCCTGAAGGATCGAACCCTTCAAACGGTGGAAATACGCCACCAAGCCAGCCCACAGTACCAGCAGTACCAGAGACTCCTCAAGGACCAACTCCTATAAATGGTGGTACTACAACACCTCACGAACCTGTGGTTTCCACTGTGCCAGGCAGCCCTGACCAGCCAGAAACCACAAATCCGTCAGCGCCCCCGCCAGCAAGCAACTTGCCACCTCCCGCTGGACCAGCGCTTCCCAGCAACGAACCTGAGCTACCCTTTCCCATCGTGCCAGTCCCGGTCCCTACAGCTACTGGCGACGTTACCAATCCTACCACAACTGCGAATCCGGGCGCAGTGATCCTTCCAGGCGACAAAACGCTTAACCCAGGCGAACAGACCACTATCTCCGGTGTGGTCATTTCAGTACCATCTATCCAGCCCACCACTCCCGGTGTCTCACCGCCTGTCGTCGTTGTCAATGACCGCACCTCCACCGTGCTCGCTGCCACCCCCGTCGTGGTCATTGACGGCACAACACACACGGTACCCAGCCCAGCACCAGCAGCGACACAGCGCGCTGCCGTGTCTGTCACATTTGGCTCTCAAGTCGTTACCTTCCAAGCGGCGACAGCATCGGGTGTAGGTGTCGTGCTTCCCAACAGCGAGACTCTTTTCATCGGCAGAACCACAACAGTTGAAGACCAGACAATCGTTGCTAGCGTCGTCACATCTGGAACTGTGGTCGCGACAGTAATCGAGATTGTGGATGAGAGTACGTCGCAGAAGGCGACATTGCCCAGCGCGGCTGCTCCGACTGGGTCGAAGACTTCGACTAAGTTGAATGGTGCTTCTACGGCGAGCATAGGGGGCCCTGTGGAGTACACTGGTGCTGCTGATTCGTTGTATCATGGGCCGCAGGCTTGGAGTCTGTTCAATGCAGTGGGGGCTGTGTTGCTTGCTTTTGCGTAATGAGATGAGAGAAGAAAGTCATGAAGAGTGGGGTATAACCCTGTGTTGAAACGAATACTGATGAATCAATTTCCCCATCAATCAGCAATTACTGATCAACTCGCCTTGTGATCTTCATATTCAAGACAATGCCCTGGACAGAACGAAGTAGGATAATGTGATGCCTTGCACGCAAAGAGCATTATGAAGAGTGATGTTTGTAAATAAGATGTTCATTAGCAATGTCAAAGCATCGTATCATATCTGTAAGGTAACGCCAATCCATGCATGTGCCTCCCAAGCTTCCGTTCTTCCTCCGCTCTTATAATATGGCAATCCTCCTGACTGGCTGGGCCTGCGCCCTTGGTACGACGATTTGCAACACACCCTCGGCCATGCTAGCGCGGATGTTGTTGGCATCGATGCGCTCAGGAAACCTGTACGTGCGCTCGAATGATCCGCGGAAAGGCTCATCGGTCTCTTCTTGTTGCTGCTGGGCCGGGACGTCCGAATGAGGTTGCTGTACGATTGCAGTCTCAGTGGGGACGGAGACCTCAGGATCATCGGCAGTTTCCCGAGACTCGGAGAAGTCTACAGCCTTCTCTTTACCCTTTGGCTCGGAGGGTGTGGCAGGTGCAGATGGTGTGGAAAAGAGTGTCGAGGCTTCGGGGCCAAGGTCTTCAAAGTCGTCCTCAACTGTAGCTTGGTACGATTTCTGCGAGGATGTGTCACTGTCTGGTGTTCCTGGACGTGCAGACTCAGCCTCCACAGATCCGGGTCTGTTCTCAGTGGCTATTTTAGCACCGTGTTCTGGCTCGAGTGCGACGCCGTCCATCTTCTCATCTGTGGACTCGTTCGTAGCTTGCTCAGCAGTTCGCTCGGGAATTTCTCCAGTCTGCTGCTCAGTAGCCGATCTAGCTTCCACCACTGACCGAGCTTCGGTATGGGCCTTCGCACCCCACTCGGTGTTGCCGGCAATCTTCAAGGTGTTCTCGTCTGTCATTTCGATGCTGATGTTGTCCTGCTCGAAGCCAGGAACTTTGGCATCGACCTGCCATCCCTGCTCATTCTGGGTAACTGCGAAATGCGCCCTGAATGCCTGCTTGCGGAGCTGTCGTTGACGATGCGCCTCTCGCTGGGCGGCGATATGTGCCTCGATTTCAGCTTGACGCTGGTGATATGCTGCTCTTTGCGCTTCGATGTGTGCCAGATATGCTTCGCGCTGAGCCTTGATCTGCGCTGCACGTTGAGCTTCACGTTGGGCTTCAACCTCGGCTTCGATCTGCGCTTGGCGCTGCGATTCGCGATCTATCTCACCGACAAGATCATCAAGCTGGCTGAAGAAGCTGGCAAATGGCGAGCGCTGAGATTGAGCTTGGGGACGCTGCAAAGTGCGGTAGCCATATGCGGATCGTGATGAAGGGGCGCAGAAGCCAAATGGGCTGCATTGCGGAGCCTCATAGGCTTGCGCGAAGCGTGGAGTAAGAATGTAGGCCATTGTTGGCAACTTATAAGATGTTGGTCGTTCTTTGAAATGTATAGAGAGTATGGCGAAAGCTCAAAGAGGCTTAGAACAATCTGAAGACTTGATGGTTCGAGTGTAGCGTTGGAGATCTCTGAATCTGATGATGGACTCAGGAAGAGCCGATTGAAAGGATTTTATATGCATAGTGGCTTTGCTGCAGGCAGCAGTCTGATTGCGAATCTTTGCTTAGGAAATCGGCTTCAGTAAGAAGAAGGATGATTCTGGAAAGTTGGAGGCGTTTCCTATCGCGATGTTTGGTGATGGATGTTGCTCGCCGATTCTCGAACGTTCCTGTCACGTTCGGACGAGAGTCCGGTCGGGCAGTTGGCGCTATACCCATTGGGTCTTAGTGCCGATAATCATGCTTTCAAATCCAAGGTTGAATTGGAGGTGGAACATTAGTACACCTTCTCACCAAGTACTGACTGAGACACTCTGGAAACTCATGGCACGTTGAGCGCGAGAGACTTTGTTTGGTAATCATCGAAGCTAACATCAGCGAAGGAAGATCGTTCAGACCAACACGCAGCTCGGAATCTTCGGCAAAGCTTCACTCTGTGTATTTCGGTGTCATCTAGTGAGATTAACGCGCTCAAGTGAACTGAGAGATCGTGATTAAGACCCCAAACATGCTTTCTGCGCGAGTTGTCCCTCTACTAATCTCAGGCTATCACTCTCCACGGGGTATTGCAATCCATACCCAGACAGAAGAGCCACCAGTGTTGTAGCAAGAAGCGTTCGAAAGGCACTGTCACTACTTTCAGTCCGTCTAGGGAGCCTGATTCGTGTGTGTCATGAGCTTCTTCTTGATATCCAAGCTCCACACTGCCGTTTCTCGGAAAGCCTGGGTGACAACGAGCGCAATAGCCGTGGCAAGCTTGCAGGAATGCATAACGGGTCTTGACCTTGAGACACTTCGTTTGGAGCTGTTCCCCGGATCTCCAATATTATAGTTTAAGTTGTGGTGCTGCACCCTATCCATTTTAACACATAGCTCGTGGAAATCTATGTTGGAAAATTGGGCCCCTTGAATACGGGGATAGTAATGCCCATCCATCCAGCTCTTTCGTCAATGAGCTAAGCATGAACGAATCGCATTGATATGATAGTGCTAAGTCCTCGGGACAGACATAGTCTCTGCTGCAGTATTGGTCAAGTAAGCGGTGCAGACCACTGATCAGTATCCCGATGGCTCGGCGTCGTCCACGGTCTACCCCATATATGAAGCGCGTCAGCAATGGCTATATATACTAGGGCTAGAGACAAACCGGAGATGAACTTAGGGATCGATAAGCCCAATGTGTTCATCGGACCCTTCCCTCGTCTGATAGCCGCGAAAGCTGTGGCTTCCAAGTGGCCAGGAAGATCGAAGAGCCAAGCCACCCAGATCCAGAGGATAAGATCACGACAGTATATTGTGGAGACGCAGTCTTCTTCAAATCGCTGACCCACATATCTGTAAGAAGTTCCATCGTTGCACCACACTCGTAGTAGTCGACCAAGACAGCTATTTCAGCGAGTGAATCCAGAGATACCACTGGACAAACTTGCTTGTGGCGCAGATGGAAGATGCTGAGAAGTACGAGGAAGCTTTGCTCGTCCCAGTCTTGGGCAAAGGTACGATAGTACCCATTCTCTGAGTCGGACTCTATCCAAGCTTCTTTGCTCATAGCGCGCTTGAACCAGGGCGATGCGAGCTGCAGATGTCGGGAGGAGACATGATAATGAATTTCTTCTGCGTTGGTTGGTACCGTTACTCCAGCGAACGTCGCACTGGGATTCTTCAGAACGATGACCGGGTCGTAGTCGGTATCGAGCACATGTACAATGGGTGCCATTCTGTCGTGACCTGAACCTTTGGGTATGTTAGTCGTATGGTACAAAAATAGCGTATCACTTACCCGATAGGAGAGCTCGAACTCAGTTGAGTAACGTAGAGAAAGAGGAAAGGTCAAAGCTAGAGTTTGACCTTTGTCAATCTGCAGATTGTCCTTCGCTTGCTTCACACTCTTGGCGTACTCGTTTCACTTGAGTACTCTCACTCAAGTATTCTCATTCAAGCAAAGTGAAAGGTCTATCCGCAGCGCTGGTGGAGTATGACGAAGATTATGTTCTGGGATACGAAAAGCACTAGCTCTAAAGGGTTGCATAAACGGCGCAAAAAGTGCAGTGCTGCAATACCCGAGGTATTTATCACACGCGTGCCAGGATATTGCAGGTCTTGTAAATAATAAGCCGTGGCTCCCGCACAGCGATAGTGACTCTACTGCTTTGACACAACGTTAGTGCCTCTGCTATTGCACTGGGAACAGTCTGCAGCCCGTTTACGCTCCATCCGGTCTTAGACTAATCACCATTCAATGAGGTGGTGGATCTGGACTTACAGGATCACATGAGGTGCGTTCCATCCTTGCAAGAGTACTGCGATATTGCATTTTCGCTCAGCCCTCGATTCTTGAGACGTCTAGACACAAGCTGGATAAGACTAGCATACTCGAACCTAAGACATATCGTTGTTCTTCGTTGGTTGCGGTTTGCTTGCCTATAGGGTTCCGACTCTACTGCTATTACAAGAAAGTCAAACCACCGTGAGCGATGACCCCTGACCGGGAAGCTAGCACGTGTTTGACTTCAGTCTCGAAGGACTGCCGCTGGCCCATAGTAATTGTTCAGCAGAAAGGACTTCTAGGCCTTTAAACATCACTTTTCGCCCCCTAGCTGCTGCACGGATCCTAAAAGTCCCTCATAGGAAGCGCGGTGACATAATTTGTACACCTCTCGACGTTAGATGGAATGATTGCATTAATAGATAAGCCAGTCAATGAAACAAGTAGGCTTTCAATATATTCGACAACTATGTATCAAGTATTCTTAACAAGTTACTACTCAGTGTCTTCCTGGACTCGTAATGAGTAAAGCACGATTTTGGCTGATTGATGAGTCTTTCCAAGACCGAAGTACTTGACAGAGAATTACGTTTGGGTGTATTGGATCCAGTCCGGTTTCTCTATCATCTTCATATCTGTATACAGTAGAGGTAAGTTCAAATCGTCTACAGATCCGATGAGATCTAGCCGCTCTAGGTATTCACATACGCCTGATCTTTCTGCCGCGTACCAATTGCCAGTATCGTTCATAAAGACGGATCAAAATGAAAGTATAACTAGCATGATTCACCAAGACGTGTACATGGATATTGTTATAGCAGGCACACCAATATCCCGAGCTATCGGCGCGTTTTACAAGGGAAGTCGATCGAGGTTCCGGTTACAGTACCCATGCTGGAGAACAAAACTACCAGGTACAAGAAGGTAATTTCACCCCAATTGCCTGGTTTCCTTTTATCTTGACAGAGCAATTAGCTGTGTCTGCCTGTACGCCAGCCAAAATCGCTTGACCTTACATTTCCATCAGACTGTCGGATAGTATCGGCGGGACACGAACGAGATGAACTCCTCGATTGCAACCATGCCTTTGAATATAGCCTCTGGGAACTAACACTCCGGAAAAATATGGTACTGAAAGCCTTAGATCTTTCAGTTCTAGCATGTTCCAGAGCCAGATAAGATGAGACTGGTAGGCTTCACTCTATAAGAAGCACGTATGGTCGTTCCTAAGAAGCCCTTTTTTGTCAAGCAAATCAGACTACGAGGCAAATAAGGGTGCCCTACGGGCGTAAGGGCGTACATCGACCAGGCAGCTGTTCCATTGGTACGAACTTGATGTACGGTGACGAAACGTTACATTCGGCGGGTATTGCGGTAAACCCTTCAGTCTAGATCTAGATGCTGTATGCAGCTCATGCTTGCCGCTGGTAGCGATCGGGAAATGGCACCTGGATTCCGACCACACCGATAATTACGTCTGTCTAGCATGATGACGAACAAGTCGTGAATGTTTTCATCAATGCTACGATATCCATACGTCGAGATGGTGAGAAATCTACCTAGCATAGGGGCGTCGCTAGAAAAGCCGAGGCCACGATGCGATGCGACATCGTGTTGAGTGCGCTGATACCTAGGTCGTCTGTTCAGCTCCTACATTGCCCCTCATGAACTTGCGATCTGAACATTTATTGGTATCTTCAAGGGTTCAGAAATGAAACCCAACTGCCGTGACGCGCGAGCGTCGTCATTGGAGGCTGCCCCCGACGCAGGCTTGGAGATGACGGCCACGTCCCTTCTTGCAAGGAGCCCACAAATAACTCTGACCCACGAAAAACTATCATTCCTAACGTTTGTAAAGCGCTACCATGTTACAGCTTCACTTGAGTGGTTGCCATCGTCTCAGGTGTGAGCGGTGATTTGTCGCGCGACACCGTTGATCGCCCAGCTACTTTACAGACACGACAGCACCGTGCGACTCAACCTTGACCGCTAATCGCGTGGAATATTTCGCAGCCGTCGAGTCACGAAGTGTGACTAGGAATGCGCTATATTGAGTCTGATACATGTTTGTAGTGTGGTGCTACACGTCTTCGCAAAGTTGCGAACTGAGTGTCTACCCAAGGGCGACCTCGATGTTCGGGAGGGAGAAAAAGTTTGAGCCTAGCATATGAGTATTGAGTACCAATCTCGTATCAATTACTGTAGTGTCAACGTGCGGCTGGACTTTGTGGGGCATGTCCTGCAGGAATGCTGCATCTAGCTCTTGAGCGCGTTGACTGACTCGTACCACAATGAGCATACTTGGAGAGGGCAGATTGGCTGGCAGATGTCATGCGGTTTCGCAGAATACACGTAACCTGCACCCAGCCCGATCGGGATCCCCTGGTGGTACACAACGTTGCTTCGTTCCGAGGAAGCATGGGGATGTCTCACGAAAACACATCAGCTGTAAGACATGGCGACTCTGTAAAAGTTGGAGTCATCGATAGCGAACCGTTTGGAGAGTGACAGGCGCTGGTACAAGCCCCGCAAATATGTGGCGGATTCTGACACCCAGTGGCACATAACGGGTTGACTGACTAAGCTATCCTTATTTGCACGACTATCAGTCTGAATGGAAAGCGTTCGAAAGGCTGGCCAGCCAGTATAGAATGTTCATTACTTCATTAAAGTTCAGGAAATGATACAGATAACATCCCTAACCCCATCTGTCACTTGATTGGCTCATACTCGATCGCGTCCCGGTGACCTGGTAGAGGGCCGGGATCGCCATAAGCGCATCCCCATCTTACATTCCTTCAGTCGAATGCTGTTCTTCTACTGGTCCCCACAGTCTGGGCCCAGAATCCCTGTTTCGCTTCTTTTAACGCAGAGCAGTCTAGAAAAATCGTCGCGATGATGCAGAGAAATTTCCAGGATGTGGTGATGGCCGTTAGAGCAGAAAGAAAATGTTATGCTGCTAATGAAATCGTGACAAAGTGCCGGACTTTCCTTCCCGCGAAATGCCGATCTGAGATGCATCGAGTGCTGAGCAGCTGCGATGTATCCTCAGAGTATGAGTGACGCATACGTCTGGTTGTGCAAGGTCCTTATTTGCTCAATCACTCTTGCTCCTGTCGCACCCAATTGACAAGGGCGTATGCGCCACTAGCAAGGACGGAGCCTAGCAGCGGGCCGACCCAGTAGATCCAGTGGTAACTGGGAAAGCCTACGCAGACAGCAGGGCCGAAGCTGCGTGCAGGGTTAAGGCTGCCACCGGTGAAGTATACGCTGCAAATCTCGGCAGCAAAGAGTGAGAATCCGATATACATTGGCTTAGCTGCTCCACCCTTGAGCATTAAGATGGTGAGCACGAGCTGCGCGGTGACAAAGCACTCAAGGAACAAGCCACGGGTGACTGACATCGATGGATCGAGTGTAGTTCCGATGATCAGAGGTCCTGGTAACAGACCGCTCACAAAGCCGGCCGCTGCCATACCAGCAATCATCTGCGAGATGATGGTCTGAATAGCGCGGTGCCATGTAATCTTGCCGGTGAGGAACAGCGCCGTTGTCACCTAGCTCGAAAATCAGCTGCAGTTATACAAAGTGTTACCACCCCACTGTTGTGCGGGGTTGTGACTGAACGTACCGCTGGATTAAACTTTCCGCCACTGATGTCTGCAAATATCGCAACATTGATGGCGAGAGACACACCGAAAGCGAAAGCGATGTAGATAAGTTTCGACACATCGGGCGCAGGGTTATCCGAGCTGGTAAGCTGTTGGGTGCCAGCGGCATTCAGGGCGATTTGTGTGCCAGTGAAAGCAAGAAACAAGAACATGAATGTCCCGATCAACTCTCCAAGGAAAGCTGCAACCTCCCGGCGAACAGTGCTGTGCTTGGGCGAGATTTCAGATGGAGGTGCGGTTGAAGGCTCATGAACTGGCAGTGTAGGATCTCTGCTGTTGTATTTCTCGGCCGCAGTGTCCTTCCCTGTCATGAAGGACATGAGACTGTGCTTGCTTCGGACTGTCATGATGCTGTGTTACAATATAAGATGAATATGCGAAGAGGATATAGCTTGTGATTGTAAAGTGCTGTGTAGTGAACAATGGTTCGGACAAGAGACAGGTTATATGCGTTCACGCAAATGTAAGGAGTTCCAGCAACGACGACTCGTCAGTGCCTGTACAACTTGACAAGGGATCGCCGTACAAGCTTGAGCAGATCGTGCTTCTGCCCGAGTGTGTGGATGATGTTCGCTGGGTCTGCGCGGGCCCATCTGCTGACCAAGCTTGTGCCAATAGGCAGGACGCTCCCACTGCAGGGCTTCGCAATTTCGTTGTAGAACGCGTCGAGTGGAATGCGAGGTTGACAACTGAGGGTGATACAGAACGTCATTCTGTGAGCACGCATACACCCCATTTTCGAAGATCGGATTCTTTGTTGCCATCATCGCGATCTCAGTCAATCCTGAGCTCTACCTCCGCACGTTCTTGTACAACAACGTGGACTTGTCTCTTGACGCTGACCGCATAATCGCCGGTCCTATACGTGGGGATTCCCATGTTCACAGCCTCAATATTGCCGGAAGCAGGACAGTGAACGCGTATGCGCTTTTCGTGGATTGATGTTCGAGGATGTTCGATGTTGCTTCCAGAATGCCGTTCGTGGCCGTTGTTTGGCAGGTTGCTTCGAAACATTAGTTGCGACAAGTACCCGGTACCCACGTTTTCAGCCTCTAAAGCGCCACATCAGGCCTGCCATCATGCAAATCTGCTACGATCGCCGTCGAACGATAAGTGTCGCAGTAAGAAAGTGCACGACCTGGCGTAGAGTAGCACAGCACTACGTGTGACCGCGCGCTCGGAGCGAACCAGAAAAAAGAAACTCTGGCGGGAGGCCCCGCAGACCCACAACCCGCAGGACGCGCGACAAGGTTACCTCTTTGTTTGATACATCGTTGCAAGGGATGAACAAGAGATCGAATACCTCCCAGAAACTGGTGAGGTGAGTTCAGAGGAGGGATTCACGACATTGCCATTTGCAACCGTAGTCACTTGCCCTCCAGCTTGTTCTTGTCGCCTAAAGATGCGAGTAGGAGATGCTTGGTCCCATACCAGGTCAGTGTCGGAATGTACTAGGCCAACCTCGTGGGCTTTACTGGGAGGCCGCGGCCTCCTGTTCCTCGATGCGAATGCGCTTTACATCCTTGGCGTCTGTCCGGAGAAGCTCATTCGCAGTATGCATCCTGCAACGTACGTGATTGGCAGTATCGTTGTCGCGCTCCAGCAAACTGTAGTCAAGACCAATCGTCCTTGGTGTTCACGGGATACGTTGTCTGGCAATGACAGAGTTCAAGCAAGGAGCTCACGCACCTTCATCCTCTAGCTGCTTTTCATGTCTTCATCATACGACATATTCGACGACCAAGGGATTGACTGAGCTGATCTTTCGGAAAAGTGACTGGCAAGTCAGCGAGGCATTTCCACCGGAGACGACACGGACACTTTTCAGTGGTGATGTTTCAAGGAGCTCCTTCAAAGCGCCCAAAGCTTTCAGCCTCTGATAGCATTGAAACGACATCCATGGTGCATTGCTATCTCTGTGGCGGGAAAGCTTTGATCGGTCCGCAGTAGCTAAGCGTTGGCGATCGTCGCGAGAATAAGGCCATTGACACAGCGGTACAAGCGGGAGAGAACCGAACAACAAAGCCGCACCTGTGTTGGCAGGATTATCCAAGAAGGCTGGCTCACACAAGATGGACGCTGCTGTTCGTGGCCTATCTATCTCGTAGACGCTATCGATGGTAGATATCGGCATCGCATCCACGATCCATTGTAACCAAAAACATCGAGAAGTAGTGAAAACTTGTTCTCTATTGATAGTGCTCGCGGTAAGTTGTTCACCAATGGGTAGACAGATTGACGTTTGACATTGGCTGCTGAGGTAGGTGTGGGGGGTCGCTGCGGGTCGCTGCGAATACGTGTTCCGTTGCGCGCCTGTGGCGACCCAACATAGCAGTTCTAGGTTCACGACTTTTCCAGGGGCGAGGCGAACTGAGGGGCAGTTGAAACGTGAGAGCGAACGTGCTGATTTCTGGTGGCGTAGTTACAGCTGGAAGAGACGGCAACCCTGAAAAGTTAAAAAGTGTGGGCGTGCTGCCCGTGCACGGGCGGCCTTACGAACAACCTCGAAGCTACTTCTCTCACAGTACCCCTTTCATACTAACAGTAATCACGGTTCCCGCAAAAGCACTCAGTGAGCTTTCAATGCAAGCTGCCAAGGTAGGGACTCCATACGCTTTTTCCTGGACTTGGGATACCAGTCGTACCTCGTCACAAATATCCGACATCTACCCAAAACTCCTTCTCGAAATTCACCCCGAGCACGTCCTTGATCTCGACCGGCCTACTGAGCTGCGAGCTGAAGTTCGCCCTTAGCCCTGCCGCACCAGGACCATTGTTCTTGTATTCTTGGTACACAACATTGTCCATAGGCTGTACCGCATCCCATCGTGACCAACCCTCGGGCTTCACAACGTCGCCCAGAAAGCTCCTTTGGAAGACCACACGACTCCATTGTCGCCATGGGCGACCAAGATACGTTGAGCTCGCTCCACTGCTTCCTCGGACGTTCACTTTGTTGAAGACATAGATGCTAGTGTTGTTCTCAGCGTCGCGACCGTTTGCCGTGATGAATCCGGATCCGATCGACTCTATGTCGACCTTATCGAACCAGGCAGATGCGCGTAGACCAAAGATAAAGTCCACTGCGCCTATGCACGGTTAGAATCGCTTCTACAGGCTGTCTGTGCTTTGTATGTACGTACCATTGATGAAACTTTTAGCGTAGATCTGGCGACCCTCATTGGCATAGATTGTATCCTGGAATCCTTCGAACCTGCAGCCATAGAACCCTTGATTTGTATTCTGCGCGCTTAGGGCAAGGGCTTGGGCGCCTTCACCAAAGGTGTTGTCTATGTTCAAGTTGTAAAGCTTTACATTCGAAGTGTGCAGACGGAAGGTCGCCGTTGCATCGTTATTGGTAAGATTCGGTGATAGTCTGGACAAGCTACCGGTTATAGTAACTTTATTGTCTTTGTATGAGCGTGCATCCTTGGTGTGCCCTTGTATAACAAGTGGTCCTGTGAGCGAAGGGATATAGACTTGCTCATGATAGGTACCAGGAGCTATGTATATTGTTTGCGTGGACACCGTTTGTTGTAAAGCATTCACTGCAGCACTGACGTTCAAATAGCTGTCTCGAAGCTTGCCAGAAGCATCAACCACCAGTGCCCCTCTTGGAGGAGTTATACGCTGATTCTTGCTGTCGGCAGCAGCCAACGAGGCCAGAAAAGCAAACAAAGGAAGAGTGAGCAACATAGCAATATGTTGTTGAATCTGTGACGCCTACAATGTGCCAGTGTACCGGTATATGTACAGTACTAGACATGGATAAGACGGCCACTATGCATCATCGCAGTTTCTCCGTCTCGATGATACATCCAGGCATTGGATGCGAAAAATACCTAGAGTAGCACGCACATACGATCATGTTCCGGATGCACGCAGCCATAGGCCACTATCCGAGGATACAAGCACAAGTAATCTGGGGAAAAGCGCCACATTTGATGGACGAAAAAAAATCCACCAATAGCAATTAACCCGGACATGCGCAAACCTGGGGTAAATACGGATCTTCATATCCTGTCCGCCAACTATTCTGGTGTCTATAAGATCTCTTCGCGAATCGCAAACCTGTTGACACCCGCAGTGACGTTCAGACACGATATCTACCGAGGCTGTATGATACAGCCAATATTGCCGCAACATCAACCAATCACACTTGTTTAGAGCTCTGAGACGTACCACAATATTGCGGAGTCAAGAAAAAAGAACGCGTGGACAAGGAATAGTGGGACAGGGGCCTGCGTGTTAGAAGAAGATGACATTATATTTACTATGGCGGCTAAGCCTGCCGTTAGGAACAAGAACATTAAGTGTCAGCAACCTGCACTTCCTCGTCTTCATTGTTAAGCGAAGACTGTACAACAGCAGTAGAGAAGGACAGTCAAAGTAATCAAGCACGGAACTTCTGGGCTCCGGTCTGCGGTGTTGGTGCTGGCGAAGCATTAAGCGCTGCTACAGGCCCAACACCTGGTATCGGTCTGAAGTCAGGAAAATCGGGCCAGTTGCCCAACCGCCCTGGATCACCGCCTATCCGAACCCATGCTGCATACGACGGAACATCGTCATCGAGTACGAACATGCGGTACCAGCCCGGTGGTGCCACATACGGGCCTGGAGGCGCGGTCACCGTACATGAGGAGCCCCCACATGAGACCTCGGGAAACAAGATGCGTGCACCTAATGAGTTGCCATGTGTACTGGCCTCAGAACCGACCAAGGATACCTTAATGTTCGAGCTCCCTGCGGTGAGTGTGAATGGGTAGGCCACGCCATTTATCCAGTCCTTATTCTGGATGGTGAAGGCGGGACGTGGCTTGCCCAAAGCCAGATAAGGAGGAATGAACACTTCAAGGCGGTACTCTTGAGGGTTCTTTCCGTCCTGCGGGTCAGATCCAGAAACAAGCACACGACCATCGTCCATAAGTACAGCCTCTGAGTGATACATTCGGGCAATAGTAGTGTTCGCCATGATGCTCATGCGTTGATGTTTCGGCTTTCTTGAATCATAGAGGACCGCATTCAGATTCGGTGTATTGGCAAGACCAAAACCTGCAACACCTTGTTCTGCGCCGTTGAGTATCATGAAGGTCCCATCAGGCAAGGTTGTCATGCAAGACAATACACGGCGGGACGGCATGCGCTCAAGCGTCCATTCTGGGTTTGGAGCATCTGGTTTGGTGGTAATGCAGTTGTCAGCTCCCCAGGTTGGTCCCTTCCCAGCGCCTCCACAAATCAGGATTTCCAGTGGTTCTGTGTATGGAGCTCTCTGCGGCAGCAGGACCATGGTACCCTCAAGAGGGTATGTGCGACCACCGGTATCATCGGTGACAGTAGTAGGAGCCTTCGGCAAGATTTTGATGGTATCAAACGTTCGCTCGTCAAGAATACGGGCCTCGTTGTAGTATTGTATCAGAATGCCTCCCGATGGTAATACTGCTAAGAAGGGATAAAGGTTGTTGGGATCAGTATCGAGCAAATACTGGGCATGTACAAGAGGTCCGACACGTGGTAGAACTTCAAGATTTGGGACCGGAGGACCATTCGAACCGTTCTCGCCACCGACAACAAGAATCGAACCGTTAGGAAGGATCATACTTGATGGATACCATCGGGTTGTTTGCAGTCTGATCACTTTGAAGTTCTCTTTCCAGTCATTGGTGCCGTTGATTCCCGGACCAGAGTCAGGCCAATAGAGACGCACTCCAGTAAGGGAATCACCAGACCAGCCGCCGACATTAATGACACGCCCTGCTCGATCAGGTAAAGTCAGACTGGCGGAGCAGAAAACATCAGTTTTGACACCGCGCATCTCGCGGAAGACACGAAAGATGTCAGTACCACCATTGATAGAAGGATCGAACTCATAGGCGCCGGTCCCATTGGGCTGGGTTCCGCGTTTCTCAAGGAACGAAACTTTACCGTTGACGAGAGGCTGTGAGATGAGAGGGATCGTAGGACCTCCCACGAGAAACTCATATCTTCCGGCGGCAGCACCCTGAGGATAGTTGAAAACGTACAAAGGATCGCCTTCTGTGTACTTGTACCATGTGACTCGCTGTCCTTGACCGCACAATGCTTCTGGGTCACCAGGACACGCGATGTTGCATTCTGTTTCGGCAGCTGGTTTGGAGCCCGCAGCAGTCATGCGACCGGGATCGCCACAATAACTGTGAATTTATCAGATCATGCATGCTGAATATTTGACACGTAACGTACCATTCCACTCCATACTCCAGTCCAGCAGCCATATAGCCATACTTCTGGCATCTGGACGTGCACCATTCGGGGGTATTGCCAGTCTGATTGGTCAACTTCCAGGGCAGTGGTTTTAGCCATTGTCCACCAATATTCGTAGCACATCCCTGATAGGTCCAGTTACCGACTTTTTGGATGGGTGCTGCTTTCTTGATGATCTTGAGTGGGTTCTGACTGGAGTACACACTCAAGCGGCCACCACTACCACATTTTTGTGCTGCGTTTCCAGCACAATTTGTGTTGCATTCGGTGTCAGCTTTTGCAAGGGTTGCATTTACCCGCAACATTCTGTCGCAGAAACACTAGGATAGTGTAAGTCTAGATATTGATCACACTCTGATGACAAACTTACCTGCGACCCAAACTCCATACCCGCGACATCGTAACCAAGATTGACGCATTTATTCGAGCAGGAGGCCAAAGTCATTGCCTTATCGTCCGGCTGCTGATTCTGCATGATGCGGAAGCCAGGCCCATCAACGTAGCACCCCTTGTAAGTGAAGTTGCCCGGGAGACCACTAGGAACGGGTGCTACGCTGGAGCTTGGAGTCAATGCCGTGGTTGAGGATGGCGAAGCTTCGTTACCTAGATAGAAGCGGAAGAGAGATAGTCGATTGGCTCCGCCACACATCTCGGTCACATTTCCCTTACAGGCCATGTTGCACTTCGCTTCACCATCGGGTGCGGGGACTCCGCCTGCCTGGAGCGTGCTTCCGCAGAAGCATTCATTGGCATATTCAGTCCCGGCATACACGAAACCAGCCGCTCGGCATGCAGTGCGACATTTCTCGTTTGTCATATCACCTTGTACCGCCACTCCATTCGGAAGCGAACGTCCACCGGCTCCATCAACATAGCAACCTTCATAGAACCATCCGGACTTGGGAGTTGGAGTTGGAGTTGAAGTCGAAGTTGAAATCGGAGTCGAAGTTGGAGTTGCAGAACTCTGTAAAGACGTCACAACTACAGAGTCTAAAGATACCGAGCCGGAGCTAGTGACAGTAGTACTCAGCTCCACCGAGCTACTCGACAGAGATGATGCAGTTGTTGTCAATGCGAGGTCTACTGAAGAAGACGAGGCAGAAGTACTATTTGTGTCTGGGGTGGTAGTTGAGGTTTCCGCGGTTTTAGTCGAACTCGAGATGTCAGAAGAGGAGCTTGTACTCGTACCATCGATGTTGGTTGGGCTGGTGACTGTTGTGGAATGGTCAGAGGTAGTAGTAATGCTATGCTCCGCAGTGCTATGGTTTTCAGTACTAGGCGAAGTTGAGCTTGAAGTCGTACTTTGCGCATCTGGAGTAGAGCTAGTAGAGGAGCTGTTTTCACCCGAAGACGTAGTGCTGGAGCTTGACTCTCCAGGAGGACTTGAAGAGACGCTACTACTACTACTACTACTACTGCTGCTGCTGGGGCTTTGTGTCTCAGACGGGGTGCTCGTTGAGATTGGCTCTGCTGAAGACGAAATTACGACGACAGAAGATGTGGAGCTGATAGCAGGTGTTGAGATGCTCTCGACTGATGACGGAGGTGTAACAGTTGAGGATGAAGACGTTATAGTCGATGCTTCTGGTGTCGGCGTTGATGAAGGCGTCGATGACGGCGTTGCTGACACAATTGACGAAAGACTAGAACTGGATGATGACTTTGGCCTGTCAATATATTCGTAGAGGTTCATGCGGCTGGCACCACCGCAGAACTGGGTGCTGTTTCCCTTGCACTTCGTAGTGCAACCATCGCTTTTGGGAACGTGGTTGTTGTTCAGTGTATTACCGCAAAAACCTGGAATAACTACTCAGTCCTTGCGACGTGGCATCAATCAGGGTGACTTACATTCTCCGCCGTACTCAGTACCTGCGAATTTGTATAACCTCCTCTTACATTCGGGTGTACAGCTTTGAGCGCTGTTGTTCGCGGACCCGCCAAGAGGAGCGACGCCTAATGACAGAATTCGTCCAGCACCGCCCGCATCAGACCAGCAGCCGCGAGATATCCAGACACGGTCTGTACCGTCTTCAATAATTACGCTGGAGTTCGTACTTGGGGGCCCGGTGCGCTCATACAAAGACAGGCGATTCGTACCGCCACACGCTTCACCAGTTGCACCTGAACACGCCGTGGTACAGCCTGCGCCATCGGGAGCAGGTGCACCGGGGGAGAACACAGTATTACCGCAGTAGCACTCGGTGCTTTTCATAGGTTAGTCGATGTCAACATACCGACCATTGCCTTTCGATGCTGTACCTATTCGTAGTGCCCGCTAACACATAATCAAGCGCGACACAGTATTGAATACATGCGTCTGCGCTCTGTGTTTTCGTTGCAAAGGTGCCATTCCTCAGGGATCTCTGATTCACTGCATCCCTGCATATCAATTAGTGACCACCACTACATGAGTCTTGGTCCAACAGGGGACGGGTGAAGAAGAACGCACGTATAGCATCCTTTGTAGGACCAGCCTTTCGGTAGGCTACTAGGGAGATTGACAGCTTGGCGTTCAATCAGATCAGCATTGGAGCAGGTTAAAAGGCTTGATGCGGCCAGGATAGCTGTGGTCAGTAATCGAAGGGTACCCATGTTGGACAAGCCTGTGACCGAAGGGGCGAGCAGAACGTCTTGCCCAACTCGAAGTGCGGACGGCCGGCCTTTGTATAGCTCGATATTGGCGAGTTACTCCTCGTATACTTCTGGTTTGGAAGCACTAAGACATCCACGCCCGACTGGCTTTTCGAGAGTTCGCCCAACCTTCAAGCCACTTAGCAAGAGGGTGTAGAACGAGCCGCCTGTGACCTCAAGACTGTCAGCTCGAATATTGGACACAGCTGAGCTCGATATGCCCAATGGCTACGATACATGCATCTTGTGCCAAGATTATAGCTCACAGAAGTGGTCAACTCACATGCAGACCCCTCTAGACCACAAAACTGGGCTCAAAGCCTACAACCTACACCTTGTCTCACGGTTTCTCGCGATCCCTTGTCCGTTTTGACACAACCGAGCAAGACGGGATGCATCGTCCACCAGAAACGCCGTTCACCAGGGACGCCATTACCTGAACCATACCATAGGGACCAGCCTTCCCGAGGTCATCGCCAAGAGAGACCGCTTCATGTAAGCCCTAAAACAGCCGCGACACGTTCCTGTATACAGTAAGACCTAGATGTGTAAGGTACTAGCGGCAGATCGGCAGATCTTCCGTTACTGTCAATTTGCGTTCAGTACGAGCGTGCCGCTGATATTGACACTCATCAAATGCTTGGCACGGAATAGCTCCCTTCATGAGGAAGGCCCCTGTGGACACTGCGGGCCGCTTGTGAGCACCTAGGTAAGGCTCGTTTCCATGCACGAGCAGCGGATAGCGAGCGAGTAACGCTGCAGCTTGGCATCGAGTTAGTAGATTATGCAGTCACTCCATGGCGCCGCCCCATAACCTGTGCCCATGCTGTATTTATAAATAACATTTTTCTGCGATAACATCAGTCCATCGGCCTAGTTGCTCTCCAATTTGCAGAAACTTGCTGAAGGTCTCTCTCGGCGGTTTTGTGGGTTATAGCGTAATTAAGCCCTATCAAACCACAACGTTTGATCTTAGCGGTGAACCCTTCATCGGGGATTTCCCCACACTTGCGACATTCAATAGTCGCATGCAACGGTTATTGTTTCCACGGTAGCGAACGTCAGCACGCGGTCTCATGTGACGAGGTACCTCAGGCTTGGCTCTGAAGGCCTACCGAGAGCTGAAGTACAGTGTGGTTTTTGTGCGGCTGACCGCGGATACCAACCTTGGAAGGGCATGAAGTCTGGGTGGCGATCCTCACGGCGAGGCTAGAGGCGTACGCTCGATCTCCACACACTCAACTGACCAGCCACGTCTTGACCGGAACCTCTCCGAGAGCGCCAAGCAGCACCAAATAAAGCTCCGTAACCTTGTGGTCGCCGGGTGCCGAATACAACGTCCGCTCTGATCATCAAGTGGTCAACTTCTTGGAAAATTCTTTGGGGGGAGAGACGTCAGAGTACCCTGAAAGTGTCAGACCCGTACACCACAATCTCTGGCAACATTGGTGTGCTCCACGTGAGCCGGCATTCCACCCAAGTGAGGCATTCCTGCAGCGTGCAGGAAGGCAACCAATATTTTATTGATTCCGTCTCAGAACGATCGTGATACAAATCCAACGGGCAGGTTATCGCGCTGCAGCATTGACGCAATGCCTAGCTCACTCGATAAGGACGGCACGCACTGACCTGGCGATATCTCCTCGGAGCGTTCCGAGAACGTGCTGTGTTTATACCAAATTACACTTAAAAAGCCACAAGAAAAAATTGTGCCGTTGGAGGGGTTTACCGTCAGCACCCATCGAGGTGTTTAACAATAGTTGTGCTCGTTCTTTCGTGGAATATAGATCAAACCCACTTGTGAAGTATTGCATGTTGAATGACAGGCTACTTTTCTGGGCGATGTGCATAATGCGGCAGAAGGCTGACAGGCTTGCTGCGGCTGAGCATTCAAGGCGCAGCGTTCATTTACTGTGCAGAAGCTGAGACAGTTGATGCGTCCATGATGTCGAAGAGGGGAATTACGCCAAGTCTGAACAGAACTCCATAGATCTGACAAGTTCTGTTGAGCGGCAGTCAATGAATCCAGCTCTACTTCGAGTTTTGACAGATTCAGGCTTCCAATTCAGTACGTGGCAGGGAGACGGCGATGAACACAGACGCTGAGCATGATTCGTACTCCCCAAATCAAGGGGGAAGAGATCTCGGAAGGTTGCTACAAGAGCAACAAGTGTTGAACGGAATGCCAGACGGCTGGTTCCGAAAGTCGCAGAAGTTGTCACTGGTGGCGGGGTAGCAGCGCGGGTTGGGACTACCAGCAGCGGAATTGCCGGCATCCGCGTCGAACCCCTCTATGGCTCGGGTATGGCCAACGTAAAGCAGTTGATCAATACAGCGACTTTGAAAGACGAATCGTGGAACCAGTTGACACGAGTCTGGTATCCATTACACCATGCTCGAGCACCTCCTTGGTCGTTTGTCCCTCTTTTCTATTGTGGTATGC
The DNA here is from genome assembly GCA_032595095.1 of Didymellaceae sp. YAFEF048. Classification (NCBI taxonomy): domain Eukaryota; kingdom Fungi; phylum Ascomycota; class Dothideomycetes; order Pleosporales; family Didymellaceae; species Didymellaceae sp. YAFEF048. Next base: position 359,202 of record JAVISA010000012.1, on the reverse strand, counting down.
TGCGTGGTAGGGATTGCCGCTCGCCTGCTTTGCAATAAGTATGCCACAAATTTAAACCATATACCAGGTCCGTTTCTTGCAGGATTTACAGACTTTTATCGTCTTGTCATAGCAAGAGGGTATCGTCCCGAGCGCTGGCACATCGAACTACACAAGCAGTATGGCGATTATGTGCGGATAGGCCCACGAACAGTGATATGTTCGAATAACAAGTCAGCGAAGAGAATTTATGCACTGAACAGTGGGTTTACGAAGGTCAGAGAGAAGTCTCTACCATAACATCTGATTGACCAATGGGTAGTCGAACTTCTATACCGTACAACAGACGTTAGCAAAGGGTATTCCACTCAAAACCTTGTTCACTTCGACTGATGAAGTCTTTCACGCGAAACTTCGAAGATCCGTCAGCAACGCTTATGCAATGACCTCCCTTGTCCAATTCGAGCCTTTGGTTGACTCTACGACTATCGAATTCCTGAAGCAGCTCAAACAGCGCTATGCAGACAGATCTGGTGGCGCTGGGATAGTTGATATAGGCACCTGGCTCCAGTATTATGCATTTGATGTCATCTGCGAATTGACGTATTCGAAACGAATGGGCTTTGTGGAACGTGGCCAAGATGTTGAGAGAATTATCTCGAGCCTTGAGTGGCTCCTAGATTACGCTGCAGTGGTAAGCTTGGATCGATCGTCTGCAACCCTGAAAACTTACATTTCACCAGATCGGACAAGTCCCAGTTCTCGATAAGCTTCTCTTGAAGAATCCAATTCGACGCTGGCTCAGTGCTCAAGGTCTGATACCAAGCACACCGGTTGCCATTTTTGCAAACAAACGTATTCAAGAGAGTAGAGTCGATGGTCCCGAGCAGCGTGTGTCCAGTGAAAAGGTCTCACGCCGGGATTTCCTTTCCAGATTTCAGGAAGCACACAAGAAGGATCCCGAATTCATGAGCCAGGAGCGTGTCCTCGCGTTGACTGTCGCCAATATGTTTGCTGGCTCTGACACAACAGCCATATCGTATGTCGAAGCATATGTTCCCGTATCTCATCTCACTGACAGCTCGTTAGGCTTCGCGCAATTTTCTACAATCTCATCCGGAATCCAGAAAAACTTGCCAAGCTCTGTGCTGAGTTCGATGAACAGGAACGGTTGGGTGTTTTCAGGCAGGGGGATCCGCTAGTAGCTTGGAGTAGTGTGCGAGAACTTCCGTATTTGAGCGCTGTCATCAATGAGTCGCTCAGAACGCATCCTGCTGTAGGCTTGCCACTAGAAAGGATCACACCGCCAGGAGGCATCGAGCTTGATGGGCTGATGATCCCCGGAGGTACCAATATTGGATGCAGCGCTTGGACACTGCATCTTGACCAGGACCTTTGGGGTCATGATGCGGGCCGCTGGAGACCAGAGAGATGGATTGACGCTGATGAAGCAAAGAAGGCCGAGATGAAGAACAGTATGTTTGCTTTCGGAGCGGGCTCTCGGACCTGTATTGGGAAGAACGTCAGCTATCTGGAGATGTACAAGCTGGTCCCTGCTATGCTGCGCAGCTTTGATGTGAGTAATCCCAACAGCAAGCACGCACCCCTAATCGTTTGGCAGATTGAACTGGCGTTCCCTGATAGGGACTGGACGCTGCACAATGCCTGGTTCGTCAAGCAATGTAATTTCCATGTGAAGCTGCGCTCCAAGACCTAAGTCTGAGGTAATCTAGATTATCATCAAGCAAACGACAAAGAGGTATTTAGCTGATAAGAGAGCATGTTGTCAAACTTCTGAAACGCGACCGAGTCGGGGCACACGTGACGTTACCAGGAAAGACAAAATCGCCGCGATCTATTGCCCTAAACTTCCACGAACTGCCTTCTCCCGCTCTCGCAAAGAGGAGACCATGATCTGAGCGACGTGTCTCCTGCAATAGCTGCTGAAGATCAGTAGACAGACGGCGGGTTACCTAACAGAGTAGTGCCGCACGCCATTAGTAATCCATAGCAACCCCCACGTTCTGGCAGTAGAAAGTGGAAAGATTCTCTTGTTTTGTCAGCGGATAGGGAGGACTATCTTGCATTGTTAGCAGTATTGTTGATGATTGCTGACAAAACAAGAGGATTCTCCTAGTTTTTTCTGCGAGGACGTGTCCACACGCGAGTACATCGGCCAACGGTCGGTTACCTGTCCGGCTATAAAGTATCTTAGTGACGTAGTAGCTAACTACACAATCTCACTTCCACTGCGCAGCACACAATTCGTTGCAAGAACCCTTTTCATCCCGAGCCTCTTGCTGGTCGATTCCTACGTGTCATAAAGTCTATTAGAGATGTCACCAAAAGGTCGTGCACAAGTCCAATGCGGAGGCGACAAGCCGAACTTCACTCTCGAGGAAATAGACGTTCCGAAACCAGGCGAGCACGAAGTTTTGATCAGGAACTCATATGTGGCTCAGAACCCCACAGACGGTAGGTAAGAACCAACGTTCGAGGTCCCCCCAGATATCTGACCAGCTTCAGTTCAATCTCTTGACAACAACGCCTTTGGAGATGGCACCGTCTTAGGCTGTGATTTCGTAGGCAACATTGAAGAAGTCGGCCAGAACGTCTCGCGCTTTAAGAAAGGCGACACGATCGCCGCCCTGATCTGGGGCGGAGAAGTCAAAGGCCACGGCGCGTACAGTGAGTACACGCTCGCAAACGAGTACATCAGCTTCAAAGTGCCCAAGTCCATCTCGCCTGAGGCGGCTGCAACGGTGCCACTAGCTTGCTGTACTTCCTGGCTCGCACTCTTCTCGAAAGACTGTCTGGCTATCGATCGCAAGAGCGGGAAGGAAACATCGGTGCTCATATGGGGCGGGAGTTCGAGCGTTGGTCTGTATGCTATTCAGATCGCCCGCCAGCATGGTTTCAACGTCGTAACGGTATGCTCGCCCAAGCACCATGAGAAAGTCAAGTCATTGGGTGCGGATCATGTCTTCGACTACAAATCCGCCGGCGTTGTGGACCAGATCAAGAACGCTGCTCCACGGTTGCAATACATCTTCGACACCATTGGAGACAAAACAAGTTCAGCTACAGCTTCGCAAACTCTTGGAGAAGCAGGTGGAACTCTTTGTACTGTGCGACCTGGCAAGGCGAATACGGAGGGCGTGTCGAGCCAGGCAAAAGTCACCGACGTGCTGGTCTGGACGGCATTCTTGAAGGATCATCAGTACAAGGACTTCAAGTGGCCAGCGAACGAAGACGACCACAAACTGTCAGCTGAGCTTTTCGAGAACCTACCTAGATGGCTTGAGGATGGGACCATTCAACCAAACGAGGCGAAGGTGTTGCACGGGTTAGACAAGGTGCCAGAGGGTTTCCAAGAATACAGGGATGGCAAGATCAGCGGGTACAAGGTTGTGTATGCTATATAAAATGTACCCAAAATCGACTCGTTAGCAGTACAACGGAGTAAAATCGCCGTCCAAAATCTCTAACCTCTCCTGATCAGGCGGAACACGCGTTCTCCAACGCTCCACAACGAGCCAATCTTGACCTGCTCCGTATCCCAGTCAAACTATCCCGGTATCACTGCCTCCACTCTAAGCCGCCCTGGTTGCGGTTATCAAACAGCCTCGTCGCTTCATAGTCCTCCCACGTGCTATCGCCATCATCCGAGACTGCCGTACCGTCGCCGTCCAAACGCCCCATCCCACTGTACGTAGGGCCTGCACCAGCATCTCCAGGCCTCGCACCCGACCATCCGCTGTACCCAGTGCTCGACCCTTCGCCCGTCTGAACATGCGATCCCCCTGGCCTCGCACCTCCTCCACCGTACTGCGTGCTTGGTCCTCTACCCACCTGACCATGCGGATCACGGTAGTGCGTACTTGGTCCTCCGCCCGTCTGACCACGGGAATCACAGTACTGCGGGCTTGCTCCTCCACCCGTCTGACGCTGCGTATCACGGAACTGTCCACCACCTTGACCACCAGCAGGCGCGTTCGCAGCTCTCAAGGGCCCCAAACCAAAAGTCTCCTTGTGCACAAAGCCATACGGCGCGCTGATCTGCAAACCTCCATGTCCTGCATCGCCCACTTTCCCGCTCCCATCGCCGCTTCCGCTCTCGCTCGCGTCCTTCTTTTTCAAGATCCCAAAGCTGAACACCTTCTTGACCTTCCTCTTCCACTTCCGCCACCCCTTCTCCACCTCGTCTGCTACACTCCCTTTCGGGGAAGGAGGTGTCGCCCCAGCATCCGTACCAGGTAGAGGCGCGCAGGTCTGAGCAGCTGGCCCGCCGTAGCGCTGCGGAATGGTTGGTACTGGCGGCGGTAGGGATGGAGGGCTGTAAGTCGGGAGCGCAGTGGCGTGCATGTCGGGCATGGAACGCGAGGAAGTGAAGGTGTTGGCGGTCTGAGGGCGGGATGGTTGCGGTGGGTTGGTGAGAGAGTCATGAGTGCCGTCGTACTGTGACGAGCGCAGGTCGCGCTGGGACGTGGTATTGGGTTGGAAGAGGCTGCTGGGGAGTGGGAGCATGTGGCGGGATTTGGACGTGTTGGGGGCCATGGGTTGTGTCTGTTGGGTGTGGTTTGTGGTCGGGGAATGCTGATATGGGTTTGTTGCTGTGGACTGCTGATCTGTATTTGGTTCTAGGAATAGATTCGAGGCGCGTCGGCGATGCGGGTGCGAGAAATTGCGCGTTGGTCGACGTGGCAGTGTTGACGCTCGTCGCATCGATGGTTGCGGCAGTGAACGCAGGTCGATACGTGACGCGGTTGCGAGGCTGCTATATCACAATCAGAAAAGTATGTTAGCGACCGTCAAAGACTGGGAGGTGGATATTGCTGAGGTTCAAGATGGGGCCGCTGCCTGGCTTATGAGTGTCGCGTTCCAGCAAGCAGATGCAAGTGAAAGCGTTTGTGATGAGCACTGCGGCGCGCAATCTTGACAACGGCAAGACAAAAACGAAATTAGAGTGACCCGAGAAGCAAACGGCTTGACTTGATGGCTTCAATCGACTTCGATAACGAAATGAATTACCTCATTAGCACTATAGGCAACAAACACGTTTAGTATCTTGATACATCTCCAAACAACAAACAACTACAACATACATGGTATCTTATATTTTCCGCCTTTACCTCCACTTCCGCTTCTACCTCCGGAACCCGTTAGGGCCACCCCACTGCCCCTTGACCATATAGTTCTGGTAAACCCACGGAAAGAAGTCCTTCTTCAGATAATAGAAAGCCTTCCTCGGGACGCCCTGATCGACACCCAGAATACGCCCAAAGGTCTCCTTAGGCACACCACCGTACTTGAACTCCGCAAGCAGCACCTCCTTCTCGCCTGTTGTGAGCGGGCAAGATGTGTACCCGTCGTAATCAGCGCTGAGCTCCTGCTGTGCGTTCTCAAGAGACTTGAGCACGTTGGACACGAGGACAGGCGCTTGGGCGGTCACGGCGGCAGCGGTCTTGGAGGTAGGCAGCGAGGAGGCGTCGCCTGCGGACCAGACGTTGGGGAACTTCTTGTGACGAAGGGTTGCGTTGTCGACGTCGACGTAGCCTGCTGCGTCGGCGAGCGCGCTCTCCTTAACGAAGCTGTGAGGACCCATTTTGGGGACTGCGTGAAGAAGGTCGAATTTCTTCTCGACGGTCTCGCCGGCGCCGGTCTTGAAAGTTGCGGTTTGCCCGTTGATGGAGACGAGGTCGTGGGCGAAGAGGCCTTCGATGCCACGCTCAACGCGCAGCTTCTCGAGGGACGCGGCGTATTTGGGGACGCCGAACATGGTGGGCAAACCGGTGGCGAAGGAGATGTTGATTGCGGAGGAGGAGTCGTTCTTCTTGTAGAGCCCTGCGTTGGACCAGCGGTCCCATGCGAGCCACATGACTTTTTGAGGGGCGCCTGCGCATTTGATGACCCCTGCGGGTTGTGTGAAGATGGCGGTGCCCTTGTTGAAAGCCTGGATGTCACGGGCAGCCTTGTCGCAAGTCTCGTATGTGTATACAGTCGAGACATTAGACGACGCGTCAGCCAGCGCTTCCGGAAGGCCGGCGATGCTAGATGTGTCGACCTTGATTCCAGGAGCCACAATGAGGTGCTCGTAGTTCAGCTTGTCGCCATTTCCAAGCGTGATGCTGTTGTCTTCAGGAGTAAAGCTTCCAACACCGCTGGCATAAAGCTTTAGCTTCGAATCCAGAATAGGTGCCAACGGCATCTTTAGGTCCTCTTTATTCTTCAGCCCACCACCGACAAGAGTCCATCCGGGTTGATAGTGGTGATACTCGGCCGGATCAACCACAGCAATGTCCTCCGCCTTGAACTTCCCACTGTTCAGCAGCTGATGCGAGATCGACGAGCCCGCGGCTCCAGCACCAACTACTACAATCTTATGACTCCGCGATGCGGTGTTCACAGTGGCGAAGGTACGGACAGATGCCTTCTGTGCCATCTGGCACGTGACGCGGCTGCTGAACATGTCGAACGCTGATAGTAAAAACCTTGATTACAATTTCTTGCCTTCAGAACCCGACTCTTGCAAATATACCGACTCTTTTCCAACACTCAAATGTCAACTTCAAAACCCCGGGTTTCAAGAAACTATGGAGAGTTGTTTGCTGAGAAATCCACCCTTACCAGCTGTAGAGAGATTTCAAGACCCGCAATCACATCATACGCGCTAGCGAATTAGCGCCGACGCAATTGGCTCTGTCAGTGTTGCCTCACGCAAACATACGATAATCACTCTGTGTCGCGCGACAGCGCACCCCTGACCTGTTCGGGACGTCGGCTTCATGGGCTCGGCCGGTCGGTCGCGATGTGCTGGTCGCGTTGTGCGTTGCTGCAACTGGTGTTTGTATGCAGCTCCACCAACGTCGCCGAACTCGTATGTAGCCAACGTCGCCGACGCTGAGCTTGACGCGTGGGAATTGAGCGCTATATGAGCAAGTTGTCGCGTTCGTGTCAGTGTGTCGTAGGCATGGCCTGATCAACGGCTTTTCTCGCATAGCAAGCATGCATGTGAGTCGTCGCGATGGCCCGCAACTGGGTTGTGTAACGGCGATATAATGTAGAACGAAGTTTGACATCGCCGTCTTCTCAGAGTCATAGTAAAGAATCGATATATTACTGGCCTCTAGGCATTGGACTCAAACATACCTAAAGCACTGCGCATGGAAGGAATATGAACGCGATACCTCTCTTCCGTTCAGCTTTTCTCAACTCCTTACGAGCATCCCAGCCTCTACTACCAACACAAAGATACGCTTCTCGATCCCTACATACATCTCGAGACAGCAGTCGTACACACCTCGCCACCCCTTCACGACGACATCCACACCCACTACCATCCACTCTCTCAGCCCCCACTCCCTCAAAACACCACAACATCACTCCCCAAGCCTCGATCCACACCTCAACCCACACACCAACCTCCCACCCAACTATCCGCCAAATGAATCAACCACCCGTCCAACCGATCGTCCACCCCATCTACGAGCCCACAACAGGCACATACCAATACCTGATCGCCAGTCCCACCACCCACGCCGCCATCCTCATCGACCCAGTCCTGGACTTCGACCCTCTCACCTCCACCATCCTCACCACCTCCGCAAACTCCCTCCTCGCCCTCATAACCCAGAACAACTACACCGTCCACTACATCCTCGAAACCCACATCCACGCCGACCACCTCAGCTCTGCCTCCTACCTCGCCAGCCGATTGCACGCAACCACCGGCTCGAAACCAGCAACAGGCATCGGCGCAGGCATATCCGGCATCCAGCGGCACTTCAGCGCGCGCTACGGGATCCCAGCCTCAGAGCACGAGACAGCCTTCGACCGCCTGTTCTCCCCGGACGAAGTCTTCCACGCAGCCGATCTGACGGTGCAGGCTCTCCATCTACCAGGCCACACGCCTGACCACACGGGGTACCTGATCGGGTCGAATCTGTTCTGTGGGGACTCGCTGTTCCATGCGGATATAGGGTCTGCGCGGTGCGATTTCCCCGGCGGCAGTGCGGTGGACCTGTGGCGCTCGGCGCAGAGGATTCTGGCGTTGCCGGAGGAGACAAAGGTGTGGGTTGGGCATGACTATCCGCCGGCGGGGAAAAGAAAGCCGGTGGCTTGTCTGACGGTCGGACAGCATAGGGAGCTGAATGTGCATGTGGGAGGCGAGAGGGAGGAGGAGGAATTCGTGCGGCTGCGCGAGGAAAGGGATAAGGTGCTGGGGGCGCCGAGGCTGTTGCATCAGAGCTTGCAGGTTAATGTTAGGGGAGGGGAGTTACCGGGGGCGGATGGGGAAAGTGGGATGAGGATGTTGCGGGTGCCGGTGAAAGTGGAGGGTAGTGCGGGGTGGGTGGATTGAAAAGGGTGTAGGGTTGGAAGTATGTCTAAATTGTTGATTGAGAGTAGTTGCAAGTATGTCAACGCCGAATTTCATCCAGTCCCGTCCCGTCCCATGCTTTTGAAAATGCCGTAAATGAGGTATCATCGAGCCCGAAGGAAAACTAAAACACAGAAATCACCCGCTCAATTCTTCAGGCTGTCCAGGGAATCTGGAGTTGAAGTCGCTGGCAGTGATTGTAGCGCGCAGTCTGAGGATGCCCTGTATAGCCTCTTCAGCCATAGCGCGCATGTCTGAACACCAGCTGTCGCAGCAGCGTGAATCAAAGCGTAATCGCCCACAGAAGACTAAAACACAGACAGCACCCGCTCGCTCAGTTGCTCAGCCAGTCCAGGAACTCTGGCGTGAAGTAGCTGACGATGATGGTAGCGCCGGCTCGTAGAATACCCTGTGTAGCCTCCTCAGCCATAGCGCGCAGATCGAAGACGCCTGCTGCGGCCGCTGCGTGGATCATGGCGTACTCGCCAGACACCTGGTATGCAGCGACGGGCATGTCCTTGCCAATCTCCTTGGCGTCGCTGATGATGTCGAGGTACTGGCTCGCGGGCTTGACCATGATGATATCCGCGCCCTCGTTGATATCTCGTGTGATAGCTCGGCGGGCCAAACCGCGTCCTCCGGGGGGCAGCTGGTAGCAGCGACGGTCACCGAAGGAGGGGCAGGAGCCGGCGGCGTCGCGGAAGGGGCCGTAGAGGCAGCCAGAGAACTTTGCAGAGTATGACATCAGCACAACCTGGTGAGCGATGCCGGCCTCGATCAGCTTCAGCTTGATAGCGCGGATGCGGCCATCGTTCATGTCCGAAGGTGCAACGCAATGAGCGCCAGCCAGCGCATACGAGATAGCGACATCGCTGATGCGCTCCACCGACAGCTGGTTGTTCAGACTGCCGTCGTCTCGCAGGATGCCGCAGTGGCCGTGTGATGTGTACTCGCAGAGACAGACGTCGGCGGTGATGAAGAGGTCAGGGAAGGTGCGGCGGAGGAGGCGAATGGCCTTGATGACGGGGCCCTTGGGGTCATCTGCGTTGCTGCCGAGAGCATCCTTTGCGTTGGGTGCGATTGGTACACCGAAGAGAATGACCGACTTCAGGCCCTTCTCGACGAGCGGCTTCAGGTAAGGAACGATCTTGTTCAGACCTCGGCGGTGCTGGTTCGGCAGCGAAGGAATGAGCGTCTCCTCGTCAGGCTGGTCGGAGATAAAGAGCGGGTAGATGAGCATCGACTACATCATGTCAGTCTGGCGGCGCGCAACACAAGCAAAACTGCTCTAAGCGCACCTTTGTAAGCTGGCGCTCTGCCTGCCATGCCCGCGCAAGAGGGTGCGAGTAGCCTCCGTGCAATTGACTCTTGATATCGCCCGAGATGCTGACACTGGTGGCTGCGGTGCTGGCATACGAGCGGCCAGCCTCGGACGCTGCCGAGCGCAGTTCCGGCCTGCTAGGGTTGCGGTAGGCAATATCTGAGACGAGCGACGAGAACGACATGGTGGCGACGTGTGGTGGTGTTATGGAAAGAGGTAAACGACTTGGAAGTCGTGTGAGTTACGGCGGGACGACGGGTAGAGAAGAGGCGGCGTCAAGTGTGGAGCTTAAAGCGTCGGTTATAAAGACGTTCCGGGCGTGAGAGTGAGAGAGCAAGACGCAGGTGAGGTGGCGGACAAGGATCGGCAGCCGAGGCGCTCAGCTCTAACACAAGCCTTGCAGTGAGGTGAGGTGAGAGCGAGCGATTGGTCAGCGAACAAAAAATCTATACTGTGTGCAGCAACTTGAGGCTGAAATGCAAGCAAGATTGATTGTTTAAATTGCTCGACTGGAAGGAAGGCCCGGAGTGCTGTCTCGCGACATCGCTCCTTCCGTCACACTGCCGAGCCATCTCCAGCCAACGAGACGCCCAGGATTACCGAATGCATGGGTATCCGCATCCGTTTAGTGGGCGAAGAGCTCCGAAGGCCATTCCGAGTTCCGGGTATGCTACAAAGTACACAACATGCTCGTTCTGAACATGCTCAGTGTGGGTCCGGAATACACGTTGTATGAGCACGTTTTTGACAATGCAGACGCTTACACAGACCCATGTTTTAACACACATGCCCTAAAACCTAAACGAACATCAGCCAGATGCACACGACACTTTAGAACGCTGTAATCTCGAGGAACAAACCACTGACATCCCCAACGACATGATTAAATTGGCTTATGCTAACCCGCTAGCTACTGAATCGTCTCCCTTGGCCAGGAAACCAACCAAAAACCAACGTAGAGCTATGCTCACCCCCGAACACCGTACCATGCAAGGCGTGTTTCTGAGAGCTGAGAAGAAGTCTTTGACAAACGAAAAGAGAAAAACTAAGGGTAACAACGCCGGCGCCAGTTCATACCTGACCTGACTTAACACATGTCCCGTAGCGTGTACCTATGAATGCCGTCTTATGCATGAAGTGGTATCGTAGAAGGAGGAGTATACAAAGGAACGCCGGTGCGCTGATGCAATGCTGCGGGTAAATGGAGAAGAGAAAGATAAACAGTGTGGGAGTGGAAGGGGGTTGGAATCGGAATGCTACTGCGAGGATTCCTCATGAGCAACATGAGGTTCTTCGTAAGTATCCGGCGGCTCGCCGGTCCTCATGGACGAGGGAAGCGAGGTGTCGGCGGCGGTTGGTGCCGATGTAGATGCAGAGTGTGTCGCGATCGCATCGTCCTGTACGTATGCAATGTTACTCCAGACGCGCCAGTGCATGATAATGATGTGGGAGGTGCGGTCTGTGATGTCCGAGAGCTTGTGAGCGTCGGGGTGAAGAAGGCCGTGCGAAGAAAACGTATCCGGGGTGGCTGGCTGGATGCCATGCAAAGGAGAGGGTGAGGCTGTTCTGGTGGTTGTGGTCGAAACAAGGCTATTGAACAGCTCGATAGGTGACGAGTTGTTATGTTTGTCAATAGTGGATAGGATGGTGGGTAGGACAGCGGCTTCGACTTTACGCGCTTGCGTGGTAAAGGTACTAAAGAACAGGTGGCGTAGGTGCTGGTTCGCGCTTGACATGTTGTCGTAATCGTATGCTGTTGACCGACCTGCGGCGTTAGAGGCGTGCCTCAATATTTCCAATGACAGAGCTTCAGAGTTCGCCATCCACTGGTGTGGACCATACCCCACGTTCGATTCGCCCATGATTGCCGTAAGCGACGATACCAGCTGCTGGCGGGTCGAGATGGTACTTGTCCCATGAAATCCGAACTGCTTAAGGAGCGTTGCAAACATCTGTAAGCAAACTTCGAAGAAGACAATATCTTCGATCTCAGCTTTGATGATATGCAGCCGGTCGGCGTCCAGGTACATGGATTCCGGGAAATCAGATCGACCGTCTTTCCCGAACAAAGTGGCCGTCACTCCTCGGGTGAAAATCTCAAGATTCAGACGCGACGAATCGTGCTGGGTAGTGCAAGCTGCAGCAAACTCATCACAGGCAGATTGGTACCACTTCTGTGCCGTGTCGATGTTAAATCGTGCTCGGCCATGAACGAGTCTGTCCAGGTGGTAGTGTGTCTCAAAGTTGACCGTGTCCTCGATAAGAAGCGTCTTGAGATTCCTGATTTGATGGTTTGCAACGTCCTTGAATTTGTTAGCACCACTTCACCGCAGCTTCATTGTACACAACCTACCAGTTTCATCGACTCCAGGATCCCTAGCAGCTCGCACAAACCCTTGACTATGCTCTCCGGCTTGTTCTGCGAGACCCCAGTCCGAGTATAAGACACCATCTTGTCAACCCAGTGATCCCTCATCGGCGCGCAGTGCTCCTTCAGAAGACACGACATCCACTCCGACAAGCCCACAAGGTCGCAAATCCCCCTCTCAATCTGCTGCATCAACATAGTCACGTCCAAATGCTCATCTACTCGGCAGTGATCGCGCTCCGGAACGAGACCTTTCAACACGTCCCTGATAGTCTGGAAGATCTTTGGTATGCGTCGCTCGGCATGTTTGACAATGGCAGACCAATCGCTCGTATCCAGACCTGACAATGTTGGTGTTCCGCGGAAAAGGCCGTTGTAGAGCTCCAACTCAGCCACCAATGCGCTCCAATACCTCTGTGCGGCCTTAACCTTCTCTTGCCCCTTCGTGCCATCGAGGTTTGGTCGGAAGCTGAGGTCGCGATCGAAGTTCACGTCATGTCGCAACCTGATGTTGGTGATGATGTTCTGGATGTCGAGCTCACTCAGTGATTGCCGTGTAATAGGCGGCAAGTCTGATCCTTCGCGAAACGCCTCGGCAAGTTCCTCCCCTTCAGACCCCGGGACCATGGCAATGAGTAGCTGGGCTAGCTGCTCTGGGATATCGGGAGTGCGTGGAGGCGAGTTCGATGGTGAGCGTGAATACTGCACAGCATAGTGCTCCCTCCGTGTCTTATCATGGGAAGTATGAGATGCCACTTCGCGGTTGGCGAGCTGGCCATGCCATGACGACACTGACGCAGTCCTCTTTCTTTCCACGGCCGGACGCACAGCATAAGTGTGTTCGGTGGCCCTTAGGGTGGAAGCATTGCTGCCTGCAGCTTTAGGTGTCTGGGTACCCATGTCTTCCTGATGACGAAAGCGGCCGTGTTGACTATGTAACGAGCGACGTTCTTTCATGCGACGCTCAGGACCCTGAAATATGCGCAGTATGGTGTGAAGCGGTGGTGAAGAGTCTTGAGAAAACGAACGCCAACAAAGCGCATGTGTTGCTACAAGCGCGAGCTGCGACAAGTCAGCGACCAAACCATTCAAGACATGGGCGTTTGCAAGACGCAAGCTGAAATAAACGTGTTCGCGGTATGTTTGTTTGACAGAAGCCGCGAGCTCCCGCATTAAACAGCGAGACAAGATTCAAGTCAGGCTTGCAGAATGAGGCTGTATGCTTAAATTGGAAAGTACCTTTTAGCATGTGCCTACGTCGATGGCAGATATGGAAGATCTCTGAGACGCAAGACTTAAGGCTTGTGTGATGTTGACATAGTAGAAGGGAGGACAAAGAGGTCAGTTGTGCTAAGTGAACACAACGACGTTTGCGGAAGCTTGATGAGACGGCTTCGTAACAGTGCAGCTTTGCGAGAAAAGCAAAGCGAAAACGAAACAGAGCCAAAGAAGACAGAAGCAGAGAGACAGACTCGCGGATACTACTGAAGGTAGCGGGTATGCGCCTGCGGCAAGGTGTGAGACTGCTGCAAGGTGTGTTGCGGAATTCAAACAGCGTCTGACTCGTTCTTGGGGAGAGCGCTTGTTTTGCTGGATGTCAGAAGAGGCTGAAGTCAGAAGGTCAGCCCTTGCATTATTTGGGAGAAAGGAGGGGACGAGCAGAACAAGGAGCTGTTCAGTGCTTATGCCCCGGCTGTATCTTAAAGATGTGCAACAGCCAATGTCAACATCTAATACGCGGAGCCGATCGCCACAGCACGACAGATGGCGCTGCGGCGTTCGCGACCCGTTTCTTGGGGCCCTTTCCAGGTGTGAAGCTACGAAACAGGCCTTCCTGGCAGCACACCGCTTCGTTACCCGCAGCTCAATCACGATGACAATCGCTACCGTCGTCGGGGAGCTTGCAGTAGCGTCTGCTTCGTTGCTGTCAAAAGTCATGGACGCGGGCTGCTGAGCGCAGGGCCAGATCCGGACATCTCATTCCGAACATAGATGCGGCTAGCCGACAGGGAGTCCCCAGCCGAGATTGGCTGGCGACGCCGCAACCGTCACCGCCAGCCTCACTTTTCATAAAACCAGGGCGAGCACTTCGGAGTTTGTCTTTGCCAACCATTGCGGGTTGCATCCGACGAGAACAGCGGTTCTAGTCGAGATGCAGTAGCTAGCTGACCGGTCGCTGGCGACTAGCACGCAGTGACGTCTAATCTGTGTCTACACGCAAACCAAGACACGCGCGTTGTACTCGCGGCCAGCGCTATGGCTTCAATATCAGCCTCGTCGTCAATCGAAAACCCGTGCAGTTGCGGTGAGAGTGATTCTTGCATATAGTGTGAAACGTCAATCTGCATCGATTCATGAATGTACCGACAAACCACCGTAGGATCGAGGTGCGCGTGGTCTGGTTGCCGTGCAGACATTTGCCGGTGTGGAGATATGGTGTAAGAGACTGCAAATACCACAAGATGGAGCGACCCCTCGTGTCCTGAGGCAAGCATCTCTAGATAAGAAGAGACTATAGCTGGGATCATGCCAGTACCGAGGACGAGGCGCGGGGATCTGGGCCGTCCGAGGACAAGGACCATCTTTGCCTGGAGTGGTAAGAGCAAAGGGGGCACAGACGGAGGATAGAAGGTGAGGATCCACACATGAACATGAATGACGGTATCCATATCTGTGTAGGGCTGAGGATATGTCTTGAATAGAGACAATACCCGCTGTCGACAAGAAAGCACGTCTTCGTCAGCGCTTGCAAATCATCAATCGCATCGTCGGCCGCTTCACTCACAACCATTACTCAAGCAAATCTCTAACCGCACATCATCAAAAGGTTTACACTACTCATACCGCGCACGTGGAACGGGGAACTTTGACCGCACCCACCAGCAAAGCAGTCAGTCACTGATCAAAGCGTCTACAAAGCAGCCCATGGCCTGATGTCTTACACTCTGGATCGAGGCATTCTTCGTATCAGATTTGCCTATAGCTAGCCTCCACTATAGCCTTCACTTCCAGCTTCAACATGATCGTGAGCTTATAGCTTCCTCAGAAGCCCTCACCTGCTCTCCTCCATCAGTCCAGACAAGACATCAGTGGGTACGTGTATGAACCACGTCCGCGACTTCTCCACTCCATCACCACACTTGCCTCATTGGCCGCCTCACCTTCAACTGGCTAGACTGTGGATCATGTACTCGTCTCGTGGAGTCTGATAGCGTCCCGAAGTTCTACCACGCACGACCTGACCTTTGAGCCTCCACTGACACCCCTCTTGCTTCTTCACCTGCACGATCTTAACCTCTCACCCACCTGCGTCTAGCAATCGAGGCAAGTCGTCAGTGGTGTTTGAGATGATATCCGACTTAATGCCACACTCGCCTCATTGGCCGCCTCATCTTTCATCAACATGATGTGGGCCGGATAGGTACACGTGGATTCTGATACTTATCACCGGTTTGTCTTGCTTTGCAGAGACGTTACAACCCCAACACTCGGGATTCCTACTGTCTATACGACAGCATGTAGGAAAGACAGCGCGGTGTCGTGATCGAGTGTGTGGTCATCTGGTAAGAGCAATTGGAGCTGTGTATAGAATCTCCCTCAGAATGCGCACCACCAGTGACACCTCCTTACTTTTACAAACATCAACAGCCCACGGCAACATCGTAATCATCATCATCACAGATCCGTCTCATTACACGCTGCCCCCTACTCATTCTGTAGCTACCCCAAAGCCTCCTCCGCGCTCACATATTCATCACGGGACTCATCGGTCTCATCAAGCAATGGCGAGACAACGCCCAGTGCCAACGAAGCCATCTAAGCCTCGATGTCAAGATCATCATTCTTCTTCCCCGTCCGGCCGCGACTAGGTTCAGATTGCGGGCTGCGGTCATCGCGCTCATCATCGCTACTGTTGGAGGGGGATTGCGGGCGAGAATCGTTGAGGTTGCGGCGGCTTCTAGCCATCTGTCTTGAGTTAGCAATTGCTTTTGAGTGTTGTTGGTATTCGATTGAACGTACCCAGGCGCGCACACCGCCAATGAGCCCCAAATTGTAACCCGCTGCGAAATCCGTACTTCCCCTCTCGCCATGTGCGCGGGGAATGTCCAGATGGCTGAGTCTCGATAGGGCAGACGGCGAGCGCGCGTCTGCGCCCGCTTGCTCCATTGCATTTGCCTGCTCGCGCGTGGGTGTTCGTGCTGGGCTGGCGGGTCGGCTTGTTTGCCAGAAGTGGCGGAAGTCTTTTGTGAGTTCCTGGCCCGTGGTGGCCCAGTTTGCTTTGATGCTGTCGCGGAACTCGACCATGTTGCGCTTGAGGTCGAGCTCGTTCTTCTTGAGCCATGAGACGTTGAGTTCTTTGCGCGAGGTGCCGCGCTTGAGTTGGCGGTCGACGTATTGGTCATAGTCGCGGACGATTCTGGTCAAATGATTAGCTGCTGCTGCTTCTTTGTACAATGTAGGGGGTTGTTTACTTGGTGATGATGCCCGTCGTACTCAGACCCTCCGTACGCTGAGTGACAAGGAACATGCCCCTCTCCTTGATTGGGCCGTAGATATCATCGCCCTCGTCTGCGCCGTAGGGCAGGTCGTCGTGCGCAACGTAGTCGATCTTGTGTTTCTCCAGGAAATCGGTTGTGACGATCCAAGGACAGTCTGGGATGACCTCATCGACCCACTTGCAGTGTCGCACACTCTCAGCGCGTTCCCGCGCCGACAGAACTGTAAGACCCTTGCGCTTATGTGTCTCGGTGTCGCCTGTGACGCCAACGACGAGCTCGACCTGCGGGTTGTTGGGCGCGAGATGGGCGAACGCGCTCTTGGCTTGCTGTAGTGCGCGCATGTGACCAATGTGGAACAGATCGAAGACACCGTCCGCATAGACGCGGATCGGGCGGTCCAGTGCAGGAGGGTTCGTCTTGAATCCTCCAGCGGGGTCGGTCAGACCAGCGCCAGGAGGCGCCTCCATGCGCATTGTGCTGGCCTCTCCGTTCTCGCCATTCTTGATCCTGTCGGCGGAAGAGCGCCTGGTCTTCTTGCTGACGCGCTGCTCATCATCTTCGACCTCGCTGTCTTCGCTGGCGCTTTCGGCGCGTCCGCGCTTGGACGACTCGGTCTGGCGCTCTTTCTTCGAGGTGACCTCTTGCAGGACAGAGTCCTCGGCGCCCTCATCGGACGCGTCACGGGACGAGGGCTGCACGACATCCATGGCGTCCTTTTTAACGGAGCCCACGGTGTTGGATCTCTTGCGCTTAGGTGGCATGTGTGTGATATTGGGAATTGCGCGCTACAACGCTACCGCTACGCGCCGTAGCAGAGATCGCAATGGCACGCGTGTGTCGAGAGATGGTGGTTGAGAGATGGGAACCAAGCGTGCCCGGATCCTGGGGTTGAGGGGGGAGCTTGGGCGTTGATGCGGGAGGTTTCGGGGAAGCGCGGAGGGCTGAACGTGCAGTGCAGTGCAGTGCAGTGAACAAGACGCAATCACGGTGCGACGAGGTATTGTAGGGAAGAATACTGCTCGGATGGAAGAATATCTAAGAAGTAGGGACGCCTCGCGAGATGTTGACACGGTGCACGCGAGATTGCATCAGTCCATAATTTTGGTGCCCGTTCCCTGATCGAGCGCAGATCCTCCAAAGACGGTGACGTCGTGCCGCCATCCGGCCCAAGCACTCCCCCAAAGCAAAGCAAGCCACAGATACGCAACGGTGCCAACCCCACGTGCACCCATACTTGATCCATCTGGATGGAGCCCTTCAGCAAGGTGGCTCAAGCTTCAGGCTTCATCATGGGAGTACCAAGGGCGTCATTATTCCTCATGCTCGCACCGGTAATGAGGAAATTCAAGTACAGCTACTTGGCGGCACGGCAGGGGTCCCCGACGCCTGAATGCTGAGGCATTATTCGTGTGCCGCCGTGTACATGGTACTGAGTTTTGTCTTATTACACAAAGTTATGCTGCGCCATCCATACATGCAGCGAAGCTCTAGAACGTGTACGCAGTTCCCGTTCGAGTGCGGCAGAATAGTATCACGCCCGTGCATACATACTCCTTCAAGCCTTCAAGACAGCTTCATCCAGTGTCCAAACGCGAGCCTCGCCATCATCTCCAGTGCTCACAATGACTTCCTCACCATCCCACCTCTTGCCCTTGTCTGCCCTCTTCGCCCATGTGACATGGTTGATCTCAAAAACATCGTGCGCAGAGAAGATCTCTGCAACGACAACCCATTCAGTCGGCGATGTCTCACTTGTCTCCACAGCAGCGTCGTCCGTACCCTCCACACCTTCCATAGCAGTCGTACCATCCGAATCCTCGACCCTCCACCTCTCCTTGTACACCACGATCTTCCCGTCGCTCCCTGCGCTGACCAATAGTCCAGTCGAGCGACTCCAGCTAATTGAGTAGATAGCGCGATCGTGAGCTCTCGGAAGAACAGCTCCCTGATACCAATCCTCATCAATAGCCGTCGAGCGGATAATCGACGGCATCCCTGAATTCTGGGTATTCGCACCCTCCCTTGGTTTCCTCCTCCAAACGCGCACCGTGCAATCATCCGAGCAAGTTGCCAGCCTGGGTCCACTCAGCTCCAACGCCTCAACATGCTGTATCTGCTGCTCCCCAAGCCCATCTCTTTGCGCTCTGAAATCGAGCTTCGACAAGCCTGACCCCTCAAACTCAGCCCACCAGACAGTCATTCCATGTCCCTCGACCATAGCCACCTGCACCCAGTCGTCTTGATCCTCCCTGTAGAACCGCACCGTATCGTCGTAGCTAGTCGAAACAAGCAAGTCTTCCTCAGGGTGCCATGCAACGCACTTGACATCGCCATCGTGCTCCTGCAGCACCGCAACCGTCTCGAAATTGTCATCCTCCAGCTCTTCCCATATCCAAACACTCTTGTCGCGAGAGCACGTGGCCAGGTACTGACCGCTGGGCGACCAGGTGAGCGACTTGATCTCAGACTCGTGGCCGTCGAGGATGCAGGAGAATTGGTATTCCTCTGAGTCCTCGTCTTCTTCGTCGCCCACCTGCCGGCCCACCTCGTGCTCCAACCTATCGCCATCGTCCTTGCGCCAGATGCCTGCGCTGCTGTCAAACGATCCCGTCGCAAGCACTGATTGTCCCTGCGTGTGCGGTTTCCAGCTGCACGAGCGCACGGAGCGCTTGTGGCCGCCGGTGATCGAGTGGAGGAGCGTGAAAGATGTCAAACTGTAGACGCGCACAGAGCGGTCAGAACACGCTGTTGCAACCATTGGCTGCGTGGGGTGCGGTGCAGTCTGCCATGTTCGCGAGTTTGAGGGCGGCGAGAGCGTTGCGAGATGTGTGAGCGTGGGTGTGGGTGAGGACATTGCGAGGATTCGAGGGCCGCGATGCGCGGGTGGGAAAGGCTGTTTCTCGTGCAGACCTGTATGTGGAGGAGCTTTGCTTGATGTCGTCGTTCAATGCCTTGAACCTTTAACAGCCACTACTTGAGCTTCTATGAATTAGCCAAGCGACAATTCGTGGTTCTGTCGAAGCTTTGGTGATGTCGCGGGGCACTTGACGAAGTAAAGTTCGGCAAACGCGTCATTTGCTCGCCCCGCGACAAGGGTGCGTTATCGGCCTACTTCGTAGATGCTAAGATCAGCCTTGATAGTTCGGCTCATCCAAAAAGGAACGATTTTTCTTTGGCGGAGGTGCAAGGAGTTGCCAAATTCGAAATTTGTCCTTGTTGATCACCCACCAAAGGCAAGAAGCCAAGTCGCAACCAGTGTCGTCAAGACTCTAACCTACAATGCCTCGTCCTCCATATAGTGCACAGGCTTGCCCAAACTCCAGATCTCCAGGCTCTAATGTCTTCACAAATGCAATTTGGGCCGGTGCCTTCCGCCGAGCAGATTTCCGGTCTTTTCTTTCCTTTTGGTAGCATCCTTCTCTGGCCGACTGACCAGATGTGCTCCTGACCTTGTTGCTGACCACTTTACGCTGCCAGCGCGCGCCATTGTCGACCGCAAAACTTTTTCTTCTAAAAACGTAGCACTTGCAAATCATCGAAATCTCCAAAGCTCATCATGCATTAAGGGACTAATGTGGCCTCTCGTACTATACATCTCATATAATCATCCTTCAAACTTCATATGCGCCGTTGATGCGTGGGTATTCCAAACGAACAAATCCAAACGCCATGTATCTTCTTAGAACAACCTAGCCTCCTGTTGGTATCTACTTCCTTCCGTATTGAACCTCCTTAGGCGCTGACCGTGTCGCATGCGGATCACGGAATGCCGTTGTAATTGACATCAACCTGTCAGCCAGCGTTGACTGCTCTGTGTCCGCGACACCGGCCTCAGACTTGAAGCCCATCTCCCGCAGTTCCATTGTGGAACCTGCCTTCTTCGATTCATCATGAATGACCTGCTGCGTGGACGTGACCATGATGCCTCCCCAGGGATGACTGCTGCTCGCGTCTACACTGGGCGACATTGGATGGACCAGACCTTTCTCCGAGCAGGAATCTGGCTTCAGCGTCGTATCAGACGATGCCGACCAGTAGTGTCGCAGCTTGAGGTTCCATCGGCTACTTTGCTTTTCAGGCTCTTTTTCGTTGGAGTTTATCCGTGTCAAAGCAGAGAACTCTTTATGATTTCGGATTGCCAGAATCTGGTGATCTGGAGAACCAGGGTAAGACCTAAGGTATGTCTGGAAGAAAGACATAGGGATGCACTTCAGGGTGGAGCTTTGAAGGGATTGGATGTAAATCTCCTTGATACCACAGAAGGCGAATATTGTTGCCGAGCTACGATCCTTGTGGCCGGAAACACCGTGGGCAATTGGCAATTGCTTCGCAGAGAAAATCGCGCGATGCAGCGCAGATTCAGGAGCATCATGTACGAGGTCGAGAATTCTGTTGCGGAATATTTCGAGAAAGGCGTCCTCATTGGCACTCTCCAACCCTGTCCGTTGACCGGTACGCGCAAGGCAATCGTCAAGAGAAAGGCCGTTGAATCCAGCTAGAAGTCTTAGCTCCGTCAAGTTAAGCTCATCGTCTGACAGCTTCACCATCGGTAGTCTGCCGGGATTTGCCCTTGGTACAATGACATCGAGACCTCGCATACCTGGTGCGGGTTGCAGTAGGAATGATGCAAGGTAAGTCCCATGAGCAGGTACAGAAGGCTCTCTTTCAGTGACGGCATGCCACCTTCCAACCATATCGTGTAGATCTTCTCGAGTTACCTGTAGACTGCGAGCAAGGTTGTCGCCAACCTGGTCGATGCTTGCGAAATGATAGCCCAAATTCTGCAGGCGTTTGACCTCGTTCGCGTTGGCCCTCTTGGTGAGGACCAGCATCTGTCCACGGCCAAATAGGATCGGGCTGGCCATGCCGGTCTCGACATCTTTATTCGCTACATCCGAAGCAAGAATCTCTTTACGATCATGTCCGTCTTTGAACACAGCTCTTGCCATCGACATGGCGGTGCCAGTAGTGACCACTTCCTCGTACAGATGGCCAAGGTTCTGAAGGCCAGTATCGAGCGTCTTTGCGATCTCGTAGGCGGTGACGCAGAACAGTTCGCGGAATGTCGCGGAGTAAGTCGAATCTTCCTCGGAACTGAACGAACTGCGGCTTTCGGCTACTGTAGATGGTGAAGTCGTCTGCAGATAGCCTGTGCTGTGTAGGTGTTCACGCATTGATGGGATTAGGTCAACAACGCCTCCCCAATGTCGAGATACCCGGAAAATCCATTGAAACACGGGATGCGCATTATTGAATTCGTCAGCGAAAGTCTGTCCAAGTCAGTGTTGTCACTTTCTCTGGTAGCTCAATGGTTGCTCACCCGCTGATGGAATTGTCGAGTCATCGTTTGGCAAGGCAAAAGTCCACCTTGGCTGACTAGCAATCTGCCATGCTCATCAAAGGTAGCGCACGCGAGCACAACCTGTTGGGCGCGATCCTTGAGTAATCTGCGATGGCGCTGCTTCAGAAAACCCAGCAGGAAGCAGACAAAGCAGGCACTCAAACACTACAGACATGTCAGCGACACCATCGAATGGGCGGGTTAGAGCTTACCAAGCAAAGCGCAATGATGAGTGTGATGTTTCGCTCCTGGCCAGAGCTGCTGTGATAACCACGGATTTCGTACCATGTGCCAGCAGCGCCAGTCCAATGCATACCAGAGACAGCCAAGGCTAGAAAACAGGCAACCACGGCACGTCTGAAGATATTGTTAAGCCAGGACCCACTCCAATGGAAGAACAACCCGAACGACAGCAAGCTTGCGCCCACTGCGATACCCGCTGCACCAGCGACGTGGGCCCAGCTAAGATGTAGCCGATAGTTGGTGGTACCGTTGTTACCAAGATAATGCATCTCAGTGATGGCCGCACCAGCACAAATGCCACAAACGACGAGTGAAATGACTCGGATGGCAGCATGTTTGCTGCGTCGATAGAAACGGTCGGCGATCATGAGACCTAGAAAGATGACCACGACGGGGATGATAGCGGAGAGGGCTGTAAAGGCTGGACTGTAATACAGCTGGATCTCGTCCTCACCATCACCCAGGACGATAGCTCGGTTGCCGACAAAATGCATGCACCATATTGCCACGAGACCAAACGATACTGAACAACCTGCGATTTGCACCCTGAGTCGCTTAGTTGATAGCTTCGAAATAGTACATCTGTAACATACCATGACCTCCAGCCAGCACCCGAAACTCGACGGTGTAACAGTTCGACTGTTGTAGCGGAGCCAATCAGACTGACCAAGTAAGAACAAAAGATGAGGTAAGGTGTGAAAGAGATGTTTGGCCTGCTCCCAATGGGGTACTTAGCCACAAGCTCAGGGCTTGGGCTCATGGTAGGCAGTCTTTATCTCGAATGTTCCCAGTAGCGCTGGTATGTCTTCAATGTCCGTCGATGTAGACAGTCAGTCGATTCATGTGATCTGAGGTACTGGGAGCCGATACGTTCGTCTGAATTCGCGACCGATGATGCAAGTGGGCGTTTATGTTTGTGCAAATAGACTCCACCCCAAGGCAGTATTTCTTCAGTGACAGGCTCGAGGGACGGAATAAAAAGTTGTGGCGCAAGAAGCCATCCGTCGAGATGCAGGGCGTTTTGTCTTGTACAAACAGTCAAATGTAGCAGACTCTAAGAACCAACGCTCAAACGAACTAAGCTGGTAATCTTAGCTTGAAGCCATGACTGCGACAGCGTTGAACCCTCGAGTACCTAGGCGAATGCTCAGCTCCGTTGGCTTGTTGGACTAGGCCATCGCCACTGCCTATTGGAGTCCCGACCCCGGGCGCCACGAACGGAAATACCGCTGACATAGGTGGAGCCCTGAAAGTAGTGAGCAAGCGCCGTTTGAGAAACGATAAAGTTTGAACGCTCCGCGCAGCCGATCTGAAGTTCTCGCGGCTCGCAAATTGATGTACCTTCGAGGCGTCTAATAACATGTTAAAGGCCCTTGCCTGTACGGGCAGCGCATCGTCAAGTCTATCATCCGATCCGGATGTTCGCCAGAAGGATATCTGTATTGCTAAGACATGTTCCCCTGTGACAGACCCACTCTCAGGATGTCAAATGCAATTCGGCGTGTCTTCAGACGGCTAGTGGCTTAGAGTTGTGGTTCGTCGGCAAAAGGTACCTTGGTACTACGATACCAGACGATCGGCGAAGATAGCGTATTGCCGCGGCGCATGCTAGTGCGCGGGACAAAACAGCGAGCAACTCTACTTTGGTACTTGTGATCGTGGAAGAGACACGAAGAACTACCGTACCGAGTGGGCGACACGTGGACTTGTTCTTGAGCTACATCATATTTCCTGGGTCAAAACTAGGAAGGAGTTCATCTTGACGAGGGCTCACAGAGACCGAGGCGGTGTTGACAGGTCTGGAAGATCACGCCCGTCCTGCATGTCAATTTTGTTGATTGTAGGGCAATCTGCCAGCCGCAAGCCGCCAGCAAGCGGGAGCTCATCCATGTGGCCTTGCAGATTGAGCAAGTCATCTCATCTGCATTTAGCCACGGAGTCGAGAGGTGCAGTGCCTCCTTTTCCAGCACTTGGTCGCCGAGCGCTGACATTCTGTGGTTTGGTGCATATCTGTCACTGTCGGTACGTGGCTTTCGGAACATTCTTCCAGTGCATGCACTTCAGACTGACAGTTCGTGCGGTGGCTTCTGCAAGAGTCATGGGGCTTTGGTGACCCAGCGAAGACAGTTCAAGGCTCAACTTGACCTGGTGGCTGAAGAGGAAGGGTTTGCTTAGACTCGAACGATCCGCGCTAGGTCCGGGGGTTTGGATGCATTCTACGATCTTCCCGAGATGATTGGCGGGGTATCAGGATTTGATCGGCTGCAGGAAGCTCATCTCGCAAGCTGGCGCGTCTGGATGCCCACCTTGTGAGGTACCGAGTTGTAGCCAGTCTGGTCAAGAACGTACTTGTGCGTATGCCGAGCCTCTGCTCGCTTGTTCCTGCGTGAAAGTGCGGCGGTTCTGTGCGAAACGCTGCTCTGGACTGGACCAACCGGTGGGTCACGGAAGACCTCGGGTAAGCTAGGCCATTGGCTGTCAGTCACGTTGTGTGACAGGAAGCTTTCGACGGGTCTGTCGCTTGCAGTAGTGTCCCTCAGCTTTCAAATCGCCGCGACGACAACCTCGCTGTTGGACAGAGAGCCGAGGTGTATCGTGATATTATTGGCAAACGACATTGGTCGCAAGGCAAGAAGCCTTGCACCTGATCCCTGCCTCAGTCAAAGACTTATTGTTCGTCTCGATCGCTTTGATGGCGCAGTAGTAGACCAGCATCTACTCTATGGTTTATAATAACAACAGTATCGCGTGCTTGTTTAGAATGCGACACATACCCGTAGATCGACAGTTGATGCGAGCAAGGTTCGAGATGACTTGCAGAGCGCGGATGGTCGAACCTTTCGTGGATTAGATCAAGCTTTACGTTCGAGTCAGTTGTCATTGCAAGCCCTAAATGAGGATCTTCTCTGGGCAATCGCTTGACTTCTGCATTGTCGTAATCAGACCCTCGTGGTCCTCGGACAATGACTTGTGGAGACTCATGATCTTCTCCTGTTCCGGCCTTGCAACGCATCGACGGTGCTTACTTGTCCAGAGGATATCAGGTCCGTCTTCGAGTTTCTGAGCGACTTTTCGTACTGATGAGGCTTCGGCCATTTATGCTTGCGGTGCTTTCCACGACGAGGATAACCTGTTTGCTGCATGTTCAACGATTGACATGTGCGCCTCTCCAGGTACTGCTCATGCGCAAACACTAGTGGTAGTCGCGCAACAGCGCTTGTATGAGTAGCATTAACTCGCGGACTTTGAAGTCCGTCAAATCGCAAGCCTTCTTACAGGGGTAAGTGTTGCTGTGCCTAGTTCGGCCGAGTGCAGTTGAGCACTTGAGAAAATGCCGGCGCGTGATGAATTGGAAACCTCGAAGCGGACCTTTCTATGCACGTGTCGTATCTTGAGAAGAATTGACTTTGCACATTTTTTCGCGATGGCCAGTGGCAAGCATCGAGGGCTAGGGACATGCGGTGATTAGGAGTAAATCATCGTCATCCTCCCTTCCGGAACTGTCAGAGGTATGCGCTCCTCCCATGGGCCACTGCTCTGGTATAACTCCACAATCACATGCCATGATTGGCGATCGACCCTCTAAAAGTTGCTCAGGATCGAGCTTTGAATTGTCGGATACGCCCATCGCCACGGGATCAGATCTGTGACAGTCTCGATTGTCCTCCTGGGAGTGCTCAGGCTCCAGAGCAGGTCTAGAATGGAGGCCTGTGGCTACAAAAGGTTGTAGAGGTGTCGACGTCTTACAGATAATGTGTTTCTGCAGATGTTGCCAAAGATGGAGATTGAAATAATAGCCGAGGCGATCTTCTTCCGGGCCGTTGTAGGGGAGCCATTGGCTTATGGTGTGCAAGGAGTTCGAGGTGTGCATCAATGATGACATCTTCTGCTTAAGAGACTTTAAACTGACCTTAGTACTTGGGCCTTGGAGAGAAAGCGATCTGGCAATGACTGGAAGTAGGTTTGCTCTTTGAGAGAACGACTATTCGACTGGTAAGTTCATGAACGCTAAGTCAGTGCCCAAGGTTCTCACCGGCAGATATCCTGGCTTCCACAAGTTTGGCGTAATATCCACGAGACCAAATTTGAATGTGTTCGCTTTCGTTTTCAGGGTTGTCGATGACGACTTGTTGTTCACAGCACCCAGTACAGAGAGCCGCAGTGCACCTTCAACAAGCTTCAACAGCTCCGTTAGATCTACATCTAACCCACGCTCTGATTCTATCCCGCTGGCCTCAGGGCCTTGACCTGCCGGCAATTGGTCGGGTGAGTTTTCAGTTGGGTGTGCGAGTCGTGTCAGACTTCGTAGCTCTGCAGAAGAACTTGGCGATCGCTGTCTTTTTAGGCTCGGTGAGGACGTTTCGGACGGGACCATGGAATCTCCCTCAAAAAGAAGCTCGTCTGAGGTTGATGTTCCAGCTTTTCCCACCGTAGTACCAGACGTCGCGGGTGGCATGCTGCTATTCTGGTTGGGCGTCTTCGGTCGTCTATTCATTGCGACTTTTCTGCGTTTTGCCGGCTCGAATATATCTGCAGATATAAGTATCGAGTCGAGAGACATAACGCAGAGCCCCTGAGGCGGTCGCAAGGCAGCATAGGATGTATTTAGTAAGATTCGATGTTGTGACTTCTGTATAGGTACTGCACACTCCATTGCATGATTGATTGCAATGCGCACCTTTCCAAGCTCATATAAACTTTGATTTGGTACTGAAGGCTGTAGACTCAACTGTTCCCATACCTCCATGTACTTTGTTAGCTGCGCTGCCCCTAAAATTCTGAGCTGGCTTACCGGGGCATCAAGAATGGCTTGAGTCAGCCGTCGAAGCTGCTCGTCAGCAACAGGTCGGCCTTTGAAGGTAACGTCCAAGTCAATGTACAGTCCATTTCCCCGAGCTATCCATACTTCATCTGAGAACAACACATTGAGTAAGGTCGCGGCATTGTATTGCTCAAGGTTAGCGCGCTGCTGCTGCGGTGAGATTGCGATCAAAGTCTTGAGCCAGAGCTCCAGGTTGGCTGCTGATGTTGAAAGGACTGCTCGTCCCAGCTCAACAGTTTTGCACATGATTATATGCAATCGAAGTACGACGCTAGCAGCTATAACGTACAAACACCTGACGACCCAGGTGCAGAGGTGGAGAGGAAGGTGATCGGTTGTACGATAGTACGGCTACCCCACGCTGCGACGCTAGTTTGACAGGGGTTCTCAGACGTCGTTTCCTGCGCGGCTCACCCATCAGGAAGCCAACAACACACCATGAGCCAATCAACAAGGGTTGCGCTACAGCGCACCAGCCAGATTCTGCGAGGCTGTTTTGTGAATCAGTCGCCTATAGTCTCCACGACGCGAAGAGGTTTCAGCAGTAGCTCTCCCAGATGCACGGATGGCGTTTTCCGAGAGCTCACATCTATGCGCGTACGAACGCCGTGGGTGGAGGCTTTGCGTGATCAGCAGCAAGGCAATCAGCAACCTGGACAGCCTACTGGAAAGCCCCAGGTGCCCAAGGAGCGCGATTTGCCACCCAAACGCATGAGCGACAGCTATCACTCTGTGGTGCTGCCCTTGGCTCGGGATCCTTGGTTGTTAGATACATATCTGAACTCATCCGGACATATTCGCCTTGGCACCATCTTCATGGATCTTGATGCTCTTTCTGGTGTAATCGCGTAAGCTCCCGGAGCTATGTGCTATACGTACAGTCTCTAATGCTTCTTAGATATAAGCACACTGGCGAGGATGTTACCACAGTTACCGCCTCATGTGACCGCATTACCATACATCACCCGCTGGATGAAATCTGTGATCTTCAATTGTCTGGTCGAGTCACGTATGCCACGGGCCGTAGCAGTCTCGAGATAACGATGCAGGTCGCAAAAGCGCCCCGAGAAGGTGAGGGTGTCAAAGACACTGATGTCCTGATCAACTGCACATTTACGATGGTGTCCCTGGATCCTGGCACCAAAAAGTATGACAGTCTTTCTAGAGCGTATATCTCCCACTGACGACACTGCTAGGCCTGTTAGTGTCAACGCGCTGATTGTAGAAACTGATGAGGAGAAAAGACTGTATGCTTTGGGTGAACGGAACTCGCAAATTCGCAAAGAGAGACGCAACACGTCGTTGATCAAGCATACTCCGAACGATCTCGAAAGCGATCTTATTCATGCGTTCTGGCAAAAACAGCTTCAATACCACGGTCCGTCATCCTGCGAACGTAAGGGGTTTTGCTCATTCTAATCGCCTATAGATCCCCACGACGCGTTGCGCAAGCCAGACAATCTTCACTTCATGGATACGACCCGTCTTCAGACTGCCACAATCATGCAACCGCAGTATCGAAACCGACACCACTTCATGATCTTCGGTGGCTTTCTGTTGAAGCAGACATTCGAGCTTGCATTCACCACGGCGGCAGCTTTTGCCCATGCTCGACCCACTTTCGTGTCTCTCGATCCCTCAACATTCCTGAACCCAGTACCGG
Organism: Didymellaceae sp. YAFEF048; assembly: GCA_032595095.1. NCBI lineage: Eukaryota > Fungi > Ascomycota > Dothideomycetes > Pleosporales > Didymellaceae > Didymellaceae sp. YAFEF048. The sequence continues at coordinate 330,589 of JAVISA010000012.1, read as the reverse complement.
TCGGTAGCATACTGTATATGACGGCTCATGTGGTGTACACGGACCCTCCCCTCATCGGCGCTCCTGGAGAGCAATTCGACGAGACTGGCGAATACACGAGGGTACAAATCCGAGTCGACACCAAAGTAAGAGATGTAGAGCATGGTCACTCGAAGCCGACGGGGCAGTTTAACTACACCTTCAACGGTCAGTACCATACATTCCCCTCATATTGATATACTGACCGGCACGGTAGTGCCCAAAAATATCAGAGTGATGCCAAGGACGTACCAAGAATTTATGTACTACCTCGAGGCGCGCAGGCGAGCTGAACAAGTCAGGCGCACTTTAGAAGCAGGCGTCAGCGTCAGCCCAAAACAAGCAGCAGAGTCTCTGACGGAGTAGAGAACTCTAGGGGGCACGAGTCGTTCGATTGCAGTATCAGTCACTATGTACTGATCGCGGCATGTAGGGACATCACGTATGCCAAGCTGAGGGTATCTGTGAGCATTGTAACAGTGGCCAATATCATCTTGACAGATAGAACTGGAGTATCACTCCGCGTGTTACGTTGTTTGAATAAGTTTACGCCCCGCTAAAGTATGCAGATATCGGAATCTCAAATTACCAAATCCCTATATGCCAGATAACGCCGCGGTGCTTGCCCATGATCAGGTCCAATATCCAAGCTCAACAGCTCAGGCAGGTTTGAGGGATCAGGCGGTGAGCCACTTGGTAGCGACACCTTCTCAAAAGTGAGGCTAACATTGATGCGCGGATACGATTCGTCCGAAAACAACGCCAATTACTGAGTACGGGTCAGCAGCAGGCATTTCCAGACTTCCAGCACATCTTTACGTCCCCTCAAGACCTCTCGGGATAACTTACCAGGTTGTTTCTTGGGCAAAGCTGAAAAAGAACTACGCCCATCACGATCCTTCATCACCACTCATCGAGTTGCAACTCCAGATTCACATCCTCCGAGCAATCGGTGCAGTAATAATTCGAAAAGCCGCCACATTTGACCGTGGGGTTCTTGCACATATCGATACTCCAGGCGTCATACGAGTAGCCGGAAAGGAGACGAGATGCGCATATCTCGACCGAGTTGGCCCAGATGTAGTAGTCATGGTTGCAATAATACCACGAATAAGTGTAGGAGCACATCTTGCGAGGGTTTTAAGATATTGGAAACAGAACGTGATTGAGGTTAGGTACGATCGAAGATGGGTGCAAACTATATACTGGTTAGCTGACCGCTCTTCGCATTGCATGCAGCAGGTACTGTGATAGTCGATGCGCTCGCATTATTTGCTGCATGTGCAGCAACCCCGAGGTCTGACTACATCCCAAAGGAATATGCTCTGAGCGCAAGACCATCGTCCGAAACACTTACTATAGTCTATACAAGTCTGACAAGAAGTTCTCTAGCGAGGCACTGTGCTATTTTCTAAAGCCAAACGGAGATGCGAAGGATGCCGACTCATATCTACCCTTTGATAAATTTGACTCACGCAGCCTTGTCTTCCGAGATTTGGCCTTGTCTGCTGAGGATTGGCCACTCATGCGCCGCACTGACTTCCCCGGATTAGTTGCTTCAGGCGCTGATAAGACACGAGGCGAACGAACGGCTGGACCCTTTGTCCCTGCATTGTGGATGTTGCGGTGAACACGGACGGCCTATCCTTTCCGAATACCCCAGCATCAGACCAACTTCCCCGCACCAACTAGCCCATATCGTGCCCTTCTGAACAACTTCCATAGTAATCTTCGTATAGATGATACCTACCTGGTCTGCTTGCCTCGCGATCATCTCAGAAAAAGCCCGCATTTGTCTTCCTTCTCAGGCACAACGAGACCCTGCATGAGCTAGCGTGATCAGCTTATGCAGGGACTTGTTAGCGCTTCCCTGCAGTGAAAGGAGACGAAAACCGAGGTTTCCGAGCTCCAACTTGGGCAGGTATCGCACGCACTATCTACAGATAAGACAACGCGATGTCTCAGATCCCTTGACAATCCTTTTCTTTGCCACACTCTTGCGATTTGCCATCTTGCTGTAGATAGCTGCACAAAGCCGAGGTATCGGCAAGGCTGATCCTGCGATTCCGGCAACTCACACAAGAGGCCCGGCGCCGAGCACCCACCGACGTGTGACAAGGTCGGCCACACGACTCAACGGTCGCTCATACGGCGATGCATAGGGTCCGAGAATATCGGGCAACTCACTCCGCAATGCCGAACGCTTCCAACGGTTATTGTACGAGTTTCCTGTTCGGGTAGTTGTGTATGGAGGGTCGGGGAGCGTAGGGCGGAGGTTCGGTAGGTGGGAGCCCGATGCTTGACCGAAATAAAGATGGTCGGCACAAGTGATTTTATTCCAACGTGTATGATGAGGACATGGGAAGCCAGCATCTGGTTGCACGTAGTACTATGACTGCAACGCAGCGTTCTGAGTACTGCGAATGGCTAGGCCAACCCGCGTAATGCAATAACGCGATGCGCACGCCTGTCCCTGTGACCTAGTCTCCCTATGCCAACAAAGGCTCGCGATCCGCCTGATCCGCTGTATCAACCTCGACCTCCTTCGAGTTGCGTACGAAGACTAAGAGGGTGGCAGCTACGATGAAAAGTGACCCAGAAACGAGATATGGCAATCCCAGCCAGATGTCCACTGCATGCTTCAACCCAGCTGCATACAACCATGCATAGAATGGCCCACTGATGGAGCCGCCAAAAGCTCGTAGCATCGTGACAGCCGAATACAATGTACTTATCTCGCTTGTGGAAACCAGCTCCGTTGCCATGGATCGCGTGAGAGAATCCTGTCCCGACCCCAGAGCCAGGATTACAATGCCAGCAATGGCAACGCCGACAACGGGAGCAAAACCCAAGCTGAACATGCCAACCGCGAGCGTTACGAGACTCCACCAAGCCAGCACTCTGTCTTTGGCGAATGGTGTTGCTTTCTGGAATGAGGCGGGCAAACTCGATGTTAGCATGGGTAGTACGAGTGCCAACGCTAGGAATTCAACACCCATCTCAAGTGAGCTGAGAAAGCTGGCCTGTTCAAACGTTGTTAGCTCAGTATACATCAACCGAGAAAGCCAGACTTACATCCGAAAAAGTCCACCCAAATCGCTTCGAGATATAGATCGACAGCATTATGGGCACCGAATCGAAACCTAGTTGGCACACGAACACGAGCACCAACATAGCCAGCACCTGTCTATTGCCAAGAAGCAATGAAGTTATATCCGCCAGTGCATCTAGCGAAGACCTTAAACTCCAGCCTCGTGCACCACCATCGTCATCAGACTTCGCACTCTCTTCGACCGTCATTCTGGGTATCCACGCCGCCGTCACAATCCCTAAAGTCAGCGCGACAAGTCCAACAGCCCATGGCAGGAACAAACTCTTCCTCATCAACGCACCACTAGCAGCATACCCAAGCATACTGGCACTGACACCTGCTGCTCTTCCCCAGAAGAACATTCTCGTCCTCTCTTCCGCACTGACAACATCCGCAATGATGACATGCAACATTGTCACTATGATCGTGAACCCTCCGCCAATGCAGCTAAACACAAACTGCAGCCAGATCAGCCTGATAGGAAACACATCCGGATACCAGCAGACAAGGAACGGCCACGCATCTCCAAGGACTGCGCCGAACAATGCAATCGCCAAGATGAAGGAATGTCCATAGCGATCTGCCAGCGCCGCAAAGGGAATCGCTAGAATACTAGGAATTATAATTGTGAGCCTCTCGATGCCACCTAAAAATGCAAGTTCCTCTTGCACAGGCGCAGTTTTGCAGTCGTGTGGACCGGGCGAGCCATAGTATTGCCGGCAGACAATGTCCTCATAGATGGCGATGCGCGGCGCTGGTTGCAGGGTTTGGCCGAAGAGGAAGAGAAAAGTGGTTAGGAAGACCAGGGTAATTGTGTTTTTGGCTGCCATCTTGGTTGGCCGAGGGACCCTGAGCATGAGTGATGGTGTTGGGGTAGCATCGAAAAATCTGATTAGATACCAGCGTGCTGAATGCGGTTAGTCTCTTGCTGATCCCCTTGTGATGCTCTTTGAATTAGGAAGGTCAATAGTCCATGTGCATCTAAGAATTATTTCCAGGCTCTTGCTTGCTCTCTCTCCACATGTCTTGCTATAGCACAGTATGCGGCGTGGTCCTGCGCGGTGTCGATGCCAGTCCAAATCGAGGAGATATAAGGTAAACCTTATATAGCTGGTGAGGAAATGGACAATGCGAGTAGGTCAGAGCTCCTAGTAGCTCTGGAAGTCATAGATTATCGATTGGAATAGAGCATGCCTTAATAATTGGCTATATCAGGCCTAGAATGAGACTTGGGTATCAATACAAACTCCTCGAACACCACAGCCCACAATCGCTGCAATACAGGTGAGTCCAGATCAGTATCATTTCCGTCGTATCGCTTCAGCAAAGAGCCACACTGGATTGCAGTCGATGTCAAAGACTGCGGGACTCCTCACCATCTGCGGCCGAATTGGCGCCTCACCCAGAAAGGATGATAACTCGAGTAGTCTCTCTGACCACTGAGGCCCAGTTGGCCGGCGACGTTGAGATACCCATCTTCGTTTCGCTGCAGACCCTTCGTTTCGACGTCTCCCAGATTGGCGTCGAATCCGTCCTCGGTGGCCCAGGTCGCTCGACAATATGGACAAGTTGCTTTGCCTCTCGCGGTGGCCTGGATCCAGGATTGCATACAGGTCTTGTGAACATTGTTCCCACAACTGGCCTTACAGTATACAATCTCGTCCATCTTGGAGTTCAACTCGTCGTAACAGATCGGACACTCGCCCTCGATGGGTTTACGGTTGCCATCCGGCTCTTCACCAGGCTTGTCGTTGCCGTCTGTTTCGACGCCAGGGATAAGCGGCGCATTCTTTATCAGCTCGCGCAATTCAGTACCAGTGAGAGCGAGCTGATACGCAACATCTTCTCGTGCCTTGAGAACTCGAAGCATGATGTAGATGATGTGCTTGCATTGATTACCCTTCTTGGCGTGCGGGCAGTCGCAACTCGGTATGAGCCCTACGTTGACGGTGTACACATTTCCGGTGGAACCAGCAATGACAACCTTCTCCTCAGGCAGCCTATCAGCGCCGCATCGTTCGCGCGAGAGCACGGTGAGACGTTGTGTTAGTGCACGATTCTTTACTTCGAGATAGCTGCCTGGTGGGCGCGCGCGGTGTCTACGCAGGCGTCTCTCCTCTTGTGCTTCGTCGCTGCCGTCCTTTGCTTTCTTCTTGCGGGTCCTTTTGGGTGCGTCTTCGACATTATCGACTTCGGACGTCACGAAAGCTTTCCTTGACTTCTTAGCAGGGGATTGATAAGTATAATCGAGATCGTCTGCATCTTGTTCGACATAGCTGGCGGGTGCCTTGCGTTTTCGTGTTGATCGCGCAAGCGGTAACGATGTGGAGTCCATTTTGTTGCAGCTCAGTTGAAGAAGATCATGAATCGTTACAATAATGGGGAGAGTCAAGTTTGTGGTTTGGAAGTGACCCCGCACCGCTCAAAGGTTGTGTCGTGGGATGTTTCTACGGAAAGTGAAGGTCCACCCATGGGTGGCGATGACGCGCACTCGTCCGCATAGCCGAATACAGCCAATAAAATCAACAGTCTTGTAGGCCTCTGCACCGCAGCAACCAGCGCAGAAATATCATCTTACAGCCTACAAGGCTTAAAGAAGTGATTCAGCTATGGCTTTTTGTTTTTTCAGATTACCGTAATGATGTGCGATTGTTGACTTATTCTACTTTAAAGCCCTGTCCTGATTCTTACCTTTCACGTTCGGACGCAGGCGCGACCAAGAAAAGCGCGCTAGCACGTGAGCAAAAGTAAGTCCATAGAGTATGAATCTTCCCGTACCTCACTCCCCAATCCCTAAGGCTGCACTAACAGCTGACCAGTTGTTGTCGCAGGAGAAAACCTTGCCTCCGGAACCGTTATGCAATTCATACCCGGACGACCACATCCCCAGGATGAACTGTCGACAAGTCAGAAGCTGAACTAATATCCACGCCATATTGTGCCTGAGACTTACAATAGAAATACCAATACAAAAGAGAAACACGTTTAAGATTGACCACAAAGTCATCGGCACACCTTTCAGCCTCCCCTCTTTATGCTGGAAGAACCACATAACTATGGGCAGCATGTCTGCGTGTCTTAGCTCTTGTACTGCATGAGAAGTGGCACATCGACTTACAGCTAAACCAAACGCCGAAAAGTGCAGCGATTAGGCCTAGAAGGAGATTGAAGTTCGGTATCGACTCGGCGAGTATCCAGGCTAAGATCCAAAGTGCCGCGCAGATACCTGACCAACTTCCCAGACTCTTGAGATTCCTCTGATGCACAACATCTGTCCCCTGCCAGATGCGGAAGTAGATATACTTGCAAGCCACGTTTCCGTTGACTACACCCGCGATGAGAATAGTGGGGATCGCGAAACCGAAAGTAATCTTAGTCACCGTTGGGCTTGCGGAACCAAGAGCCGGCGATGTGACATTGGGACCAGCATAGTAGTAGATGACTGCTGAGATCAGGGTGTAAAACGTGACCGCAATGCCCTGTTCTAAGAAGAGTGCTTTCTTGAAGTCTCGTGGGTTGCGCATCTCGGATTGGAAGGGCAAGAAGGCAACATGTCCAGCTTTGTGCAATCAGTATACTGTCAAGAAGGGCTTGTTTGCTTGATAATCCTTACTGTAAGCCAAAACGATGTTCAGAACCGGTCCCAAGCCTTTGAGGAAGGGTATACCGCGGTGAACGGCAACAACATGGCCTTCGTCTGGCTTCACGATTGCGATGCAAATCATGGCGATGCTTACCGCAATGACGATACTTAAACAAGCTTTTTCAGTCAGTATGCAGGACCACATGTATGCGGAGAGCGGGTCTTACAAAGAACAGACGATATACTGACATTTTTGTACGTCCGAGGCAAGCCAAGAAGAAAGCAAGTGATCATCCCAGCAGCGCTGAAGATCATTGTGCAAGCTCCATGATCTGTCAAAGCGTTCATGGCAACGGCGAAGGTCAGAACGTGCGCACCACTAATGAAGATCAGGATGAGAATCGAGCCGAGAGCTGCGAGTTCTCTTCCTATGCGCCCTCCTATGAGCTCACCGCAATCGGCGAACGATTGCACTTGGGGGAAAGTGAGCTTGAATTCACCGATTAGCCAGCCAGTGTAGGTTGCGACAGTGCCCAACAGGCAGATACACAAGAGACCTGGCACAAATCCAAGGATTGCAAGAGCTTGCGGCAGCGCAAGGACGCCCAAGGAAACATTTTCGGCAAGCATTACTGTGATCGGTCAGCCAGGAATCATCTTCCAGGTTGGAGAGAGTGCCTCATTACAAACTGAAGTGTGCCTGTATCAGACGTTAGCATACGCGAAGGAAGAGTCAGAAGCGCAGAACATTGCTTACCACCATTGACATGTCTTGTATTGAATCTCGGCACCTCCTTCATGACCAAAGACGTCATTGCCGTTGGGAGGAGAGGTGCAATGCTCAACGTCCGATGATGTATTGAGATGTTGTAGGGTGATCTCATTTCCTCTCTCGTTCTTTCCTGCTTGCTCGTTCATATCAGCTGGCGCTGTGGCATCCCCGTTCCGATCCGAGGAAAGCTGAAACGTCAAGGGATGAGATTTCATGGCGGCGCGAGGGTTGCTCTATGTTTGGAGAGAAGTCTTGGAAGGGCCAGACTTTTCCAGCACAGCGGAAGGGACCTGAATCGGAAACCAATATGCGAGGCAGAAACTCTTAAGGGGGCATCAGGCATTATGTAAATATGATGTGTATAAGTTAAGACAAATTGGACGGTAGAGCCAAATATCCTGATGCTCGATTCTCAAGGTCAACTGCGGTCCACACAATCTAAAATCCAATAGCTCTCCAAAATGACCTTAGTGTGTAGGGTTCGATGCGAACCATGGTTCACAGACTACAATGTCTATTGCAAGAACCAAATTCGGCCAGTCTGCCGGCGCGAGCGTGAATAACTGCATAGAATGTGGATTCGGGCCTGACAACACGCACGCTGCACAAGCTCTGGGTCACAGCTCCAGATCCACTCCGAACCCTTATTGAAATGGATTGTATACAGCAAAAGACAAGGCGCCTGCGTCAAGGTGGAATTTGTTCACGCGAGACATGCAACGAAGCTCGAGGGCATCCGGCCCTCGGGACGGTACTTAATAAGTGGAGCTGTAACGGGAGCTAAGCTGATCATAGGCAAGCTCTCAATTCGGAGGTTGTGTTGCCTCATCACCAATCACAGACGACATGCCATCCAGGGCCGGAGCTGGACGTCGCGAAACAAAAGACGCAAGCTCATGTAATCCGCCTAATATCGAAGTGGATTCACGGCCTGCCAAGGGGGGGGGTTGGCAGAGCGGCGACATGGCTGATCCTCCCTCGGTCCTTCTGTCTAGAAGCCCAGCTATCGCTCGCATCCTCCTTTCCTGATCACTCCTCTCCTTTAAGACGCTGCAGCTGCCGTCGTACCGTCCGCAGCTCGTGCATGTAACACACAAGCACTCGTGGACAGCACGCAAATAGGTAAGCGCCCGTCGCGCCGCTGCATCAACGCGCACCTCAGCTCCTTCGCATCCTTGCTTGACAACCATCATCATCATCACCACAGCTTTGAATGCTTATAACGGTGCTGACGCGACGACCTGACAGCTACGCGATCACATTATCACCATGGTTGAGCTACGCAAACGCAAGACGCCTCCTCCAGCGCCTGTGCGCCCAGCAAAGAAGGCCGCCCCCAAGCGCAAGAAGGCTGCAGAGCAGAAGACAGTGGTCGAGCAAGCTACCAAGGCTGTCGCTGAAGCTGCAGCCGTCGTCACTGAGACTGTGACTAACGCCGTCGAGACTGCGAAGGAGGTTGTGGCGGATGCAACCAACGGCAACGGCAAGCCCGCTACCGCAGCTTCTTCAGCCAGCGGGCCGCCAAAGGTTGGCGACACGATTGACCTTGCCAACTTCGGCGGAGAGGTTGAGACACACGATGGAACCAAGACAACGCTCGCGAAGCTTGTAGAGGAAAGCAAGGGCGGCGTCGTGCTGTTCACTTACCCTAAAGCCTCCACACCAGGATGTATGTTGACATGCTCTAAGATCCACAACTCCAGCTAACACATACACAGGCACCACGCAAGTTTGCCTCTTCCGCGACTCGTACGCACCCCTCACAGCCACTGGCTTCAGCATCTTCGGCCTATCGAATGATAGCCCCAAGGCCAACACCACATTCAAGACCAAGCAGAACCTGCCTTACAGCCTGTTGTGTGACCCCTCTCAGACACTTATCTCGGCAATTGGTCTGAAGAAGGCGCCCAAGGGCACCACACGCGGCGTCTTCGTGGTCAATAAGGAAGGAAAGGTGCTGGCTTCTGAGCCTGGCAGCCCTGCTGGAACCCACAAGGTTGTTCAGGAGCTCGTCAAGGGTAGTGGCGACGTCAAGGGCGATGATGTTAAGGCTGCTGATACTGCAGCCGAGGTCGCTGACACGGCCGCCAAGGTTGATGATGAGAAGGCTTAGAGTCGCGGCGAGGCTGCAAAAAGTGAGATCGATTAGTTGTTTTTAGGTGCAAAGCAAAGTCTCTATTTTATTTGGCTACATCTCAGTATATACATGCAGGCAGGCAGTATCTGATGTCCTCAGTCATTACACGATGCCTAGTCCTACCTTTGTACAGACCAGCGGCACACGCACATACACACAGACAACATTGGCCGTCTCCTTTAAACCGTTATAGATCTGAAACTGCCTCATCATATCGTCAAGTACACGGCAAACCTCATCGCCATCACAGACATCATCAACCAGCAACGTAGCAGCGTCGCAGACGCTTTTTCTTAGCAATAAGTAAAATATCCTACCATCACACAGGACCATACATGCGCAACACTCTTTGTCTTCGTTGCCTTGTCCGTTGTGAAGCTTTATTCGTTGAGCGCAGACACCACTGTGCTTATACTTTGTCTTACACCTGTGTGTATTATGACCAAGCCAAACTCTTCCGAGACATTAGATCCGCCACAGCTACGCCTAACCCCAGGAAAGTCTCACAGAACATACAAACATTGAGTAAAGAAAACGAGCAGAAGACATACTGCTTGCCCGGCGCCACACAGCGAGTTCCAAATACGACACGCACCAATCTTCATCGATGAAGAGGCGAAGTATCTAGAGTAGACACCGCGATACACTGTCCCAGAGTACGGATTTTTGGCTAACGATGTAAATTTGAATTGTGATATATGTGCGTTTTGTGTGTTATGTGATGCTTAGACGTGGAGTACGTCAGTGTACTTTGATCTACTGCGGCATAGTAATGCACCGATGTGTCAAGTCGTAGTTGCGACTGTTTCCCCTTGCATGTATAGTGAGATCGTATGCGACCACGGTGATGCATGCCAGCGCATGCGATGTGTTGCCGTTTTTGACAACGTAGCAGGAGCATCTGTTGGGATGTGCGCTCCAACGCGGCATATTCTTGAACACTCATAACCGTCTTGTCTCAACGGCAGATACCGTAAGCAATCCTGCCTGTACCGGAGTTGAGTCTCACAGGATAGGCAAGGCTGATTCGGAAGGCAAGAAAAGTACGTCTCTTCTTCAGCAAAAGCCCATCAGCTACCAGACCACGACAATGCGGACGCCGCGGCTGAGGTACTGTCTGGTGTACCACTTGCATCCTCAGTGCCGTCTTTCTTCGCCTTCAACTTCTCAAGAGACTGCTGGAGCGACTTGAAGTTGATTGGCTTAGTCATGAACTGATCGATGCCTGAATTCCACGCCTCTAGCTTAGCGCTCGCAGATGCTAAACCTGTCAAAGCCAGGATGGAGCACCGGGGAATGCTGTACTCTTGCTCGTACTGTCGGATCGCTCGCGTTGCGGACATGCCATCCATGACGGGCATCGACATGTCCATGAGAATGACTCTGATGTGTTGCGGGGAGGATTGGTAAGTACGGAGCGCTTCAAGGCCATTCTCGGCTTCGATATATCTTAGTTTGTTTTTCTTCATGAATGCTACCAGCAGCTGTGGGGTGTCAGTTCATTGTCAAGGAGTCCATAAGGGAAGACTGTGTACTGACCCTACGATTGATCGCATTGTCGTCCGTGATGAGGATTGTCGATTGCGGATCAGTTCTTGCACCTGAAATTGTAGACTCAGATCGAATCGGAAGATCGAGTCCTTCGGTAACGATCGGTCTAGTAGTTGCCGATGACGACAAACTTTTGACCTTGTCTGTGGAATGCCGACGAGATTCGTCTTGAGGTGAAGGCATCTCCTCGGGTGAGAGAGAACTATTGCTAGGCTCCGTGTCAGGCCCCATCTGCCATTGCGAAGGACTAGTCGTGGAAGCGCGCCGAGTGTTCTCCGCAGAATGATTGAGACGCTCGAGACATTTGTTCAGCACGTAAGCTAGCTTGTAAGGTCCAAGTCTACGATCAAGTAAGCGTGGGCCACGGAGAGATTTCGACGATGTACTTACGGTTGAGTGATGATTTCAACCACAGATTCTGTGCTCTTGACTCGAACATCCGACCGAAGAGTCGCTGCTTCAAGTGCGTCCAAGGCAACAAAGATAGTCACAGGGGCTTTCTCTGCGTCAATTTCGGCCCTTTTGTCTCTGATAGAGGCTAGGTAATCGAAAGATACCTCAGGGCAGATCATGATATCGACATCGTTGTCATGCCATTGAGTTGTTTGTACAACGTTCATCTTCAAGTGGTTGACCAACGTTCTTGTGAGAGCACTAGTGAACTGAGTCAGACCTTCAGCGTTCTGTGGTTCGTCAAGAATATCTTGGTTGGTCTGGGGCCTGTGCAGAATACACACTTTACGACCTTGTAAACGTAGCAGCCAAGATAGATATTCCGTGCGCTGAGGTAGGACCGTGTGTGCCATGTCAGGCCTGAACAAAGACAACTTGACCATAATTCTTGTGCCGGAAGAATGGTCGCTACTAATTTCGATCTTCCCGCCATTATCCTCAATGATCTGCCGAACAATGCTGAGACCCAGACCCACACCCGAGCTGTGTGCGTTCTCTTGAGAAAATGGCTGAAACGCCTTGTTGGCAAGGAAGGCTGGGCTCATACCAGCACCAGTGTCCGTGACGGTGAGTGTAATTGTAGTGGCTGTGCCTGTACTCCTGGCGACGTCCGTGGCATGCAGCGAAACAGTGATGTGGCCTGAGTTTGTGTATTTGATAGCGTTGCCAAACAGACTATAACGTGTTAGCATAGTTCTGTATACAATTAACGCAACAACATACTTCATGACGGTTCGCTTCCAAGACCCCACAGGGAAACAATACGCCCAATCTTGCTCATGGGCCATGTCCAGTATGATGTAGCAGGTTTTACGTTTGCTTGCTGGATCAGAAATCTCTGAGCTGGCTGATGTAGGACTCGAAGCTGGTGTTGCAGAACCAGCTGGGAGCAAAGGAGCTTGCTTCGAATTCATGATTGGGAGAAAAGACGATCCAGCGAAGACAGCCTCTACGACCTCTTCTGTTGCTATACCCAGATCAAACGCTGGATCTTGCAGCGAGCGTCGTGTTCGGAGGGGTTTGGACGACAATCGTACAGTTTTAGTATCCTTGAGTCGTTTGCTGGATACATTTTTCGTGGCTTCGCTCATTTTGGAGTGATCCATGACATGATTGATCGTATCCAGTAAGGTCTGACCACAACTGTTAAGGGAGTTGAGCATACTTATCTGGAAAGTGTCGAGTGGGGTGTCCCTAATGAACTCCAATGTGCCTAGGATGCCATGGAGAGGAGAACGCAGTTCGTGCGAGATCGAAGCCACAAATGTCGTCTTTTGCTGGTTCAATGCAAGGGCATCAAGTCGCGATAACTCTCGCATGATCGAATGGCTGAAGATATTGAAATAGGCTAAATCTACAGAAGTCGAGAGCAGTCGGTCGGGGTCGTTGGTCCAGCAAAGGCAGCCTGTACGATTAGCAGACATATGTAGACACGGGGAAGGCTAGACTACCTGCAAACCATCTAGATCTCTCATAATCCCAGAAAGGCACAAAAGCCACACTTCGTGCTTGTGGAAGTAGACCGGAAATGGCGTTTGAACTCCTAGATGCTCGACCTCGTCGTCTTCCTGGCTGGGCTTGTGGACGTGCACTGGGATTCGTTGGTACTGATGAGTACTCTTTATCCGAATTAGAGTCGTCGGTCGAGGACATGGACGCCCCTGTGGCGGAGAAATTGAATACTTTGCCGTAAGGGTGCTCTCGTAGCAAACGGGCTAAGTTGGTCTCAGCAAGAGATCCGCTTCCAAGTGTACCATCCACATTAATCATCGGTCTGGGCGGCGCAGCTCCGAGGATTTGACATTTTTTCGAAGTTGAGGAAGCCGTCGTTTTGTTCGTACTGCTGCTTTGCGAACTACTATCCTCACTTGATCCTGATTTCGAATCGGGTGCGGCATCATTCGAAGCATCGCTATTATAACGGCCATTCTCAGGACCTGCTGGATGCTGACGGTGCCCGGTTGCTGCAACGGAAGCATCAAGAATCAGCACTCCGTCGAGCTCGCTTGATGCCAGCATAACATTGGCGGCCCGTGCGAACATGGATCTGGAGTTCATTGGCAAGATAGTGTTCTGTAGGGCCCTGAGAGATGTATCACGTGTGGAGCGAGCTCGAATTGTATCGGATCCTGCCGAAAGATGGTGCTGCTTCCGTCCTGATGAATCATTTCTAGATCCGGCTTGTGAAGCACCAACATTCGACTCTGTTGCTGATGTTTGAAGATGGGTTTCCACAGGTTTGGTCATGAGGGACTGAGTCTCTACATTGGATCCTGCACTTGATGATGTCGTCGTCGTCGAGAGAGAATCAGGTTCGTAATTGAGGTGACCATCGTTGTCAAGCGGCAGCAGTGCTGAGGCGCCTTCTGCAAACGAAATAAGACCACGGGTGAGCTTCTCGCCCCTCTTGTACCGGTCCCTGACAGTATACGTGCCCAGGTACTCGGTGACAGTGGCTGCGAGATCTTCGAGGAAGATAACGTCTTCGCGTGAGACACCCAGCTGTCTGGGCGCATCGTCGAAAACGCACAACGCGCCTACGATCGCACCATTCGGGCTCACGAGAGCTGCGCCAGCGTAAAATCGAACGCGTACGCCATCGCGAACGTAGGTCCGCTGCGCGTGTTGGTCGCTGTGAAGAAGGTCCTCGATGATGACTGATGTTCGCGCGCCCCCGGCGTTGTGAGCCGTATCCAGTCCCAAGACCTGCTCGCAGACACCCCAACTTCGAGGTATAGTAACCCTACCAAGCCACAGCTCATTGTTCTTATCGCTGGAAGAGCCGGTGCTGCGGAGTGATGTTCGAGGTGTGGCCTCTGCCAAAACGTGCTGATGTCGATCGTCTATAAGTGAGACCAAGGCTCGCTGCGCATTCATGCGCAGAGCTGCCAGCTGACACAGCGCGAGCAAGGTGGAGTCGGTCGCATGCTGTGCATCGTAAGTGGAGGGTAGACGAACAGTCTCCGGTCCGGACGCCAGCTCATCGAGGTGTGGCAAGTCACGATATGCGGCGACATATTGAAGAACCTCGCGCTCTCTCTTCTTCTCTGAAAGCGGCTTGAGACGCGGGGGGCAACTCATCGCGGAATGCAGTTCTTAGCCGACGGACGTGAGACCAAACGAACAATCGCCTCGCGCCCCATGCTCTGCAGCAAGCGGCGCCAAACTCAAGGATTCAGGAGGGCGGTAGCAGAGTCGTCGAGAAGCTGTGAGGTTTGCGCCTCACGAGCAGTCTGCAATTGTTTGCGTCCCGCCAGCTCTCTGCAAGTGTCTGGGACGGAACGAGTCTGGAACGCTGCTGCACTGGCACATGGGATTCGACAAATGATCATGGCCGTTTCCGTTTGCCATCTAGCGTCATCTTTAGGGCATTTTCTCGTCTCGTACCAGGAGGCGAGCGACGCCCATGTTCTCACAAGCACGTTGTGGATATTTCAGAAATCTACCTATCATCTAAGAGATTCGGCAAGTAGAAAAGTGGAGCCGCATCGCGTTCCGCAATTATTCGTTGCTCTTGCATGTTCATACTTGGGGCTGAAGTTTGACCTATGGCGTACTGAATGTCAACAACAGTTGGGATCTTACACCAGACACGCTGCGAAAATTGGAACAGTCTGCTAAAATGGAGTTCACATTAACGCAGGACAACGTTTCTGATCGGTTGCGGCGAAATCAGCCGCAAACCCTTGGATCTTCAAGGGAACTCGTAGCGAGATCGACGATTGCTGTGGAGAAGCGGATGTGAGGCTCTTGTCCGAAGTGCTTAGTGGCCAACAAAGCGGACATCAGCACCTGTTGACGACTAATAACTGGCTGACTACATTAATATTGATTACGAAGTAAGCTACCGATAAATGCATATAAGTTAGTAATCACGAAAAGATCCTAGCTCATTACTGAAGGACTTCTGAACTAGCGATAGCTGTGAGCGTACAGGGCTCCAGAGTTAAAGTGTCTCTTCCAAAAAAGATAGGCAAGGCGGCATTGCACCATTGATAAATCGGCGTTACACTACTATATCAATTCTATGAATGTCCTGGGTGAAGAAACAAAAAATGAACCATGACTTTTATACACCGAGATTAGTGTCGCGCCTCAGCCAGCTTAGCCGCGATAACAGCCTGCACCTTCGCCTTTGGCAGTTCAGACACAGGCTTTCCAGTCCAGTACCTATCCTGCTCAAGTCCTTGGTAGATCATCGCTTCGGTGCCCAAGATCAGCTGCCAGCCCGCCTTCTCGCTAATACCAGCAATTTCTGTCCACGGCGACGGGTGGTAGCACATCTCGAGGATAGCTCCCTTGTGCGGCTTGTTCAGGAACGTTTCCAGAACAGCCCTGGCCTCCTTCTCCTCTGCCGTCTTGGGCGGGAAGTCGGGTACACATGCTACGATGGCGCCCACGCCCTCAAGCTCCTCGGCTTGCGCCACGGTCGACACGTCAATGAGCGAGTCGCCAAATCCCCTCGCTGTGCACTCCTCGATAACGGCTTTAACCTCATTGCGATCTCGGTTGACGAGGTAGATCTTGCTTGCTTTCATCCACTTTCTTAGCGCGTATACTGCGCTTCGGGCCGCTCCACCACCTCCTACTACCATTGCCGGTCGGTTCTCGTATGTCGCGGCGGCGTCCTTGACGTTGTACACGAAAGCGTCTCGCACGCCCACGACGTCAGTGTTAGTGCCGCAGAATATCCGCTTTCCTGTTGCAGGATCCTCCTTGAGGAAAAGTGTGTTGACTGCGCCCACTTCCCGGCCCTCTTCTGTGATCTCGTCGAGGTGTGGGATAATTGCCATCTTGTGCGGCATGGTCACTGATGCGCCTTGAATCTATCAGCTCAAAAGCTCGCGTAGCAACAATTGAACGAAATTTACCGTAGAAGTTAGGATCCTGCCTGGCTTTCAAGAACACATCCATATCTTTCGACTCGAGGAAGAATTGGTTCCAGTTCAAGCCAAGGTCCTCGTACACCGTGTTGTGGAATAGCGGCGACATCGAATGAGCAATGGGGAAACCAAACAGGTAACCATGACGCTCGACACTCGATGTATCCGGTACTACAGTCTGTTGTGTGGTCATATTGCGGGGTATTGTGATGTTTGCAGGCAGATTCGTTATTCGTACGAACTTAGATGTTGAGCAGGAATCGTCACAGCGAGAGTGTCAAAGAGAAGGAGCGAGCTTTGACTGCGAAATCAGCTACGTTAAGGCTCCGCTCCACGTTCCAACGGATTCCTTTTCCAACGGATGCACAAGCGTTGTGGAGTGTTGTGGAGAGCTTTGCGACTCAATTGTAGGGCATGGGTAAAAGATCTTCCCACTTATATACCAAGTCGTTCACCCCAGCTATCGTCACCCCGAAGCTCCACCTGGGGTTTCTGTAATCCTCAGACGCCAAGTGGGCAGAAACATCATCCGAGATCGGGAACGTTTATCCAGAGCCAGAGCTATTGACTCGAGCGATTAGCCGAGGTAAGGCCGTAGCCAATCGTGATGCTGCAAAGGTAATGCGTCTCCGCACTACGCAAGAGGGCACCCAGAACCTCTTCAACGGAGAAGTGGCAAGCCTTTATCCAGGATGACCACTGTCCCAGTGCTGCGACGCTATTGGTAATGACCTTGCTTTGCGGGGTGCATCCCCAGAAACCAGCACCTTGGGCGCTCTCCACGGGGTCATACGGCGGATAAGACCTGGAGATTTACGAGTCTGGGCATTGTCTGGGGTGTCTCGCCTGCACGCCGTCGCACATCCTACCCAAGTGACTAGCTTCCCCACGAGGGCGAGATTCCGGGGTAAGTATTAGCCCTGCAAGACTATTAGAGGTCCGGGTTTCGGAGATTTGAAGATTTCTTTCACAGCACTCATCTGCTTTCCTTAAAGCATCTTGCTTCTTCCATCATCTCGAGGAGCAGCCAGATCTTAAGGACTCCACCGCCTCGACCCCCTGACCACCACATCGAAGGTTCGGAAGGGAAGATCATCAATCGCCATCATGGGTCTCCTCACACTTGTCGAAGATAGGCCTACGCCTAGGGAGGTGTACAACTGGCGTGTGTACGCCGCCGCATCAGTCGCATCTTTCGCATCCTGCATGGTGAGTTCGACATAACCACACAGTACCGTTAATGTCTAATGTCCCACTCCAGATCGGCTACGACTCTGCCTTCATCGGCACCACCCTGGCCCTCCCGTCTTTTGTGGAGGAATTCAGACTCAAAGCGCCTGAGCAAATTTCTGCGTCAAACCTGGCTCTGCAAAAAGCCAACATTGTCTCTGTCTACCAAGCCGGCGCCTTCTTCGGTGCCTTTGGAGCTTACATTACCTCCTACTACCTCGGACGCAGAATCACGCTTCTCATCTGGACCCTTGTTTTTATTCTAGGTGCGGGTATGATGTTGGGCGCGAATGGCGATCGAGGCCTCGGACTCATCATCGGTGGCCGTGTTTTGGCCGGTCTGGGTGTCGGTGCTGCTAGTAACATGGTCCCGATCTACATCTCTGAACTTTCGCCTCCTGCGGTCCGTGGACGACTTGTCGGTATTTACGAGCTTGGATGGCAGATTGGTGGTCTCGTGGGCTTCTGGATCAATTATGGGCTTGTTGAGACCATGGCATCGTCGACTAGCCAGTGGATGATCCCATTCGCTGTTCAGCTTATTCCTGCGGGCCTGCTTCTCATCGGTGCAATCTGGCTGAGGGAGTCTCCTCGTTGGCAGTTCTCTCGCGGTGACCGCGATCAGGCTATCAAGGACCTGTGCTGGATTCGTAACCTCGATGCTTCTCACCCTTACATGGTCGAAGAGATCGCTGCTATCGATGCTGAGATTGAACACGACCGTGCGGTCGTTGGTCCCGGTTTCTGGGCTCCCTTCAAGGCAGTCAAGCAGCGCAAGGTCCAGTACCGTCTGTTCCTTGGCGGCATGCTGTTCCTCTGGCAGAACGGCTCCGGCATCAACGCTATCGTAAGTCGCATTCTTCCAATTCTCACATGAAAATGCTAACAAGTCCCTCAGAACTACTATTCCCCCACCGTCTTCAAGTCCATCGGCATTACCGGCACAAACACTGGCTTTTTCACCACTGGTCTCTTCGGCGTCGTCAAGACAGTTGTAACCGTTGTCTGGCTGATGTACCTGATCGATCATCTGGGCCGCACCAAGCTCCTAATGATCGGTGCCGCTGGCGGTTCCATCTGCATGTGGATTATCGGCGCGTACATTAAGGTTGCAGGCACTTCCGCGGGTAAAACCGACAAGCTGCCTCCCGGCGGTATTGCCGCGATCTTCTTCTTCTACCTGTGGACCGTTTTCTACACACCATCCTGGAACGGCACTCCCTGGGTCATCAACTCCGAAATGTTCAGCCAGCAGACTCGTTCCCTCGGCCAAGCGTCGGCAGCCGCCAACAACTGGTTCTGGAATTTTATCGTCTCGAGGTTTACACCTCAGATGTTCCTTACCATGGGCTACGGAGTGTACTTTTTCTTCGCCTGCTTGATGATTCTGTCCGTACCGTTCGTTTTCTTCCTCATTCCTGAGACCAAGGGTATTCCTCTTGAGCGCATGGATGAGCTGTTCGAGATCAAGCCTAGCCACAAGGCCCACGGGGTCATGCTCGAGAGGCTGCAGGAGATGGAGGCCGTGAGGGAGGGCGGACTTTTCGAGGAGAAGGCGAAGGATGCTGAGCGCCGTGAGAGCGTTTGAATGGATCATGGTCTAATTTCAAGAGAAAGATATTTGTAAGTTGGATTGGTATATCATCATAGCGACTAGCATCGTCAAGAATCGATCGTTTGCACTCAAACAATGTGTCTTCTGTAGAATCTCTGTGGTTGTCGAGTGTTATCTTGTCTGGTCTTTCCCGTGAAATGATTTATCGAACCATGGCTGTGCCCCGTCTATATAGACATTCTCACTTGAAGTCTGTCGTAGATGTATGAGATGTTAACTAGAGATGCCTATGTCCACACACCATCCACACCGCGCCCACACAGACTCGAATTCTTTACACTATAGGAGTCAATACTAGTGGTTTGCAGTCGCTTCTCGAAGAATCTGGAGTTCATGCATCAACCCACGTATAGCTCAAGTCTTGTGTAGATGATCGGAGTGCAACTTCGTCCGATTGCGCCCTTCCCTGGACTTGAACCATGGTTCAGACTGCTATGGGTTGAGTCAACCAGAAGTCGACGTTCACCGCACAATTCATAAGCTACTCTCATGATCTGCTTCCTCAGCCTGTATCTTGGACCCTTTCGCACAACAGACGTCTCCTGCGTAGCGCCTCACATCACCATGCGCCTCCGCATAATCGACCACGCGCTCATCGTAGCCGACACCAAAGAAGTGCAGCATCTTCAGCACACGTCGCATCGCAGTGTACGCTCCCTCCAATTCAACACCGCGTACCACAAACGTCCCGAGATCCTTCCTACAATCCCTGAATCCTCCTCCTTCAAGCACAACTCACCCCCTTGGGATCCATACAGCTATATCATCTGGCACCCCCTCATCGCCGCAAACCAAACCCTCAGCACTTCGCACATCACCCGCATCCCATAATTCTTGGTGCACGACCTCTCACGCTGCCACGCAGCCTGGCTCTCCACGAACACTATCCCTGCCGGCCTCGTGCGCGAGACCGTCGAAGCATGGCAAAGCACACCGAGCGGCACAGAACTCACCCTCATCATGGACGGACGAACGAAATGGTTCATCAGGCTCGCCTTCATGGCGCCCAAAGACTCACTCTTCGGCGGACGCGCCCCTAGCACCTCACTCTCAGACGTTGTACTCAAACTCAGCAGCAGCATGCGCGCATGGACGAGTCTGCAGCTCTCGCTCGCCGACGCGAGACTCTGCGATACAGATCCCCAGATCCATCTAGTCTTGAATCCTTGGGATGAAGATATGGATCCGTCGTCTGAGTACCGCGTGTTCGTCCCTCCGCCGGCGGTGTGTGGCGCGCCCGCATTGATCTCGCATTTCGCTGTCTCGGCGATAAGTCAGTATGAGTGGCATGCCCCCTTTCGACCACTTCCTGGCTCCTCGTGCTCCTCGCTGGCTCAGACAGCCACGACAGTGGCTGCAGGAGCCACCGCTCTGCTGAGCCAGATCAAGTCGTTCATCGATGAGACCATGGCACGAAGTATGTGTGCACTGCTGGTGGAGCACGGGTTCACTTTCGATATCTCTGTCAGAAGAGATGGGGAAGTCAGGTTGGTGGAGGTAAATCCGTTTGGGGCGATGAGCGCGTGCGGGGCGGGGTTATTCCATTGGGTGAAGGATGTAAGGATGTTGTATGGGCTTGAAGGGGAGCTGGTGGTTGCTTTTGCTGTGAACGACGGTGGTACGAGCGAGGGCAAGGGTTGGGATAAAGGGTTCGTGTAAGGCAACAAGACCGCTCAGAACGGGGTTGTGGTGTGAAGGGGGAGGGGTTTGATCTTGGGTAGATGTTATGGAGTCCTTTCGACTGGTAAACAGGGACAAGTGAACCTGGTGGCTTTTAAGGTGAAACGCCCGGCGGGGTAGTTGGTCTGATCTCTTAAGATCATGGTGAATTAAGGTACTCTCTTATCTGGATGTCTGTCCCTTTCTTATGCTGTTTTCATGATCTGCAATGAGCACGTATGTCTCGCCCTTTTAATGCTGCAATGTAAACTGGGCCGATGTTCACATGGCTCTGTGTGACATTAGCTCCAAGATGCATATGTGACGCCCTCGCGATGCTAATTTGATCTTCGCTTCGCCATGCTGTAGCACACCAGGAAGCGGTCAAAAGGCTCTCTTAGCCATCCCTCAACCAGCAGCCTCCCTGTAGAAGCTGATAGAGTTGTTTCCACCGCCCAGCGCGAACATCTCACTCTTTGTGGGTGATTTCGGCAACCACTTCGCCGTCCATAGCGGCTTGTCGCCATGTGAATGTGTAGCAACGCAAGTTCTTGTCTCCACGCGCCAGACCTTCGCCTTGGAGTCGTGTGAGCTAGAGAGTAGGTACTCGCCCGTATCGCTCCAGTCAAGGGTGAGGACCCACCCGCCATGTCCGGTGAAGTTGGCAACCTGCTCGCCAGAAGTAACGTCGTACAAAGCAATGACTCTCGCATCGCCTGCAGCAGCGAGCAGCTTTGAGGCGGGCGAAAAGGCAACGCTGCGAACGGGATGCACCAGCCCAGCAAGAGAGTGCACGAGGCGGCCGGTATCGTTGCTGAAGACGTAGATGCTACCATTTTCGTGCCCCGAGGCAGTGAAGCTGCCGTTGTCGCTCAGAGCAACGCACAGCCCAAAGCTGCCCTTTGTCTCGTACTCGCGTATCCGAGGGAAGTTCTGAGCCTTATCCAGACTCCAGACGTTGATCTTGCCATTGATGCTGCTGCTCGCCAGGTACTGCCCGTCTGCGCTGAGAGCAATGGCCCAGATGTCGCCGGGCTTGTTCTGATCTACGATCTCGCCGTCCTCAACCCAAAGACCATCTTCACCTTGACTCCATATCTTGACCTTGCCTTCGAAGCCGGCGCTAGCGGCACGGCGTGCGGTGGATTCTTTGGCGGTGACGAGGTGGTGGATGCCCAATGGGTGGGCTTTGTCGAGGGTCTGCACGAGGGGAAAGTCGGGCTGTGTTGTGTCGTAGACATTTATGGATGAAGAACCGGATGCTGAGAGCAGCTGTGTGGATGTGGGTGCAACGGCGAATATGTCGCTTGCATTTGGGTGAGCATTATCGACCGTGTGGAGAGTGAGGTATTGCTTGGACTGTAGACGTGAGCATAGATGTACATTGGCGCAATTGTAGCAGAGAGCCTACCATGACAGGCAACTCAAAGCACTGTGGCTTCCTATGGTATAAGCGGAACTCGCCAGACCGATTGTTGTGTGTAGAGCAGACGCAAAAGAAAGTACAGCACAGGCGGGCGAGCAAGGCTCAGTGATGTCAGGACGAACGCGAAAGTCGCGCCGTCACAGTGTCCCACCAGCTGCTCCCCCGCAGTGCAAACGCAGCAAACACGGGACCCGGAGCTTCACCGCCAATCACACGCCAGTGCTGCCAGCAGCATCCCATAATTTAGCTACTGCTGTGTTGATGTCCGCTCGAAGCCCAGCAGTGCTCGCCAGAAGCTTGAAAGTGTCATACCGTAGAGTCACATCTCACGGTTCTGCCTGCTTGAATCCGCCCTTTGCCCGCGCCGCATTCAAAAGCCCCTCCTACTCTCACAGCTTCACCACCACCACTCCCAAAATGGCTCCCACAGCTTCCAACCGCCCAATTGTCATTTCTGGCCCCTCGGGCGCTGGCAAATCAACTATCCTCAAGCGCCTTTTTGAGGACTACCCCGACCGCTTCGGCTTCAGCGTGTCCCACACCACGCGCAATCCCCGCGGTGCAGAGCAGAATGGTGTCGAGTACCATTTCGTTACCAGGGAGCAGTTCGACGACCTGATTGCGAAGAAGGGATTCGTAGAGCACGCGACCTTCGGCAGCAACAGCTATGGAACGAGCATTGCCGCGATAGAGGACATCGAGAAGAAGGGCAGGACATGCATTCTAGACATTGAGATGGAGGTACCTTGAACACAACCCTCCCAAGGTCACCAAACAAGAGACTGACCACTTTGCCAGGGCGTCAAGCAGGTCGCAAACCACCCTACCTTCCCCCGCCCAAGGTTCCTGTTCCTCTCGCCTCCCAGCATGGACATCCTCGAGCAGCGCCTCAGGGGCCGCGCTACGGACAAGGAGGAAGACATCCTTAAGAGGCTCAACCAGGCTAAGGTCGAGATGGAGTTCGCAAAGAGCTCCGAGGCACCCCACGACAAGATTGTTGTCAACGACGACCTCGAGAAGGCATACCAGGAGGCCAAGGCCTTCATCATTGGCGAGGATGCGTAGACAATGCCAGCAGGCGCACAACATAGAGCGATGATACCACAAGATGAAAATACGATTCAAATTTCTCATAATGACATTCAAGGCTATATAACTAGCTAAGCCTCAAGGTCTATCAGAATATAGTTTGAAATACTCAGCATCGGCGTCCTACCACTTTGGGATTCAGACAGCCTCAGTGCTTGACTCTATTTCGTGTATCTCATCATAAGACCTTGTGGCTGGTTTGGAATCCGGCCTGTTCGACCAGGCGTGCAAACCAATGCACCTCCATGAGCGGATCCGAAAAATTGGTGTGTGAACGCTCCTCGCATCAAGAATAAGCCCCATTGAGTTACTCCTGCCTCAGTCCCGTATTACCGAGACTGCGCAAGAGCAATCGCATAACCATAAATTGGACGAGAAGACCCTCCGCACCCAGCACACGCACGACATCTCCCTCCTCCTCCTAACCCTCGTCGATGACCGAAGCGGCGGGCAAGGTGGTCAGCGGGCTCATGTCATCGCCCTGGTGCCGGCTCCTCCACCCGCAACGTCAGCTAAAGCTTGGGAGAAGAGTGCAGACGGAATGGAGAGCGTGGAGCGCTGATCATGTGGGAGGCCGCGCTTCTATGGCGGTTCGTTGCTGAAAATGCGGTCCAAAGGACCGGCGTCCGGGGACTTTCTCCCAAAGCGAGAAGAGATGCCCGAAGGCACTCTGTGCGTGTGCTTCGTTGCGATTCTTTGAGCGAGGAGTCGTTGGAGAGAACAAGGCAGATCGCGTCGGTGGTAAAATATAAGGGCGCTAGTGCTGCAAAGGCTTGGCGCGCGTTACTCGCTAGGCAGCTTTAGGCGGACAAGGGTGCCTGTGCCTGCTGTGAGCTCAGAGGCCTTTCTTCGCAATTGAGTGAAGCGCTTTGACTGGTATAAGAGCATAAGCCCGGGAACTTCGCACCTCAAAGACTCTTTCAACTCAAGGATCTCCGCGCGCGATCAGCAAACCTCGCCCATTGAGTCGCGACTGCCCTGTCAACAACGACGCGCCGAAACTTTCCTCCCACCTCCAACCAGAGCTCGCGCAAGCTCCAAACTGCGACTCGACCGCCTCCGCAACACACAAAGTAAACACCTCCAAACGCTGAAGACATGGCGCTTTTCGGTTCAGCAGCGGCAGCTCCCGCGAGCACGACCACAGGCGACACTAGCAAGGACGTCGAGGTGCAGCAGAGCCAGCTTCCCGCCGACAGCATCCAGGACCTCCAGTTCTCGCCCACAAACGACTTCCTCGCCGTAGCAAGCTGGGACAAGAAGGTCTACATCTATGAAGTTGCAGGAAACGGCGCGAACGGCAAGTGGCTGTTTGAATGTCAAGGGCACGTTCTGGGTCTTGGCTGGTCAAAGGTACGACACAACATAGATGATATACTGATATCAGTGGCTAACACATGTACAGGACGGCACAAGAGTAGCAGCCGGCGACTCCACCGGCCACCTCAACATCGTCGACTTCCGCAATGTCGCTGCTAGCGGCCAGGTACAAGCACAACAGGCTAAGGCCCACGAGGAGCCCATCAAGTGCGTGCGCTGGTTCCAGACCGGCGGACAGGACTACGTCGCGACAGGCTCCTGGGACAAGACAGTTAAGTTCTGGGACCTGAAGGGCGCGCAGCCTGTCGGCACATTGCAGTGCCAGGACCGCGTCTACAGTATGGACGTCAAGGACCAGCTGCTCGTTGTTGCGACCGCCGAGCGACACATCAACATGGTCAACCTTAACGAGCCCACCAAGATCTACAAGACCATCGTCAGCCCGCTCAAGTGGCAGACACGTGTCGTTAGCTGTTTTAGTGATGCCTCTGGTTTCGCTGTCGGCAGTATCGAGGGCCGATGTGCCATTCAATACGTCGAGGACAAGGACACCAGGTACGTACTCACCATTCTCCACCCCTCCACCAGTCGCCATCAAATTCACCACTGACATACTTCGCCAGCCTCAATTTCTCCTTCAAATGCCACCGCCAACAAGACCCCACCCAGCGCGACGTCGCCAAAGTCTTTTCCGTCAACGCCATCTCTTTCCACCCGCAACACGGTACCTTCAGCACCGCCGGCTCCGACGGCACCTTCCACTTCTGGGACAAGGACGCAAAGCACCGCCTCAAGGGCTACCCTGAAGTCGGAGGCTCCATCACCGCCACCGCATTCTCCCGCAACGGCGACATCTTCGCTTACGCCGTGTCCTACGACTGGAGCAAGGGCTTCAGCGGAAACACCCCTCAGTACCCGATCAAGATCAAGCTGCATCCGGTCATCGGCGACGAGTGCAAGCCGAGGCCGGGTACCAAGAAGAGGTAAACTTGTCCGCGGGGCGAGGGCTGAGCCAAGCGCTGCAGCTTCCTCCGCGTGCGTGCGGATCTTTCCACACACCCTCTTCTTTCTGATACACCTCCTCATGTCTCTTGCTCGCACGCGGCTGATGCCGAAGAGCTTCTCCAGGCTCCTCGCTCCAGACGTCCCCCAGCGCGCCCTTCGCCCTGCCGCCTAGAAGGACTTCGTGTGGCAGAGTGCAGGCCCGCTGAACAGGGTAGTTTTCTGGGCGGTCAGGGGTAGTCGATGGGCGTGTGTTTGTGTGTGTACGTGTGATTGTGTTTTATGGCATTAGCGTTTTTCTGTTTCCTCTACCAAAGATGAGAAGGGTATGGATTGGCGTATTTATTGGGCCCGGGTGGGCTTTGCTGCTCGCTGAAGAGAGGTTGGGAGGGAAGGAGTCAGTTGGTAGGACGAACATAGCAGATGGGGACTAAATGAAGTGAGATTATCGAGAAGTGTGCATGGTGGGTTTGCTTTTGGCATCGTGACATGTAATACGATATACGAGTGTTTTGATGCGTAATCGTGATATATTCTTCGCCTAGATAAAAATGCTCACTCGTAATATAAGAATCGCTAAAGGCTGGTATGCCCTGCCCTGCCCTGCCCGGTTCAACGCCCAAACGCCAGTCCAAAGTCCCTCAAAAACGCCTCAATTATGCATGCATACGAACACCACTCGTCCGGCCTACCGCTCACGCAGGAGCATCCGCACTCAGACTCGCGCCGTTCTCAACCCCAGCTCCCTCAATCCTCTGCCTCTTCGCATCACCCCCCTCCGCAGTCGCGACTGCATTCCCGCCTGCAGCATTGCTCACGTCCTGCAAAGCAACCCTATCCCTCTTCAAAGCACCCGGGGCGGCCGGGTTAGCAAACGTAGGAGGTTTGTACGCGCCTGCGCCACGGCCGGGACCGGGGCTCATAGCGTAGTTGGGGGCGCCGGGCATGCCGATGCGGCGGTTGGCGTCATGGTGGGTGTTTGCGAAGCCGGCGTTAGGACGGTTGAAGGGCGCTGTAGTGGTGGTGGTGTTCGCGGGGCCTGCGCGGCCTAGGGCTGGGGGCGCGGGAATGGGGGCGGTATTGTCGTCTTTGCGCTTCACAGGGACGCTGCGCGTGTGGTCGAGGCCCGGTGTGCGTTGTTCTTTGGGTACGGGGGATTCAACGTGTGGATTGAAGGCGTGAGAGTTGAGGGAGGTCGCGGAGGAAGCGCTCTGGATTTGCTCTGCGACTCGAGATGTGACGAATCCCACTGATTGTGGGATGTTATTTGTAGGAGCTGCATTGCCTGCTGCTTGAGGACCAGGCCGTGGCTGGTTTGCTTGCTGTGCTTGTGGTGGTGTTAGTCGAGGCTGCTGTTGCGCTTGTCCCCCATTCTGTTGTTGGGGGCCAGGTGCTCTGCTTGTGTCGTTCGTTGGTGGTGGCATGCGTTGCCCTGGGCCGGGACGTGACTGCTGGGGTGTCTGTGGAGCACGCTGATTTGGTCCATTGGTCTGTGGTCGTCCATGCTGTGCGTGATTCTGTTGAGGGGGAGGTCCTTGCCCTGTTGGTGCCATCGGCCTCTGAGGGTTGGCCTGGGGTTGGCCGTTGGTAGGCCCAGGTGTATTGCGACCGGAATTTGTGCCATGTGAGCCGTTGCCTGGTCTTGGTGCCTCCTTCGCACGAGTAATCACAGTATCTGAAGATGTCGAGTCGAACGTGGTCTCGCCGTGGTCTTCAGAGACCTCGACTCCATCGAATAGATTCCCATCGAACTCGTCGTCAAAGTCCGCAGAATCGGCAGTAGTCGAATGTGTGAGCTGGTCCGTTCGTGTCCTAAGGATCTGATTAGGCCTGCTAGGGGTCCTGAGTGGTTCTGGTTTAACGAGAGACTGCTCCTCTTGCGGCGGGCGTGCATAATCGGGGTGTCGGTAAAGTTCGTTCTCGTCGAATTTCCTCGGCTTGACTTTCATGGATTGAACCTTCTTGAGATATTCCTTGTCGTAGAGACAGTTTCCAAGGACATTGCCAAATGTGCGCAATGAGCGCTTCAGGCCATCTGTAGCTGCTTCCTTCTTTGCTTTCTCAAAAGAGGCTGCCTTGCCTTTGCCGTTCTCGATAGACCCATAGCCGATATCCTAGCATAAAATCAGCACAGAAAAGTATGTTGCCCGTGTGCGACAAACCTCGTGATAAGTACCATCCTTCAATGTAATCCTCACTACGATTGAAAGACCAAGGCTGACCTTGCCATTCTGATGCTCGTCGACCTGTCACCGTCAGCGTCCATCCTTTCGTCCCAACTCGTATCTACCCACATAATCAATCTGCACTTGACCCAAGGAGCTCGACCAGCCATTGAACCCAAACACTTCATTGGCAAGAGCTATAGCCTTGTTTCCCTCTAAATACGCCACTCGGCCACCACCTTGGCCAGGTCTTTGAGATATATACTCTGGTCCAAGTTGTTTGTTGAGACGGCTCTGTAGCGTTGCGATTTCACGTGCGGTGAAGTTAGGTACGGCGCGCTCCTCGAACGGGTTCTTGACGTCGCCGCCGCTGTATTGGTCACCCGGCCTGTACATTGTTAGATGCCAGTTCAATACATAGAGATTGTTTGAGGTCCGTCTATGTTTGCAGTCACTTACGCAGGCATTGTTGTGCACTCACGGATATGGGTGCATTGAGCGGCGACGCGTTGATGTTGAAGGGTGGCCAAACGTGACGCGCTCAAGGCGGCAGGCACGACTAGCGCGACGCCCTTTCACGTGTTCAACAATTGGCCACCTCCAACCCCACTTTCGCCAGGCTTCAACATCGAGTCCATCCTTAGGCTGTGTTGCCTGGTGGATCGCCTGGTAGACTGTTGTCGACGCTTGGATGATCAATGGGACATGTATGTCAGACTTCAAGGTGCGATTCATTAGTGGGGAGAACTGCTGGCCGCTATCCATCAAGAGAGCAGTATACACATTATTATGATAGGACAATTTACATGCACCCAGTGCCAACTACATGTAAAGCTCGCTCAGTTGAATAGTCTGGACTTGAGCTTCCGATACTGTCTTTTGCTTGACAGTCAGAGGTTGCGGCCCTCACTGAGAAGCTTTTGTGTGATCGATTCTGTGTCCACACAGCCGGACTGTCTTACAACGCTAGGTGCCCGTTTGCGTTCACAATTACCGACATTCGTTCTAGCTTCGCGGCGCCGGTGGGCTACCTCTGCTCTACCTCGAGTCTATTCGTTGTAGGGGCTTCCTGCTCTTGTTCCTGCTCCTGCTCCTTGTCTTCAGCCTTTACCTCAGCAACAGTAGCAGGCTCGTCGTCCGGTTCCAAGAAGTCATTTGCATCCTCCACACCGCCGTTGTCCCAATGTGTTGGCTCTTTAAAGGTAATAGCCTGCTTGAACAAGCTCTTGAACCGGTGCGGCTGTGACCTCTCCGCTTCCTCTTCGGCTTTGCGCTGAGCCTCCTCAGCGTCCTTCTTCTGCTTTTCGAGTCTGTTCTTCGCCAAACTATCTGTCAAGTCGGCGCGGTCTTGCACCTTGCTCAGGGCCCGTAGCAAGCCAGGATCAACCTGGTCCTCCTCGCTGATATGCTGCATAGTCTCGCCAATGCGGTCTATGAGCTGCGCCTTTGCATATCCGCGCGCCATCACGCCGTAAGTGTATGCATCGGGCTCCACCCCGCGAGCGCGCATGAGCTCAAAGACGCGATCGGCGGCCCTGACTTCGCCAGCTTTGAAGAAGGTCTGCATGAAAATGTTCCAGGTGTAAATGTTTGCTTTCAACCCAGAAGCCTCCATGTCTCTGATGACAGCAGAGGCAGAAGCGTACTGTTGTTTCTTGCAGAAAGCCAGTAGGAAGGTATTCCAGATGATCTGTTGCTTGGCGAGAGACACCAGTACCTCGTGAGCTTTATCCGATGAGAGAAGGCCTTTGTAGGTTTTGTACATACGCTCCAGATATGGCACACCTCGCTTCGAACAGGATTGAATCTCAGTTCCAAGCATAAGATACAATGCCATAGGCGTGGGCAAGAGCTTTTCCTTGTCAAGGTCGGGCGCAGCCTCGTCAATGGCGTCTTTCATCGTACGACTGCCATTTCTGACGAAAGGCTCCAATGGTGACAAATCGAACAGATCCAGATAAGTCCGCCATAATGGCATTGCGTTCTGCAATACATCCAGCTTACTCTGTGTGCACACGTAGGTGTAGTGCAGGTGATCTGCAGCCAGCCAAGGGTCTTTCAGCTCTTTCGCCTTCATTTTGCAAAACTCCGAAAAGCTCTTGAACATAGTAGGGTCGTTCTGTGACGTACATCCATTGAGGAGGATGCCGAACGTGTATCTGTCTGGCTTCAGTCCATGACCTTCCAGAGCGTTGAAGACTTTGAAGGCTGTTGCAAAGTCGCCAGCATCCATGGCGTTATGCATGATCACATCGTAAAGCAGAATGTCCATCTTGACGCCAAACTGAACGAACGCCGCCACGATCCCTGGAGTGTCGTGGTAATTCTTGGCTTCGCGCATGCTGCCGCGGAGTATAGTGGCGCAGACCCAATGAAACCGATCCGAATTGACTGTCGAGTCTTTGGCTCCTACTCGATGGTCTTTGTAAGTCGCGACATGATCTCCTAGAACTTGCAAAGCATAGCGAAACTCGCCAGCTTCGCCAAGTGCCGATGCGTAGTGCAACACAGTCCCTAAAGAAAGATCGACGCGCTCCTCCTGCAAGACATCGTAAATCCTTTTCAGGTCCGGAACATCGGCCAGGTGAACGAAGCTATGCAACAAATCCTGAGAGTATATATACTGCTTCCCGCGTTCTCTTAGGTTTGGCGTGCAGTGAAGGAATGTATCTATGAACCTTCGAACGTTGGCCTTTGGCGAAGGTGTCCAGCCCTGTTTTGGAGAATATTCTCCTTTTAAGTGCAACCGGGCCAGATAGGCGAGAGCGTCAGCCAGAAGAGGGTATTTGGCCCGTGGAAGGGTCTTGTCATCAGCTAGTATCGTGATAAAATCCTGAGCATATCCGGGCTTGTGCTCTAACAAGTAAACAAGAACCGACTCATAGAACTTTTGTTTCTCTGGGCGGGAATGCCAGTTGGAAAACATGCGCGACCCATCATCCAGATCAACGCCATCGAGTAACTCGTCCGCACCCTCGGCAGTGACAGGTGCATGTTGCAGAGTGATGGGTTTTGTGAGCGCACTGGTCCTTGCATACACAGACCTGTCTAGGGCAGCGAAAGTCTGAAGCAACCAGAGCTCATCAACCGTGTCAGGTGGGGTGTCCTTCCGTACATCCACCTCAGCGACATCATGTTGTCTGAGAGTAACGACAAGACGACGCAGTGATCTGTACTGGCCATTAAATATGAGCCTATTCTGCTCGCCATTCGGTCCCTTGTGGTAGCGGCGCAAGCGCTGCTCCGTCTCAGTAATGTGCCGAATTCGCCTTCGTCCGGCTTGTTGAGGGTCCAGATCCTTGAGATTCTGCTTAAGCTGGTCTTCCCAAGACCGCCTTCGCGAGTATCGAGTGCCGCTCAGCACATGGCTAGTAATGTCAATGTCTTGTTGTTCATTGACAGGTATAGACTGGTCGGAGCTAGCTGCAACAGATGTGTAGCCTCTTGCTTGCCGGCGCGCGAAGGATGCGATATCAGCGTATCTGATTTTCAATGCAGCTGAGGCATGATTCCTGGAAGGAACTCGACTGGAAGCGCCATTCGAGCGTGGTGGTTGACTCGTTTGCGCCGTCGCTAATTCCGACTGCCACTGCGGACGTGAGCACTGTGCATCTGGAGTTTCTATCTTATTCTTGAGATCGATGTCATCCTTCTCTTTCTGAGCCAGGTCACTGTGTTCGCCACGTCGCTGACGCCTTCTCAAGACAGGGGATTCGGCAAGAGCTCTCGGAGCGAGCCACGGTAGGATAAGAGCATCGGAGCTGGCGGTGATGCTCGCACTGGGCACACGGGCGCGGGGCATGAGAGACGAAATCTGGCAGCTTTCACCGAGCCATTATATATGAGATGGGATGATGGTGAAGTTGTTGCGGAAAAAGTTGAGACTGTGAGATGCTGCAGCTATGGTCCAAGCCGCCCGCCGCACTCACCTCCGAACTTTTGGCTCCGCAGCTTGCACAAGCGTCCTTCAGCAACCATTGTCGCACGTTCAGAAGCAGGTCTCACCGCACTTACCCGAACTTCAAGCACCGAGCCGATCCCACAGGGTCTACGAAATCTCTAGATAGTGAAGGAGCCGCTACACACCTACTGTCCATCAGTCATTACATATTGCGCCAACCGCGCATCCACCCAACCATGTCCTCACATGAACACCTCTCCGCCGCCTCCAACGACCGCAAAGCGCGTCTCGCGCAACTGAAATCACTCAAACGCAAACAAGCGCCCTCAGACGACACCCAAGAGATATCTGTGTCTGAATCCACCGCTCTCACAACCACCACGCAAGAAGAAGATGCGCCGTCAGTCGTCACCACGTACCTGTCTGGACGCAATTTCGACCCAACGACGCGCAACGTCAAACTAGGATTTGACAACACACCTTTCGCCGACCCATCTAATACACTAGAGTACAAAGCACAACAACTCGCATTACAAACAAAAGCAGAGCTGGAGAAGGAGAAGGATGATGCTCCGCTAGATCTGTTCAAGTTGCAGCCCAAGAAGCCGAATTGGGACTTGAAGCGTGATTTGTCGGAGAAGATGCGCACAGGCGGGCTGGAGCGGGAGACAGAGAATGCGATTGCGAGACTGGTGAGGGAGAGGGTGGAGGCGCAGAAAACGGAGAAGTTGAAGGTTGCAGGGAGGGGAGAGGGTGAAGAGGTTGGGATGGAGGGCGGCGAATTGGTGGAGGCTATGAATCAAAGAGAAGCTGAGGAGGAAAGGGAACGAAGAAGGGATGAGGAGGACGATGCGGCCGTCGAGGGGTGAAGTAGTGATTCAGGAGCGACCGGAGACTGAAAACGTTCTCGAGCACCAAACTATCACACAGGCCCACGCTCGGAGGGTGAGAATAAGGAACGCGAGTATTGAGGAGTCTTGCTCCAAGGCTAGCAAGCCAGCGTCCCATGTTTTGACAGACGCAGCCATGTCAGCAATGCATGCAAACGTCACTCGTGACACAGACATGGACATAGGGAAGGCAGCAAAGGTGGTCTACCACGATCGAGTAGTTTGTAGGGTATCCAAAGATTGATAATTCAGGAGACAACTCATCCCTCACCAAGGCCTATCCAACGTCTCGCCAGTTTTCTAATGTCCAGAATTCATCGCTCGTGTCAACGCAACGCGCTTGCTGAACGGACTCAAGCTTCTCTCCCTTGGTGCGGGTGGAGGTGGCTGTCGCGCAGCTGGCGGTGGTGGACCATCTCTCCCAGTCCTATCTGTAGGCGTGTCATCGAACCTATTCCGTCCCCCATCCTGGCGTGGCTCCTCTGCGCGTCCATCCTTGCGCTCCCGGGGCGGACTGGGCGCACGGTTTGCAGCACGTCGTTTCGAGAAGGGACTAGGACTGCGATTTCGGGACTGCTGAACTGGCGATCTTGACCGCGACCGTGAGATACTACGCGACCGGCTTGGTGAATTGGACATGCGCTTCGAGACCCGCTTGCTATGTCTGCCTTTGCTCCTGCTTCCCTCACGCGAGCCAACCTGCCGCCCGCGCTGTTCAGGGCTGAAGGAGCTCACGCGCCGTCTTGTGTTGCGCTCGCGACCATTATGCTGTGAATCGACTGAGGTGCGCGAATCCATAGACATCGAGCGCCTGCTGCGCTTCCCCTTCCCATCACTCTTCTTGCGCCGCGGTGGTGGAGAGCGCGAACGTGAACGATTTGTGGAAATCGTCGACACTGAGTCGACAGAGGAGGGCCTACTCCTGCTCCTGCTGCGTTTGCGTCCTGATACGCGCCCTCTCTCTTCCTCTTTCTTCTTGAGTATGTCATCGGCGACGCCCTTCTTGCGCACGAGGTCGCTTGGGACCTCGGTGGTGAGTCTGGGTTTGAGGGATGGGTTGAGTAGTTGCTGGGTGCGCGACGGACGCGACTTATATGGGCGTTCCTGAGCTTTGGCTTTGCATTCGTAACTGTAGTGGCCGCGCTGCAGGCACTTCTGGCAGAGTGTTGTGGCCGAAGCCTTGGAAGGCCCAGTGCCTGGTCGACGGAACATGATGTGGTTGAGTTTACTATTGCTTCCGCTGGGATGCACGCGTCTAATCTTTCCTGTCCAGCCGGTCGAATTGCGAATGCGACAATATATAGAAACTTGCCAAGCAGTGTCCTGGAGGTGATTATGAGGTCACACGTAAGGTTAGCTTATCAAAAGTTACATCGGCGCCCGGTGAAACTGCGGCACGAGAAGAAGAAGAGACGACCCACACCCGCAACAGCACTGCTCTGCACTCACGCGCAGCACCCCGCACACCGCCAGCCTGCTAC
Organism: Didymellaceae sp. YAFEF048; assembly: GCA_032595095.1. Lineage (NCBI taxonomy): Eukaryota > Fungi > Ascomycota > Dothideomycetes > Pleosporales > Didymellaceae > Didymellaceae sp. YAFEF048. Next base: position 296,323 of record JAVISA010000012.1, on the reverse strand, counting down.
GCGCTGTGCTGTCTCTGTCTTCGCCGCACCGCCAATTCGCTTGTCGCCCGTTACGCGTTCCCTTGCCAGGCGTCTGCCTGCCGACTGCCCGCTTTGCGCCCAAGCCTTGCACAGAGCCCTGCATACTCCGTCCACCGCACGAGAAGAAGACGTCCAGCACTATACAGCCTCGAATGTCGGCACACCACAATGTCCAGCTTTCTGGCCCTGTCAACCGCGACTTTCCTTGAGCACCCCAATTCCTGAAGAGCGTCTCTTACTCGGCCCACGAATTCCTTCCTTTTGGCCCTCGACCACCTACGGCACCGCTCACGCCGCCCTGTCATTTCTCCATACTAGTTGCCCCACGCTGTGCAGCACTCGAGGTTATTGTTGTCTTGACGCGACGATCAGTCCGCACTCTACCGACAAAGCACCGCACAAATGGCTTCTGCAGCCCATACACAGCAGGAGCAGGCGCGGCTGTCTTTCGCAAAGGTAAGACCACATGACAATACTTCACTGACTGTGCTAACGGATACTAGGTCGCTGCATCTGCTTTGAAGCCGCCTACACCTACTCAGACCGCCAGCGCGAAGCCGCGGCCGCCTGTTGCGACACCCAAGATTTTGACCCAGCCGCAGATCGCGCGCTCTGTTCCTGCCACCGCTACGGGACCGCAGGCAGACCCAGAGAAGACGGTCGCACATCTGCAGAATGGACTCGCTAGAAACAGCGCAGACCGGACTGGACAGTGGACTGCCACCGCACAGGAGTCGACTGCACCTTCTTCAGACGTAAAGCAAGAGATGCCTGAACAACCACGTTCCATTGCTTTGGTAAAGATCTCTGCCGCGGAAGACAGCAGCACTCAGCTCTCGTCATCCGATGGATCTGGCAAACCCCCCAGCATCGACGGGAAGAGCGTTGCATCTGCCACGACTTTCGCCCTCGATGAGAAAGAGTCTCTGCGCCCAGACGACAGTGCCAGCCTAAGAGCTGTTGAAGAGGAAGACGTAGCATCTCCTCCAGACTCTGTCGTAAACGACTCTCGTCAAGGCTCTGATAACGGTGCCGCCCGCGCCTTCCGTGATCAGCTGCATGAAATCGCAGTTATGAATCCACAATCGCAGCGAGGGGTACCCCCAGGCCGATTTCCAAATCTTCCAACAGGCCCACATATGCTATATGACCCCAACCAGGCTATCAATGGCGGTCGACCCATGTCACAGCCTGTTGGAACTGGCATGCCCTCCGTGGGCGGCGTCCCCACCCTGCCGTCTGCTCCAGATGAGAAACTTATCGAAGCGTTGCAGTCTCCGCGAGACCGCTTGTTCGTGGTTAAGATCGAGCAAGACTTCATCGATTTCATCAAGGATTCTCGGTATGCCCCTATGAAGACTTCCTGTTTAAACTTCTTGCTGACCCGCCATAGTGAGAGCGAGTACTCGCTGCCCAACTGTAACACTTTTTACAGAATGCTTGCTCATCGTCTTGCTGACTACTACATGTTGGGACATGTTGTTGACTCGACTATGACTGGTGTTAAGATCACAAGGACTGCGTACTGTAGAATGTGAGTTATTTCCTGAAGCGTTCCTTTGCTCCCTTCTAACGTCTGCCAGTCCTCCTCCGCTTTCACAGATGGTCGACGCGACCAAGGGCGCAGACACGCCACCTGTTGAGCTGCCTGCTCGGAAGATCATGCGCCGTGAAGACAAGTCAGGCACCAACACCAATCCCAACTCGCAAAACCCATCCAAGACGGCATCTGAAGCCGACGGAAGTGATGGCAGTAATGACGGCAAGGATAAGGCTGCCCTGACCCGCGAAGAGCGTGAGGCACGCTACCGTGAGGCTCGTCAACGCATTTTCGGTGCTGAGAGCGAGGAATCCTCTCCACCCGAGAATGCGGAGGCTTCAGAAGATAAAGACAAGGCGAATGACGTATCGAGATCGAGCTCTGCATCTGGCAAGAAGAAGACAAAGAAGCAACGCAACTACGACGACGATGATTTCCAGGCCCGTTCGCATTTCAATGTCTACTATCCTCAACAGTACGCCGTACCCGGCTATACCGCTGAGAATGGTGTCTACTACAACGGCTACTCGGGTGCTGTACCGCATGCACAGTACACAGGTATGAATGCTGGAGCCTCGCCTCCCACAGCTTACGGCAGTCCATTCCCCGCCATGCCATCTCCTGACGCTCCTTCCCAGTACGGATGGAATGGGCAGCAGTTCCAACCCCAGAACGGAACGCCGGCGTACCAGAACTTTGGCCAGATGCAGCCCGGATACGACCTTTCTACTGATTTTCAACGAGGCATGTCCTTCCAGAGCCCAGTCATGCCTTCTCAGGTCACCCCTAAGATGGCGAATGCACCGATGGCACCTTACCAAGAGTCCTTCCCACAAGCGCAGAATATGCCTTCGAATCAAGGTTGGCCCCAGATGAACCAGCAACCTCAGTACCCCATCAACCAGGGGCAATATGCTACGCCCAGTAACCGGCCCTTGTCCGCGCCTCAATCGCAGCCCTACGCGTATGGTCAGTTTCCACCAAATCCTTACAATGGACAGCCCAACCGCAACCAGCATCCCATTCCTGGGAGTTACAATCGCCAACAGTTCAACCCACAAAGTCAGGCCTTCATCCCTGGTGGCCGCAACATGCCCTTCCAGATGCAGCCGAACATGGGCCAGGGCCAAGGTCAGGGCCCTCAGATGAATGGTTATGGGGGTTACCAAATGCAAGGCCATCAGCCATCGATGCCCGGTCAAATGGCGCGCATGAGTCCATCAGCCGGCAGCACGCCCTCATTCGGCTCGCCGCAAAGCATCCACGGCAACGGCTCCGTATCCATGAACAGAATCGCATCTCAAACCGGAGACCAGTCCTCGCGCATCCCCTCAGCCGCAAATAGCATCGCTAAATACGGCACGCCCTCACATCTACCACCAAAACCCCCTGCGCCGCATCAGCCTCCGGCTCCGAAATTCGACCTCTCTTCCCTCAACGGACCCCGGAACAATATGCCCCAGACTTCTAACTAATGACCCCTCACGACCTCGATCCCCTTCCTCTCTCAACCCGTCTCTCTCTCCCACAAATCAACTACGGCCGCATCCCACTCTTCTGCATTGCGACGGTGCTATATATCGTTCCCTGCACTGCATCATCATCATCATCGACATCCCCTGACCTGGACAAGGGGAAACAGATTGGCTGGGTGGCGATTTGGCGCTTAAAAGTACCTCGGTATCCTTCTTGTAGAGTGTTTGCGGATAATTCTATGTCTAACTCTGTTTAAAACCTCGTTGCTGAAGTGTGATCTGAGTGTGATGGCCTGGCTATGATACTGACACGACGGTTGTGGTTCTGTTCTGTGCTGAACAGAGCAGGCGTTATTGTACTTCAGCTCCCTTACCCGCACTATACATCCGTGACCCCCATGCCGCCAGCTGCACAATGCACTGCTCACTGCTCCCAATCGCTCCGTGCCACTCAATACCTACAGCACCACTCACTACAGTACCGTGAAACGCGTGCCCCAACTTTGTACATTTTGAAAAAGCTGGTTGTGTGCATTCCATTATGTCTGTCTAGGCAAGGGGGTGGGTGCAATACGTGGGTGTGCTGAGGTGAGTATGCAGAGATCTGACAGGTTTTCGCAAAGCCTGTGGGGATGGGTATACTTGGACTGTCAAGGTCCATATGAAGCTCGAGCGACTGTATGGTGCCTTAGCACGCAGTACACACAAAACACAGCGTATGGAAGAATTAGAATCTTTGTTCTCTCGAACTAGGAAGCGTGCGTGCTAAGCAGCATCTTGCAAGCTTGTACGCCCCCCGAACACTCAAGCCATGCATATGGCCGTCTTTCTATAAACGCCATCTACTCAACCTCCCCTCTGACATACGCGGGCGCTACCGCCGCACCACTACTCTGCATCTCGCTCGTAGGGACCTGCTCCAACATCGCCTGCTCGGGTGCCCTCGCCTCATGCTTCTTATTGATCCCCCTTGCGCCCGGTGTCAGATACGTGTTGTCCAGATTCGGCAGCTCCTCGCCCTCGGGCGGCACCCAGTGCTTGCTCTGCCACGCCTTGACGCCAAGGATATACATGGTGTCGATCTCCTCGAGACTGCGGCCCTGACTCTCGCACAGGAAGAAGTACACGATGACGGCGCCGGCGAAACAGCACCCTGCGAAGACGTAGCCGTATTGGTAGTCGATGCTGGAAGTGATGAAGGGGGTGAAGAAGGAGAGGAGGAAGTTCCACACCCAGTTGCTGGCGGTGGCCAGGGCCATGCACTTGGCTCTATAGCGGGTCGGGTAGATCTCGCCAACGACGGCCCAGACTACGGGGCCCCAGGTGGAGGCAAACGCGGCGATGAAGAGACACGCGACGATGATCATGCCGTAGCCGACGCTTTGGGATTGGTTGCCCTCAGGTCCTAGAGCGAAGTGGCCGAGCGATGCGAAGATGATGAACATGCAGAACATCCACAGCGCGCCGTAGATGAGGACCGGCCGACGGCCGTACTTCTCGACCATGTACAGGCCAGGGAATGTGCAGCCGAAGTTGACGGCGCCGAGGATGATGGACGTGACGTAGGAGTTTGACAGACCGACAGACGAGAAGATGGTTGTTCCCTAGGAGTTGTTAGTATCTCCTTATACGTCTTCCAAGAAGGCCGAGGGTGTTGTCAGGGGTACATACATAGTAGAAGAAGTAGTTGGCTCCGGTAAGCTGCTGGAGCATTTGCAGTGTGATTCCCAGCAGCGTTCTGTAAGCCATCCTTGGGCCAGTGAAGATCTCGTACCAGGGGTGGTTTCCACCACCGGCACGCTCAGCCTCCATCTTCATCTCGATCTCCCTGACTTCGCGTTGCACCTCAGCGTGGTCTTCATTGACGCCGTACGTGAGAGCGATAGTCTTGCGAGCGGCGTCTATCTTGCCCTGGCGGTATTCCCAACGAGGGGATTCCTGCATGAACATGATACCGGCTACCATGAGACCAGACCAGATGAAACCGATACCCATCGGTAGCTTCCATGATTTTGAGCTCTCATCTGCTTCTGTTCCGAAGTTGATACAGTACGCAGTGAAGATGCCAAGTGTGATGAACAACTGGTAGCACGAAACGAGCGCACCGCGTACGTAGCGAGGAGCGGTCTCTGACTGGTACATGGGAGTGAGGACAGAAAGGCCACCCACTCCCAACCCTGCAACCCATCTGCCGATAGCGACTTGGTACCAAGTAGTCGTCGTTGTGATTTGCACAATGACACCTACACAGAAGATGATGTTCCAGAAGACAATCGAGTATTTGCGACCGAACTTGTCAGCGATTGGTGCAGCGATCAAAGCACCGAGCAGTGTGCCGACGGAGAGGAGGGCAACGATCAGCCCAGACCTAACGTTGCTGAATGCAGGGGCGCCGTTTGGAAACTCCTCAGTCGGTGCACCCGTTTGATCCGCAAACTTTCGGAGGAAGTCGGGCATTTCCAGGAAACCGGAAATCTGACCAGTGTCGTATCCAAAGACTATAAAGAACATCAGTCGTGAATTGCTTTGAACCTGTGTGAGACTGCTTACTGAAACCACCCATAGACACAATGCAAGCCATAGCGATAATCCTGGGTCTAAAGATCTGTTTTGCGCCTCCTGACAAGACTTGAGGCTTCTTCTCCAAGTCCCTCATCGAGGACTCATTCGAGTGCCTTTCGTCTTGCATCTTGGTTCTGTCGCCGAGCACGCCGTTGCCCTCTGTCGCGGAGGCCATAGCTAGTATTTGAGAGTGAGAAAGTTGAAGTCAGAGTGGTGGGCGCGGGGACTCCAGGCCCTATATAAAAGCCACTACTTTCACTCCATGGGCACCGTGACCTCCGCAGCGATCCTCCATACCCCAATGCCGTCACGTCCTTCGGCTGTGGTTCCCTTTCACGCAGCCACTACGCGATACGTCGCAATCATGCCGGTTGCGGTAGACGTCATCCTACCAGCATTGATGTCAGCCCTACAAGCTAAGCCATGGACTAAATGCTTGTATTGGGCAAGCTCCACCCAAGCGCGTGAATCCTGTTGGTGCGGGGCTTGTTCGGCGGTCCTCATGAGGCTCTGCCGAGTGAGAGCCAACGTCACACGTTCTCCAGACTTTTCCACCTTATCTCTTTGTGGGGTGTGGAGTGATGCTTGAAGTCCTCTTAACGCGGTCGCAGGCAGGTAAATTAAGGACAATAGCGATGCTCTCCACGCACCTGATTATGTCGACTGTTGAGTAGATTGTTCACTGCAAGAGATCACCAACACGCCGCGTCGCCTACCAACTCGTCCAATGCGACACGGCTCCAGTCGGTCATTATGAGCATAAGACCCCACATGTTGCTAGTGCAATGCACTGCAAGGTGGGTGGTTCAGGGCGCTGCAACCACTGCTGACGAAACCTTCGTACGAACGATACCGCGATCACCACTGTCCATTCAGATCCACCCAAAACGGACGGAGAAGCACAGTACCGCGGACTCTGTCTGTGCTTTGTTGTTTGCGGGTGAGATTGTGGGTCTCCATTCTTCAAGATCGATTGGTGATCAAGGATTTCTTCAACGTGCTCGGGGGTTCTTCGTGCCTTCTTTGACATGCGGGATGACGTCTTGCGGCGAGCACGACTCGCACAACAACACCATCAGATGCTACCTGACTGTTTTCCCGGCGTGATAGGTCCGATACAAATACCGGTACCTCCGGAACCGTTGCAGGAATTTTTTTCCACAGCTTGACGGTTACAATTGCCGGCAGAGAGCTTTGCCCAGGGATTTTTGCAGTAGGTGACGCTTGGTAGTATAGGACTCTAGGGGTACGGCGTCCCACTAACGGGCAAATTCACTGGCACAAGAGTGCTAAAGATGCTCAATGGGGAAATTTTTCAGCCTGCTGTTGAATGCAGTCGGCTGTTCTTGGCCACAGACTTTAACCGTCTGTTGCTTAGACTAGGTCCCCTTGCTAGATACCCCCTATCAGGCAAGTAAAGATCATGTCCATCGAAACCAGTTGTGAGACCATGGTTCGAACAACCCTGAAACTAAGAGCTATACTAGTCAGCGCCTGGAAAACTCAGCCTGGAGTAGTTCCAACTCTTAAATTTATGACGAACGGTGAAGTGTGCCTTCTTGTCTTGTATACAAGGTTTGAATACTTCTTTATCGGTTGCAGGTCTTCGTAGACGACTTATGGACATCTGGCCCTAACATGAGCCATCTATGAGTACAACATAATCCTCTAGAGTTTCTCCTTGCCGACCTGTACCATCCCGATAGCTTAGTTCATACTACAGCCTCGGAAGTCGAAACGACTGCACCACGTTCAACCATTTGTCAAAAACATATGTGCTTTGTGTAGAACTAAAGGCGCCGATAGTAGGCACGAGCAATGAGCCGCAATATGTGGATGGAACTAGGTGCGGGAAGCACCTGTCGTTACTCAGGGAAGCTTGCTACACATAGGACAACACCGCTAGCAAACATGCAACAATGTGTGCAGATTAAGGTGAACCAGCTCTTTTGGCGTATGGATATAGGTCTTTACCTGCCATTCAGTGGTTTGCGCATAGTGACAATTCGCCAGCCTAGAATGTAGAAGGTTTTTACTGTTGTTTGCAACAACACTTGGACACAGCAGAGTCCCTACTCTTTTTAACAACTGCAAATTACTGTCCTAGTGATCACCAATCACTGTGAGGGGAAACGATGAAGCAAGCAGCAACAACCTTATCAAAGACACTCCTATCTTGATCGGTGCTTAGTTCATGCGAAGTTCGGGTACTGATCCTTCACTTATAGAGAGAATTCAACAACATGAGTTATCTTTGCCTGGTATGCAATTACAGTAGATACCATGTTGTACTCACCTGGCTTTTTCCTTGGGGCGGCCGCTTTCGAGTCGCTACTTGCGTCCATGAAAACTTGAGTTGGTCGTCGACATGTCGACTCAAGAACATTGTCCAAAGGGTTGAGGTGGCAGCGAAAGCCAGCCGCTACCAACAGTCGGATATGTGTCTGCCAGGTTGTAGAGCCAACATAGGGTGCTTCGCAGTACTGTGTACGCAGTAAAGCCATTTCAAGAACTCATTTCGGGGGCGAAACCATATCAACAGAAGCTTACTGTGGCGATGGCGACGAAGATGCGGCGTGCTTTAGTATGACGATAGACAACAAGTATGTGATGTCGATTGCAGTGCAGTGAAGAATCACGGGTCGAGATGCAATGCAAAGGCAGCCAGGGGGCGTCAACCCATCAGCATACTTCGTAGGATAGGCAAAGGCAAAAACAACCAGGATAGATGTGAGGCGCTGTAGGGTATCGTAGCTGAGAAGAAGCAAGCAATAAAATGTACGTAGACCACAAGTGAAGCCGCATGCATCCCAGTCTGGACGAGGATTGCAGACGAAAAAAAAAGAATCGAGGAATCCCAACTATGGGCACCGAAGCTATGTCGCTTCTGTGGATCGAACACAGTACCTCCAGATTTAATGACTGAACTTCAGTCTGGCGCTCTCCCAAGTGAGCTAAAGCGACTGGATTGATTTCATGACTTTGATCTGACTAAAATAATATATATTGCAGCATGAATATCGCAGGTAGGTTTCACCTATACTTCATCCACAACTCCGTTATCCACTCTTTCAGAATGGAAATTAATTAGAGAGAACTCCGTTTCTGGACCGATTGTGGGTGGATGAATGCGCGCTAGTCAGTCTGAAGCGAACGGAAGTGACCGCGATCGCCAGACGCGTCGAATATGAAGTTTGACACTAGAGCAGCACTGAGTGACATCACCATTCAGCGGTGTAACAACATTTGTTTATTAGCAAACATCCGGCAGCAGGCGGCATCTGCTCTTCTCCCACTCCCCCTTTGCGCAAGACAACAGCACCATGGCGATTGTGGAGAATTGGCTGCCTCCATCGCGAGAGAACTGGGAGTGGATATGCTATGTCTGGCAGTTCTTCCCTCTTGTAAGTGGTGTCCACGCGTCTGGCAGGCATTGCAGCAGTACTAACACCCGTCTCCTGTAGATCACTGCAGCTCAGTGGGTCATTGACTGGTACCCCCAAGGCAAGACCTCTACAGAATCACGATGGAACGTGCCTGGCAAGATTGGATGGGCAACTATGGAGTCGGCAGGCCCAATAACTCTTCTATACATTTTCCTCACGCTGCCAAAGGAGCTGGGAATTGCCGAGCTGCCATGGGGTAACTGGACTATGGTTGGCTGCTTCGTACGTCAAGCACCGTAGTACTCGAGAGAGGCTGTTAACGCTGGCACAGGTCATCCACTACATCTACCGCGCCGTCATCTCTCCATTGTTCCTCAACCCAAGCATGTCACCCATGAGTCCGCTCGTGTGCGCGTTGATGCTCGCTTTTCAAGTTGTCAACGCTATCTCGATCGGCGGATACCTTTCTGGCTATGGCCCAACGACCGACGCCGATGACCGATGGCAAGGTCGCGCAGGCTGGATGTTTTTAGGGCTGGTCATTTGGTGCTGGGGCCTCCTGGGCAACATGTTTCATGACGATGATCTGCGAGAGATCCGTAGAGCAGCAGATCGCAAGCAGCGCAGGGAAGCTGCCGAGCAGAAGAAGCCGATACAGGGCGTTGACAAGGTGTACATGATACCCAAAAACGGTTTGTTCAAGTATGTCTTGTATGCGCACTACTTCTGCGAGTGGATTGAGTGGGCGGGTTGGTTCATGATCGGTGGCCTACAGTGCCATCCAGCCCGGACGTTTCTGCTTAACGAAGTCAGCACCATGCTTCCCCGCGCGCTGCAAGGCAAGCGCTGGTACGTGGAGAAGTTTGGCAAAGATAAGGTGGGAAACCGAAAAGCTGTGATTCCAGGCCTAGTGTAGACCTGGGATTCATTGGTGTAGGGTCAAAGTGCGGTACGCTAACGCCTACGCTCGAAGACAATGATTGTTGCATTAGTGGCTGCTGTTGGCTCAGATCACTGACGAGGATACGGTACCTACGTGAAGAAATTCGAGAGCTTGAGGGATACTAAGCATGACATAACGTGAAAATGGGTATGTGTTTCAGACAAATCTTGATAGTATACCCACAGCGAGTGCATTGGCAGATTATCCATCATCATAAGCACGAGTTAAGCAGTGCTCCTGCATGGTTCACGCTCCTGGTCTTAGGCAGGCGCGATTTTAAGTGGACGAGCGGAGTGACATGCAGGGTATCCTTGAATTCCCGGCGATTGATGAAAGAAAGCTTAACATGTTGGATACGGGGGCACCTGACATCAGGCGCATCGACCTGCAGAACCGTCTGACAGAAATGCCTCTTCGAGGAAATTTCAGTAAGAATTTGTGCTGTTTGGTGGGTTTCTTTGCTGCAGTCATGAGTAGCCTGATGATAGCGGCGCAGAACACGACCGCTGCAACATCCCGAGGCTACTCTGGCCTGAGGAATTAATTATAGAGTGGCCACAGAGCCAATCAGTAGTGCGCGGACGTAGCGAAAACGAGCAGCTGGCGATGCAACGATGCTATCGAGGACCGGGATCTATCTAGCGAGAACGAGCAGTGGAGAGCATGATGCAAGCGCAGTTCGCACCGACCTGCGTTCATCTTGTATCACCGCGGGTGCATCATGGATCTTTCATGTGCGCACCCCGCTGCCGCTCCCTGGGAAAGCTGTTGAACCGTTCTTGTGAGATGCTGCACACAGCCACAGCTGCGTTTCTCCGCTGTCCTTAGCCGGCGCACCTAAGGGTAAGCGCAATTCCACCAGCGTCGAAAAGCGGAGACGCTGGGCCGAAACGCAATTAGCTCCCACTGTTTTAGGGAGGTCTTTTCGCCAGACAGGTGGTGCCGCCGCCAAAATAGCCGTGTGCCAGCGCGTGCCTTGGCCGCCAGCCTGAAAAGCGCTGCAGTCCTCTTGCTTGTCCGTGTTGGAACAGATCAACAGAGCTTAGATCCCCTAGTGCTCCACTCTCTCTGCAACACGGGCGGTGCCAACACCTCCTCTTTGCTCGTCGCGCCCTCCACTCACCTCTCAGGGCTTGCATCCCCATTTTTTCGCAAAATCCACTGGCTCTGCCCGCGCCATACATCATCACTCGTGTTGTCCCACCGCCAGTCGCCGCACGCACAGCAACAGTGGACCCGCGCATCATCCGGCGAGCGTGCATAGGGAGTACTGCGACAAACCAAGAAGCCATCACTGCCGATACCCGCGACACACTAACATCTTCACCCTCGCTCTTTCCCTTGGAGTGACTACTGCAATTGCTGTTGCCGCCGCTTATCACTGCTGTCTGCCCGGCCTGCGTGCCTCGCACCTGTCAACATGTCGTCGGCCAACAACACTGCTGCCAGTACGTTCATCTCTCTTGTCTCTCCTTCTTCAGCGCCGACCCAACCATCGGTCGCTCCTTCCTCTCCTCCCTCTGCCACTGTAAATGCATCGACCCAGCCTGTAACACCGTCCGCAGCACCAACGTCGGCCGCACCAGCGCCCTCGTCTGCTGCGCCGGAGCCGTCTACTCCCTCTGCTGCGCAGTCTTCAGCGGCCCCTAACACACCCTCTTCAGCAGCGCCGCCCGCCTCTTCGGCGCCGCCTCCAAGCTCAGAACCACCTGCCTCCTCGGCACCACCCCCTTCATCAGAGCCCCCGGCCTCTTCGGCGCCGCCACCAGCTACTTCTTCCGCTCCTCCACCGTCGTCGGCCGCACCACCACCGTCCTCGGCCGCTCCTCCACCGTCAAGCGCTGCTCCTCCACCAGCAAGCACGCCCACGCCCGTGACAACTCAAGTCGTCACCGCGTCGTCAGCGCCGCCTACGACTACTGAAGTCGCAACCTCCATAGTCACATTCACCCCTCCTGTCAGCAATGGCGAGACACCGACCCCTATCATCATCACCTCCGTCGTGACGCGCGAGGGCCCCGCTGCAACTGGAACCACTGGCGGCTTGGCCTCGACTGCCACTACTCGAGGCGCCTCCAGCACTGGTGTAGGCAGTGGACCTTCGCAGGCCAACGATGGAACTGAGCAGAAGGGCCTTAGCTCTGGCGGCAAGACTGCGATTGCCGTCGTCGTGCCTGTTGTAGTTGTCGCTCTGTTAGTCATCGCGGGTATCATCTTGTGGAGGAAACGCAAGGCTCGCCAGAACAACGAGGAGGAACGAAGGAAGGAGGTGGAAGAGTATGGCTTCAACCCCAACCACGATCCCACCCTCCCTGCAGTCGCCATGGGATCCGAGATGGCTGAGGATTCGAGCGGCTACCGAGGATGGGGTAACACCGCAACCAGCTCGAACCGCAAGGCCTCCACCACCCTCACCAGTGGCATGACGTATTCCGACAGCACCAGCAACCCTGGTGGCTACAACACACCGCACTCACCCACTGGCGGCGCGTATTCTGAAGGCTCCAACGACCCCTTGATGAATGGACGTCGCGAAACAATGGATTCTGATGGTCTTGGTGCCCTTGGCGCTATTGGTGGTGCCGCACCCAACTCCACACAGAATCAGGCTGGTGTTCAACGCGGACCTTCAAATGCATCGTCGTCCTACTCTGCCGCCAACCGATCCGACACCTCGGGAGACTACCCTGGCATGGCCATGGGTAACCCCAACGAGTATTACGACAACCAAGGCTACTACCAGCAAGGCCCATACGGTCACAATGACCCATACGGCGCCGGCCAGCAACCCGTCATCCGGGACGTTTCGGCGCGACGGAACACAAGGATCGAGAACCCCTCGGTCTTCCCGCAACAAGGAAACTCTGGTATCGCACAGAACTTCTAAGCTCGTCATTACCATCGCTTTGTACAGTTTCTCCGTTCTTGACATCCGGTTCACATCATATATCCAAAGGACGGCGTTTGGGAGTCATCATCTATTATTCTATCGCATCGTTGCTCTCTTCAGCTGCAGGGACGAGCCCAATTGGGTGACGCAGCCCCAACTCAGCTCTTGGATCCTCCCGTGTACGACGTTGCTGTGTCACGACATGCAAGCCAACTCGACCCGGGTACGAACTCTGGGCTTTTTTTAAAGAAACCCAATGGCTGTGATCGTCGCCAGGATACCTGCATCTGAGCTGTGACACCTGGCTTCAGCCTTGGATAATGGCCTTGAGGTCACCGGTACAGGTTTGAAAGAGCTGGGTTGGAAATGCGTGCGATCGCATATACTACTTGTAATTATTGACACTATTATGCATCGCTTTGGCGCTTTGGCGTCGACTCTGTTAAGCGACTATCTTTACCATTAACCTTCATCACCAACTCGACTTGTTTCGACACCATCCGCTATCTCACAATCCCCCGACCACGTCTTTACTTCTGCCACCTTGGACAAACTTTCCTAGACTCACTCCCACCAGCGACAATGTCGCGGAACTTTGTATGCAGCAACGGCTGGAGGATGGATTACATATAACGACCTTCCAGCGCATTTAGAAAGCAGATAGATTGAAAAAGTATTCCATCGCAACCCTATGAACACATCTCCCTAGTCCTACCTCTCGTAAACAACCCCCGCTCCGGTTCGTGTATCGTTGCGCATTGCCCTCTCCACTGAACTGATCGACATTGTCAACGGCAGATTTACAACATTGCCCCGGTGCGGAACCCGTTCCACCGAAATACACCAATCGATCTACAAACGGACGATCGCTAGTTCCTGGATTGAGTTGTCAATTTTTAGACTTTACACTGCCGGAAAACGAGGTTTGCGCCATTGGTGGGATGCCGGTGCGCAGACGGTGGGCTTGGCGTATGTCACGGCTGGACATAGTGGTCCTGTGGTGGCGAGGCGGGTGGGACAATTCAGTTTTGTCGGTTTGAGGATGGCGGAGCGGAGGGCTCTCGTTCTGCGAAGAAAGGAAGCTATAGGCTTACCTGGGAGTAGTATGGTTCGCCCAATAACGACGAGATCCTAGAATAGTTGCACGTTTTATTGTCATCGAGGAAGTTACTACCAGGTCTACAGCGTCTAGGTGTTCTTACCAAAGAATTATGTTACACTGGAACATGCTGAAGGCCTCTAGGCTTTGCTTGTAACTTAGACGTTGAGGTGGGCTATAGATCACTTTTCGTACATCGTGAAAGGTGGATTTGGTCTGGAGGAGGAACATGATATGTCGGAGTTTGCAATGGTTCGAAAAAGGCAGTCACTTTGTTTAGATTCCATATCGCTAATTGGTCAATTATCTTCGCTCGTCGCGCTTTCGGGGCTGCAAGAAAGTCCACAACCTCGTCCTTGCTCCATTCATTCAGTATCTCAATCTTGTTCCAATTCTCCATTCCCATGCTCGTGCCCATGATTCATAATGAAGAAGATACCGATTGAGCACTAGCCTGAGATACTGACATTCTGGCTTAGCTTTGACGTCTGCAAGTATGCCTCTCTTCTTCAGTGTCGTGTTCATGATAGTCGCAAAGAATGAGATCGGCATCGATGTCTACGTCGTCGCTCTGATGGAAATGTACATAGCGCTGCCAGATTGCCTGCAGGAAAGCAAGATTTGTGTATTTGACAGAATTCGAATCTACCACCTCACGTTGACAATGCAAGTCGATAATGAGATGGCACATGGGGCTCGTCGGCGAGAGATGTGTAAACGCATACTCCACGTTCTCCATTCCCGGAAGTAAGAGACACGAAGCATTAACGGCCTTGAAAATGTGGTTAATGTTGATTCTCCCAAGCTCTGCTACCTCGTATTTGTCACCGAAGACATATAGTCGGATCAAAGCATCATATAAGTGGAGTTGATTGTCGGCATCGAAGCTAAGATGAAGTAGCTCTGGGTTGTCATTTTTTTCTTTGTCCGGCAGGCGCTGGTAGTAGAGCCGATGGATGATTAGCTCGACCGTTCCAGGGCTCTCGTCTCTAAGAGTGACTGTTTTGCTCTCTGCTTCTGCGAACCTTCCGGTAACCGCCGCGCGAAAGAGGCCTGAGTAGTGGATGAGAACAGCTTCGTGAAGAACAAAGCGTTTCTTCTCTTCGCCAACGAGAATGGTAGCAAATATCGGGTCTACTGCACTGGAAGCGACAGGTCAGTTGTGTGCAGAAGTGAGTAAAGACCAACTTGCGAGATGCGTGGGTTTGTGCGGGAGTGGAAGCGCGCAGCATGAGAGCTGTTGGTTCCTGAAGCCATGATCGAAGCCAGGTCTCTTCAGGCCATCCGTAGGCTCAAAGGTTTGAGGGAGGGGGTAGTGACATGAGAGGTCGATATAACATGGCGCTGTCTTCAGATCCGACGCTAGTGCCTTGGGGTTTTATGAGAAAGTCGTCGGCCAACGTTAGAGGTGAAAGTGACATTGCTGATGAGGTGAGATTGACCTGCGGTATTGTGCCGTGGCTAGCAGACGTTCAGTTAGGACATTCTCTGTAAGGCATTGACCAAGAGGAAATATTCTCTTCTGGCTGTACATGTTGGGGAGAGTAAGTAGAACTCCATAGGCTTCACTGTGAGCGTAGCGTTTGTTTGAGCAATTGTGTTGCACGTTCTTCTCGCCTTTTCGATTTGAACTGGGGCAGCGATCTTCGAAGTATAACACGATAAGTGATTCTGATGGAAACGTGGCATGGTTGGACACAATGATTTCTCCCAACCACCCTTTGGACTTGGACCCATTTGCCCTCTGCTGTCAACTGAACCTACAACCTCAGTTCTTTCTACTAGTTCCTGCTCAAGTCCTCTCAGGCCCCAGAAGCCAATCTCCAGCACACATTGACCAATGCACTCGTTGCACTGATGTGCGCCAAGGTCCTTGGCAGGGCAATGTTGCTCAGATAGGCAGGGTAATGCACAAGTAGCTTTGCTATGACGTGGAAACCGAGCAGATTCACAATCTGCGCATCGTTGGGTGCAAGAACTTGTGCCAGGGCTGCAGCGAGTGCAAAAGCTTTATCAAGCGTTAGCCTACTTCTTGCTCCTCTCAGATAATCGAGAAGATGAGCTGTACCGGGAAAATTTTCCATCAACGCGTAATGCGCACTCCTCATACGCAATGGCAACCCATCTAGGTCGTTCACATGCTTCCTGGGATGGTCGTTATCCAGGCCTTCATCGCGCGCCATAGCCTGGCCGGCAGCTGAAGCTGCTCCAGATGCGCCAAACGTCCAGAACAGATATAGGGCTGAGAGCGCAGGAATGGCACGTCCCGCAGTGATTGAAGAAACACCGACACCAGGTAGAAGCTTTATCAAAGCGTGTGTGAGAGATTGGCAGATCGAGTCCGGCTTTGTAAGGTAAGAGGTCAAGGGAACCAGAGCAAGATACATAGGCGCTGCGGCTAGCACGATGGCGCCAGATGGGTTGATGCTATGTCTGTCGTCAATGCTGAATTACCACATGCATGACGTCGTTACTCACATCCCGTTCTCAGCGGCAGCTCGCTTCGCCTGTCTCTTCTTATCATCTGACATGATCACGAAAACGTTGCGTGATAATTGCTGGGGGAAATTTGATAAGTGAGAAGTCCAGAGTGTCTCAGAGTACTCGGATAAGCTTATATCTGTACATATAACCGAGGATGATGTTTCCAGCTCCTAGAGCAAGATTAGAGGGCGCTGTTCCCTTTAGGGTCGTGATATCTGGAATTATGTAGGGAAAGCGGGGTAGAATGATGCATTCGGGCGGCTGCTCCCGCCTCCACGCTTGTGCTTCCTGATAATACAGTGTACAACCTTCAACAGTGCGACGTTTGAAGGAAGATATCCTGCTGTACTCTTGAGTTCCAGATCATCGATAGGCACATGACAAGAAAGAGCATCGACCTCAATTGCTACACTGCGAACATTGTCGGCTCACGTGTAGAAATTGGAGAGACACCAAACAGACAGAATAGTCTAGATGGAGTAGTGCTTTGATGATTCATAAGGAGCCGACTCTCTAAGTATCAGAGGCCGGAACACTTTGCATGCTAAATTGGCTCCAAGTAGTCTGTCGATGGCTCAGAGCATGGTTTCATCGTTCTGCAAGACGGGATGAACGTAAACTGTTGCACAAAAGAGACTTCGTCACCATGAAGTAAGATATGAAAAGCTACAGTGTGCAAGTCTCAGAAACATAGGTTTCGAACTGTACACAAACAACAATGGCCCGCAGACGCTACTCAGGGCTCTTACGCACACAGCGAGCCCAACCAGCTCCGTCTCAAGATTGGTTCGGCATAGCTTTGGTCGTGCTTCTTCGTCTAGGCCTGAGATTATATGCAGGGAGTTGCTGCGGTATTGAAGCACGCGAGTCGTGGTGTTGAGGAATGGCGATTGAGATGGTGGGATTCAAGGCGTTCAAGCCAAGCAGTCTAATCGACCAATCAACGGCCCACGTGCTACATCCATCTCTCTTCTTAGCAGTTCGTAGCGACTCCTTTCCACACCATCCATTCACTATATTGACCGCAGCAGCAATCTGGCATAGTGGGCTTTACCCATTTGTGTCAATTTCCGTTCCTGCGGGTCGGTCAAGTCCTTATGGAACGCCATCCTTATGCCGGCCGCCTGGGCCGCATGTTGCTGACCTTCTATAGCCCTGCAGCTTTCCGCCCCAGTCTAAAAACGAGCTCTCAGCCGCGTGGTGGCTGTCAGGAAGGTGTTTGATAAGAGTTAGACAGCGGTCCAACCCCGCTTCGTCTCCTTTGATTCTGGTATACCCATCCTTGACACCCACGTTCCAGGGGAGTCTGTAATGTACGACACCTAGCATGCAACAGCGAACCATGATGCGGAACCCAGAAGAATCCTTCGCAGATGGGTTGGAAGAGTATTCAACACTGTATGGAGGGTTGAAATGGGATTACAGAAGACCTGCAAAGCTTGCTACGACATCGATCCACGAGCTGAGCGCCGCATCTCCAACTTCGCTATCGAACGAACGGACTCTGACTGCGTCAAAGTTCGCAGACGCATCCTATGACCTAGCTGCGCATGTTCCACAATACAGAAGACATGCCGAGGGTCTTCAAGTTGCGGGGGCCCCGCCACGAAGTTCGTCTCTGGGATATTCCACGGGTCTCATACCTAACGACCGTGCTCCGAGGCCACCGACAGCACAATCTGTATCCAATCTCAATACAAGTTCTGTTCCTCTATCTTTTGGATATCATGGTGTCCCGAACGATTCCGTACGTTCACCACTATTCTCGACGTCGGTGCCAAGATCACCTCTAAGTCCAGATGGTCCGCAGCCTTTGGACTACAAGAGTCCGAACACCATGCCGATGACACCACCAATGTCTAACGCGGGTAGTAACGAGTGTGGAATCCGCGATTCGATGGCGTCGCTCAGTCTGGGTGCGCTGCCGCCTGCTCCCCTGCGTCTGCCAATGAGCCCATCTTCCTTACCATCGGCAACACTCTCCCGGATGGGCACCGTCAGTAGCACAAAAAGCAGCAGTGTATCTTCGATGCGAATCTTTTCGCCGTCCGTCGAAACGCCAGCTAGTCAAATTTCGCAACCAAGATTCTCAGTCGCTGCTTCCACCACAGGCGCGTACGAGAACGAGACGCCTGACATGACATCGGATCAGGCCAAGGATGAAATTCTGCGCCGTATCGAGATAAAAGACACCACATCGTCCAGAAAAGGTTCGGGAGGTCCATCCATAAGGAAAGGCTTCTCCTTCAAGAGATCCAATACGGCAGGGACCAGCGGTGGTGGGCCGTCGCTAGAGGCTCTTAGTCAAGTTCTGGAAGAAGTGGCAGATGAGGGCAGCCTCTCTTTGGTGAAAGCTGTAGTTTCAATGGGTGCAGATCCTGCCAACAAGACGAAGAAAATCAAGCATGAAGCGTTGGCCAAAGCGACTGCTGCTGGTCATGCGAGAGTCGTGGACTTTCTACTTCGGAACGGTGCGAGCTATGGCGAGGTCCGCCTAAAGGTAAAGCACACACCAATCGACTACACACTGCTGTCGGCTGCATACAAGGGTCAAGCAGAGCTCGTCAGTTGCTTGATTGCTTCTCATGGTGCGAACCCTATGACCGAGCGATGGCCAAGAGAAATCGAGGAGACACGGCACTATTGGGCAGAGAGTCAAGTGCGTTTACCAAAACAGAGTGTCCTGGACGGGATCTCACGGTGGGAGAATGTCGAGGAGGGTATGAGCGTCATGAAGTTCATCATTGGAAGTTCTAGGTTTGATCCCACGACGCTCGTGTCGGGCTTGTTTGATAGCAGAAGTGAGCTACAGTCAGCCAATTATCAGCACAGACCATGGCAAACAACCTACGAAGTGTCAGCCCTCGCTTGTTTCGCAAGCGCTGGCTGGGCGGATACAGTCGAAGAGATGCTAGCACTGAGGGGGATACCAAGCGATTACGAGAAGGAAGACGATGTCCAACAACACCAGGAGAAAAAGACGCGCTTTGTATCGCCTATCAATGCGTTGAACAAGGACACATGGCAGAAGAGGCCAGAAGACGCACTTCGAATACTTCATTTGCTGATCGATAGAGGCTTCGACTTCAGTCTTCCTCAGCGCACGCAGACTGACATGGGCTTAAGAACGCCACTAGGACGTGCTATTGCTTCCGATGCCGCTCAGGCTGTTGAGCTCATGCTACAGCACAAGCCCACCTTGGTTAGAGAAGAGGTGTACTTTACGCGGAAACAGAAAGAAGCCAGGGCTCTACCATTTGTCGTCGCCCTTGCATTGGACAAACTGGACGTTGCGAGAGTACTTCTTCGATCAGGCTGCCATCCCCGGGATCCAGCTATCGAGAACATGAACATACTACAGTTCACGGCAAGCGAAAGTGGAGAAGCCGCCACGGCTATGCTTGTCGAGATGCTCCCGAATGCTCCCGAATTGACCTATGAAGCACTCGACATTGCCATCAAACGTAACAACAAAAACAATGTTGGCGTCTTGCTGGACTTTATCTCTGCAGCGGCCACTCGAGGGGAGATTGCTGCTTTGCCCCCTGCATATGACTCAATCTTGCTCTGCACGGAGACCGACAAGGACGTCGAAACGAAGTTCAGATACGCCGAACTCATTGATATGGTTTATCAGTGGGATGCAGGCCATGTATTACACCGACCGCAACTTCCGACAATTCTCAATGCAATACGGAGAGATAACTACGCAGGGATAGAGAAACTCATGCAACTAGGAGTTGTCGATGGTAAGTCTCTGGTGCTGAACAGCAAAGCGCGACCTTTTGGTGAATCGGGAGAGTGGACGGTATTGGAGTGTTGTGAGACGACCAAAAGGAGCTCCGACTGGCTCGCTCTATTGCGATATCATGGAGCGCCACTGTATTGATAAGTTTATGACTGATTCTTGAAGCACCAAAGCAAGGCGTTTCGGCGTTTGTACTGCAACGTGGCACAAGTGCAATTCGTTCAACGACCACATAGCAAGATCGTAGCCTAGTAAGAAATAATCAATTCCTGCATCCTTCGTTCTTAATTGATCAGCCTATGTGAGTATGGCGCAAGTGCAAAACCACTTGTTGTTCAATCAGCAGCTACTACGTACCGATCCCGCGTCCACATTACTAACAGCGATATCTTGTCTCATATCGCACAAATTTCAAATGGTTTATGGCTAAATCGAGCTTAGGTGGCAACAGTGATGGTTATCTGGATATTTTGCTCGTATGCTACCTGCTTTGAGAATACCGCGCGCATGATCAGATTTGGCTTAGTGCAGAGGCTATAATCTGACCAACACCACCACCCAATAAGACTTAGGTTTGTCCAGTATGATTCCATGTTTAGTGTACTAGTCAACGTGTTCGGGGACTGCTATATCTCCGTGGCATGACTGTCTAGAGCAAGGCATCCGAACCATTATCACTCCAACGGTCGAATAATTGCTCCGCTGATGTGGGGACTACGACTATAAAATCGCCTTGATATAACAGCAAATCAATCCACCCACGTCGTCAACTTCACCAAAACATAGTATTCCCATAGACCCAAAAGCAGAAGCAAGACTACTGTCACGTCCATCCAAGCATCTAAAATCATGGTTGTCGTAGCAGTTGTTGGAGGAACTGGCAACGTAGGCAAAACTATTGTCGACGAGCTCCTCGAAGACGGTGCGAACCATGTATTTGTACTTGGACGTAATGTGAGCCTCGTCACTCTTACACCTCAAAGTCGTTCATTAACAATATCAAGGTACCTGCCGGGGATCTTGCCGTCCCAACACTCGCCATCGACTATGGCAATGCCGACCAAATCACCCAGGTCCTCGACGATCATAAAGTCCATACCGTGATCTCCACAATCGTTATGTATGATCCAGTCGCAGCGCAATCAGAACTTACCTTGATTGCTGCTGCTGCTAAATCAGCGACGGTGAGGCGCTTCGTGCAGAGTCATTGGGGTGACAAAGATCCTGAAGATGAGTGGGTCTCCACAGACAATTTGTCCATAAGCTCATTGCTGATTGAGACTCCCCAAGATCTCTTCGTATCGGTCCAAATATCTTCCGTGAACAGAGTATCCAGGCTCTTCGTGGCACAGGACTTGAATGGACGCAGTTCCAAAATGGACTATTTCTGGACTACTTTGGATTGCCGCATGTTGATTCGTATCTCAGCCCTCTGGTCATCTTCGTCGACATCGCCCACAGGACAGCTGCGATCCCAGGCAATACAGGTGACGAAGTTGTCACGGTCACGTACACCAAAGACCTTGCAAAATTTGTGGTCGCTGCTCTGAGCTTGGATAAGTGGGACGAAGTGACACGCGTCTACAGCGATCACGTATCAGTCAAGCAAATCATTCAGCTTGCTGAGGAGGCGACAGGTAAGAACAGATCTTCTTGTGAAAACAACTCAACTTACATCTGATCAGGCGATAGATTTACTGTCATCTATGATCCTGAGGAGAAGTTGCGGAAGGGCGAAATCACCGAGCTACCTTCTCACCCTTTTACATACCCATACTTTCCCAAACCAATGCTCACAGCTCTATTTTCGACATTCGGACTTTGGGTTATCCATGGCATCATGTCTCAACCAGCTGAAGGCTCACTGAATGAGAGGTTTCCGGAGATCAGGACCACGAGTGCCAAAGAGATTGTCGGAGCTTGGAAAGGACATTAGGTCGACAAGATAGGACGCGCATGGACATTCCATATGCGAGATGATATTTACCTGACAAAATTTTACTAATTACCTCAATTCTCACAAAAGTAGTATTGGGGTTGTGAGGGTGGCGAGTCCAGACGAAAAGTCGAGGCCGCTGTCTTCCAACGATGACCGTCTTTCCCATGCCCTTTCGACCAGCTCTCTAACATCACTCAGAGCTCCGGCTATTTCTGCTCTGCCTAGTCTCGAGAAGAGCGCTGCGAAGAACTGCTCTTCGTGCTTCTCAGCTAGGCAACCAGCGACACAAATTGGCCAGGCGACTGTGCGCAGCTGACCAGAAGGAAACTCGTCAAGCAGTGTAACCATGCGTGATACGTCAGCTCTGATCGCAGAATTTGCCAAGTACCAGCCCTGTGTAAGGGTAACATGATAAAGATTGGACGCAAGGCCCCAGACAAGCGCCGGCAACGAAGAAGGTGACGGGGCTCCACTAGCGTCGAGATCTTGCTGTAAGTCGTGTATACAGTCTCTATGAGCTAGAGCCACTTCGTTTGCGCGTGTCATTACTGCCACAGACTCCCTGGGAGGAACTTCTTGGTCCAGGGAAGCTATGGAAGATGTTTCGGCAACCGACCTAGCGATACTGTTGCGGCAACCAACGATAGTTGATAATCGAATCTCGGGTTCTCCTACAATGAATAGTCCGTCATCTATCTTAGATAGTACATCGGTGTGAAGATGCAGTAGTCGTGGTTCTATCCGGAGGATAGTGCTAGCAATGATGTCAATGAAGATCAATAAGCCGGTGCCGAACCGAAAGCCTGTCTGTAAGGGAGACCAAATGTGATTGCTGGGGCCTGGATTTGTCCACAAAGGTTCTTCGATCCCTAAGAGCACTGAAGCGAATTTAGACTGTGATTGACCCTGGTATTGGACTTGGGCTTCGTCAGCAGCCATGATCTCCTCAAGAATAGTGATAGCAGCGGGGAGATGTGTGTTCCATGGAGCAGACTTTCCCATGGTCATCTCGAAAACTATAACCTGAAGAATGGCGTTCATGAGGTCTACCTTGTCTTTGACCGTGATGGATACGCTTCTTATGTCAAGGTTCATGGCTGCGATGTCGGCTCTGAGGCTACCGAAACAGCGTGCCGTCTCTGTCTCTACTTCGTTCCATTGTAGCTGCTTACATATCCTATGTTCTGTTCCTTCCTCAATGTCACTAAGTGTAAGTGTGAAGTAGTAACAGGATAGACCAAGAGTAGCGTGATATGCAATCTTACTCTTTCTGAGTAAGAGCAGTAACCAACTACGACCGCTATCGAAGATGTCTGGTTTGTAGTACGGGAACAAAGCTGGAAAGACAAAGTCAAGGAACTTCATGATGAAGCTCAACTGACTGGCTGATGCTTGGTCCAGGGTGTCGAAGCGATGGTTTTGTTGATGGCTCCAAGGTAATGTAGCTATCAATGTGGTTTTGCGTTTCTTCTCGTCTTCAAGCTTTGATTTTGCCATGTTCAGTGGTGGAGTAATGTTATCTCTCTGCTGGGCGTCCGGCAGTCTATTCTGGTCGACTGCCACATCGGTTATAATGCTGAAACCTCTTTCTGGTATCGAGAGGGAAGCTCTGTTGTGGTCTTGAAACCTCTCCCTGTTCCGTGCGGCATTGAGCTTGACCTCAACTTTGAGTGACGATGCCCTGTGCTTCTGTAGATCTCCACCGTCCATCCACGCTGGCTTCGGCCCATAGCCACAATCTATCGTGAGATTCCTGCAATCAGAGCATACTGGACGAGTCTCATCGCACTTTTTGCGACGTAGCTTACAAGTCCAGCATCCGCCGTTCTTGACGTGCCTGCTTGCTGGCATCGTGTAGGCCCAGTTCAAATAGGTGTGTGGGCGGTCAAGCTTGTGGTTGTGGACGAACAGGAAATCAGTTCTTATCCATATACTCTCGTCTGAATTGAGACCGTATCACTTTTGAAGGGCTTTGTGCGATGGATCAAGGAAGTGAGACGCGCTGTCAGCTGTGCCCAAGCGACACAGCTGACGTCATCTCATCGTTGCTCTGCTTCCAACGTACTTAGTGCTTCTAAAATCGACATCTCCTTCCACAGATGGCCATACATACAGGATGTGAGCTATAGAGTCTCATATAGGCGCATCTGTCGCTGCTTAGGTGTTCGGATTGATCTCAGCCAGGATAGGCCCTCTTTACAATGTAACGGCTAGCCTGCCACTTCTGCTTTGTGTCAGCACTCATCTAGACTCACATCCACAGCCACTCACCACGGCCTTTTGGCCCTCAAAGTACTCCACCCACCCAGTCATACTATTGATAGCGAATATCTCATCCCACGGCCATTCCTCACAATCCATCTCGATTAGAGACATGTATGTATGGATATCTTTGTTCTCCAAAGTGTTGCATGAGTCGTCTTTCAATACAGCAGCGTTCTTGATCTTGAACAACCGCAGTCGCAATACCTCTGGTGCCTTGGAGAATTGAGGACCCAGTTCTTGGGTATAGAACTCGAACACTTCTTTTTCAAAGCCCTCTCGAGCTTGCCATTCGCAAGTCCAAATTATGGCGACATCTGCACTGTCTTTAAGCCATTAGTGTTGGGTTTTTCCTGTAGCTGCAGCCAGAGACAATCCCAGACATACCACCATTCCATTCATCATCCTCCTGCCATCTTCTTATTTCTTCGTAGGCCCGGATATCGAATCTTGTGCTTTGCAGTGGTTCTCCAAATGTACAGGGATGATTGCTCTTGTCGTGTATGCCATTTAAGGTCTCTTGCGCATTCTCAACCTCATACACTGCAATGCTTTTCCACGCGGCATCCCTGTTTGCAACGCCTTCAAGCTCTGCGTCCAGGCCTGTCTCGATAATGTCACTTGCGAGGACTCTGTTGGAATGACGCGACATCATTTCTGGGATGTACTTGTCTTCATACCATTGCTTTGAAGAGTCTGGTAGGTCTGCAACCCAAACGCAGAGGACGCCTGCCATCCTTATCGTACCAGGCTAGAGTATCAAAATGGTGTCGATTACTTGATGACTTGTCTACACCACAACGATAAGTATGCGCATGAAGTGGGTATTTATTAAGTCCTAGCTTAAGTGCCCATCCCTGCAATGATGTCTTTGAAAGATGATTTTAACCGCAAATTAGGTCGAAGATATTCTCTGTTGCATTCTACAGTGATAGCCAGTACCACGTCAGTGCAAATGGAGGTGAACAAGGTTGGAAATACCTCATTTGAAGTCTCGAGGAAGCTGATCCACAGCTATGTTAGATGATCGAGACCATTGAACCAATGAGTTTACAGGAAAAGTGCACCCCTGTCTCGAACAGTCCGTATTTACTGACCGCCAGGTCCTCAGGGTGCCGTAATATTGCGTGTGCGCTACTCTTGTGATGCCTGCTCTCGGAAAGTTACTTTTCTCATTAACGACACTGGCTGCTAACGCTAGCAAATACAAATAGCGCTCGCCAATGACATCGAACGGTACCTTGAAATCGATTCAGCCACAGCCGTTGTGCCATGCGAAGCTGGCGAAGAAACACTTACGGTGAAGATTCCCGTTTGGGTTTGGCCACGACACAAATATCGTTTGAAACTAAGATACCATCAGAATCTCAGTATTAATAATACATCATGAAGGACACACTGTTATCTAGCATCGATGCTGTGTCAATTTTGTGGCATCTCGACTCGCTTGATCAACAGTCTGTGCTTCAGAAAATCTGCCCCAACACGTACGCAAGCGTGACAAAGCGCAAAAGCCTTCCCTGAGGAGTCAACGAGTGTTGGTGGCGCGGTGAAATGCTCGTGATAGGACCGAAGTGATATGTTTAATGCCGAAATGATCAGATTGATCGACAGATGCTGCGGCGCCCAGAATAGGTCCGCGCGAAAGCGCTGTTTTGTATACCACACGCATTCCATCACAATGGAGTTAAGAGTTGTTCTACGTTATTATGAAGTTCTGTCCATTCTCAGGTTTGCCTCTGGCAACCGAAAAATGTTGTAGTGTTGTAGGGGATTAAATTATTGGAATGATATATATGAACTTTCAAGCAAACATGTACGGCGACCCCTTAGCAGTAGCAACGGGAATTCTATGCTCGGGATGATCTCCACGGTTGATAGTGCTCAACGCAGCAGTTCTTCGAGCCCTGATCCTCGAAACAACAACTCAGACATTACATATCATCATTTGTCCCGTCAGACTAGCCAGCACTCACCGTACCCATAGAGTGCGTATTGAAGTATCTTGATACCTCTATTGGCCATACCACATAGACTCTATAGCATGGCGGCAGGCTCATGTACACACCTTCAATCCAATTCATCACCGCTGTCGGCGCATTGATACCTTCGAACCCGATCCGTTCAAGGTATAGTATGGGTGTGAGAATTGCTTGAAGCGCAACGAAATGGATCTGCAGTATTTGTGCAACACTGTTGACTGGGTTGATGAAGGCTTGGAACTCGTCATGTGTCCACCGGGATGGCATGTTGTACAGTGCTACGAAGGAGGTGTATGCTTCGATTGGGTGATCGTAGGCTTTTCGAACAGTATCTATGAGCGCCTCCCAGTAGTCTCTTTCGCAAGGGGTCGTCGTGAGATTTTCCAGAGATTGGAGTGACGCTGTTGCGAGGTCGAGATCCTCGTGGCTTACGCAGTCGATTGGGAGACTGTTTCCAACGCGATCCTTCATTTGTTGAAGGTGGCTGTCCGTGTTGAAGACCTAATTTCATAAGCGCTGGGATTGAGAACAACTGAGGAGCTGAGTTTTACTAACATCGGTGATCGAAGGTGATGAGTTCAAAGAGTTTGCTATGCCTGGAGAGCAGAACGACGTGTTGACAGCAGCGATCAAGTTGCAACCTCTGACCATAGTCAGGAATTCGGCGAGTCCATCTTGCAGATGACTAGATTGAAAGGCAAGTGCTAATGCTGCCGCCAGTCTTGCATCTTGCTCGTTTCTGCACTTTGGTGGTGTGGATAAAGCTTCATTGAGTGATTGAACGGCCATAATGCGGTGGCGGATGCCTTGCTCAGTGGTATTTGTACTCGATATGGCTTCGAGATGTGATGCAGATAACGCCAATATTGAATGCATGAGATACTCGTACTATCTCAGTCAGCTGAAACTGAAGTGAGAGAAGTGTATTTCCAACTCGGGTTTTCGGAGTCGAGCGAAGCAACATACGTTGTGAGCAAAGCTAGCTATCTCGGTGACCCAGATTCGATCGGCACCAGTAGGGAGGTGTGGATACGCAGTGATCAGAAAGTGATGAAATAAGCGCAAGTCAGTCATGGTCTAACGTCGTGAGCACATTCCTCTCATACATGATGCTTGGGGACCACGCACAAAATTACCAGGCGTTGAGCGCAAATTTACTGACCCTTGTGGTTCTGAAATGAGTCCGAGCTGCTGCGAAAAGTGTATCATATTTGTGGGATACTCGCAAGATAATCCTGCTTTCAAGCAATGATTGCATTCTGGATGCCTTTCATTACATTTTATCCTGCGCCTCTTGCAGTTGAAGCATCCGCGACGCGATTTGGTATGACCTTTCCTGGGTATAGGCTTCCTGGGCTGAGGAGATCTTTTATACAGTGTATGATAGTCAGCCGATCGACATTCACTTGCGGGACTTGATGAGTCCTGCAAGCTGTTATTTGGTGAGAGCATCATGACCTTAGATCGAGGGAAGGCCGTACACAAGTCGCAAGCCGCTACCCTTCTGACGATATATAGCGCTGGCCATGTTGTGCAATCTATGAATCCAAGATGACTTTTTACATCTGGAGGCTTAGACCATGACTTAGGAGGAACCGGCACGGGCCAAGCCAGGTGCAAGAGCTGGAGGCGCATGGGCTACAGCTCTATACGGGAAGGCCAAATACCCCAGCGAATGGTTTCCCAGTTCAAGAGGAGTTGTAAGAAAGTAGACTTGTAAACCAGCTGTAATCGGTCAAGCTCCGGATAGCACCCGATTGGGATCGACTCACCGGTGAGCAGTCAACGGTCAGTGGCGTCGAGGCTGTGTGGCCTAGTGTGTCAAACGACATAACCCAAAGATGCCTTGCACAGTTTTTGGGCTACCTTTACGAGGAGTTTTTCGGCGTTTCGATGACCTCTGGTCTCACATCTTTCGGAAAATGTCCAATGGCGTTTTGGGTGCCGCCACGAAGAGCATTGACCCCTCCTGACTCTGTCGAGAAGACTTTCCTTGTAGACCTTCAGCGCTCCAAGTCGCTAAGCAACCTTACCCGTATTTTTTGTCGAACGGTAGTAATAGGTATCCTTAATTAGTGAATGTGGCACCTGAGCACATTGTAAGTCCTTTAAGTCAGTAGAGCCATACACACTGTTGTCGAATAACGGCTTCACAAGCTGGAGCACCTTTGTTGTTGATTTGCCATTTTACTAGCCTGGGTTGTACAGTTGGCGTGACAAGATATAAAAAGCTACGCAGGGCGTCATACCAAGCCGCTAACCCCTGTCGGAGTGAAGGAGACGTTGCCCCGCACTACGATTCCACTGGCTGCACAGCTTCCCCCATACCACGGGTAAGGTGCACACCAGGAACGACTATTCCGAAGTATTTTGGGGTGACACGTCGACCACTGGCAGCTCGAATTACCAATTATGCCCGTTGTCGAGATAACTCAGCTACGCCTGAAGGGAAAGACTGCGGACGACCCGACATTGCTCAACAGCCTCTCAGTGGTCCGAGATAAACTACAGACCAACTCCCGTTTCTTCTGCTGCTTCGAAGATCCAGGTCTCATCTACATCTTTGGAGTTTGGACGAGTCTAGACGCGCACCTCGAATTTCTTGCTTCGCCGACATGTAGCGAGGTTTTGGGTCCACAGGAGGACATACTTTCATTTCAGTGGACAGTGCACCTCGATCTGAATGAAACCCCTCAAGATATTCTAGGATCATCCGTTGTGATGATCCAAAATTTCGAAGTCGAGGCAGCAAGAATTGCATGCTACGAGGAGGCCCTCGAGAAGCACGTGCAAGCTTTGCAGAGCACTGGCCTTGTTCACATCAAGCAGGGATGGCGATGCGACATGCCCAAAGAAAGACGTCAGTCAGTCATCCTCACAGGTTGGACCTCTGAGGCATGGCACGATACTGAGTCAGGTAAAGGCCTTGCTTTTGCTAGCACTCGTGGTAGCCGCGAGACTCTTCTGCATTGCGCTGGAAACATAGAGCATCCAGGCGTTGACCATGAGAGGGCTTATCTCGACCTCAACGATCATGGGGCTTGATTGGTCTTGTCGGCTGCGCCTATGATGAATCTTGTATTGGTAAGCTGTGTATGCAGCTGTTTTGATGCAGCTGTCTCGAAGGGGGCGAAGCTGCCAGGTCTTCCAGATCTTCCCCTCATTTTCCGACAGCAACGAAATTGAGAAACGACTCAATAATCGGATGAGCAATCTTCAAAGTGATGCCCTGCCGTATGTCACCAGTGCAGATATATCTGAAGTCTGTGAGACTTTGGACGCGAAAGGAGCGGCGAGCTGATCAGTTTTGCGTAATCGAATGTAATTGTAACATTGTTCGACTCAGCGAAATGTGATCAGGTCATCACAGACCTCGGTAAAACCCTTCGTAATATCTTCCAGCTGCTTTATGCAGGACTACCTGCCAGATAGGTATCAAAGCATGATCGTACAATAGCCCAGTTGGTCTGAACGCTGACGTGGACGTTCGTACAACTAGGAGGTGGGTAACCTCTAAGCCTCACAGGCCTAACTTACCGTCCAAGGTAGACTTGGCTTTGAAAAAGTTCTCTGACCTGCTTGCTACGAACGACTATGCGGTCACACAGAATCAACTTCAAGTCTTTCTGAGGTCTGGTAAGAGCTCTTCCGCCTAGATTAAGAACTATTGTACGGACACGATACTTACGTTGTTACTTGACTACTTCGGGAGAGCTTTGCAGCCAGATCCCTGTCTTTTGCATTGGAATGTGTCTAATACTACACCGTACAAATGGACCCATAAATTGCTGATCTACGTCTGCGTGACGATTGAGGAGGAAAGAGTCGGCTCGCAGCGCAAGTCCTGTTTGGAGTTGCTGCGATTTCGCGCTTGACTGTGTGGAAGGACCGATCATATCAGCACAGGTTTTTGATCTTAGGTGCTCTTTTCCTTGACTTCGATTGCAATCGGGGTGCTTCCCCTCAAAGCCTGTGTACATGTTTTGTAGACCACGCAATACCCCATCGTCACGTTTCTGTTCCTTGTAATGCTTGAAACAATGATAAAGTAACCATCTTCAACGACTAGGATCTTGCACCATGGTCGTTATACTCCGCCGCAAAGAGTGATGTTAGCTGATCTACGCACAGACTCAGACTCGTAACGCGCCTCGTCCCGTACGCAAGCTCCCTTGTACGAGAGTCAAGCAACTGTGCCAAGGCGGTCAAGTCCACTTTCCGCAACCCCCCTCGACGTCAAATTTCGTGGACCTGCGTAATCTGAAACACATCCATTGGCTTGCCAAAACAGCGGAGCGTTCACAGGTCGACATTGAGGCTTGATGTTCTGCAGTCCCTTCACTAGCCATACTGTATTTGGCTTAGTCGCCAAGCATATCACGCGCGGCAACGGGTCAATGCGTGCAAGCCGCGTCACAACACCACTGGCCCCACGCGATATGGATCCTTCTGCAGGCCAGAGCTAAGGCATTGATTTCTGCTTTGCATCTGGACGCAGTTCATTGGTTCGTGAGTGCTTACGTCGAGGTGGAAGGACGGAAACAGTCTTCCAAACAGACTAGGAGGGAGGAGAGACTGTGCGCATTGGTGTGAGCCGGCAGCTATGTCTGGTGCATTGGAAAAGGATCATCTGTTGCAGTTGATGAGTATGTTGAAGCTGATACTTTCTACGTTTATGAGATAGAGTAAGATGCATTGTCCGATTGATAGGCCATGAGACGAAGGTGTTGATACTAGAGACTTCTGCTTGCTACGGTCAGAATCTGGGGCGGAGGGTGCTATCGGAGATTTCCACCTGCGGTGCCCAGCACCTATTTGCCAAGCCGGACACCAGCCCTCAACTCAGCACCTTGCGTATGCTTGGTGACGACTCGGTCTGGGGAGGGCCCTAACGTAATGATGTTGACGTTCTCAGATTGGAAGCCACCCTGAGAGTCTTGATATAAAGGTCCAGGTCCAAGGCGTCTGTAGAACCATCATCAGCTCATTCACATCTCTCTTCCAGTACACTCACTTGCCTCCCCCAAAGCATCTTCCAATATGAAGTTCATCTCCGCTCTCGCAGGAGCTGCCCTCCTGGCCCAGCAGTCCGCTGCTCACCCGGGTGACAGCCCTGAGGAGCATGCTCGTGAGATCGCTCAGCGTGCGGCGTACCTGAGCACTCACAAGCGCTCGCTCGCTCACTGTGCCGATACCCTGAAGGCACGCGGTAACGACCTTGCCATGGCTCACCGCCGTAGCCTCGAAGTTAAGAAGATGCGTGCTAAGCGCGCCATCAGTCAGGGTATGCCCTAAGTTAAGATCCGAGTAAGAAGTAGACGACTGACTTGTTCTGCAGAGAAGAACTACCTCCGAGCCCGTGACCTGGACACTGTCCTGGCCACCTCTCACGCTTCCAACCTGACTGGTATCACGGCCGACACCGACCCCGCCACTCTTTTTACGGGCAACAACTCGTGCATCCTCACTCCTGAGGTCACACAGGGCCCTTACTGGGTCCAGGGCGAGCTCATTCGTGAAGACATAACCGAGGAGCAGGAGGGTGTTCCTCTGCACCTTGACATCCAGGTCATCGACGTCAACACCTGCGAGCCTGTCCCCTCGGTCTACCTCGAGCTGTGGCACTGCAACTCCACCGGTGTCTACTCTGGTGTCGTTGCCAACGGCAATGGCGATAGCAGTGATGAGACCAACCTCGACAACACCTTCCTTCGCGGTATCAGCCAGGCTGACGAGAGTGGTGTCGTACAGTTCGACACTCTGTTCCCAGGCCACTACACAGGTCGCGCTACCCATATCCACGTCATGACGCATACTCTCGATGCTACTGTCAACGCAAACAACACTCTGACCGGCACCTCAGTCAGCCACGTCGGCCAGATGTTCTTCGATCAGGACCTGATCGAGGCCGTCGACGAGGTCGAGCCTTACGCCAGCAACACCCAGCAGCTTACGACGAACGCTGAGGATTCCATCCTCGGCGAAGAGGCTAGCGATGTCGACCCAATGGTGGAATACGTTCTCCTTGGCGATGACCTCTCCGAAGGTATCTTTGGTTGGTTGGCTTTTGGTATGGACTCTGGCTCTTCATACAACGTCACTCCTGCGGCCAACCTCTACGCTGAGGGTGGCGTTGCCAACGCAAACTCTGGTATGGGTGGCGGCGGTTCTCCTCCTGGCGGCAACAGCACCGGTGGCCCTCCTTCCGGCGGTATGCCCTCCGGAGCTGCCCCATCTGGTGCTGTTCCCACTGACCTCGCCGTTGGCTCGACCCTGACCACTATTGTCTCCTCTTCTGCAGTCTCGTCTTCTGCCCTCACTTCTTCTGCCTTCACATCCTCCGCTGTCTCTAGCGCTGCTGCCTCCATTGCCCCGTCCAGTGTTCCTTCCAAGGGCCCTCAAGGTGGCAAAGACCAAGAGCACGGTCAGAAGCAAAACGGCCAACAGCAGAATGGCCAGCACCAGAACGGCCAACAACAACAGCAGCAGCAGCAGCAGCAGCAGTCGCAGCAGGGCCAAAAGCAGGCTCAGCAGCAGGCGCCTCATCACAATTAGAGACACTGCTGGGGCATATAAGTGTCCAGGCACTGTGTAGCAGTCAGCAAAGAGCATAGCGAAGAAGCGATTTGGAACCAACTTTATACACTCGTTAGAGACCTCGGTATTACCTGTACATTATTCATACTCCAATGCAAGCATTTTGACACCAGAATATGCGGCTTCTTGTGATTGAACCCATCATGCAACTCCAACATCCCTCTTGTCCAACACGACACTCCACCGCGCACATCCCCTTATGCATCACACTCCTCCAGCCCCTTCAGTAACGCACTCAAACTCTTCTGCCTTGCACCATCCCTCCCGTCCGCCCTATTCTCCTTCCCAGCCGTGTTCCCACTCTCACCGTCTTCCTCCCCTACCAGCCCATCTAATTGCCTCGCAACAGTCTCTCGGTCCAAAACTCTCCTCGCATCCTCAAATCCGCCAATATCTCTGACATTGCGATACCCAAGCTCTTCCAGCCTGCGCTTTGCGATATCGCTCCTGCGCCCACTGCGACAGTAAAGCGTGATATGGTCCTCCTTGTGCACTGTGATGTGCTGTTGCGCGTAGATATCTGCGAGCGAGTCGATCTGCGTATACTCGATGTTGATGGTTGGCGCGAGGTCGGAGACGAGGGGCCCGGTGGAGAACTCGAGGGGCGAGCGAACGTCGATCAAAAGCTCTTGTGGCATTTTGGGGAGCTGCACTGGAGTGGTGCGACGTGCGGTCGCTGGAGCTGTGCAAGCTGAGGGGGAATCTTGCGACCGCGGAGGGGTACCCGCATGGCGGGGTGCGAAGTCGTGATAAGTGGACCCCGCCCGAAGCTTATGACAATCTTCTGTCATCACGTTGCAGCTGTGGGTAGATATTGTCATAATATTTATTTATTGTAAGGCTTGTGCCTATTTGTGCTCTGTGCACATGTACACTGTGACTGCCGCAGGACTACCTGCAGTGGTCGCTTTTCTCGCTGTACTTTTGAACGCCTATGCCAACTGTATGTGGCTACCATGTCGGCGCATCCTTTATAACTCCGTCCCGGTATCAACAAATTCATGTGGTATAGAACAGAAAAGCATACGAGAGATGAACCATATCGTGAACATGCGCTGAACGGAAAAGAAAGAGAAGAAGAATGCTGGGTCGACAGGAGCGTGAGCGCCTTTACCAGCAATGAAAAGCGAGCTGGCGTAAGTAGTACAGTGGGTATCCAAAGGGTGAAGTGACGCCTTTCAGCGTTGTGAACTAAGTCTATGAGCCCTTCATCAGGCTGTTGGAAGAGAAGTTGAAGTTGAGGAAATCGAATTTCTCTCTTGAAGTGGTGCGGCTCTCAGCTGTTAAGGTGCTTTGAGCACTGTTATCCACAGATGGAGAACCTCCGCTAGAGTGTTGAAGCTCTCGTGGCTCAAGAATGAGAGAGCGGCGGTAGTAGCTCTGGACATTGGCCTGGTCGCTCGAGCGTACTCGCTGGATCTGTGCTTCCATCCAGTCTTGCATCTCAGGGATTGCGACCAGACGGTAGGGCACCTGGAATGACTGCAGCTGACCAATGATTTTGGCTGTTTTCATGTGCTTGTCGAAGTTGATCACAGACATGCTCTCGGATCCGGATTCGCCGGGGAGTTGTCGGGTGGTGCCATTGCCAACATCGATGAACGTAAGATCTGTGAGATAGATGCCGACGAAAGGGATGCATGGTGCCACGTGATTCTGGAGTCGTTGACGCAGGACAGCATAGTTGCGTCCAACGTCAGTTATGGTTTTGAGTTCCTCCAGGCGGACCTTTGTCTTAGCTGAGACAAGCTCCCATGTTCTCTTCAGGCGCATAACCATGGATGAGTTAAGAGAGCAGATGATAGCCATTAAAGAGTCGTAGTTGTTAAGCTCCAAGCACTTGGCAGCGATCTTTACCCAATGCTTGATCATCACAGCTCGCTTCTTTGCGTCCTCAAGTTGAAGGATCGTGTCTGCGACCAGGTTGGCAAGATCAGTAGACAGCTTCGACATTGCCTTGACGTTGACGGCCTTGGAGTCGCTCTTCTTGGTCCACTCCAGAGCCAATAACTCTTCCGGCTGGATGGCGCAGAACAACTTGGATTCGATGATTGTGAACTGCCGGGCCAACTCCATGGGGTCAAAGTCTAGGATGCTGCATTGTGTGCGACCATCCTTGCTGGACCTCAGAGCGTTCAGCTGACTCTTAGTGATGTTTGTCGAAGGGGCATTCGCTTCGTTGGACGAGAAGATCGTGTTTGAGATCCCAGTCTTGCCGATTGAGGACACAAGTCTGGGCACAAGAGCGCCTGCGCGAACTTCGGTCACCTTCGAGGTGAGTTCTGCAAGGCGTTTGCCAGCCGCTGGTAGCGATGCACGGAGTTTCCCAGTAGCAAATGCCAATATCAAGCCCAAGGCAGCCGAGTCACTATCAGCCGACCAGTGGCTTTCGAGCCAGCCTTTGAAAACATTGTATACTCTGAGACGAACGGGAACGCCGACTGTCTGGCTGTCGCCAACATATTCAAAGCGATCAACAAGGCTCTGGGCAAGTTCGATTGGTGTGGTGAATAGGCGGAATGTAAGATAGAACGTAGTGACGAATACGGCGTCCGGGGTAGACTCATGTGTTGTGAGTTGCTCAACCAAGGCTGGAAGCGAGCCACCAGATATCTGACCCTCTTTGTTGTACACAAGCTCGTGAACGTAGGTAGTTTCCAGCAAGTGCTCCTCGCCAGCCGCAACATCTTCACTCATCAGGGAGCGAAGCTCAGAGGAGCTGCCGAAACTACTGATCAAGTTCTGGGAACTCGGTGTCTTGGAAGGTAAATTGTCTGGTGTGGTCGCTCGTGTGGATGTATGAGAGATTACACTGCCATTGCCGATGCTAAAGTGAAATGTGCTGCTGGAGTCGGCCACCGAAGCATTGACGCTATCGCTACGAGCTGTCTTGGTGGTTGGTGCTGTGTTGCCTATTGGACTGCCTGTGGACTCAAACGAGGCGACCTGATCCGACGTAACGGCATGGTCCTCGTCCACAGGCGGCAAGGTCGATGTGAAAGAGAGGGCGGTTGGGCTATCCACGCTCACTGCATGAGCAGCGGGTATTGTTGGAGGTAGCTCTAAGGTCTGCATGTCCGAAGGCGAGTGCTCTGGTATTTCTGGCAGCGGTTTCGATTCGCAGGTAGCTAATTGAACAGGGACCTGCTGGTCTTTGGCTGGCGGTGCTGGTAAAGGCTTGTCTGTCTCCAGAAATGGTTCTGGTAGTACTTGTGTCGTAGTACTCTCTTCAGATCCAGTCAGCTCAGTTGATTCTGCTTGTTCGAAGATCGCTTGCGACAGCCCCAGCCCGTGGGCCTCGAACTCGAAATCCCCAATCTTCTCGATGACAAGGCGAGTTTTGGCAACACAATCCCCAGCAGATCGAACGCAACTGGTGGCCGCAGCAACGAGCTGCTTCCCAGAGGTTGGTGTGAAGACGGCTTCGTCCATATCGACATCCATAGAGTTAAACATGTCTTTGGTAGCTTGTACTAGCCCTGCCAGTCGCAGATACATGGCGTCCCGAGATTCTTCGAGGGCTTTCGATCTTCTTGAGTCGCGTTCCCATACCTCCTCTACCACGGTCAGAAGCTGACGGCATGCAACGACGGATTGCTGGGTGATATGAGCCAGTTCGTCAGAGGACCGTGACTGCAGGTGCAATCCAATGAAAGATCCAATAAAGCCCAGGAACGAGTCTTGAGCAGCGTTCAGCCGTTCCGAGGCAAGGGTCTCTCTACGGACACCTGGCGATGCTCCTGTGTACGACAGACGATGGGTGATGGAGGTCCTCTTAGTTTGGGTAGGGAGATGGTTAGACAGGACGGGTGATTGGATGGGGTCTGATTCGGAAGGTATTGAGAACGCGACTGAGAGACGTTTGGTGCTTGGATTTGGCTGAAACGAAGTGACATCCGGATTACCGCGCGCCGAAACGGGTCCTTGTGCGAGTCGAGACTCGTGTTGATTGGTGGGCTGATCATCACCCTCAGCTAGAGCGAGTGTTGGTGACGGTGGCACCGCATTGTCAGCAGAGTCGACAGGCGGTGTTAGTGGCCGCTGTGCGGTTGGATCTTTCAGCTCGAACGATAATGAGACTGCATCCGTTGCCCATATGTCAAGAAATCGTACCGCTCGTGTTACGAGTTTGAACGCCTTAAGTACAAGCTCGTCCAGTATATCGAACACTGGTTCGGCGTCGCCGTTCGACTGCAACGACTCCTGCAATTTCTTTGCGGTTTTGACAAGTGTTGACAGATCGCCAAGCAGCCCCTTTCGCATGCGCCGTAAGCCAACGTGCGCCACGATCAGGTGCGAGTCTCTCGAGAGACAGTCAGTTCTTTCCTGCACAATGTAAGAAGCTGCACAGAAGGATTTGATGCCACCTTGTAAGCTTACTAAGAAGAACCGTATGCCTGCGATCATCCCCCTAACGTAATCCTGCTTGGTGAAAGCAGCCAGGTTTCCGCCCTCGCCGTCTCTGACGAGATCCCAAAGATGTGTCAGTGCATTGAGTAGGTTTCGTATGGTAGGATGGTCATAAGGTTCGCAGTAGTTGGTGGGCAGCCACCCCCGTGCTCCAGAGCCAAGTAATGTGCCGTCTGCCCAGCCATTTGGATGTACTGAATGAACGAGAATAACATCGCCCTGTTTGATCGCCACTGTTATCGACGATTCATCTGTTGACGAGCAAACTGTAGAAGCTGGTACGTAGTGGTAAAAGGCACGTAGGTAGTGGTGAAAAACGGCCTGCGGAGGCGGCTGTTGGGACATGGAGTCGCCCGTCGTTGTGGGCGTCAAGGGCGGAGACATTTGTGACTGTGATTGCGATCGTATCGAAAGAGCTCGCGACGAAGACCGGCGGCTGTGGCTGTGTACGCTGGTGCGCGACTTCTTTGGTGATTTAGAGATGTTGAGAGGCGCGACCATGTCACTCGAGTACCTCTCTACTTCATCTGAGTCCGCAGTGTAGTCGCTCATCTTGGAGGTGATGTGCAACAGACAGTAGGTGGTGGCGGTCCGGAATGAAAGTCGCTAATTGGGCGCAGTTGCTTTAATGCGCTGCAGCATCGAGTATAACTGTCAAGATTGGATGAAATGCGAATGACAGTATTTTCGACCTTTCCAGCACGGCTCGACGTAGAAACCGAAAAAGAGGGGTATGTTTGGTTGGATGATGTTTGGTGTTGATGTTGGTCAATCGCTAGTACTTTGTTATTATTGTGATCGAGGTGGTGGGTTGGGCCAGGAATGGTGCCACTGTTGTAAAGGAATGCGGTGGATAGAGACGAAAAGCACGAGGCGGCGCATCCAATGCAACAGCTAGTGACGGCAGCGTGACGGTGGCGGCGCAGTGAATGCGCGCAAATGCCAGAGTCAATGGGTGGCCGGCGTGCTGCGTGCTGCGTGCTGCTTGTCACGGTGAAGAGAGACTAGTTACCTATTCTGGTTCGGTGAATCGAGCAGCCGGAGAGATGCTCGCAGTGAAACAGCCAGCTGTGTTCAATGCGCCGGGGCAAGCTGCAACAGCAGTGTGGCGTGGCGCGGATAGTGAGCGATTGGTGAGGTCTCAGACGCAGTCTGTCTCTCGTGGAAGACGCCGAGCTGATAGCAGTGTTGATAAGGAGGGGCAGGTGCTCGATATGCAGCACCAGCGGTGACGCCTGCGAGTGCCCGTCGTGAGGGAGGGACTGCGCGCTTGCTGCAAGGGTCGGGCCTGCAGTCGAGTCGCGGCAGGGAGAGACAGGCCGTTGGGTCCCTTCAACGGTCTTCGGCGGTGTTGAAGCGCTCAGGGAAAGCGCGACTGGAAGCACCGAAACACACAACGACAACACGACAACAGCCGACAACAGAGTCGTCTGGTAACTGGGCGTCGCAGCAATGGATATCCACGCAATGGCGAGGATCAAAGGTGGTCGAGCGACTACCATGCACGCAGGGCCGCCGCACTATTATTGCTGTCCCCGGCGGATCCTCGACCCACGACCTGCAGCAAACTGCCATCTTGGGGACAAGCTCGAAAAGCTTCAGGGCCCGACGTGGGTGCGCTGGGCACGCCGCAGCCTGCCAGGGCGCGGCAGGGATGCGCGGCCAGGGAGCGTTGGCGGGCCCAGCGGCGTCGTAACCAGTGCGCGACGACACCTTGGCCTGCCGCGCAGCGCACCACGATTCGTTCGTCCCAGCCCGTGCTTTCGAGGGAGGCCAGTGACTTCTCCCCGGCCACCGGCCCTTGCGCCTTCGTCGTCCACCATCAGGCGTTGAACAGTTCGCGTTCGATCGCGTACTCGCGTTTGAGCCGGTTGCCCGACGTGAAGAATCCGGCTACGCATGACGTGCTGCGCGTATTCATCTGCCTAGAAACCGTTCTGTACGATGTCTGTCTTCGAGTCACCAGCCACGGCTCCTGGCAAGGTGAACAAGCATGCGCCCCGTGACATGACACCTCTGACAGCATCGCCTTGACTCGACCTGTCACCACTGCGGAAGCCTGCATGAAGGCCCGCGCAGCAAGCACACGCCTCCGGCAAAGCAGGGTTCCAGCGTGAGGCTGCTTGTTGTGCTCCGCCGAGCGCCCACGCCCCGGTCACTTTTCGCTGCCCCAAAAGCGGTATGGATCCACTGGCTCGCTCGAGCTTTCTAGGCTGTAAGGGGCATCTTCCGGACGGCATATGATCCCCGGTTGCCATGGCGTGCGCCTCCAATCGTTTCCCGGGGGCTTCTCCTGCACGGCAATTCGATGAGCTTATTGGCCATCACACACAATATCTTGGACGTGCTGCAAGCCCTCCGAACAAAATTGCATAAACCAAGGGTATGAAAGAAGCAAGACTACGCTGAATTTCTGCTGTCGCACCATCGCCCGATGTGGTCCTCTCAAGGGCAGCATCTAGCTAAACGTCATATTTCGGCACACGACATCCACTTCGAGCCCCGCCGCTGGCGAGAAGAGCCTCCAACGGAAGGTCAATGGCCGCTGCCGCTTTTGCGCACCGAACCGAACTACTGATCTTGTGGGGAAGCGCTGCAATGATCGGAAATGGAAGTCAACATGTTAGGGAACTTGCACCCGGAGCGCCGTCTATGGATCCATTATCGTCATCGTATGAATTTTCACCGGACGCTCACGAGGACTCAAGATCAAGTAGCCCGGAACAAAGGATTGAGTGCTACGGAAGCCCACGTGCATACAAAGCTGGCGGTTCCTTGGGTGAATACTGACGCCGTGTAACTATAGCTGTACAAAGCGCACACTGCCCGACCGTGACCCACGCTCTCGCTTGCGATACGATAAACCGAAGATCGCCGTCGCTCTATTGCAACATGCCAAACTCGTTTCTCACATGCCTTTTCTTTTTGGTCTGGACTTATCTATTGCACGAAGCAACAGCTCGTTACTCATACAGTAAAGCGAAGTTACCGTTGCCAAGATTTGAAAACGAAACCTAGAAGGATCAGTTCAATCTACTCTTCAACCATTCTCATGCGCAAGGCTTTTTGGGACACTTACGATTTCTTAGTGGACGCCATCAATATTTGCACCAACTAAATTTATGGGACCTCTGCCGGAGACCTTCGAATTATATTTCAACCAATCACTTCTTGGGTTTCTGTTCAGAGGTCGGCATTGAGGAGCAGCGCTCCATGACGAATATGGAGGGACAACATTGACTTCACCAGTATTGAGTACAGATTTTACTTGCCGTCGTCATGCATTGGCAGCAACACCCAAGAGCGATCCGAGTTGAGATGTGGCTCGTTCCCGATACTTGCCCGCATTGGTGCAGGATCTGCGCAAGGGTCGACCGAAGCCTGGCAGCCACTCACTTCAAGTACTGGTTCTAGTCATTGACCGCGCTTGTACTACGCTTGCTTTTTGCAAAGGCTGAACTCTCTCGAAGAGTCAGGCAAGGTTTGTGTTACTTATAGATCGTCCTGCAGCGCATGTCATTACAAGCACGTTCTCCTGCTTAGATTGATGCAGCAACATTCGAGGTGTTGAGACTGGCTTCAGAAGTGATCGCCCATGAGGGACACAGGGAGAACACACGAAGACTTCGGGCAATACCAGACTACCCGCGTCGTTGCTTACATCGACAGCAATTCGGCGCAAGGCTGAATGAGCGACCTTCAGATGAGTGAGACCAACACGGTTGCGGCTGCGGTTCGCTTCACCCAACATCGGCACTTCTCACGACGAGTTCGAGCTATCCGCTGTCATCACTTGCCCATGTGTGCTTTTAAAATTCACCGGGTACTCAATCCGACAATGAATCTGGAATGGCCGCGCAGCTCTAATGTGGACTGGTCCAATGAAGTTGCAAGAAGGTTCATACGAATCCTGTTCTGGAAACTTCCCGAGCTGGAGAGAACTTGAGTGGTTACCTCAACAAATAATATACCTACGCAAAGTCTTCCTGCCAAATGATGCAGATGGCATTGTCCTAACGCGCACGCCGCTCGCGGGGCAATGCCTTAGCTGCCGCCTCAAATTCGCCGACCGCTCTTACTCCAACTTGGCCATGAACACAGCCACACTAATGTATTTCTGTGCGGTCAGCAAGATATCTGTCTGGATCTTGCCAAATCATGAGGATCTTCTCCGTACACGATAAGCGTGCGTCTTCCAGCTTTGCCTTTTGGGGCACCGCGCAAATTGCGGATCGCGTTAGGGGCGCCTTAACCCCTGTCTGAAACAGCCACGAACAGGCCTCTCCCGCGGCCAAAGAACCCGACAGTCTGGCAACTCGCCGCAGTCTTGCATTAATGAGGCAATCAGGCCGATGCATGAGTACCGAGGCGTGGGACAACAGAAGTTCACGGAGGAGGGCACCTTTCACCGTCATGTGAGCATTGCGTTCTCCAAATGAAGAGCAAGGTTTCATCTCGTAGGATGTAAAGCGTGTTCAGAGCGGATGGAGTCCATTAGTTTGATTGAAATAGAGATGTCCGTATACGGTACATTCATCCCACTCGACAGCTTCCCTGCTCGAAACCCTCAACTGGGCATACTCCACTTTCAGTCACGCAGTATGCTAACCCACGGCAAAGATCACATGGACTATGATGAGGATCGCATGCTTACCTGATTGCCCTGACTAGTAGCCTAAAGTAACCAGAACTAGTCCTACAAGGTACACCAACCTGCGAACTCTTGACTGTACAAGGACGATGCACGTACACTCTCTGCGACAACGCTATCACGTATGCGACTCAGCAGTATCCGTTGACAGCATCCGATGGATACGCTTCCCGTCTCTGGACACTGGTCCCTTTCTCGGTAGTGGCCGTACGGTAATTTTTTCATCGACAGGACACCAAGCGTCCTTTACTCGAAGGCAACTTACGAATCGTTCTTATTGATAGATGACGATCAGACGCGTTCACAGCACAGGTTAGCACGCGATGCTGCGCGAACATGCTAGGGCTGCAACACTTTCAATCACACCGTAGCAGGGCAATATTGCCTTGCAAAGGAGCCCCTTGCAAATACGGCCTCCCAACCGCCTCGGCGGCTGAACGGTCGCCGTTTAGGATCCTTCGCGCGTCGAGCTGTACCGCAGCCAGGATGAGATTGCAGATGATGCGTGGCAATCGGCACGGTGCTCTCCGCCGATTCCACAGCCTGGCTGGACTGTCTGGCCATAAACGTTTGGAGCATGAGCACGCGGGTTGCTGCGCTACGCCGCAATGGCACCATCACGGTTATCTCCAGAGGGGCCAGTCTGGGACGTGCACGTCTTGATGGGCGCCATGACTTGTTCGACCAGGACTGAGGGGCTTGCACAAGCATTCCAATCTGAGGGATGACCGTAGTTGCGACTAACTGCAGCAATAGCGCACGATCGTCCTTCAAACCCCTACTTTCACCTTGACTCCAGGGTCTTTGGGGTGCTTCTGAAACGTGAGCTTCATGTACTTAAGAGGCACAGCACTCCTTCGTGAGCCGAAATCTATGCCAAGCAAACATAGCTGTCTGTACCGTGACAGAACGATGACGCACATCGTCCTTGAGCCTTGCATCGCACTTTCTGCTTATCAGCTAAACTTCGTAAGAAATTACACCGCAATTCGTGGCGCAGAACAGCTTTTGCAAGGATACACGGCATCTTTAAGTCACAGAAGTGCCTCCTCCATATCCCCCATGGAATACCCCGTTGAACATTTTACTCTACCGGATACTTGCATTAGCATCGGCGACTTCGAAGGCCATACATCCCTCCCAAGACGTACGACGTTCCGGTTTTCGCTTGGTGATGCATGTAAACCTGCAGCTTAGGTCTCGGGTTGTGAGGCGCATATGGACTGTGTTATAGTCCATCGCAATAATGCGACTATCAATGGGCGTATTTCGGTGAGGGAAAAACCTTCGCAATCTGGCGCCTGTCTCTAGAATTTTTATCGGGACAAGAGAAACGAGAGGCATATAGAATCCGAGCTCGAACACCTGTTCACGAAATTCGACCTGCGTGTCGGAAATACCATGATCCACTATAGGTCGGCATATCTATAACATCGTCTCACGACACCGGATGCACGTCACTTTCCGAGGCAAGCTCGAGCGCTGATTGGAGGAACAACTGCACCACTTCCATCCCGCACTGCATCGTCTCCAAAATTTCCACGAGGTTGCTATTTCTGGACCATGTAAGATGAGTATAGAAGCTATTGCGACGACAATGACATGCTGGCTCTCACAGACTGCCAAAAGAGGTAGGTTTGCAAGCAGGACATTGATTGCTGCTATGAAGATCATTTCTGTTGTATTGCAGCTACGACATACATGCCGTCGAGAGCTTGCAATCCTGGAGTACTTCCTGCACCCACAGCGCCTCCGTGCTCATTTCAGAACGTCGTGGTAACGAGCTGAACATGCCAGATCAGGGAGGTTTGTGTTCAGGCATGGACTGCTGCTATGAAGATCATATGGTTCCTATTACAAAGTATGTCTTTCCTTCATCTCTAGCTGCGGGTTCTCCAGCCTCATCGGACGCCTTCCTCATCTCTCAGAGTCATGTCAGCTTCCCTAGTCCTGCCTGAAGCGGTAGGTTCTTCCAGCAGCATCGAGAGCTGTTATGGAGATCATATGAGTTCTGCTGCTTAAACTTATTATACCTTCATCTCCAGAGTTGGACTACCCACATCCCACAGACTGCTCCGCCACCCTTAGGACGATGACACTCATCCTAGTTCTGCCTGAAGAGGCAGGTTCGTTCAACGCCGTCGACAGCTGATATGAAGATCATATTCAGTTTGCTACTAAAGATAATGCCACTTCATCAACCAATGTGGCCGGCTTCAATCCTATACCCGGCCCCATTATCTCTCAGAGTCATGACGCATGTATCGAAATACCACAAGAAGTAGGTTTCCTCCACGACATCGAGCGCTGTCATGAATATCATATGGCTGCTGTCATACTCTTCCCATCCTAGATTTCCTGCCCTGGCTCAAGACTTGAACACACGTTGGAGGCTCTCCCTCCCTTGCTGGGCAAGCATTGCAGATATCCATGCCTACTTGCAATCCGGC
Source organism: Didymellaceae sp. YAFEF048 (assembly GCA_032595095.1). Classification (NCBI taxonomy): domain Eukaryota; kingdom Fungi; phylum Ascomycota; class Dothideomycetes; order Pleosporales; family Didymellaceae; species Didymellaceae sp. YAFEF048. Next base: position 251,884 of record JAVISA010000012.1, on the reverse strand, counting down.
AAGACGAAAGATCAGAGCGTCTTCGAAGCAGCCAAAAATCAACTCGAGACATTACCAAAGAAACTCCACGCAGCGGAAACGTGTCCTTCATCAAGGCGGAGTGGAAAGGGTGGATCAGCTATGGGTCGACCCACATCCCACCTTGCAAACCAACTCGACTCGTGCAAAACACCTCATCAGGTAGGCTGGGATTGGAAGTGTGGACGGCTGATATGGAGATCATATGAATGCAACGACCTTGTTCAGGTCTAATCTAACTTACAGACCCACCACCATGGTGTCAGAGTCAGGCTGTCAGCTATAGACGAACGACCTGCCGCACATACACATTGAACTCAGATGTCGGCCACTTGAGCCTTGGCTAGCTTCTGGCGTAGGCTGAATCATGACGTGACGACGTCCATACCAGATCTGGAGGGTCGCGCCTGGGGTCACTGCAATTACTAGTTTATCTTGAGGCTGCACATGTAGGGCTTGCATGGATATCATGAAGAGTAGGATGCGATGCCCGACGGCCCCCACAGAACTTACATTCCAACAGTCCGACGAAAGAAATACCGAAATCCCACGGAACAAACTCTCCCATGCCGCCAAGTCGACTCAAACATGTTCAGTTATCGAGCCATCCGCCAGGCACGAGGTCATCCCACACACACAACCCCTTCGACCTTCCCATCTCCCACGCCAGAAAAGTAAACAAACCTGCCTACGCGGAATGTCTTCCCGACACGTTCCTCGCCAGCAGCAGTCAATGAGTGTAGCTCGCTGCAAGGCTATCCGAAAATAGTACCGCACGCACTAGCGCAACGTGGGTGTACTTGCTTCTGCCCGGTTTGCGGACGGCGTGGCGTAAATCAGGCGTGCTGACTGCGTGCAGATGTGAGATAGTCAATCGCGCTCTGCAAGTATTGTCTTGATCATCAATATTCTTCTTGTTCCAATGCACGAGCTACACACTACGCACCCGATGTGGGCGCGATTTTGGGGTCGAGCGCTGTGGGCGAATTGGTACTTGCTTCATTGCTTTCCTACCCTGAGATTGGGCACGTCGACAGCGAGCTGCAGTTACAGGCGACATTAGCTTGCCCTGCACCACACAAATCCTGTGTTGTCATCGTCCTGCATGGCATCCGATACCGATTATGCTTTTCCCATGTGCGTCTGCAGAAGAAGAAGCACCATACCGAGGCTAACAAGGATGTGCACGATAGGACGAAAGATGAGGTATATGCTTTTGGTTTACACCTATACTACTGAATCGCTAATGCTTCTGGAAGCATTCTGCCGTCTGTTAGCTTACGATCCCACAGCACATGGACATATAACTCTATGATATGAGCCGTCTCTGTGATTTGCTGGAGCGGAATCCCGGTAGCTGTACCGTATATCCTGGCTATAGCGGATGACACGCCTATTTCAGCTGTAGCACGAACACTACTGAGTTCCAGCTGATGCACTTCCAGTGTGTATATTCTTTGTTGTCAATACTGAGTGTGGAGCATATGTATGCGACAGCTTCAGCTAATGCTAGGTACAGCGTGTCTTTCAATACGCCACCTGCTCTTCGAGGACGCGATCCTCAGTCGTACTTGTTGCACAGCGTTCGCACATGGCCGACAGTGGGTCGTCAATAGTTGCAGCGGTTATGCGTGGGCGTACAGGGGTCGGGCCGTGTATGCATGTAAGCGAGTGGGCATGTGCGTGTGAACGGCGCGTCGTTGGGCGTACATTTGCCGGTGGCTCGGTCCATAATGAGAAAGGCCTGTCATATGTCGCTACATGCCGCTCATGTGATGTGCCTCAGGCGTGCATCTTTGTTGTTTCTGCTGGAAGAGATGAGGATCGGCTGTAATAGTGCAGCACTTTGCTGTGCTGTTGGTGGCTGCGAGGTTCATTGCATGTCCATTTCGTCGTCGTCGTAATCTCCTGCAGTGCCAGAGTAGCCGTTCTCTGCTTCTTCTGCGTCGCGATCCTTGCGTTGCTGTTCGCGCGAAGCGCCGATTTTCCTGCAGTAGGTTGTCAGCCAAATGCTAATCATCTGATGCTCTGTTGCAGCATACCTCAGGCCATCAATCACACCTGTGATGAATGATCTGCCCTCTCCGACCTCCAAACCTCCAACTCCATTCATTCTGATGCCCCCGGCCGCGTCTAGAACTTCCACACCACTTCTTAGCTTAGCCATGCGGACCTCTCGTAATCCTCTCAAGAGCTTGCGCACTTGATCTGGCTCCTCGAAGTCGTCTGCTGCAGCTTCGAGCAGCATCTCGCCCAGCTCAAGCCAATGGTATGGCAATGCGTCTGGCGCTGCTTCTGCGGTCGAGGTAGGGAGAAAGGGCGGCGATATAGGCTGCGTATTGCCTGGCAATTGCGGCGATAAACGAGGTGGAGGAGAGAAAGTATCTGCGTGTTCTGTCTCATGGTCGAGTATAGCCGTAAGGGAATGTGTATTCAGCCAGGGTGGAGCGAGGATATTGGCGCGGCGCTGGCGTTTGAGCAGGAGAGCAAGCCAGAGAGGGATATCACTCCTCTGAGGTGGGTTAAGAGGTCTCAGAGGGCCCTACATTCTAGTCAGATCGTCTGCGAGGGAACATAGAGTACAACCATGAGGGTAATGATGTCGGCGGGGCTCATACACCCAGAAGCTCGAGTCCTTCAAGTCTTTGGCGCGGTATGACGGTGACAAGCTCCATTTCGCACAAGAATGCAGTCTCGGCTGGAGTCAACCCAGGCGGAAGAGGCAATGCCATGGTTGCGACGCGTGAATTTGTGTGCACAGATGTTTGGAAGCGTGAATGAGCCGTCAACGCGTGTGTCGCTGAAGCTTTACCAGATCAGCGCTAGCTCGAATGAGGCTCTCCCGCGGCTTCTGTCCTCTGCCATTCGATGCCGTTACTGCCTCACATTCATTGCATCTTCGCCTTTTGGCCTTTTGGTTAAAGATGCATTGGCAGGAGCAAGTCGCCACAGCAATCTTTGCTGTCAGCGTCGCTGGCTGGTCCGGTCAAGTAAACCACGAAGTCCCAGCTCCGTATCTAGTGAGAACTGTCTTCTTGTGTAAGATAGCAAGCTGATGACCCAAGGATGAGTTCTTTCACGTGCCTCAAGCCCAAAAGTACTGTGCAGGTGACTACACCTGGGACCCAAAGATCACAACACCTCCAGGCCTGTATGCTCGTCTGCTCCGCACTCACAAGTTAAAGCTTGATTAACATCTAGTAGATACCTAGTAGCTAAGCTTTTCTCGCCACTCTTTGGATGCAGCACAAAGGCACTTCGACTTCAAAATGTAGCAGCTCTCGCCTTATTCTTCAACAGGATCCTCCATCTCCGACAGCTGATCCAGCCTCGTGGCTACGTTCAGCGAAAGAGGGAGGACTTTGTAGGCAAGACTGACAACATTGCACCAAATAGGCAAACATGTGTCATTGAAGATGGCCAAATGCCTTTCTCAACATCTCTGACTGCTTGCAATATCGCCTTATTTCCTCCGTTGTTCTTCTTCGGCGCTCTTTACTATACAGATGTCATGTCAACGGCATCGGTCTTGTTAAGCTTCCAAGCTTTCCTCGAAACCGTTGCGAAGCCTCAAAGATCCGTACGTGACGATATCATCGCCGTTATCAGTGGTGTTGTAGCTCTGTTGTTCCGACAAACCAACATCTTTTGGGTGGCGGTCTTTCCTGCTGGGCTTACAGTTGTAAGCGTCCTCAAAAACAATGGAGGCATGAGGAGCAGAGTGGCCACCAACGGCTATGTAGCCGTCTTGAAAGAGAGCTGGACTCAAAGCAAAATATTTGACCACTCCTTGCGGGAAGGAGGACTTGCAATTTCCGGTTCGTTTGTCGAAGATCTATGGAAGACGTAGCTGAAGTTCCTCTAGATTCGATTCTGTTCCTCATTACCACAGCAATCGCATGTCTCAGCTCTCCCGTCCGGATCCTCAGATCGATTTCTGCCTACATCTTTCTTCTAGCACTCTTTGCTGGGTTTGTGGTCTGGAATGGCAGTGTAGTTCTCGGTAAGCAGCATGAATCCTTCCATTGGCTTAGGCTAACGATAGCAGGGGACAAATCAGCGCATACGGCCACCATCCATACACCTCAAATGCTGTATATATGGCCCTATATTGCTTTATTCTCAGCACCTATACTTACGGGTCCTCTCCTCTATTGCGTGGCCCATTTACTACCGTCTCGTGTTGCGGTCAAGCTTGGAGTCGAACAGAGATCATCCTACTCGATATTTCCCCAGATTCCGCAAACGCTTCTCTTCTTCTCTGTTGGTCTGCTGGCAGTGCACTTCAACACCATCGTCCACCCTTATACGCTCGCCGACAATCGACATTACGTCTTTTACGTCTTCAGGATCCTTCTCAGACATCCACTTCTAAAATACGCTGCTGTTCCAGTATATTACGCTTGCTTTTGGCTAACCATACAATCTCTTGCGCACCCCACTGCAGACGTCGAAGGACCAAGTAGGACAATACAGGCAAGACCTTACCAGGAAGCTCTCAGAAATACCAAGTTGCCAATGCAGATCAGCTTTGTGATCATCTGGCTCGTCACCACAACGCTATCTGTTGTGACAGCACCCTTGGTCGAGCCGCGCTATTTCATCATACCGTGGGTCATCTGGCGCCTGTACGTACCACACGCCCCAACTACAGTTACAATCTTAGGGCGAGCCTTCTCTCCGGATCTGCGTGTTGTTCTCGAAACGCTATGGCTACTTGTTATTAACCAGGTGGTGCAAATGCTGTTCCTATACTGGACGTTCACCTGGCCAAGCGAGCCTGGAAACGAACAGAGATTCCTGTGGTAGACACTTTAAGAAGTCTGCGAAGGCGACCAGACTATATACGACATGTCATACGACGAAGGCGCGAAAGTCAAAATAGGATGGATTTCGAATGTCGCATGTCTTCAACGTCTAGCACCGTAGTTGAGCACATGTATCCTTGCTAGCGTAATCAAATAAGTTGCAGAACGGCTACGGACTGACGAGTAACGAAAAGATGAATGGATTTGGAGAAAGAAGCTGTTTATCCTTTGTATACGCCAGGCGATAAGTAAGATGAGTAAGGAATTTCGAAACGTTGGGTCTTATGCGTTCGTTGTTGTTCTGGCTCATGCATGAAAGCTGAACTTTTGGTGTGCGGACATTTTTTGTCAGTCCCGAAGCTGCCATGTATCGACGGCCACAGCAAACTTGCCCGATGCGGCAGGATGCGGCTGATGGCGCGATCTCCCCAGCTCTGACCTCACATGTCAACAGCACCCAACACCATCTGTAATTACACTTTGCGCAACGAACTTTCACATAACTTCCCACTGCGTTGCCCAAGTAAACAAAGACGAGTGTACAATCGTAAAGCGCAATCCATTGGGCCCTGCCAACCCCGCCAACAGCTCCTTTCTTGATCCCCCAGCAAGTCATCATGGGCATGACAACCGGCTTCGTAAGCACACGCAGGCGCGCATCTACACAGCATATCTGACTCTGCAACAGCTTGGAGGGTTCACGCTTACCTCCGCCATCCTCTACCTCTCCATATCCCTGCACGCCCAGAACCGCGCAACGCAGGCCGCGCTGCTGCGCCAACAGCGCAACGTCCTCACAAACTTCTACGAGCCGAAGGAACCAGAGCGGGAGCCCAGGGCGCGGGAAGTACCTATTGGGTTGGCGGAGATGGCCAAGGATAGGTGGAACAGGGTTCTCGAAGAGACGGTGCAGACGGCGTACAACACAGATTGGAGGAGAGTCAGGGAGAGCGCCGAGGACAGGCTGAGCACCATTGCGCAGAAAGTCAGGGAGAGCGGGAAATAAGCTTCATGATGGACAAGGTAGGATGGCGGTGTGGGACGAGCGATTGCGTCGATACCCTTCTTGCAGCGACACTTCTGGTATTACAATGTAGCGTGGAGAGTTGTAGAGCAGGATGGAGTACTTCAGAGATGTGTTCGCAGCCTTCAGATGTGCAATTTTGAGCTCTGGAGGTGCTCAGTTTCTTATGTCATGTTCGTTTTCTAGTTCTACCTAGTCGCTTTCACTCTCTATCCACGCACTCACTAAAGCGCCCCACCTAACCTGCCTATTCCAACCTCACTCTCTTCGACTACCTGAATCGTCGACCTGCGCTTCTTCATCGTCATACTACGCGCAACCATGGCATCGTTTGGCAAGGTGCTCGATCTGCTTGACGATCGTTACCTTCAGCTGCAAGATGTTATTGGCAACGTCGAACCGCTGCCGACGCTCGTTCCGTACGAACAATATACACAGAACGTGATTGCTTACCGCATGGACACGGACCACGAGATTTTCCTAGGTTTGATACAGGATTTCACAATGCGACGAGCACTCGAGACGCGCAAAGAAACATGGACATATTTGGTGCAATGGGAAGTTGACAGCAGCGCGCCTATGCACCATCCGTCGTCGCCGAAGAAAGCTCGGCTGAACCTACAGCCCGCGCAAACGCTCTTCAAGGGGCCTTCGAGGCTACAACAGGCGCCTGCTCTTACCATCTTTGAGCGACGCACTCTCGACGGCGCGCTTATGCTCGAAGAGGATATGCTACGTATTCTGATCGATATCGTACAGGTCGCCAGCTCCCTCGTACCCAACTTCATCGAATTTCTGTACCGCTGGATCGACTATTACGAGGGCGATGGAAAGGCACTCAAAGCAGCGTTACGATGGGAAATCCCAAGCTTGTGGGATTTCGAATACCATCCTCTCGTGTTGCCAAAAGTGGAGCGAAAAGAGGGACATGTTGACAAGCAAAAGAGGCAAGGAAACAAAGTCTTGATGTGCTACGCAGACGAGTTGCGACAAAGTTCACCAACAAAGACACTGCGTGCGAAGCACAAGCCAGACTTAGCAGATATGGAGCTCCGCACGTTTAATACCGAGGAAAGCGAACGCCTTCAATACCGCGAAGTCAAATTCGGCATTCAGCCTCCTGAACTTGAGCAACCTCTCCCCCCACTCATCAATATCCCACGCGACCAGCGCAAGCGCACGAAGTACTATGCTGCATGTTTCAAGTCTCGTCAACGCGCTCTCTGTCTCCTCCTGGAAGCCGGAGTCACCATGCGCCAAATCAATAACTACCAGAAACTACAACACGTGCACCCTAAAGAGACGACAGAAGGAGGCGATGCAAATGGCCTCCGCAATTACAACAAGGACGCGACGTTCGCGCAGACCCATTTCGAGCTCAAAGAGGAGCAGTCCAAGCAGCGTGAGATTGCTATCAGTAACAAACTCGCGGTTGAGGCTCAGCTGGCGGCCAGCCATACGATCCCCGATGGAGCGGCTGGTTTGCCGCTTATCCCACCTACCCCTTCGAACTTCAGAAAGACGGATATGGCCGCTGCTATGATGAGTAGGATCAGAGAGACAAAGGCGCATGCCCATCGGGAGATCAAGATTGTGCCAGGACCGCTGGTAGGCAAGATGAAAAGTAGAGTATTCGCGAATGCAAAGCAAGAGGTGTTAACAGATCTGTTATGGCAGAAGTATGGAATTCCGAATATGGTAGTCTCTGGGCCCACAACGAGCGAGGACGAGAGCATATATTCGACCGGCATAAACGAGGGCAAGCCTGAGCTTGACTACGATACCGATAACGAGGATCTCAGTAGTGATATCGAAGGCCATACAAGTGGTGAAGCCGTATCTGTTGTATCATCCGCAGCTACTTCTCTGCCACGCCCACTACTACCACGGCCGCTGCTTCCATCTCCTCCTACAATTCCATTAGCGGCAAATCCAAACAATCTCGCTCATACGTCCAGTCAACCACCCTACTATAGCCCGTTGGTATCTGCGGCTCTCGACACATCCACGCCTCCTAACATCGCAACGTACATGCAGAATTTGAGTACTGAACAAGCTCAGCGAATAGTTTCTCTGCTAAGTTCTCAAGCACGACAGGTTGCGGCGAGTACGCTGCAGGGTGGCGCTTTGTCTCAAAACGCTCTACAGCAGTCTTCGAATTCAAGCGTTGTTGAAAGTACTGCCCAGCTTGCCAGCGTAGGTGATGCACCTCTCCTTCCGTTCAATGGGGCATCCAGTCGCGGTGTACAACCTACAACCCTACACTCACTTCCCTCGGGCGGAGATTACTCGGTAAATCAAGATTTCGTAACGGCACCTACAGCCACTCACAGTGCTACTGATACCATCCAATCCCAGCCTCCATTTCCAATTCCCTTTGACCCTAACTTTTTCGTATATCTGATACGCCAGCAAGAAGCATCGCAGTCTGCTGCCACATACCCCAATCAGACAGAGGCGACTTTGCCCGTCGAATCGCACGCACATTCGGTACATACTGGCACGGATACTGATATGTATCACCGACCACCGGCACAGCAACAACGAATACTTCCCGCAGGTTTTGCCGCCTTGAATGCTCATACACGAACTACCGATTTCACTTCCTTCACTGCAAACCAGACGGATCTGCGACCGCATCAGCAGCCGCTCGCTGAGCCATATCGTTCTAGCGAGGACCAACTAGAATTAGATGAGTTTCGACCCGCTGGAGGCTCTTCTCTACTGCCACTGCATGTTCCAATACCGCAACTGAGACCAACTTTGCAGGCACAACCACCCTCCTTCAACCCTGTTCCTGCCATTCAGATCACACCATCAAACCATCCCCCACCTCCACTGCTCTTACCCTCCACATCTCGCTTGAATATAGCACGAAACGCCCCAGCTCCACTCTCCTTACCCTTACAAAGCCCTTCACCCTTCACATCCTTCAACACACAAGTCATGGCCACCTCGCCATTCGCCACCACACCCGTCACCGACCTGCGGCCGATCCAGATCTATCTCCCGAGAGTTGTTATCTCAGGAAACAACACCATACTAAACGAGACGATGGATACAAACAGTACGGGCAGCACCGAAACCGATGCCCTCCTCCTCGGCCATGAAGACACCATCACCGGCGCCCTAGTCTTTGGCAAAGCTGTATTCCTTCCGTGCGGTGTGTGGGAGAACACTATACGCAAAGTGCGCTCCGGCCGCTGGAGTGTGCTGGAGACGTACGCATGTCCTTCATCGCACCCCGCTTTCGGTAAAGGGAAAGGCAAGGAGGTGTTGGGAGAAAAGGGGTGTCATAGAGCGATATACGATAAACTGGCACAAGCTTACGGCATGATCATTGCCGATCCAATGGCTAGGGAAGAGGATTTGACGAAGCGATGGCGTGTCAGTCGTGGACCGATGACAAGTTGGGATCGGGGCGCGGTGTGGGAGGGTTGGGGGGTCGTTGTGGATCGTGCGGTGAACCTGAGTCAGATTGAGAGACAGGGAGCATTGAGGAGTGAGGTCAAAGGTAGTGAGGGGGTCGATTGTGGGTGGAGTAGCGATGGTGACGAGGTGGTGAGAAGGCAGAATGAGATGGACGAGTTGATGGATGAAAGCGAACTTGGGGATGAGTAGTCTTCGTCTTACAGCCAGGGTGGTGTCTTTGTGAGGGTTCCTCTGTCCATGAGCGAGACAATAACCGCTGGCACAATGGTACGCACGCAGCATCCACCTCAGCCTCCTACTTCTTCCCCATGCTCCTCTATATGCACCTCCCACCATCGACTTCCAGATTCGTCCCCGTAATAAACCTCGCCTCATCACTCGCCATAAACACACATGCATTCACCACATCCTCCACCTCGCCAATCCTCCCCATCGGCACATTCCCAATGAACTTCTTCCTGTTATCCGGCGTATCCTCCATGCCCGTGAACGCAGAGAACAAGCCTGTCCCTGTCACAAGCGGACAGATAGAATTGACCCTGATCTGATGGGATCCGTACTCAGCGGCCAGACCCTTCGTCGCCTGTACAACATATCAGCATACGATCCCCACCTGCCCAGCGACATAAGCAGCGACATAACTTACGTTCCAAACAGCTCCCTTCGACGCATTATACCAGACCAAACCGGGCCTCGGCCTCGTCGCGCCAACACTCGCGATATTCACAATCACCCCGCCCTCTCCCCTCTCCACCGCCTGGCCCACCCACGCCTGACACCCCAAATACACCCCCTTCACATTGACATCGAAAACACGCTCGAACTCCTCCTCGGTGACGTCCAATGTCGGCTTGTTCACGTAGCTCCACCCGGCGTTATTGATCAGGATGTCGCAGCGCCCGAACCTGTCGAGCGCGGCTTTAATGGTGGCGTCCCAGTCGGCGCGCTTGGTCACGTCCATGGTAAAGGCGGAGAGGGAGGATGGGTTTTGGGAGGCTGTGGTTTCGGCCGTGCTGCCGTTGATGTCGCACACGAGGACTTTGGCCCCTTCGCTGGCGTAACGCAGGGCGATGCCCGCGCCGAAGCCTGAGCCTGCGCCTAAGAGGGGGTCAGGATGGGGTGTTGGATTCGGGATGGGGAGGGAAGGGGAACGAACCGGTTACGATTGCGACTTTGCCGTCGAGTCTGCCCATTATGAGGGATGGATTGGGTGTGTGGTGGGAGTATTTGAGATGATAGATAGCTGTGCTAAGTGATTTGTGTACTTTAAGATGCAAGGTTTGTCCTCTTGTAGGTAGGTCTTACCGTGAGTACCCCAAACAGCAGCACCACCACCTCAAGTAACCGAGCCCACCCACCGCATCGCGGAGAGAATACCGCCCTCACATGTCCCCCACCATCTACCAGATTTCGCAAATTGCCAATCACACGCACCCCCGAGCCAAAGCCGCAGCCGCATTGCGGAGTCCTGCGCGCAGACGATGAGGGGTAACACGCAGCACCTCTGACGTCTGTCCCAGCGCGGTGGTGGTCGGCCTAGATGCGAGCTCATTGGTCATCGGCCGCGGTTTCGGCTATATGCTCACAGGTGGGGTGGGGTGCACTACCCACCGAAAGTACATGTCATTGATCCCTGGTTGCTTCAAAAAGGATGTAAGACCCGGGTTTTTCCTGTAAGGATCTGGTCCAAACGTGAAGTTTCCGAACATTTCTGCTTTCGTGAGGACGTCATTATTGTAGGCACTATGGGTTCAGCACAGAAGTATGAGCTTCCATTCAAGGTAAGTTTGGTATGAGGTTTTTAAGGTGCTAGGAGCTCACTCGAACAGCTGAATAATCCTGATCTTCTTCACAACAAGTCCTGCGTTGGCGGCGAGTGGAAGGACGCGAAGTCTGGCAAGACATTCGAGGTCGTCGGTTAGTCAAGATCCCATTTAAACCTGGTCTAATGCGAAGCTCACGGGACTGCAGACCCCGGCACCGGCAAGACATGGATTGAGTGCCCAACAAACGATGCATCGGACGTCGACGCAGCAGTGAAGAGCTCGCACGAAGCGTTCCTCGAGTACAAGAAGATCAGCCCGCGCCAAAGAGCACAGTACCTCTACAAGTGGGACCAATTGATCCGCGAGAACAAGGAAGACATCGCTACGATCCTCGTCTTTGAGACCGGTAAGCCACGGTCTGAGGCTTATGGAGAGATCGACTACTCGACTGGCTTCACGTGGTGGTTTGCGGGCGAGGCAGAGCGTATTCAGGGTACCAACTTCGTGCCCGCGTTACCGAACCGTCGCATCTTCACTATCAAGCAGCCTGCCGGTGTCGCTGCAGCACTTGTGCCGTGGAACTTCCCCATCGCCATGATCCTGCGAAAGGCAGGTGCAGCACTTGCTGCGGGGTGCACCATGATCGTCAAGCCCAGCCCGGAGACACCCATCACGGTACTGGCGCTCGCACATCTCGCTTTGAAGGCTGGGTTCCCGCCAGGAGCGTTGAACGTGCTCACGACGGACCTCGACAAGACACCCGAGCTCAGCGAGGCACTCTGCCGCCATCCCCTCATCGCGAAGGTCACCTTCACCGGATCAACAAGAGTGGGCAAGCTGGTTGCCAAGATCTGCGCGGACAACCTGAAGAAGGTTACTCTGGAGCTTGGAGGAAACTGCCCGGTCCTGATCTTCGACGATGCAAACATCGAGCAAGCCATGTCGCAGATCTTCGCTCTCAAGTACCGCCACGCAGGCCAAGCCTGTATAACAGCCAACCGCATCTACGTCCAGTCCGGGATCTTCGACAAATTCCTCGAGAGGTGGAATGCCGAGACAGACAAGATTGTAGTTGGCCACGGCTCAGATGAGAAGACCACCATGGGCCCGGTCACAACACCTCGAGGTGCTCAGAAGGCGCTTGAGCTTGTTGAGGACGCAAGGAAGAAGGGGGCGAAGATCCACAAGGGCGGAAACAAGATTGATGGGAAAGGAGGCTACTTCTTTGAGCCGACTGTCATCACAGGTGTCACTCCAGAGATGGACATTGCGAACGAGGAGGTGTTCTCGCCCATCTGCACCTTCATCAAGTTCGAGACGGAAGAGGAGGTGGTCAAGAAGGCGAACGACACCTCAATGGGACTAGCTTCTTATTTATTCACCAAGAATGTGGACCGGTTGTGGAGGTTGTTTGAAAGCCTTGAGGCAGGCATGATTGGCTTGAACACTGGTAAGTCGATTGATGGGATTTGTGACAACGTGAAAACATCAGCTGACAATGACAGGCAACTCGTCTGCTGCTGAGTCGCCGTTTGGCGGCATCAAGCAGAGTGGATACGGCAAGGAGTCAGGCAAAGACGTGGCTGTGAACGAGTACCTGATCACTAAGACGGGCACTTTCACGTTGGAGGAGAACGCGTGAGTGATGAATAGGTAGCAAGAATAAAGACAAGCAAAACAATCTGGTTTGTTCAAATTCACGATGTTGAAGATGTTGGCGTGCTCGATTGGGCACGGCCGTTTGAAGCATGCATCATGAACGCTTACGTGATGGCGCTACCGGTGTACTGCAACGGTCCAGGGTCGCCGGCTGCACCAGCATCGGTATTCATACTTGCTCCTCTCCGCCCGTTAAACCAAACCCACAGTAACTCGCCACCATGGATGTTGAAATGGGAGATGTCGGTTACGACATCGACATTGATGTCGGTGCAGACGTTCCCACATCGACCTCGGGCGTGCAGCCCCAGCAACAAGTGAGTCGCGCCTGGCGCGTCGCACCGCCAAAGACTGTCTTCTGACCTCGGCGCAGCAAGAAGCACCCACACAAGGCGACTCGGTACCGGCGGCATACTTCGAAGACCTGCAACCACAGCGGCCATGGCCCGAGTACTTGAACCTGCAGGGTGTGAGCAACTTCGACCCAAACGATCCGCTCTACTACGCCATGGAGGCGCTCGGCACAGAACCGCGCGTCAAGCAGCTGCGCTGGGTCAACGACAATTCGGTCAACCTCGAATTCTACAGCGCCGAGGATGCCGCTGTTGCGCTGGCTGCCTTCACACACCCGGACACGAATGCGAACTCGATCGCCAAGCAGACGTCCCGCCCTGCGAAGCCATACTCGAAGAAGCCTGATAGTATGCTCACGGTACGAGAGTCGAATGCCGGTGATCAGAAACCCAAGGGCGCAGCCAACCGCAGCAACTACTACCAGCGCAACCCAGACGTGCGCGACAACAAGCAGAGGGAGCCACGGCGCAGGCAACCGCCGAAGAGGGACCTGCTCGACTATGGCGATGAGGACCAGGGCTCGAGGAGCCGGAGGAGAAGAAGGTATGCACACGGATAGCCTGGTGTGTGGGCTGTAGTGCTTGCAATGCTAACTTTGGTAGCCGCAGCGGAGACCTGTCCATGGACGAAGACTCTGGTGTCGAAAGGCGGAGGAACAACTACCCTCGCAACGACAGGAACGGCCGTGACCGCCGCGACGGGCGAGACAGAAGACCGAGAGATTCAGGCAGGCTCAACGCCGATGTCGACTCATACAGACCTGGCGGCGATGGGTATGGTAGCCCCTTCAACCCCCAGTCACCTCAACTAACAGGTTCTAGCGAATCGCGCCATGGCCGCCTCCGCGGTCGCAGTGCCTCCCCAGCCTCAGGCGACGAGGGTGACGGCCGCTATGGTTTTGCCGAAGATAGCAGCAACGTGCGTACACGCTACCGCAGCCGCAGCCGCAGCCGCGACACACGACGACGCAGGGACCCTAGCAGCGAACGTTGGACACACGATCGCGCCAACTACAGCGAGCAGCGCAGCGGCAAATCCACCGACGGCCGCTGGCAAAAAGACATGTGGAACACCGATTCGACCTCCCCCATGGGTAACCACCGCCGCTCGGATGCCGGCTCCGGCGGCTCACTGCTCTCGCGCATGACCAAGGACGGCCGCCCCGTTCACTCCGCCTCGAACTCGCTCGCCAGCAGAATCACCCGTGACGACGACGATGACGACTTTGCGCCCCGGCCCCGCTCCCTCGCCAACCGCATCACGCGCAAAGGGGAAGACGACGGGTACGGAAGGTTGAAGGGCGATGACAGCATACCGCGAGACTACGAGTTCGACGAACCGAAGCCACGGCGCGGTCTTGCAGATCGCATCTCGCGCGAGACAGAGGGTATCAACATCCGTGGGCAGGGTGGAGCGGCGAATGGAGGCGGGTCAGGGATTAACATAAGGGGGGTTGCGAACACCTCTTAGATGGACATGGAAAACAGCATTAATTGCTCTAAATAGCTTATCTGCATAAGGATATGATATGTACGAATTGATCCTGACACGGAGGAGGCAGCAGACGCCCCTGCTATCCCATCACATCTATGTCCCCTCCTTTCTTTCCCTGAACTACATATCCCATGTGACACGCTGCCCCACACATGGCTCTCTCCCGACCCAGCCCCGCCTGCAACCTTCAACCCACAACACCACTTGCACAACACGCGATCATCTTCTAGCGGGCGTGCACCTACATCTATATAAATCGAACAGCCCGCCAAAAAGACCAGAAGTTCATACAATCCTTCATCCAAGGTCTCCGTGGCGCAATGGTAGCGCGTTGGACTTCTACCGCCTCAAAACAAACAATTTGACTGGTCATCCAAAGGCTGCGGGTTCGAGCCCCGCCGGAGATGCTTTCTTTTTTTGCCCTCGAACATTCCATAGTCATCTATATCATCATTGCACCGTCGATTGATGTCTGGGGGGATGGATGGATGGCTGGTGTGAGGAAGGAAGGAGGCGCACGTGGCAGTGCTGCGGTTGCTGTTTTTGCTGAGCAGGGAAGGAAGGAAGGAAGGAAGGTGTAACGGGAGGACAAAGTTCGCGCCGTCCGTGGGACGAGGCAGGCGATGCAGGGTCAAAGGCTATCTGAGACTGGGCTTTTTCATTTACAGTGGTTGTTTGAGGTGAAGTAGTTCTGTTCATTTCATTTCGTTCATTACTCTCGTTGAGCGTTGTTTTGCTTTTCGTCTCCCCCCGGGTTCCTGCGTGCGATGCGCTTGTTGCGCGCGCTGAGGGAGGAGGGTGCCGATTACCTATCATATCATATCATATCATGTCCTGCCTGCCTGCCTGCCATATCCTGCTCTGCTATTCAAAGCGCGCCGTTTGTCGCAGCAGTCCTTTTCCTTCCTGGACTACTGCCTGCTAGCCTGCCGCCAAAGGCCCCATTCGTACATAAAGATCACAGTCTCTTTTTCGCGTGGTTTGAGTTTTCGTAACCGTCGATTGTCGACGGTGGGATGTCGAAAGAATACATGAGATAACGCCAGCTGTTATTCAAAACGCTCAAATACTGGGAGGAAAAGTGAAGATGCTGAGTGACATCAAGAGTGGGAGAAAGGATGGTTTTGCATAAAGGCTCCCGAAGAAGACCAAAACGATGAAACGATCAAGGGATGGATGGATGGGAAGAGGATGGTGCACGCAACTAGCCCCGGCCTGCGCGGCTTCGTATTGCGGCTGGTGCTGGTTTTTCTGAAGAGGAGTTGATCGTGTCACTGCCGCGAAGGCAGCGGTATGTGGCGGTCCCAGAGCCAAAAAGGATAGAAGAGGAGGAGTACAAGGCCGCGCATCCGCGTCCACGACGACAACAGCACCCACTAGAAGCGGCCGCGCTCCTGCACGCGCTCGACGCCATCGGCAAAGCTGCGCGTCAGACCAACGCTGGCCCAGAAGTCGTCTCCAACGTCGCCGCGCTGGGCGAGTCGTTCAAGTAGGTTGCGCGCATCGCGCAGCTCCTGGTCGAGAGGGGACGCGGGGCTCGTGCTCGGTGGGACGTCGTCGGCGATGGTCGTGAAGCTGTCTGCCTCCGGCTCTTGCTCGTTTACGTGCGCATGGCCATAGTCGTTCTCGTTCTCATTCTCGCGGCCCTGCTCAAGCTCTACTGAGCCGTTGGCATTGACGTACAGGCGGTCCAGGGGGCGGCGGTCCGTGATATCGGCCCAGTAGCTCCGGATGTGGCGCCGCGCCTCGAGGCCCTGCTCCATGACGCTCCTATCCTGACGCCGTGGCCTGGGAGGCGCATGCCCGAACCAATGAGCGCGGACTCTGCGTCTAGACAACGGGTTTGCGGTCGCCTCGTCTTCTGTGTCGGAGGCAGTCGAGTCGCCTTCGTCTGAGGACTCGCACGCACGCGCAAAGTCCTCGCGTGCTTCTTCGGCGCGCCGCCGGGCAGAGCTTGGGCGCCGCGAGGGGACGGTGACGTGGGTGAGCGAGCTCGCGGCTGAGTTGGAGTTGCTGCTGCTGGCTCTACTGCTCGAAGCTGCAAAGGAGGCGCTGGCGGCGGAGGAGGCGAAGGAAGACTCGGCAGTGGGGGCAACTGGGTCAGGGATGACGGTGCTGAGGAAGGTTGGCCAAGGGGAGTTGGACGAGGTGCTGGAGACGCTGTTGCTGCGCTCGCGGTCGCCAAGGCCATCGACGGTAGAGACGGGAGACCAGGACTCGCGAAGGGAGGAAGCAGGCAAAGGCCCATCGGCAATCCTGCGGTGGCCCACACGGCGTAGAAGTGGGTGAGAGACGGCGGCGGTGGTGGTGGTGGTGCCAGGGGCTTCGTCGTCATCGGAGGCGTCGGTGTTGCTGCCAGCGTCACGCTCACGGCGGCTGTCTCTGGCTGGCCTAGCGTATGGTGCAGGTCGCGACCAGCTGAACAAGTGGGGGTACTCGTGAAGGTCGAGCTCGATGCGGCGCCCGCTTGTAGGGCGAGGGGGGGATGCCCGCGGCGGCAGTCGTCGAGGCCGGGCTTCACGTTCACGCGCTGGGAGAATGGGAGCATCAAGGTCGATCGGGGCAGGTACGAAAGGGATCGGGGGAGGCTCGATGCCGTTCGGGTCAGGCTCGAGGAGAGACAACGGACGGAGCCCAGCCGGGGCGAAGCCAGGTGTCAGGGCGGGGAGGGCAAGCTCAACGTCACCGTCGCCGTCACCCGCGAGCCGGCCGACGACGGTGAGCAGGGGCGGCAGGTCCTCGCGGTCGACGTCACGTCCACGCAGCTCAGGCTCAGGCACAGGCGGGGGCGGGGGCGGCAGCTGGGTGCGCGCGTGAGAGAGGCCGAAGGCATGCCCGGACTCATCGACTACAGTCGCATTGTTGGCGAAGCGCGACGTGTGGCCATGGCCAGGCACTTGGACGAGGGCGTCGGTGTCGAAAGCACTGAGGTTCCTCGGCGGCCTGCTCCCGCGCGCACGCCGCCGGATGGGCGATCGCGACCCGGTCACGTCGGCGCGCAGCACATCCTTCTCCTTTGCCTCGTCGCGCACAATGTTCCAGCCGATCGGGATGCCCATCGCGACGGGTCGCCAGCGTAAGTGAGTGGATAAGTGAGTGGGGAGCGGGCGTGGCAAGGAGAACGTGCGGGCAGCGAGGGGAGATGAGTGATGATGGACAACGCGCCTGCGAACGCTGACGGGAGCGATGGAGTACGGTGGAGCAGCATTCTGCGCGGGCCGCGCTAGCCTATTATTGGAAATGAGGCTGGAGCCCGAGTTATGCACGCTGCGTGCGGATCCCCGACCACAGCCACGCCGTCGACGAACTCTACTATGTAGAATGACAACAGCGGTTGAACATTGTGTAGTATCATGTCATCTATCACTATTGGCTGCGCCTGTAATCATATCCCTCGTCATCTATATCATGGCTACAAGAGTGGCAGAGACAATGATATAGGTATAGATGCGACTCACTCACAACGCCAAGCCTGATTCGGCCTAGTCAGCCTTTCTTTCTCGTCCATCCAATCGCCTCGACTCGACAATCCGTCACGTTTCAACCCTGCTCCTGTCTGCCGTCGCCCATGTCCTCATGGCTAGAATCCAGCCTGGACTGGAACGCATAGCTGCCCTGTTGAAGGGTGTTGATTTCCCTTGGAAGGCCATCCATGTGGCAGGCACCAACGGCAAGGGCTCCATTTGCCACTATGCTTCCTCCATGCTGGTTGGGACAAATGTCAAGGTCGGCAAGTTCACGTCTCCACACCTAGTAGACAGGTATGTCTTCGTTTGATCCCTACACGATCATACTAATGAATCAGGTGGGACTGTATCACCGTCAATGGCGAACCCATAACAGAGTCAAAGTTTCGTGTAGTGGAACGGCATTACAATGCAGTCAACCAGAAGAACTACATTGGAGCTTCTCCATTCGAGATCTTAACCGCCACAGCCTTCACCATCTTCAATGACAACAAGGTTAATGTCGGTGTTGTTGAAGTTGGCATGGGCGGAAAGCTCGACTCTACCAACATACTCAACAACCAAGTCATCTCTGTCATTTCCAAGATCGCTCGAGACCATGAAGGCTTCCTCGGGAACACACTCGCTGAGATCGCGAGCCACAAAGCTGGTATTCTGCGCCCCAGTGTTCCGTACATAATCAGCACTGCCAACGAGCCGAACGTCCAGGCGGTGGTTGAAGATTATGCGCGCGAAATAGGAGCGGGCTCGCGACTGCTGCCTTACAGCTTTGGTCTTCAAACAAAACTATATGACAGTAGCAAGTGGACTCGTGCCACCTCGCGCATGATGCCGTTCCAGATCGAAAATCTCAAGCTGGCTGTAATAGCGGTCAGGCAAGCGCTGGACGGCATGGCAAAGGAGACCAAACCTGCAGAGCTTGCCAAAATTCTGCTGCAAAATGCGAAGAAACACATTCCAGGGCGGCAAGAGATCGTTCGCTTGACGCCAGTCTTCAGGAGAGCAGGCGAGGTGAGGAACCATGTCCTTGTTGACGGTGCTCACAACCCAGATGCTGCGGTGACTCTAGCCGAATATGTCAAAGCCAATCTCAGGTTTGGAAAGTCGCCCAATGCGGGTCGACCTGAATCAGGTTGGCCGGTGACATGGGTGCTTGCAATGACCGAAGGCAAGGACGCGAAGAACTATCTTGCTACATTGCTGAAGCCGGGAGACAAAGTCGTCACGACTACCTTTGGCCCGGTCGACGGCATGCCCTGGGTCAAACCAATGAACTCCAAGGACTTGCTGGAACTGGCCAAGTCTGTTGAGCCGCAGATTACTGGAGTCCATGTTCCAATAGCAGGTGCACTACGAGCTGCATGTACCGCCAAATACATGACTGATCACATAGCCAATTGGGCGCCCATAGCCATAACAGGCAGTCTGTATCTTGTTGGCGACCTACATCGCGAGCTGCGAACACGAGCAGATAAAGGCTGGTGGACGGACGAAGACCCAGCCGTAGCAGTTGACAGGGAGTCTTTTCTGCAGATCCAGGCCGATGAACGCGCACGTGCGAAGTCTGCTCTGGAAGGGGGTACCGACGAGCAAGAAAGACTACAGGACGAGCTCGACGCTCTAAACCGTGAGGTCGAACAACTCGAAATCGAGGAAAAGCGCATAACCATCGAGCAAGATGCGCCACTTGCAGCCGACAACGAAATGCACATGAGCGCAGCAGAGCGGCTCGAACGTGAAGAAGAGCGTTTCGTGAGGCTATTCGCAACGCCAGAGCAGTTGGTTGTGAGACTCGAAAGAGTCGAGAAGGTGAAAGCAGACCTCGCTCGCCAACAAGAGGCAATGCAAGCTGCGCTCGCGGAACAAAAGCGAAAGAGGGAGGAAAAGTTGGCGCGCAGAGCGCGCATGGAGGAACGAAGAGAGCGGAAGTTTAGAAGAAGAGATGAAGAGCGGAAGTTTAGAAAAAGAGATGAAGAGAGAAAGTCGATGACTGAGCAAAAGCCGCATCTTCTCAAGCGCGAAAACATCAAGGCAACTCGTTGGATGGCTCGACCCGTGAAAGACCCCTCAACGAATGACATGGGCCGCGAAGACGCACTTCCAGCGGGCAAGAAGACCTATGAGCCAATTCGCAGGCTCTCTTTGGATCACGCAGATGACATTGGGGACTCTTCTCGCGGCGGGAAACAGGATCCCAAAGCATAATAGGAATCCATCGAATTTTGTAAGATAGCGTTGTCGAACATGATCTCGAGATAAAGGCTTAACCGCTGGGCTTTCCTCGAATTAAGGTGTGAAGCTGACTCTAGAAAATCGATCAACAGTCTCGATGCATCGTTCGGGCTCAATATGACAACATGTGAAGATGATGCAGAGACTGACGTTGACTGAGGAGACTCGCCACCAGGCCTGACACAGAATTCGTACTGGCAGCAACTCTCATGATGCATCCCAGAAGCAGTAAGGCCACCAAGCGTAGCAAGACGTGTCGTGTCGGGCGCACAACAGGGAAAAGCTTCACGAGGGCTTGTGTCCGTACTCAAAATAATCATCGCAACGCTGTCAAACAGTGGAGTCGCGATCACGATGTCAAATCCCATCCCTTCCTCCTGCGACGGCCTGCAAAGGCGCGTCAAGCATCGCCAACACCGCCTCATCGCCTTAAACTCAGCACACCCAACACAGCCGACAGCCACCCCAGCCTCCAGACCCGCTCTCCCACTTCAGTATGCCCTGTGGAAAACGTTAAAGTCCCATCTGACCAGCTCGAATCTCCATCAGATGATCAAGTCAAATCCAGGATGTAGACATCTCACATCTCCATATTTGCGCTCTCCATGACGGCGTGGCGATGTAATACCCCACCGGCATACTCCACTGTGCAGCAAGCGCAAGGAGGCGAACGAAGAGGCTCTGCGTTAGAGTGCTTGCCGGGCAGCCGCGGCGTGGGGGGGAAGCCGAAGATCTGTGGGGCTGCGAGGTTTGGATTGGAACAGCGTGGAACTCTTCAATGAGGCTCTGGAGTGCGCAGAGCCGCATGCCACTCAACCCCTTCCATCCAATTATGCCGATGGAAGCAAGGCCATCCATCAATTGGGACTTCATTCGCCATCGCGCGAAAAAAAACACTGCTGATCGTCGACACTCGGCGAGTTCAACAACCAGCCAGCCAGTCAGTCGCTAGCACTACCCAATCCTTCCACTCAGCCGCGGGTCCTAACTGCGCTCCTGACAACCCACGCGGGCGCGTGCTTGGCGGCGGAGCAGCGGTTTAGCAGCGACCGAAGTGGGACCCTCCCCATCGACTCGCGCGTCATCGGCCGCATGTCGAGCCTTCAAAGCTTTCAAGCTCCAGTTCTCTCCATATCCCCCTTTCTCCTCCTCCACGCCCGTTGCTTCCCCGGAAAATTTCCTGTCCTCGCTGTTGGGGCGTTAATGTGTTGGTAGAGATTCGAAAAGGTGCGTTTCATGATGATTGAGGCTGGAGTGGTTTTTCCTCCCCGCGTCCGGCTCGTGAAGCCCGCGATGCAACGCGCAAGCTGCGCGACAACGGGGATTTGGAAAAGCCACCTGATCCGCAACGTGCTGCGCGGCCGGCTAACATTCGTGCGTGCAGGAAGAAGCATTGTCTCTATTACTTGTATTCCTAAGAACACTTGTACATTAATTGTACATCAACCTCACGAAACACTTGCGGAGCTATTGCCATAGTCCCGCACTTATCTTTTTTTCTTAGGCCCTCACAGCACAGCAATAGCCAACAGATAGCGCATCATGGCTGCACGACGCTCGAGTCGCTTTCTTAAGCCGCTTGCCTACGCAGCGGGAGCCGGTCTGGCCGGAAGCGCAGTGCTGTACACAGTGATCCGCCCGCGCGACATTCCAGGCACAGAAGCTGCGGCTGTACCACCGCCCACGTACGGCGAGGGAGGCGTTTTCCACCCTCCCAAGTTTCCCAATGTGCTTTCGAGAGACGAGCAGATTGCGAAGCTGAAGGCGAGCGGAGGCGTTGTTGCGCAGGTCGCAGATAAGGCGAAGCATCTCCTGACAGGGAACACGGCGCCGCCGGAGCAAAAGCCTGAGCAGGAGGAGTACGATTTGTTGGTCATCGGTGGTGGCGCCACGGGTGCTGGTATTGCGCTTGATGCTGTCACACGTGGATTGAAGGTTGCGATGGTTGAGCGTGACGACTTCAGCAGTGGCACCAGCAGTAAGAGTACGAAGCTTGTGCACGGAGGTGTCAGATACCTTGAGAAGGCTGTCTGGAACCTCGACTACAACCAGTGAGTGCGAGAGCTTTGGATGTGGACCAACAACTACTAATCGCAAACACACAGATACGCCCTCGTTGTCGAAGCCCTTCGCGAGCGCCGCTATTTCTTGGATACCGCGCCGCACCTTTCGCAATGGTTGCCCATCATGATCCCTATCCAGAAGTGGTGGCAGGCACCTTACTTTTGGGCTGGTACCAAGTTCTACGATTTCTTGGCTGGATCCGAGAACATCGAAAGCTCGTACTACATGACCAAGAGCAAGGCTCTGGACGCCTTCCCCATGTTGAAGAAGGAAGGTCTTTTCGGGGCTCTCGTCTACTACGATGGTGCCCACAACGACTCTCGCATGAACGTCTCCTTGGCCATGACCGCAGCGCTGTACGGCGCAACCGTTGTCAGCCACGTCGAGGTTACCGGTCTTACCAAGGACGCCAATGGCAAGCTCAACGGTGCTATTGCCAAGGACCGTGTTGAGGAGATGAACGGCAAGAAGGCTGAGCAGTTCAACATCAAGGCCAAGGGTGTCATCAACGCCACAGGTCCCTTCACCGACTCCATCCGTAAGATGGACGACCAGAAGGTTCCCGAGATCGTTGCTCCTAGCTCTGGCGTTCACGTTATTCTCCCCGGTTACTTTAGCCCTGCCAACATGGGTCTGATCGATCCCAACACTTCTGATGGCCGTGTTATCTTCTTCCTGCCATGGCAGGGCAACACCATCGCTGGTACCACCGACACCGCTTGCGACGTCAAGCAGGACCCCGTTGCTGGCGAAGACGAGATCGAGTGGATCTTGAAGGAGGTCAAGCGCTACCTGCAGCCCGAGATCAACGTCAGGCGTGGCGATGTTTTGGCCGCCTGGTCCGGTATCCGTCCTCTCGTCCGCGATCCCTCCAAGGACAAGTCGGAGGGTCTTGTCCGCAACCACTTGGTGACCATGTCCGAGTCTGGCCTGCTCACTTGCTCTGGAGGCAAGTGGACAACCTACCGCCAGATGGCTGAGGAGACTGTCGACGAGGCCATCAAGGAGTACAACCTCGAGCCCAGGGCCCTGGCAAATGCTCCTCTCGTCAGCGGCACCCAGGTCAAGGACGAGGCTCCTCTGGATGGAACCTGCCAGACCCACCGCGTCCGCCTCGTCGGTGCCCACGGCTTCTCCAAGACCCTCTTCATCAACCTTGTCCAGCACTACGGCATTGACACCGACGTCGCCAAGTACCTCTGCCAGGCTTACGGTGACCGCGCCTGGACCGTCGCTGCACTCTGCGCTCCCACGGAGACCCGCTTCCCCGTTCGCGGCAAGAAGATCTCAGAACTGTACCCCTACGTCGACGGCGAGGTCCGCTACGCCGTCCGCCACGAGTACGCACAGACTGCCACCGATGTCATCGCCCGTCGCATGCGTCTTGCGTTCCTGAACGCGCAGGCCTCGCTCGAGGCGCTGCCCCAGGTCATCGACATCATGGCCGAGGAACTCAAGTGGAACAGCGCGCGCAAGGACCTCGAGTTCAAGAACGGCGTCCAGTACCTTGGCTCTATGGGTCTGCCCAAGAACAAGCTCAGCCTCACCCGCAAGGATGTCGAGAGCGGCAAGGTAGGCAAGTACGCAGACGAGGAGTACCAGATGTACGCCCGCCATGGTGAGTCTCCCAATCCCCACGAGCAGGCGCAGGCCGAGCAGCACTGCGCCGACCTCTTCGATCTGGGAATCGCGCTAAATCGTGGCTACGCAGACAAGCCTGAGGAGCTCCTTGCCAGCGACTCCAAGTATGAGCAGGGGCATAACCCCGTCGTCGGTCGCGACTCGCCCGCCAACAAATAAACTATCCTTCAACCTGTTGAAGGTAGTGCAGTGTAGTGCCCTGGGCGTGTAGGAAGCGTAGATCTGATCCCCGCATCTTTTGTATAACTGTTGCATAATCGGCGCGAATTTGTTTTCTCGTGGAGTCTGGAGGAAGGTGTAGTGTCGTTGCGTTGCGTTACTACGATACCTTTATCCGTGCCTGCGTACTTCATATCCCCTGCCTGCACAAAAGCAAGTAGTGGTCAGTTAGTCAGTAGTAGTCGTTTGTATATATCCCAACCTCGTTACTCAACCTACACAAACATCACCTCGGCTTCCAAACAAAACCCGTTAAACAGTCATTCCCTAAACAGCAACTCACCTACACTCCGCGCATCGCCAACACGCGACTTGAGGCTGAAGCCACCTCCGCCGCCCTCACGCTCTCGCTCGCCTCGACCGCTTATCTGATTGGGCGGGCGTCTCGGGCGCCTACCCACACCTCCATATCAGGCACTTGCGTCCCGCCCACACGCATTCCCCGCGATAAGCTAGTCCGCAACCCCGATAACGTCGACGCCAGGCACCTCGTATGCCTCCGGGCAGGTCTCGTGGTAGGAGTGCATTTTCCGCCTGGGCTTCAGGCCAGACCGCGTCGAGCAGCAAGTTTGCCGGCGCGGAGGGCGTCTAGTTAGTAAGAGGTCGTTACAGCTGGACTGGGGTTGGCTGGGGCACAGGCAAGTGTAGAGGCAGGAGGCGCGAGACGGAGGTGTTATCGGTCGGGAGAGCGATGCTATCTCTTGGCGGGCGAAAAAGAGGAGGAGATGGGCAGCTGGGGTGTGCGATTGCAAGTCATGGAGCGAGGGGCGATGGCGTAGGTAAGGGTAGTCTGCGAGTTGGTACGGTTTTGTATAAGAGGTGGGCGATCGCCTCCTGATGTGGTAGGTAATAACGGCAGATTTCCCTGGTTTCTTTCCTCGATTCGAGTCTTGCTTTGTCTTGCCTGTGGTTTGTTATATACAACCGATCTTCTCTCCGTTCGCTCTGCCTTTTCGTACTGTGCTGTATACAGTGGATACAGTCACTGTGACAAGCCATCATGGGCGCCAAATCCGACCCGGAAATCGCGCAGACCGCGTCCAACACTGCAGAGCTGTCTTCGCAGTACGACAATGATGTCAAGAAGCCGATCGTCGAGGACAATGCACACTTCACTGCCGCCGAACTTGCGAAATATGGACAGACCCACCGCGGACTCTCGCCGAGACACGTCCAGTTGATGGCTATTGGAGGTAAGCATCATGATATCCGCATCCCCAAGCGCAAAGAGTGTCAGTTTCGAGGCAGATACTAATGGGTGTACCCAGGCTCCATCGGTACAGGTCTCTTCGTCGGTATCGGTGGCGTTCTCTCCAAAGCCGGTCCCTTGTCTCTCGTCCTTGGATACATTTTCTGGGGTGCTCTGTTCGTCTGGCCCGCATACTTGTGCGTGGCCGAGATGTGTGCATACTTGCCGCTCCGTGGCGCCATCTTCGAGCTGTCGGCACGATTCGTGGATCCTGCGCTGGGCTTCGCCATAGGATGGACGTACTTCTTTGCCGGCGTGATGCTTGTGTGTACTGAGTACAGTGCTGTGGCCACTATCATGGGGTACTGGAATACGGACGTCAACCCTGGAGTGTGGATTGCGATGACGATGGTGGTGTGCGTTTTCCTGAACGTGGTGGCCGTGAAGTGGTATGGAGAGAGCGAGTTCGTCATGGCATCGACGAAGGTGCTGCTGTTGATTGGCTTGGTCCTACTCACTTTCATCACTATGCTTGGTGGTAACCCACAGGGCGATCGATACGGCTTCCGCCACTGGACAGGCGGGAACGCAATCCATGCGTACTTCGCTGAAGGCGATACTGGACGCTTCTGCGGTTTCTGGAGCGTCTGCATCTACGCTGCCTTCACCATCGCCGGCCCCGACATGATCTGCCTCGCTGCTGGTGAGATCCAGAACCCACGCCGCACGATTCCTCGTGTTGCGAAGCTCATCTTCTATCGATTGGTTGGGTTCTACGTTTTCGGTGTGCTGGCTGTGGGTATCATCTGCTCCTCGCGCGACAACAGACTTCTCGGTGCTATTGACGCAGGTGAGCCTGGTGCTGCGGCGTCACCCTGGGTCGTGGGCATCACGAACCTAGGAATCAAGGGACTTCCCGGCCTAATCAACTTCCTGATCCTGCTGTCCGGCTGGTCCTGCGGAAACGCATACCTCTACGCCTCTTCTCGTACACTGTACGGTCTCGCCCGCGACGGCCAAGCGCCCAAGATCTTCCTCACCTGCACCAAGGCCGGCGTCCCCGTTTATGCTGTCGGTGCTGTAACGGTCATCTCCTGCATCACCTTCATGGTGGCTGCGAGCGATGCGGTACAGGTGTTCTACTGGTTCGTCGATCTGACCACCTGCGCTCTCGTCTGCACGTATGTTGGTATGCTGTGGACGTACATTGGCTGGTACCGCGCGCGTGTTGCGCAGAAACTCGACCCGAACGTCCTTCCCTACCGTGCGCCCTTCGCCCCCTACACAGCGTATTTTGCGCTTGGACTGGGTGTGTTGATGGTCATTTTCATCGGCTACGACAAGGTTGAGCCGTTCAACGTGCGGGGCTTCATCACGAGTTACTTCGGAGCGTGGTTCAGCATCTTTGTGTTCGTGTTCTGGAAGGTGTTCAAGCGAACAAGTTTCGTGAAGCCGGCAGAGGCGGATTTCGTCAGCGGAAAAGCGGCGATTGATGAGGAGTGCCGGCAGTGGGAGGAAGGAGGAATCGAGGAAAACATAAAGGCGAGGCTGAGCGAGATGCCGATGTGGAGGAGGTGGTGGGAGAAGATGTGGTAAATGTGTGTCTTTCGAGGTCTGGTCTACATATAAGAAGTAGCAAAGCAAGCTTCGTTATAATTGTAAATTTATTCTGTTTATCTTCGAAACACACCTTCCCGCAATCATCACCTCCTATGACTCCCCAGCTAATTCATACCATACGATTCACTCCTTGATCCTTCCATCCTTGACCATCGCCCTGATAGTCTCGATACTCTTATCAACCGCCATCTTCGCCATACCTTTCAGCCTCGTAACCTCCTTCTGCATCTCCTCGCTGCCCTGCTGGACATTCGGCAGACTAAACTCAAACATATACGTCATGTAAAGATCGTCTTCTGCACCCGACGACCCATTAGAGATGACATTACGAATATGCGTACCATCTTCCTGTTCAAAGTCGACCTGCGAGATGTCAGTCTAACCCCATCACCTCAAAGCGCCTTTCCCATAGTACACCACAGATACCAAAACATCAAAAGAACGACAAACGATCAAACTTACCCACGAAGGCCAGAACTCCCTGACAGTCTCCCTCGCTCTTGGCTTCGGCCCCGCACCCTCCTTGAACACTACGTCTCTGATAACAGTGCCGTCTTCCTTCTCCTCCAGGACCGTGCACGACTCGATCACCGGCACGAATTCCTGCGCGAAACGCACTTTGCGCTGCAGGCCTGCCCAGATTTGTGGGACGGTGAGGACGGGCGAGGCCGAAGGGGGGTTGATGGGAGAGGTGTGTGAGAGGTAGGCTACTGGCATTTTGGTGGGGTTGTTGTAATTGTTGTACGGGTGAGGGGGTGCTTGGATTCAGGTGGAGATGATGATGGAATGTTGTCAAAGGTTTGATTGTTCGGCGATGAGTGTGAAATTGGATGTTTGTATGGAATTGGAAGGAAATGAATTAGGTCTCTTATATGGTCAAGTGTGATGCAGTGTGGTGTTGTAATGGAATGCCGAATCACCGATATAGTCTTGTCTTACTAACGTTGATGTTCGTCCGTTGGTGTTCGGCTCCGCCTTGTCCGAGCTGCGTTAGCTGGGCGCTCCTGCTTACAAGTTTCGTGCGGAAGGAAGGACGGCGGCTAGTCTTCTTACTGTATGCGCTTACACATGGATGAAAAGGTCAGTAGTATCATGTCACGTCCATACGCAAGACTGGGTATCACAACAATATAACAGACGTCAGTGAAGTTGAAATGCAACATGGCGGGCATGAGAATGTCATTGAGGTATCATTTCACCAGCCTTTCGCTGTCTAAATAGCAGCTATTCAGCAACCCGCCGGAACGCCATGCTTTTAATGCATCATAGTCCTCTCGTCCTCGCCAGATGGCCTCGCATCTAAGCGTCCTCAACGACCTGGGTGTGGAGACCCTTGGGGTCCTTGACGTTGACGGCCTGGACGTAGGAGTAGAGCTTCTCCTTGGCGCCCTCCTCGTCGTTACGCTTACGCGAGATGCGGACACGGAGGCGGAAAGGAACACCCTTGATGCCGGACTCCCAGACCTTCTTGTTCAACTGGGGGTCGAGGCGGACGTCGGAGGTGCCCTGGACGGTGTTAGTTGAAAGTTCTACTGTACGGAGTAAAGACTCCAGCAGGCGCACCCATGGTGCACGTTGTCTGGATCTCTGGGTGCAGACGTACCATAGCCTTCTCAGCGAAAGCACGGATCTCCTTGATGGCGCGGGGAGCCCTCTTCTTGAAGGAAACACCGTGGACCTGTATACCGTATCAGCCTAATGTTCTTCTTCAGTCTTCCGCCCGATACCTGCACCTCTACAGCGCACACCCAAGCCAGCGTGATCGGTCTGGTCAGGTGTCCACTGCAGCTGTGACAGGCCATTGATGGACTTCAACAAACTGAATCAACATACGCGCTTGTGGAGGTGGATGGTGTATTCGCGAGCGACGACGTCAGCGATGGCGCTGCGCTGGGTCTTGCCGGAGGCCTTCTTGGTGGAGGACATTTCTGCAGATTCTGTTAGCAGCGGTTCGATGGGACGAGAGGTTCGCGTTGTTGCGCAAACCAGGATTGCGACTGTTGCGACTGCAACAACACCGCTGGCGATGTACGTACTGACGGAGTTCGGCTGTGGGTTAGTCGAGGGGTGAGATTGAGAAGCAGCGTGAAGTTCGAGGAAATCGCCAGTCCAGAATTTCCGTGCGTTCGCTAATCTCCTTGGCGTGCTAGAGACAAAAAGTGGGGCTTGTGGACGGACAGTGCGTTGAACGAACGTCGTTCGAACATCAAGCACGACAGGTAAACGGACCACAAAAATGTTGCCTCTGGTAAGGAAAAAGCTTGTTGCTATCTCAAGTATCTGGCATTGCAATTCTGGGCGACAGAAGGTGTTC
Source organism: Didymellaceae sp. YAFEF048 (assembly GCA_032595095.1). Lineage (NCBI taxonomy): Eukaryota > Fungi > Ascomycota > Dothideomycetes > Pleosporales > Didymellaceae > Didymellaceae sp. YAFEF048. Next base: position 222,583 of record JAVISA010000012.1, on the reverse strand, counting down.
AGATGAGAGCACCAGCCATGCAGTGGTACTTCAGAAATGCTAGCAAGCAGAATGACTGACAACAGAGGGTTCCCTACTCAGAAGTGGACAAGAATGAAGAAGAGTGAACATACCACATGCCATCACGCCTCTGCACGCCGGCCGTTGAGTTCTCAACCGCAAGGGCTTGAGAGGCAATACATGTGTGACTTCTAGCGTCAAGCAGGAACAAGATCGACCCTTCAGCCCCAGCCACAAAGGGCTTTGGTACCATCCGTAATCATCGTTAATCTGATGTTCGGAGATTAATGTGGCAAGACACTTGGAGGCCTCTCTCTAATTCAGGATGTGTGCGGCAGCGTAACATAAGTAGCTCTTTTAAGATGATCGTCACTGAGACTCGCAGAAGGCCAGCTGCATACTGAAAGAGGTACCCTCCAAATTTGGAGAGTACTTTGCGATTATTCAGGCGTCAATCGCGATATGCAAGGAAAAAATTACTGGGTCTACGATCCTGAGAGTCAGCATGCTCAGCCTTGGTCGGAGGTTTCTGAGGCTTTCGGTGCCGAAAAGTTGCGAAATGGCTAACGGTCGCCTTCACGCTAACTCCGGTTGACCCGGCAGTACGGTTCCGCCCATTGCCTGGCCGTTCTCTCTCCTGGCCGTCTCTCATAGGCTCAAATATGCATAAGTTTACAGTCTCCTTTGGTCAAATGTAAAATCTGCGGTGCGCTGGTGACGGACTTAGTGTAAACTGATATTTGATTGACGATTGATGTAAGCAACAGCAAAATATGCATGATGTAGAAATAGTCCATCATTGATAGTGACTGGCAGAAGAGGCGTACCAATGGGTCCATGATTGGATGCACAAGCGGTCACCTTCGACGCAAGCACTCGTGATCGGTTCGACACCATTGCGATGAGGCATGTTATAAATGTCTATGCCTGCCACGTCGGTTTGTTTTGATATACGCTGATACCTCGAACACATCAGTTGTGTACTGTCTTAGAACTGCCGCCAATTGACAGCTCCTTGCAACTTGAAGCGCTACATTACATCAACCTAATGACCACTCCAAGTAATCTTATCGAGATCATCCTTCAGATATGCTTCGGCATCTTCAGCATCCTAGGCATCATCGTCACCTTGGCTGGACTACACTACCGAGATTCACTGGGCTGCGTACTCTTTCGCCGGCGACATGGCCACACTGAGTCCACTTGTGAGTGTCGTCAACATTCCATGTTTGACACCTATACTAACAGAGCAGCAGGTCATGACCTTCTTTCACGAAACTCAACTTCCCCAAGACCAAGCGAGACTGATGTAGAGCTAGCGCTCTCCTTGCCCCCCTCTCGATCAACCTCTATTATCCAGACCCAGTCTTTAGGAGTGTAGATACACGTACAAGAGCATACAAGAACTGCAGTCATGTGCAATCTGACGGCCTCATCACAAAGATAGGAGTGCGCAACACCTACCGTCGAGCGACTCCCAGTCGACCCACGACCAAGACAGCAGTTTATAATGCCTATTCTCGTGCAGAATCCGGAAATCCCTTCAAGCATATCCGGCCCAGCACGAACACATCACTAAATCCATCCACACTTCCTTCCGAGCAACTCCCCAGTCAATCCCGGGTCACCACATCCACCATTTTCAGCAACGGCACAGGAGTGTCTAGAGCCTGGGAAGAGCTGTACATACTAGAGAGGGCCATGTTAGGATGTCGCTCCAGGAAAGTTGCTTGGATGGTGATAGCCAAGGAAACAGATTAGCTACATAGACAATGGTACATATTCACTAAGCAGTAAATTGGCTTCCCATCGAAGCATGATTCCCTGGACTTGCACGTCACAGAATGGAGTGCTCAACATACAAGCAGGTCTCGTTGTATCTCTCAGAAGTCAAGACGTACCGCAGATATCTGTGTCCCTTGAAGTACCACACCAGAATGCTGGCTATCCTGGAGCCGTCGTTGCACAACCGTGTGCTGACTGTGGAGCGGGAGTAGCGGCGCTTGAGTATGGAGAACAAGTATGTCAGCCTCGTAGAAGCAATACATACTTCTGCTTCGGTTACTGGAATTAGAATCATATATTAGGCAGGGGTCTGAACAGACGTTGATGTATATGTCAAGGCGCTCGACGCTCCCTTCAATGGCATCGAAGATGCTTCTGCGGCTTAAGCCAAACCGAATTTCCATTATACCATCTTTTATAGAGATGGGGACAACGCCACGAAAAGAAGTTGCATCAACACAATCACAGCTTATTGGTTCATCTGCACTGCCCCATACCTTCTCAGTACGGACTAGACTACTTCTTGAGTCACTTCGGCCGACCTCTACACCCTAGTTTCAGCCTGCAGATAATCACAACCGACGTTGTGTCAAGGCCAGGCCAAAATACATATATTCGGGGTGTCCCCTAGCAGTAATGTATGTACCAACTCCTTCTTTCAAGATCTAAGCCTTCCTTGTATGCAAGTCGATGGCATCTTCAACCAACAACACTACAGAAATAACCCTTCAAATCTGCTTCGGCATTTTTGGTGTGCTCGGCACCATGATAACTCTAGCTGGACTGCACTATCGAGATTCTTTGGGCTGCATGATGCTCCAGCGTCGACGTACCAACAGTGTTTTCAAATGTACGCATACACATGTTCGAGCTGGCATTGACATACACATCTGACAGTGTGTTGGAGATGACAGAGGCCTGTCATGCACCCCAACTCCACCACGTCCAAACAACACAGACCTCGAGATGGGACTTTGCGTTTCGCACACACAGCCGCACCAATTACCTCACCTGCCCACGAACAATAGACAAGCACAACAGTATCTGTCCATGGCCGTTACAACGGCCACACTAGACGTACCTACGATACCACCGCCGGCATACAACGCTTCGCTCTACCGATACGCACCGCAGCCTGCTACTCTTTAGACACCAAGATCACGCAAGAAATACACTTCAACACATCTCAACAGGACACACGAGCACTTCTCAACTTCATATCGTTTCATTCATGTCTCTGTTTGCAGAAAAGAGACTAGCGTGTCAAGATCCACGAATGCATGTATGCGTACTCGTGTATGCAGACTCTCATCTGATGCCGTTGAAAGCCTCGCTCTAGCCCGTACTCCATCCATGCGTTATCCCGAAAAACACCTTAAAAGTATGCAACCATGTGTGCCATGCAATTCGATGTGCCATGCAAAACCACGTAAACGAGTGGAACCCGGACCGCGCCGTCGCTAAGTGTGCAGAGTAGGAAAGGGAATGGACGATGACGTTTGTGTGCAGACAATGTGAAAGGAATGGACGATGATGCTTGCGTGCAGGAGTGAAAAGAACGGCTGTGATGTTGCTGAAGCGAGGATGCTTCGTCTAACCTTTGTCAAGAGGATGATGGGGTCGTTATATGCGTCGTGAAGTCTGATTGAGGAGGCGGTCCGCACGCTCGAAGACGTTGAGGGTGCCGGAGCCATGATTGGGAGGAAATTTGGGTGTATTGGGTACGGTGGCCTGAGCGGCTGCTCCGAGGGCGGCGCTCAGTGGTGTTGCTGGTACGCCTGGGGTGCCGTAGCCATTCGAACCTGCTGAGAGGAGGCTTGCGGCAGAATAGGGCTGACCTGAGAAGCTCTGGTTCGCAGATGAGATCTGTGTATTGATGGGACCGAGGTAGGAGTTGCTGGTACCTACACCTGGACGGGTCATGAACCTTGGAGGCTGGGTGCGCGATGTGATCGATGACAACGCAGAAGGAGGACCGGACATGCCTGGGTTGCTGGATGTCAGGTGTGACCACGGGGAACTGTAGATGGCAGCACTGGCTTCCTTGACCGTTTTGTGCAGCGGCTTCATAAGCTGCTTCACGTCGGGACTTAGAAGCTTATGGTCCTTGCCCTGCTGTGTGTATGCAGTGGCTAGTTCGCCCCAGGCCTGAATGTGCGTTAGTGTTGGGGCTTCCAGGTTAAGATAAGAGGAAACAGACCTTGATGAATCTCATGCACTCCTGCCAGAAATCAGCTTGGTTTCGGGTGTAGCTGTCCTTCAGCTGCATCTGTGACAACCGATTTACAAGAGGTCCCGTCAGTGATTGCACCTCATTGCTCTTGTCAATAAGGCCAGCAAGCGTCTTGACCCTAGGATGGTCGGAGTCCAGATCTCGTCGCAGGAGATCAAACTGCTCTCGCAATAGGCGACTTATCTGGGGAATGGACGTTCTACAGCTTTCGCTAGCATTCCTCAGCTTCTGATAAACACGATCGAACTGTGCGTCCTCATCTGGGTCCTCGAAAGTACTTGTCATCGTGTTGGACCGGGTCATATTCGTAGCTAATGTTGAGAAAGACTCTCCTGATCTGGGTGTAGCAGCGCTGATGCTTGTCATTGTGTTCGTCCGGCTGTTGTCGTTACTGTGTAAGATTACAGGCGGCGGCACCTGGTATTGGCCTCGCTGTGGGGGGGAAGTCGGGAACCGGCGGATTCGAGGCTTTGCGCGTACAGTGCCAGGTGCTTCGGCCACGCTGGGTCTTCGCGAGCTCTCAGACACATCTTTGAACTGAGCTCCCAAAACCGAACACGCGTTCCTCATCTCGATCAAACTGCCCTGTTGGAGGAACAGAAACGTTCGTAAAACCTGCGGGTTTGCATTCTGTGTGATCTCCGCGCGGTTCTCGGCAATCGACAGTGTGATGGACATAAACGACTCTAGACACCGTAGCGCGTACATGTATACGCTCCTAGACAGCCTCTGTGCGTCCTCTTCGTCCTCTTCGACGAGTCTGCTGAACTTGTTGAGAACATCGTTCAGAGCTTGGATATTGAGATAGGTGCTCGAGAAGCGGCGATAGAAGTCTTCTTTCCTACGAAGAGCCTCCTTGGGTCTCGTCGTTAGCTTGATGGATCGAAGCATGTGACTGACGCAATCGTGCAGCTGGGAGATGGCGTAGAGAAAGTTTCTGGCGGCCTCGACAACTATATCGGGCGCGCGAGACCCGCGTCTATGTTCTCGCACATCAGATAACGGACGGTTTGCCAACGACCTGACAGTGCCTGTGTCTCCATATCCTATAGCAGTAGCAGGTCCTGAAACGCCGTTGACCGTGTTTGAGGGGATGACAATGCCCTGGCTGAAGCCTCTGAAGTGGCTGGTCCGTCGCATCTCGTCGACGGAGCCAAGTTGCTCAGACGCTTGGTGTTTGTTGGTGTAGATGCCCATGCGCTTCTGGCGGTGTGTTGATGGTCCTGCGCCTTCGCTCTGACTTCGATTCCGCTCACTCAGACCGGTGGTCAAGACCAAGGGCGAGATTGGAGGCCGTGACTTGGAGCCACTATTGCTCGTGGTGGAAGGCACGCGAAAGTGAGATCGAGTGGGTATAGGTGGTGCTGGCATGCTTGGAGAATCTGCTTTACCCTCTGCGAATGCATCAAGCCCACTGACGCTGGGTCGCACGGGGAAGCGGCCACCGTTGGCTCGTTTCGAGGGGCGTGGCGTCTCTGGATTGCTTTCTGTCCAGCTGTCGTCACTAGAAGACTCGATTCGAATGCGCTCAAGCTCAGCCCGTTGGCGCTGCTTGGAGGCTTGCTGGCGCATGAACTTCTTCACCTGGGTAGCGATGACGGCGTCACGTTCGTTCTCGTTGGACGGCGATGGAGCATTGTCGCGGATGGTGCAGACTTCGGGTGGTGGGAACGTCAGAGGGTTGCTGTCGAGCTTCAGGACCTGCAGAGAGTTCATCTCGCCCAAAGACACGGGTAGCTCCTCGATTTTGTTCTTTGCAATGGCCAAGACTTTGAGCGAGGTCAGATTGGCAATCTTCTCGGGGACAGAGCGAATCCTGTTCCTGCTGACGTCCAGGATCTCCAGCGAGGTCATGTCGAGGATGGCGCTGGGGATCTCGCGCATCGAGTTGTAGCGCACATTCAGGTAGCGCAAGCGCTTGCATTCTATCAGACGAGAGGGAAGCGTTTGGAGGAGGTTGTGCGAGAGGGCAAGCCTAGCCATGTCAGCTTCCAGCGCACTCGCAAATGGCACACAGCGCCGTGTCTACAAGGTCGCCGCACCTTTCGATCTCGAGGCGGATCACATCGATGACCTCGTCCGGCAGGCGCGCAATGTTCTTATGGCCGAGGTCTATGGTGATGCCCGTGTGCTGCTGTTGCACTTCGCGAGGGGCGTCGGGGCCTCGCTGGCTGATGTCCTGGCGCGAGTGCGAGAAGGCGGCCTTTGCGAGGGCGACAACCTCCTCGTCCGGAATGGGCACGGGCGCGTCGTTGCTCATGGTGAGCGGCGGGCAGAGAGGCGATCAGCGGCAGGCCGAGGTGCAGACATGGACATGCTCATGCGGCGGCGGGGGATATCTGCGGCGGTGCGGCGGTGACTGCAGCTTCGCAAGGCCGCCCAAGGAGTGGTGGCTTCCTCGTGTACCTGGCGGCGCTAGTCGATTCAAGCCCGCCCCGTTCCTGACGTGCGTGTTCGACCATCAAACAACTTCTCCCCTTCGGAAACACTGTCGCCGCGCCGCTCCGTCACAGAACTGCTGCAACACACCGTGTCCTCTATTGTGCTCAGCACACACGACGCCTGTTCAGGTTGCATGCACTACCGTAGACTGCTATCAACGTATTCTCTTCCTAGGTACCTAGACGCTCATCCTCACGTGAGCGGCCGTTATGCTCGAGCAGGGCTCCAGGGCTACCCGCTCAAGCCACCCGCGGAGCGATCTGCGAATAGACGTCCGCCGGAGTTGGTATCCCAGTCTCGAGCGAACTCTCTTTGTCAATTGAAGCCTTTTGTCGTGCTGCGACCCGTCTGATAGGCTGGCTCATTCTTGCATTGTACCTCAGAGGCGCAATTATACTTCCACCAGCCCACTTGACCGTGCACGAGTAGACGCGTTGACGGGCTCCCCAACGGCTCATCAACCCACGCAATGAGGCGCTAGCAAGTGGGCCGTGGCAGCTTTGGCAGTTGATTTCGTCATGTCGATCCATCCACGGAGTTCAATCTTGAACTCAAGTTCACCGTTTGAACCGTTTCTCCACAGATACGAGGTTCACGATCGGCCATGAATTATGACGACTACCCGCATCCCATACGTCGCTCGCCACGAGCGACGCATGAGCTCCAGCAGGTCTTCGAACAGCTCCAACTCAACAATAATACACCGGCATACGACAGGGATAGAGAAGAGAACTCGAGTGATACCGAGGACGACACCCCACCGCATACACCACGATGGCATACGGACTTTGTTGAAGATTCACCCGCAACAAGTCCTGGGCCGACAGAACCTCCACCGCGCTCTCCCTCGCATGTAAATCCGTTGCGATCGCATCCCATTGTTCCAGATGGGGTACCGAAAGACACGGCGCCGACACCGCTACCAGGACCAGGACCAGCACCAAGACCGACCCCCCAATATCGATTCTCCCATCCCTTCAGAGATCAGCTATATGCTTCACGACAGACAGATGTAGCGTCACGTCGGCGACCAGCAAATCTGGTTTCGTACAAACCGGCCAACCAGCGTCTTCACCCTCGCTTGCGCAGAAGAACCTCGCTAGATACAATAGCCTCAGTGACCACAACAGCATCCATCCAGGACTCTGAAGACGTAAACGGGCCCGAACTCGAGACACCTTTCTCCGTGTCTACGCTTGAGTCTGAATATCCCATCACACCAAACGTCGATCTTGGACCACCACCCATGAGCGATCCACCTAAGCCAACCTCATTGCCTGAGTCGCTGCGCACAGCAAGCTTTGACTCAACATACTCAATACACCCTACAACTCCCGTGAGCTCAGCCGAGACCCACCCGCCCAAAGGCTTCCTTCAGAAGCTCAAGCCTGGCAAGAGGAAGGACTCGTTGGGAACAGATGGCGGCGGCGAGCGACTGGTCATTGAGCGAACTGTTTCGGTAGATCAAACATCGTATCGCTCCAATTCATCAAGTGCGTCCAATACGGTCTCGTCAGGAACGCCTTCACGATACCCAAATTCAGAAACAGGCAACTCTCGGTCAAGCAGCACCTGGACGGCAAGCTCGCATGACATCGGCGCACTGACACCAGAGGAATTGAAAAAATGCAAGAAGAAGGGCATCAACCCGGCACTCTTCGCAGAAATGAAGGCAGCCAGGAAAGGCAAGTGGACGAGTCCAATTGCGGGCAACACCTTTTTGGCTTGATTCATCCCAAGTTGTGATATTATCCTGAGACCGATCTGCCGACAACGATCGTTGATTTCCATGCCTCTACGACCCACGAGGAGGGAAAGTGAGAGACACATGGCTTCGCTATGCGGTTTCATCGAATCACGATCTCGATCAGACGCGACGTGATCGTCACTGTGTCTCATCCCAGCAGATCTGTACCGGCATTGTCTTATCGCTCTCATGAAGTTTTCCTCAACACGCCGGCAAGTACAAGCACTTTGATCGCATGACAGCTCATATATGGCTCCTCAAGCTATCACGGCTGTGAGATCTACTAGTTTCGAGATTTCGTCTAGCTCTGCTGGGCGTACATCCTGCCGCCCCCTGTTCGCAGCTGCATAGTGTCCGCTGTCGTGCAATACCGCTTATCTATGACGGAATTACCGCATCCTACGTTTTGCACATGCGATCTGTGTCCAAGCACCGATCGTGACTTCGTGTCTCACTATATTTCCGCATTCGAACGACCAGGGCCAACACCACCTACTCGTGTACGGATCTCATTTCCGCGCATCCATATTCCCCACAGAGGCCAAGACTACTATGGCAGTGTGCACCCGGCTTGTTCCCAGCTGCCTGTCTGAGATATATTGGGGACATCGCGATGGAGAACATACCAAGTGGGTTACAGACATGGGGTTGGAAAGATCTACACAGCGGCACTTCACTGCCGTTGCCATCATCCTGAATATAGAGCGCTAGCATATATACACAATAGACTAGGGCGGACAAGACTACAGAGTATCGGTCAGATGGGCTCAACTCGGTTGTTTTCCTCTTCATGATAGCTGCGCCCAAGATGCGCCAACACTAGCATAGCAACGACTTAGAAATAGACACACGACAGGCAATACGAAGGGATCTTGACCGCAGGAACGCCATCCAGCATGCGCAAGAACAGAGCCACACGCGTGTAGCACAGCTCATCATCACCTAGCGAACCCTTGATATCGGTACGGCAGCACTTATCCTGCCCCACACCTCTCAACCCCACACTTTCCCTCACCCACTCACATCCTCACGCATCGTCATCCCCTTCCATCCCGCACCCACTTCCGCATGCACGCCCTACCGGCTCGCCCATCACGCACGCCCCAAACAATCCCACTCTACCTATCGCAATGTCCCGCAGTCCGCGGCGGCCAGCGCCCTTGTCCAAGCAGGGCGATCATGACGCCGCTTTTACACGTTCAAATCCAGTGGGATAGAAAATAGTGACGGGAGACTAATGCAAGATGGGAGGGGAAATAGAAGAAATAGGGTAAGGCAAGGCAGGCAGTGCAGGGCGGGGAAGACGGGTGAGAGGTAGGTAGGTAGGTATCTAGTGTTGCATGTGCACGAGGGCGTTCGAATAGGGGAGGCTAATAGGATGCGGGGGGTTGCGATTCGTCGATATAGGGTAGTTGATTTGTGAGCTGGATGTCGTTGTGGCTTCTCGGTGGGAACCCCGCAGGTTGGGGATTATGTAAGTGGTCATGAGGAGGTGGTTTGTCAGAACTCACACCGTTGAGGCGGTGCTGATCGTCGGTCTAGCTATTGCGTTCTGACTAGGTGCCTACCTACCTTAACTAATCGTGAAAGAGGCATGCATGCGAGTTTGTCTTAAACCAGGGGAAGGAAGCAGTCGATCTTGCGGAGCTGTGATGCTCACGCGTTCATTGGCTCGGGTGGAACAGACTACAAGGCTGGGTAGTGGAATAGAGTGGTTTTCCCGTCGGAAGCCAGCGCGGTAATTTCACGATGCTGCAGGTTGTGTGACGACAGCGATGGTGTGAGGGTGGAGAGATTGCGATGTGCGCGACTGTTTGTGTGGATGTGGGGAATGCGGTTTTGCTGCGCGCGTGCGGTGCGTGCTGCAGCGCGGTCCCGAGGCTGAGGGGCAAGACGTCACGATGTGTTACGAGCTGCAACTTCTGGGGGGAGGTCAGGAGGGGCATGATTGTGGCTTGTGGAACGTTTCGAGAAGACTTCGAGAATGCTTCTGCGTTTGTGTGGTGGCGAATCAGCGGGAACCTTTCTTTCTTGTTCGTGGTTTCTGTCCCGTTGTGTCAACGCGGTGCGATGGTATGCAATGCGGTCATGCCTGGACTACTGCGAATGCTGCTACCACAGCATGCTTGACTTTGCAATCTGTTCTGATGTCCTCTCTAGCACGTGCAGATCTGCGTCGTGACTCTTGCAGACAAATCGTGATCAGAGGCTGTGCGCTCTCGGACACGTCGCCGAGTTTGAGGCTCTACTTTAGCTCTGGTGTACACGGTGGTATTTAGATCTACAATACCAGGTCCACTTGGAGGGGAGATTGTGTTGAGTTGAGGTGCGAAAGCCACGTGCAGGAAGTCACCATCGATCGTCCACTGGCTCGTTTACAAAGCTACGACTCCGAGGAACCTTGCGCTCCGCGGAGCTCAGTATCGTGAGTGCAACGGAGAAACCCATGCGCGTCTCTCTGTTGAGGATCTACAACTGGGAGGCATGACGTCTCGCGAGACCTGCTCTGCCTTGCACATCACCAGCACTTGACCAGAACCATCGCACATGTTCACACACTCAGCGGGTACTGACAACCGGAACTCACCCATCAACCAGCAAACCCATAAAATACACCTCGGCCGGGGCCAACCTCCTACCTATCTAGCACCACCGGACTCACCTCCGCCAGTAGCCCATCTCATCCACCTTACAACACACAAACCCGCGCACCGGACGCAGACGGCAACGCTAACCCCGAACCACGCCTGGTTGCACATGATGAAGTTGCTCAGGCACGTGCAGCAAGTTTACGCGCACTGAGCCATGGTACAGTCCCAGATGTGTTTGTTGGTCTTGGACTTGACCTGTCACCGCTGGTCACGTTGCTACCCAGGTGAGGTACCTTACCTATTACATCTAGTTAGCTACGGTCAATGTAGGCCACGGTACTTCCCACGCTAAAGGCGATATGCACCGGGCTCACGGTCATTTGATATCCAGGAGTCCACTATCTGGGGTTAACTGTCGGTGATAAGTAGGCGCGGTTTTGTGCGAGGTGCTTCGGGCTGGGGAATGTGTGTCGAGCGAGGACCGAAAAGGGTACGAGTGGGGGAAGGGTCTGATGGATGGTAAGGGTAAAGCGGCGGAGGCGATCGGAAAGGCTTGGTGAGACAACAGTGTGGAGATGGGCTGAAGAGGGTATCTGGAAATGGGAGTCGTCTGGGATTATCGCCGCCGATAGGGAAGACCTGTGCTCAGGTTCAAGATGCCCATCATGAGTGGACGAAACGCTTGCTGTGAAAGACTAAGTGGTTTGCGGTTGCACGGGCAAAACATTGTCGTGTTTGGAAACATCTGCTGTGGTACGCTGGCTGGGTTACACAGCATCATTCTTCTCGTTCCGGCTGTTCTGTGCGTGTACCTCCGAAGGTAGTAGGCCGAAGACGTTCGTGAGAGGTATGGTCAATCAGCACCACAGCACCATGTAGACAAGGTAAACAAGCCAGGAGACAGGGGCCCCAAAGCACAGTTGCAATTCACCGTGCATCGGTCCTGTTTCACCCCCCACCCAGCAAACCCATGGCCGACCTCACGCCGCATGCGAGTCCAAGCATCTAACACAGACATCCGGGGAAGCCGTTTGGGCAGCATCCTTTTCCTGGGGGCATAGAGTGATCGGCGGAGGACATGCGACTGGGATACGTATCGTACACCGTACCGTCGATAGTAGAACCCAATGCCAACAATTACCTCGTGCAGGAAACTTTATATCGGAGCCAGCATCGAGGGAAGTACCGTATAGCAAAGCCCACCTTACGAACTCCCTGATCCGAGATGAAAAACCACCGACACAGATTTGATTTCGACGGCTCAAGCCGCAACAATGCGAATGCGAATGCTCAAGACAGCAATCCTCACGAAAGAAAACCCCAGCTTGAAGCCCATAACGTTTCGCATCCAGCAAGCACGCACCAAACCCTCCATCCCCCATGTCCATACGCGTATCAAGCACCCTGACCAGCACTCTTATCGCACGAACCCACCTCTCGCCGCACCACGCACACTCTCACCCGTGCACAATAGCACACTGCACACACGTACTCCACTGCACTCCACAGCGCACGAAAACACACGCAGTCCCAGTCCCGGTCCCCTTTCCTTCATGTTCCAGACCAGACCCGAGCATGGGCAGTTCGGCACTAGGTCGGCGGCTTTGCTTTTCTGCGGTTTCCCGCGAAACAATAGCGGATGGAGTCGTGCCGCTGTTGCTGCGTGTGCGCCGTCCCGGACTGATTCGTGCGCGCCTGCGAATCGCGCCTGTCCTGACACTGACAGACTGGCTATGACAGTGACTTGACAAGCCTGACTGGCAGGGCGCCGCAATTCGCTTGGGTTCGTGGTGTTGGGCAAGTCAGGGCGTGGAATGCCGGCCGCGAACGAATCCTGCGGCCAGTGCGTGCTTGAAGGAACGTTTGCAATTGCGTGCTTAGTTGTAGAGCTTTGAAGGGTCCACTCACATGGTCTGATTGTTGACTGTTGAATTTGCAGAGATTTAGCTGTCACGATAGCAGGTCGGAGAACTGGATTGAGGATCGTTGTGGCGATTGCCAGATGCTTCATTGCTTTCGCGCTCTCTGCGCCGTGGTATCTACTGCAAGCCACCTTCTTCTCAACCCTAGTCAGAGACCCAATAGAAATAAACAAATATTGATACACTCGCATCGCCCATTCGTGTCATCATGTACTAAGACTCAATGAGTGCACAAACGCCCCTCCAAGTCGTGGCCTCTCGCCCGAGGTCCAATTTTGCAACGCCAGAAATGTCTAAAAAGCCACGACACGCCGGTCGTAGCTGTGGTATACGCCTGTTCGCCTTACTATAGGCTAATCGAAACGCCGAGTATATGCAGCCCAAATGCTGTTTGTATGCAGGTCGCTGAAATTGCATGTTCGTAACCGTAATCGCTTTTCAATGTGGAAAATTTGTGTCTTCGCGTCCGCAGTGGGAGTTGCTGAGGTGCAAATTAGATGAAGCCTCCAGGAGAGTCGACGACCGCGTGTTCATCCTCCCGAAGTTGGCCACCACTCTTCTTTTTGGGCCACAGCTTGCTGCTGACACGCTTCCAGCTATCCCGAGTGGCGGCGCCAATGCCGTTGTGCTCACCGCGACTTGTGCGGGGGCTGGGGGTGCCACTGGCGGTTCCATTCTCACCATAGATATGAGTGGAGTCGGCCAATGGGTAGTCGCTCATAGGAGGTGTTCCCGGAGGAGTGAGAGGGTCGCTCATGGAGGGGCTGGCACTGCCGGTATCATCCGTCATGGCGTCGCTGCCACTGGTGTAGCCAGAGGTAACGCGAGGAGCAGGAGAGCCGGAGGAAGTAGGCTGAGAGTGGAATCGAGAGTGAGAGAATGGACGGGAGTGCATAAAGCCAGCAGTCAGCGACGATGGAGCTGATGCACGCTGGTGAGCAGGGACATGAGACGTCTTGTGTGGGACAGAGCTGCGCTCGTCATAGCTGCGTGTCGAGGACCTTGTGACGCTGGCATTGTAGCTCTCGTGGCTCATGATGCTGGGGTGTGCACTCTGAGGGCTGACAGAGTTGAGGAAGGAAAGGAGCACGCCCTCCTCCATGAGTTCGTAGATTTTGGCAACAGCCTCATCGAGTGTGGATGGATGAGGGGGCACATAGGACTCTGACAGAGCCAGGAGATTATCACGGACCTCGGCGGGCAGGTTGACCTAGGGCAGTTAGTGACAGAAAACAGTGATAGAAGGGCGGTATGGACATACCTCACGTGGACCGGACTCTCGGATGTAGGCATCTATTAAGCGGCGCCAGAGCATCAGGACGTAAGAGCACTCGTCCGATAGTGGGGAGATGGGTGTCCCTGGGTGGCGGTTGACCATCTTGGAGTAGTGCTTGCGGTACCTGGATGCGTCCATTGTGAATTCCAAGTTCTCGAGGCAGTGGTTCTGGGACAGGAAAGCCATGAAGGAGGATAATGTGTATGGTGGCGGTGCATTGTTGGCGAGAATCTCGGCCAGGTTAGGTTTCCGGCTGTGTGGGCTGGGGATATTCTTTGGTATGGAGACGGTCAATGGGGCCTTGGGGGAGTCGGAGAGGGCCATCTTGATTTCCTCGCCGTCGAACTCGTCGAGGGACGAGGCAGGAGACGAGACGGTGGAGGTGGAATTGGTTCGTATCGACAGTGCTGTTGGTTCAGATCTCCGTGATATCATAACGCTGCGCCAGAATTGCTTGTAGACACGACGAGCCGTCTTCTTGCTCTGCTCTTCCAGACTCTCACAGGGACAAGTTTGGGTCTGAGTAGACTGCGCCAGCTTGACGATCAAGGCACGAGGTTCGGCAAGAACCCAGTGAGATCGGCAGGGATGTGGAGGGTGGACTTAGTGGTCTGCAGGCGGCAGCATCGAGGGCTGTCCGGTGGTGCAGAGACGGAGCGCGCTGAAGGTTCTTTTAGGCGGGGAGGAAGCCAGCAAGCGCAGCGCAGGACAGAGAGCGGTATTTGCTGGAGCGTGCAGGTGCTTCTCGAAGGGCGACACAGAGACAGCAGGAAGGTGGTACGGCGGTGGGCTTGGTTGCAGCGTGTCGGACGGGTGCAGCGGGCTGGCGAGCGGCGGACGTGCGTGCGAGGCGAGACGGCGGGAGATTGGGCGCTGCGCTGGGGCTGGCTGCAGTGCGTTGGCGGGAAGAAGAGAAGACGGGCGTGTGGTGTTGGTCTTGTCGTGGGCGAGGTGACGCAGGCGGGGCGGGCGTGAGACGTGGGTTCAGGTATGCCGTCAGGATTCGAGACAAGAGGCCCTCCTGTGGTGCGGCTCAGCGGTGGTTATGAGGAGAGGGCGGACGCAGTCTTAGCTCGACTAGCACGCCCTGGGCAGGCGGGCGCGCAGGTCAGCACCAGCCAGGCCCCACTCGGTGGAGCGTGTGCAGTGCGGTTGGCGAAGCTTGAGCAAACGCGGATAGCCTCGATGTCAGAGCGCGATGGGCTGCGATGGCATGCTGGCCGGCTGCTGCAGCGCTGCTCCAGCGCAAAAGCGGCAGGCGCTGATGCTTCTGGCGTGCTCCTAGCGCCAGCGCCAGTGCACTGATTGGTCACGACGCACGTCTTCTGGAAGGAACCCCTGTCGACCGTTCCCTCGCTCGCCACCCTCAGCCAGACAGTGCCATCACAGTCGCTGTTACAGACAGCGCCTCCAGCGCTGGCCGTTTCGCTCCTTCTGTGTAGGGAGGAGAGAAGGCAAGCAGAACCGTGTGAGGGGCCACTGCTGCTTACTGCCCACTGCCCACTGCCACTGCTACTGCCCGCGGCTCAATGCCTCCACTCCCACGGCTGTGTACTTACTCCACCCACGCACTCACCCACCCACTGCGTGCGTCCTGGGCTCCCTGCGAGGGGCCGTCGCACCGCAGCCTGCGTGCTCAGCGCTCGGTCTTCTCTCCACCTCAGTCGCGCAGTCATTCGCACGCATTCCACCACTCGCCCCGACCCCGGCTCTTACTCGGGCGTTTTCGCAAAGATTACGCCTTGGCGTGACGTGCTTACCAGCCCGCGGCTGTCTCTCCCTAATGGGCTCGCAGTTGTTCGCTAGCACCTGGTAGACTGCTACATCGCCCAGTGCACTTCCATCTTGAGTTGTATATAGCCTCGCGCCCCAGTACGCTGTTGCTCCTGACATTGCGACCTCAGTCCCGGCTGGCCGGCTGACCCAGGCGCTGACCCTTCGCTACGCCGCAAACGACCGTCCTTCAGTCCCAACGCGCTGAGGCGTCTCGCTAATCCGCCCTATGACTCTCATTCCGCGACCAAGGAAACCCAGCCGATCCTCCTTTGAGCCTCCATAGTAGTTTTTCTTTGTCTGCTGATTCAACGCACGACAGCATCAGCCATCTCAACGGCTTTGCTTTGAATCATGAAGCTGCACAATCACGGCACCCTGCCTCCTTCATCACGCCGGCAATATCGTTCGGATACATTCCATCAATGTGCCCGGATAGGGTGACGCCAGCACCCGCTTGAGACCGGCCTGAAGCTGGCCCCAGCTCCGACTGGTCAGTCACTGCATCTCTGCCCACAGATGGGGATCGCACGGCCACAAATCTTGGCTTTGGCCTTATCGTTGAGGAGACTCAGCGCATCCTCCAATCTTTGGCCGACGCGCGAGACATTTGATTACCGTAATCTATTCCTGCCGCATCCTGAACTTCACCATCACGCAGATCCACACGATCCACTGCTGTCCGTGCCATGGCATTCAAGCAGATACGTTCGAATCTTTGGGTCAAGTTTCAGCAGCGCCTGCGTCAATTGTGTGTTATTCACGCAACACACAGCAGCAAACCATCACGCACCGCATGTTGCATCTTCCGGGAGTCTCCATCATGTGTTGTGGCCGCGTAAGTAGCCGACTTACGCTGACGTTTCATCTGCCCTGCTCATCTCTGACTGTTGGCGCTCCTCCTGCCAGTCATCGCCCGTGCGCGATGACTTTTTCTAGAAGCATTCTAGATTTCTAGAAGGTTACCATAATCTGCTAGCACCAACACAAGTGCGCCGCTGTCGATCTTTTTCGCCAAAACCTCCTGTTTCGCGCATGATGTTGGCGCAACGGTTTCCACTTCATCTCCACCTTGCGCAGCCTGAAGATGTGTTCAGACTCTCACCAAAACACCACGGGTGTACTTCGGGTCGTACACTCCGTGCTGTACTTCGGGTGAATGCTTGCGAAAGCCTTCTAGAATTTCAGTCGTTTTCCATGTCGTGGCCTGATCGATCGATAGATACCCGTGTGTAAGCGTTTAAGCACCTCTCGTTTCAGCACGCGCCCCATCAGCAGAATCGGCAGCCAGAAAAATTTGGTCGCCAACACGCGCTCGGTGCCTCGGACATGACGCAGCCAGTGGGCCTTTCAAGCAAGCGCTGCACTTCACCCGCGCTCACCGCCTATGGGGTCAGCCGCATCCCGCATTCACGATCTCGCACGAAGGTGTTGAAAGATCGCTTGGCATCTAGATGTTTGTGGTGCGCGGTTGAAAAGCCCGCAGTATGTCATCGTGACTGCCCAACAGCTGCAACAAGGCAAACTCGGAGTATTTCCCCTTAGTCAAGTGAACTCCGTCAGGCCCACACTTTTTTCTGCGCTCAGTTCCTCGCATGTTTGTCCCGGTGATACCATCTCAAGCCGAGCTTGGGCTAATCCGCCTAGAAATGTCACCAAACGTGAAACGTGACAGGTGGGCCTCCACCACCGTCTGACAGTCTGACACGCGAACATGGAGGTTTCGGATGACTACCATCACGAATTCTCCATCACAGTGACACCGATCAATGAGCACTTGTAGAAGAATCATGGTGTCCCGCTGTCACTGCCCAGCCATGTATGGCTCGCTTGGGCAGCGTTGACGTCGTGCAGGACGGTGCAGCGTCTGGCCCAAGAGCAACTGAGAATTCTCCACAATACGAGCTGCCTGATCGTCCGTTGCGCCCACAGCAACAGTCTTGGAAGTTTTGCGAAACTGTAGCTTGCAAATCTTGACAAGGTATGGCAGCCTTAGGCACCCCAGTACAGGTCTCATTGAATCTACTCTGTTTCAACCACAGTGGGCACGCCAGCCCGTGTCTTCCCGTGCAGCCACAATCACACACCCCAGCATGATTAGCAAACACTCCCCATACCTGCGTCAGGGCAGCGTCTGAGCGCCGTAAGCCGCCCAGACAAAGCCGCGTCAAAGTTGCCAGACCCAGCTCCGCGCGCAGAACAGTGCGTCGCCGCGTCCGAGCTCTGGGTTGATCGACGAGAGTCATCAATGTGAAATCTTTCTTTAGCACCACCGTGCCACCGAGGACGACTCCGCTTTCCAAAGGTGAAGAACACCTGCGACGTGCGTTCTCCAGTCGTGAGGTCGTGTAATCCTTCCCAGGTCCAGGGCGCTGGTCAATGGGAAGTTGCTTGACTCAATAGGTCGGTAGTGGAAGGGACACGCATCATGTTGTGGTTTTTTCGACTGATGGTGTATTCCTCATCTCGATCAATGATCGCGCTCCTGCGCGTGTCTCTAGGGCGGCAACGTTAAGGTCCCAGCCCTGGCTTGTGAGTGACGGAATATATTGGTCGAACAGATCGCTTCTTGACCCGAGTGTTATGTAAAGCTCTTCGAGCCGTGGCTCTGCATAAGTCTTGTTGGCTTTCGAAACGGCAGCAGTTCCCTTGCTGTTTGCTCGATAGACGATCAGTAAAGCGTGCATCCATGCTTTGAGCTGGTCAAGCGCACTACAGTCCTTTTTTAGCACAATGAGGACTTCTCTCGAGCGTTCGCTGGAGTCAGGGCTGTCCTGTAGCCAGAGGATGTATTTTTCGCTGGCAAAGATATCCAGAAGATCTGCTACCTTGAACGGCATCGCGATCAAAGCTCCTGATGTGGTGGGATTTGATACGTTGATGCGGCGCAATAGCGTTTGCATGCCGACACCTATTCTGCAGTATCCCAGGACCTTGCCATTAAGTCGTAGCACTCCATCTCTCTCAAAGACTCGTTCTTGCTCAGAAACCTCTTTTGGGCTCAAGATTGTTGGCGTTGGCGATCCCTCCGAGGATAACATGTGGTTGAAGACGATGTTGGCACGCTGGCGATTCAAGCTGGTCATACTAACCGCCTTCACCGCAGCATAGTTGGTTCCTAGATGGATTGACAGTAAAGCCACCAGTGTCGCCCAGGTTGCCATGGGTGTTGTCACCCAGCTTACCACCAGGCTGCCTGCCAGCATGCCCAGCAAGCTGATAACAGTTTCCTGGCTGGAATCTTTGGCATTCAACTCACCCAGATTCCCTCTCTTCGCGAAATGGGCACTCAAGCTGGCTTTCGCACTGCCTGCGCATACTCCGCACAGTGCTCGCAGGCAGCTTGAAAAGCTGAGCACCATCACGCGTGCAGGTTTTGGGAAGGCGGGAGATAAGCAATCCAGAACCATGGCGGTGTCGTTGAACACGTCGGCGGCCAGGCGATACATCTTGCATTCTGGCTCGAGAGAGGTGCCGAGACGGTGGGCGAACAGAATGGTAGCGATTCGTCCCATTGATTCTTGGAGGATGGAAAGGAGGAGCGCGTTGGTTGGTGAGGCAGTAGAGTCGCCGACGCCGACACCTTCGAGCACCGCTCTGGAAGCCAGTAGGCCTGCTATAGAAGAGGAGAAGGCTTGTAGCGAGTCCTTGTCCTTGTCAGACCTAAAATCGTCATTATTGGGAATTGGAGCTCACGTAGATCTGGTATCTAGTATCTGTCAACCTCGGCGTTTTGAAAGCTGTGTCACTCAGCCCGAGCAACAAGAGACGCACTGTATGTAATCTTCTGTCACACTTTGAGGATAGCCTGCCGGCAGGAACACCTCAAGCAATTGCTGTGCATAGCTTTTCGTCTGCTGCGGGAGCTGTGTAGGTTAGCACATCAATTATGGCGTAATCGCACCTGTACATGTAGACGTACGATAACATCGACACGCGATCCGCTTGACGCAATGTAGGTCGCCGTCACGTTTCCGGCTTCATCATGCTCAACTATCTCAAATCTCTCGTATTCGGACATGATTTTTCGCTGTGGTCAGGCTGTGGAGGTGGTCTAGCGTGTGGGTATTGGACGAGGCTGGTGGTGGTGGGGTTGCGGGGAGCAAGGGTGTGTGTGGATCCTCTTTAGACCAACACTCATAGTATAACGAAGCCATGCCACTACGTTCAACCTATGGCGCTCAGGGCAAGTGTAATTCCTGTCTTGAGTTCTTCGTGCACTGCATCCTGCTAGCTCTAAGCAGCCATTAAGCCGTCTTTAAGGATTCAGCTTCTACAAGTTAGCAAATAGAAGAAGCTATTACATTACTTGATAAACACAAAGAGCTCACTGTAGCAAGAGACAGCGTCTAAGACCTGAGCACTATCAGGTACGCTTGCAGATGGTAAGGTAAGGCCAAATCTCGGCTTGAGGCGTGGCTACTGGGCTGCGTTGACAGGCTGCAGGTCGAAGCGTCTCGGCTGTGTCCACCAAGAAGACTTCCCCTTCTGATCGTACAAATACTACTGCCCACAGCCTGTTACCATAAAACACGAGCATATGGACCCGAATACCCACATCTACCTGAGACTCTTGTATCTACGCCCTTGCTCTTCAGACTCTTGTTCCGTGTGTCTTCGTTCGACAACTAAAGGGCTGCAATGCTCTTGTTGAGGGTGTTCAAGTATACGACGGCACTGATAGATCCAAGAATAGATGCCCTGTTGCATGTTGTAAACAAAGAGAAAGAGTTTGCGGGAGACGAAAGACGCCAATCCGTTCGTGTTATATCTCACGCGGCTCAATGACTATCACGAAACATTCCACAGTAGGCACATCGACTACCTCGTGGTCCAAGCTAGCCGGACCTGCGAAGCATTTTTTTGAGGATCCACCTTTCAAATGGAATCCGATTCCAGTACGGCCGAAGCCGTAAGTCTTGGTTGCTAATGTAGAGGATAAGTGACTAATCTCTCCCTCAGATTCGTTGCGGAATTTCGAGGCTATTTGAAGGTCTTGAGTCAGTCCTCCAAATTCCACGTAATGTGGGCAACTCTCAACTATGCAACTCTTTCTAGCTACAGTGCGCATCGAGAGTGATGCATTTTCACTCTGACCTCGTTTCTAACGATCTTTGGGCTAAAATAAGGCGAGGAACAGATCAGGGGGTGTTGCAAGAGAGGCGCAATGGGAT
Organism: Didymellaceae sp. YAFEF048; assembly: GCA_032595095.1. Classification (NCBI taxonomy): domain Eukaryota; kingdom Fungi; phylum Ascomycota; class Dothideomycetes; order Pleosporales; family Didymellaceae; species Didymellaceae sp. YAFEF048. The sequence goes on along the minus strand of JAVISA010000012.1, from coordinate 201,640 downwards.
CGTCTTCAGCTCAGATAGGCACCAATACCACCGGATTTGCGAGTCCCAAACAAGTGTGGACCAGCTGGAGAAGTCTCTGTGGCGCGGATTGATGATGTAGATTTCTCCGTAGTTGAGCAGGCACAGTCCTGTTGTTAAGTCCGTCAGACCCTTTTTCTACGTAGGATTGAATTTCGTAGGGATTTTAGAGCCGGAAGGTGTGTAGAGTACCAAAGATGACAGTCGATGCGTTTCTCGAATAAGTCATTTCGCAGGCATGGTATAATCAATTCGGAAATGTGAAGACCTCTCACTTACAGTCTAACGACACTTGAATAAAACCGACTGCCTTGCAAGGTAGCAATATAATTTTGTGGCTTTTGTCCACCAGATAGACCACACGACGGATCTTTGCCCTGGAATAGTGACTGTTATGGCATTATGCCGCAGCATATATGTCAGCCGTCTGCAGCACTTGTTTGCGCATTTCTTTTTCGTTTCCCTGATCAATGCGCCGCAATAAGCTGAGAACAGTGCTTGAGTCGTACACACAACCACACGTGAGCAGGTAGGGTGATGTGATGACACCGGTCATCTTTGGTGCCAACAGACACGGACCTGGTATGTATTCGGTGTCATCGAGTTCTGTGTCTGACTTGTCTAATTCGTCGTTTGGGGAAGGATCGTATTTTACAATCGCCACCAGATCCCTTTTAGGAGAATAGAAGGGGGTTCAGTCTACTTCATGGTCAACCGTCCTCACTCGCACGGTCGATCTTGGGTCTTGCCATTCATAGAGCGGCTTGCTGAAGAGTTGCTACGGAACGGAAGTTGCTAAATTTACCTCCCGGGAGTGCTGTACAGAGGTTTTGTCGCTATCCCACTTCTCCCTTCCCCCGGCTCAGCCTTAAACTGCGTTGGAGGCCTTCACTGTACATGCCACGTCTGGCCAACCTCAATCTCAATAGTTTTTGACATGTCAAACAAAGACCGTGTGTTTTGTGAAAGAATCCAACGTTGGACTTTAGGAAGTCTAGCCGTCTTTTCCGAAACCTGGGGACAAGACCGACTACAAACAGGAGCAATAGGAGTTCGTAGACTTAACGTTTGACAGGATCAGGAGAGTACTAGAAAGCCCAGGATCTTGCACAGGACTATGGCCTGTTCAAAGACCACAGAAATTCTATTGTCGATCAGAAAATCTGATATTTAGGTCATGGATGGCTCAGATCTAGGTTGACAAGCAGAGACTGGTTTCGGAATGACTGCCATCGAGTGATCTGTGCAGCACTATAGTGTCAGCTGAATTAAGGAATGAATGGTCAGGGCTATACCACAAGGTTTCTGACATTGTATAGCTATACGCATTCCTAAACGTCGTATGGAAGGGAAGGCCGCATGACGAATGCTCCACCATATGAGTATGTCTTACAAGATGTAGCGGAAACCCTTGTTATCAAGCTCCGTTACGTCGTGCATTCCTGCCTCGATTGCTGCCTTCATCTCTTCATCGGTGAGCTGGATTCCACTCGCAGACTCCCTGTCACGCTTCTTATTGACCGACCACATGTAAGCAAAAAGCACAAGGACTGCAACCAACTTTACGCTGTATCCGATGAGCATTCTGTTTGATTGTCAGCACATGTAGGTAACTCGAAATTCGTGTACCTACGCAATGTATGCAGATTTGTACCCAGGCGCTTCACTGTTCTTGAAGGTCTGCGGTCCGATGATGTTGCCTACGCAGTAGCCCGTGAACAGGAACGCACCAGTCAGTTGCTTCTTCGTATATCCGGCGACGTTGCTAGAGACTATAGTCAGGCTCATACTGAAGCCAAGTCCCTGAAAGTAGCACATCCATAATGCAACGAGTCGGCCCCATTTGTTGTTACTTGGCAAAGCAACGAGCAGACTTGCGCCGATGATGCAAATCACATTAGCCACGGTCATGGTCAGACAGCGTGTGTTGGGCCAATGCGTGCAGATGTAGCTGCCTGCAAGAAGCGAGACGAATTGTACTGCGCCGCCGGGAATCTGCAAATATTGTGTACCGAGTGTGTCTACACCAAAGGACTTGATGATCATTGAGCTAAACTGAAACAAGTCAATCGGTATTCGAAGAGCCTCGGTCTAACACGACTCACTGTAGTCAAAGCAGAGTTCGGTATCTGCGCGCCAGTTGCCATAACAAAGAGGATCCACGTCTTTGGGTCGTAGAGCGTTTGCCATGCTTGGTATACCTTGAAGTGCTTATTTTTGACACCTTGTCTATTGCCAGAGACTCTGTCGACGGCTATACCACGCTCGCGCTCGGTGAGAAATTTGGCCGTTGTCGGAAGATCCGGTAGGAATAGAAGGATGACAATTCCCATCAAAGTGCTTAAAGATCCAAAGATCAAAAAAACGTACATCCAGCGAGGTAGCCCGGTCTTGATATGGCCGACTGCATAGCCGATGAGACCGCCAAACATCGTCGCGATGCCATTGGTACAGTAGTATGCTCCGAGTCGAAGAGGCTGCTCGGCGGATGTGTAGTAGATGCCCATTATTAATACGAACCCCGGATTTACCGTGGATTCAAGTAAGCCAAGTAGGAATCGATTTGCCGCCATACCAGCAAAGTTGTGACACGCGGGGGTGGTCATGAGAATGACGCCCCAACCTGAGAAGGTTAGTGATTATCAGCGTATGAGAGTCGTCTGTACTCACCAAGCGTGCAACAACCGAGAAATTTGCCTATCGGGAGCCTTTGTAAAAGATAACCTGCTGGATATTGTCCGGCAAGATATCCAAAGTAGAAGATACTGCCTAAGCTCGATCAGTAGTGATCTTTCCAGATACGAAAGTAACGACGTACCAAGCCATGAATAGTCCTGCCCTTTCAGATTGGTGCCTTCTTGTAAACCGAACGCTGAAGCATAGTTGATGCCATTCTTGTCAAGGTACTGCAGCAAATACGTGAAGAAGAGTATAGGTACAATGCGCGTATCGATCTTCCTGAGTGTCTTCTTTATCTCTGATGGGTCGACATCGGCTCCCTGATTGTTCTTGTAGGCTTCATATGTGTCGTCGAGCTGTGACGATGCTTCGGACGAGAGAGCAGGTGAATGTTCGATGACGTCGGTCTCCTTCATAGGGGTTGCCATACTGACTGCTTGTTTCTATAGCCTGTAGTTCGGAGAAATGACCCCGGCAACGAGATTGCTGAGCAAGGACGAGTCCAATAGTCGCGATGAACAACGGTCTTTAAGCTACAGCTACCTCACTGCAACAAGTGCCGCGGGGTTGAGTGAGCGGTGCATGGCTCCACTTTCGAACCCAAGGGATATACCAAGGTCTTGGGGAAAGCTATAGAGGCTTAGTGACGGCACAAGAAAGCGCCATTATTGGCGTTGAAGCTTCGTGTGGGGTTGATAGGCATCGGCAGTCAGTTGTGGTGTTCGAGCACGCCATCGGGACTTGGGTTGACGACTACGCAACCTTGCCAGCGTAAGCATTAAATGATACCACCTTCGCTTAGCTGTAGCCGCTCTCTTACTCCAACGTTGAAGTAGCCTTAGGAAGGTTGTGTGCCCTTGATCTCTTCAGGAAAACCGCTCTCGAACCTTCTGTCCAGTTTGAACATTTGCGCAAAGTATGCTAGCCTGTCCCTAGAAGATGGTGACAGATGTTACGCTAACAATATGAATTCTGATGACCAACCAAACAAACAAGTAATTAAGAGCTTCTTTGGCCGTCTTCCAATCCCACAATGATCATGACAGACAATACGCGATCCAACTGTCAACACTTGGTCGAATGTCTCTTGATATTTTGCATGTTCTTCGTCCTCCAATGTGGGCGCAGCGATCTAGAGCCTATCTTGGCCCTGCCAGCATTGCTGTCGGCACGGATGGAACATCTAGGTCGTTAAGGAAATCGACGAGGTCGCTGAAAAACCATACCCAGTGCCAAGTTCCCACAGGCGCAAAAGGTCATCTCCAAAGATATGTTGACCTGTAGACATCTCACACACAAGTTCACGCTCAGGCGCTGTAAGAATATCGACGATACTCGACATTGCATTCACCAAGGTGGTATCCCACTGGAATCTCTTTCTTATCTCGTGACCTATAGCGTCATCGCCCTCGAATACAATCATGTCACTCTGCAAAAGGGCTGCCAAAGCAGAAGCTTTGGTGGCCCAAGGAAGGTTCTCTACGCAGGCCTCTTCTGCGATGGAGATGGACTGTACGCTAACAGATACGGCGGAGGCTTTATAGTGTTGTTCAGGCCCACTCAGGCCGGTGTGTTCTTCGTTTTTTGCGTATCGAACGGCTTCCACGTAATGAGCGAACGTGGTTGGTGTGTAAACATCGGGTCTGGACTGCTGTTGTTACACATCTGACGCAAAGGTAACCTCTACGGCTCGAAGCGATGCAGCTATGGTAGGCTGCGACATTGCAAGTTGAAGTAGCAGATTCTTATTGAAGACGCCATTGTCAGCAGCATGTACCCTGTCGATACATTGAGCAAGGCCGTCCCGCGGCGTCAGATAAATTCGAGAGGGCTAGGAGGTGACATTCCCGTCTCCATGAGCTACGCGCTGTCGTTTATTCGAAGAAACCATAAGGTCAGAAGTGGAGCTCTGCGCCTTGAGGGAAACAAAACGAGGTCAGCCAATCTGTGGTAAGCAATCCGAGGTTGAGGCGTCGATGGTAAAGCGTGACGATAGCCTAGCTTATACTTTAAACGCAAGCGAAGGCGTGTACCTTGCGCCTGGCATGGCATCGGGTGTTGTGGGCAGAAGCGATACGCACAGTTCGGCGCTTTGAGAGACGGCCAGTCATGTTTTGTTCCTGGTACAACAGCCTCTGAGTCCACATTCGCAGCCGGTCAACGCATACTATAAGAGTCTATCCGCTTACAATCCCTCAAGTTGCATTCAGTATTTTCTTTCGTATAGCCCTACCAAGGGGCTACGATTGTACGGCGGACGCCGTTGATGCCACTGTCCTTTGGTCTACCTGCGGCGTCAAATTCTGTCCTGTAAACGGCCTCCATTTCCCTACGAAATGCGACCGCTTCGGACTTCTCGCTGTACTCCACGTCCCTCCAAGATAGCCCCTGATCTTTCTTGACATCCCGCTTCAATACGAGCCCGTGTGCTAGTCCGATTGGCAGACCTTCGATCCTCAGCGAGTCTGCTGCAGTCACGAGTTTGCCGTAAGCCATGAAACCTCCTTCCCCGTCAAGCTTTTCGCCAACCTTCAAATCGCGCTTTGCGGTCGCTACAACATCTCCCGACCATGTTTTGCACTGGCCAGTTGGCTCACCACGGAGCATGATGCTGGCAACGGATATACCAAGTTCAAGTCCGATGAGGTGATATGGCTTATACTGCGCTGCATACCAGCCAGTAGAGTCGGTCTTGAGGCCGTACTGCTTGAAGCATTCCCTCTGATACTCGCCTGGAGCCTCAATTACAACGTATACCCCCCACCTCAAATCGTTGAACACTGCTCGACCATCTTTTTCTAAGCAGGAGACAACCTCAACCATACCCTTTTTCTCCAGCTGACCTCCATATTTCTTGGGTTTCAGAACTTCAGGTAAGTCATGAGTACCGCATGGTGGAAAGGCAAGACCGTCAGTTGGTGGCGCAAGATCACACCCATTTGCAACAGCTGCCATCTCTAGCGCACTCTTTGTGCCGTCTAGAAATGAATTGAACATCTGTTTGTTGAAGTCTCCGGTTGCCAGCTGCTCCTTGGTGAATCCATAATAGTCCCATACTGTATCCGGAGTACTGTAATGGTATTGTGGTAGGTGTTTCGTTCCCTTTCCAGCACATACAACGTCGAAGCCAGCGGTGCGTGCCCAGTCCACCATCTCTGCAATGAGTGCGGGCTGGTCACCGTAAGCCATGGAGTATATGATCCCAGCTTCTTGAGCTTTCCGGGCGAGTAAAGGACCAGCAAGAACGTCAGCTTCGACATTTATCATTACTATGTGCTTCTTATGTTCGCAGCATAGTAGTGCATGTCTCACGCCGGCAGCTGGGTTGCCCGTCACTTCGAGTATGACATCGATTCCTGGACTAGCAATCAACTGGGCTGAGTCCGTCGTGATTGCTGTTTTGCCTTGTTCAAGGCCTTGTTCGAGAGATAGAGATGCACTCTCATCGTACTTCTCGGCAGGGAAGCCGGTCTTCTTGAGTGCATTCAGAGCACGCTCTGGAGCTAGGTCCGCAATAGCAGCCAGTCGCACGCCTTTCGTTCGATGTGACTGAGATATGCTAGTGGATGGTCAATTAGGCCAGAAGGTATAAAAGCGTACCCTAGATTTACTCACTACATAGAGCCAAACTTGCCAGCTCCGATAATGCCAACCTGTATCGGTCTGCCAGCATCTTCTAATGCTGCTAGCTTGGTCGAGAGATTCGTCATCTTGGAGATTTTTATTCAAGTTCAGCTTTCAAGTGATAGGAAGTTGATCTGTGAACTCCATGGCGGCTTTATGAAGAGTCGTTTTGATGTTATTCCCATACATCTCGTAGCGCCTGCGGGTGTCTAACTCCTTACCCCGCAAAGACAGTATGCAGCTCGTCTCGAGCTTGGGAATGTCCCACGGACTGGTCTCCGGATCCCCGACTACAATCGCAATCTTACTTTCAAGAAAAGCATACACAATTCGATTTGCGAATAGCCGTGGAATATTGAACCAATACAAATCTTCGGTCGTAACCAAGAAGATCCTATATAGCGTCCGCCTGCTGATTTGCAGATAAGGACGATCTGAATCATGAAGGCTGCTGTCACCCGTGTCTCAACTGCCACGCGTTCTGTCAAACTGCCAAAGTTTGGACCCTGATGTCATCGTCCCAAACAGGCAGTGACGGTGCACGGCAGCATCGAGGCGCGAAACAACGAACACAATCATCTTCCTTGCCACAATAATAATCAACCACGTCAACCAAGGTTCTCTCCCGTGAATCCACATGCCTGCTTGGCGCAGCCCTTGTTCTCACGATATTGCCTTGTCGGGCAAGTCGCAAGTATAAGTGTCGAACACGGCGCGTGTTCCACGGTTCATTGTGTCGCAATTTGCCTGCAGTGCAAGCCTTTGCCGTCTCAGAACCGTGGTTGGTGGTTGCACAACGACTGCACAACGGTCAATGCTGCCGCTTTATGCGAAGTGGCAATCATTTTGGTGCAACAATCGGCATCCAGTAAAACAGCGACAAAACGTTGTTGACCAGAGGTTGTTGATAGAACAGATAGATGAAGTTGCAGCCACGTCTGTCAAGACCAAAAGAATTTGTCGATAGGCTCTTGTTTTAAATGGTGGCAACTCTTGGAACCGAAGCCTCCCTTAGCTTCTGCAGTCTACTTGGAGTGATTTGGTACACTTCTGGAAGACCCACCGCGGCCCAAGATTCACCACTCATCAACTTGACTAGGCCGGGCGCGGCAGTAAATATACGTGCCATCCCGCTGGTCGTGTCAGCTCAGTGCACATCATATGTATACCAAGACAACTTACTGTCCATGATGTCCGGCGCATATCCATTGGCCAGGCTTCTCAGGTAGCTCTCCTACAAAGGGTACGCCATCGGCGCTCAATCCTATGATACCGCTCCAGCTGTATTGAATACCTTCTCCTGGTCCATTTTCAGTCTGTTTCCAGCCCTCAAAACTGTTGTCAACAAAGCTTTGGACACAGCGAGTCACGCCTTCTACATCCGCGAGGCCGTCATTGATGCAGTTCTCGGGATGTCTTTCGACCCAGTCGTCGAGCGCTTGCTGTCCAGGATTGGAACCGCCGAACATGATGTTTCCGTCAGTAGTGCAGCGAGGATTGATACTGAAGAGCGCGCCATCTGGCAGTAGAACTCCGTATGAGTTCTGTATTGCGCGAGAACCACTGGCAGCTCGAGGTGGTACCACCCTCGTACATATGTGTGGCTTTGGCGTAATGACACCTTTCAGCGCTGGCTCGAGTGCTGCACTATATGCATTCGTGGCATGTATGATGTTATCGCATGTAATGTCCCCTCTTTCAGAATGCACAACCCATCTTCTGCGTCCTTCGGCGGCCTTCGAGATGGATTTCGCAACCGTATACGTTTGTAGATTGGCTCCCTTCTTCAGGTTATTGCGCATAACATGCGCTGTCAGCTTCCAAGGCTGTAGCGTTGAGGCCTGCCATGCAAAGCAAGCCCTTGCATCTTTGATCCTAGAGATTCGGGCTGCATCGGCGGGGTTGTATGTGGCCTTGATATGGTCCACCTGTCCACCGGCTTCTCTGTACCTTTCGAAGACCTCTTTCGCGAGTGTTGCGACTTCGTCGTCGACTGGCACATCTAGTGTATCGCCAACCCAGAGATCGCAATCTACGTCGCACTCCCGAACGTAGTTGACAAGTGCACTCCAGGTTGCTGCTTCGTTGTTCAGAATCTTGATAGCCTGCTCTTTGCCGTATGCCTTTTCAAACTTTCCAAACCCTCGCCATTGGTCTGGCTTACAATGACCGGCGTTTCTTCCTGTCGCTCCAGAACAGAACTCTCGTGCTTCGAGAATAACCACCCGCTTCTCAGGCCATATGCTGAGGTGCTCCCTGGCAGCGAGCGTGCCTGTGATGCCCGATCCGATGATCACAGTGTCAGTATCATCTGGCAGATGTGCTGTTGTTCGATGATCCAGAAGTGGATCTGACCGTACTTGCTGTAGCCAATATGATAGCGACTGTCCGCTCTGTTTGGGTAACCCGGTTCTCGTGCGGTTTGTGAGAGGCGAAGCATGTTCTTCCACGTTAAGGGCCGTGGTGGAATCAGTCAGGGCGACACTGCCGGCGCCGCCGATGCTGGAATCAGCATCACTGGCCTGCTTCATGTTGACGTCGTTTGTAGAGGAATTGGTGTAAATGATCTCGGAGGGCCGTGAGATCTTCGAGGTGCATAGTGGGTCGCGGTTGCGTGCTCGGAAATAAATTTTGGCGGGGACAACACCTATTGCGTCTGCACATGTGCTCTTTCAGTCTTGAGGCTGGAAGGTATCTGCACTGTTCGAGCTCGTTCTTGTGGAGGTTTGGCACTTGCGTGTTGTGGTGGGTCCAGCAAGGCCCTCAGCGTGATGGTTTCGGTCGCATCTCCACCTGAGCTGTGATGCGGGGAGAAGACCGGGCCGGCATCACGCCTGGACATTCTTGTTCCGTGGATCTCTTCACGCCGGACTTTGTAACATCTCTCAGCCGCAAAGTCTGATATATACAAAAGGCGTTTACTATCAACCCAAGGGGAATTCTGCTTGAGGCCGTCAATCCTTCCTCTTGTCAAGTGCGCAGATCAACCCCGCAATGTCCACGCTTGAGACCAACATCAGACGAGCGCTTGACGGATTACTTCCTAAGATCAAGAAGCAGCACGAGAGCTCTTCCACACCGATAGTACTGGGTATCACAGGACTACAAGGTTCTGGGAAATCGACATGGGCCGCCAGAATAGTAGAGATTCTCACGTCTGAACACCAGCTTCAGACTATCACTGTGTCTCTGGACGATTTCTACAAGACGCACGATGGCCTGATACAACAGAGAGATCAAGACTCCGAAAACAAACTCTACCGGGTACGAGGTCAGCCAGGAACGCACGATGAGCAACTGGCTGCAAGATTCTTTAGGGAGCTGGAGCACTGCGGCGAGGAAGGCGAGCTGAAGATTCCAAGTTTTGACAAAAGTCAGTTCAGCGGCGAAGGCGACCGTGCACCAGAATCAGACTGGCACTCAGTTACAAAGAAGCCAGATGTCGTTGTCTTTGAAGGCTGGTGCATTGGCTTCCAGCCGCTGCCCGCTTCTGTCGTGGAGGAGAAGCACTCGCTCGCGCTTGCTGGCAGGTTGCCTGTTAACACTCCTGCGCAACATCAGAAAGCTCATCTACTGGAGATCAACGTGAACCTCTGCAGATACTGCGACGCGTTCATGGGTCCTCAGCATTTTGACTTCTTCATTCACATAGACACCAGTGATCTGCGCAATGTGTATGTCTGGCGCCTGGAGCAGGAGCATAAGATGATCGCAGCGAAGGGCTCGGGGATGTCGGATGACCAGGTCAGGGCCTTCATTGATGGGTATATGCCGAGCTATGAGATCTACCTGGACACTCTTAGACAGGGTTTGTTCCAAGACAGGGGCAGAATGGTTCGCGTTGTCTTGGATCAACAGAGGAGTGTAGAGAAGGTGGAGGAACTGTAAATCAGAGTGAGCCATACAGTAAGACTTCCCATGTCTAGTCAAAGCCAACGCCCAAACCTCTTCATTCAGACCGACGCTTCACTTTTCCCGCTGTTTTCCAAAGCCAAACTCACCCCGCATAGAAAACAGGGAACCAAAGCAGCCCAAACAACGCGTCACATTTCACTGTCCCTCTAATCTCCCCAAGTTCTCCAAGCTCTCCAAGCCCTGCAAGCTCTCCAAACTTTCCAACCTCTCCTCAATACACCAAAGACCCCTTCAACCCAAGACGGTGCACATCAGCCGAAAAAAGCCAGGCAACAGTTCAACCGCACTCCCCAGCCCAGCCACACACGACCTTACTCTCGTCTCCACTGACCGTCCCAGATCCGCTCAACATGACTCCACCGGGCGACCGCACATCTACCCGCAAGCGCAAGCTCAATGATGACAACACTGCACACTACGCTGTCGGCGCCTCTGCAGGTTTCAGCTACTACCTCCCCAGAACAGCCCAAGCCCACCTCCGCGCTGCCCGAAAGCAGCTGCCCTCAACCGCGCGCGAAATCTTTAATGGGTACTACAGCGATGTAATGTGCAGTAAGGATTGCGCGCCTATGTCTGCGGCCGAGCTGGCGGACTTCGTGGTTCAGTTTCCTGCCTGCGTCAAGAGCTACAACAGGTTTGCGGAAGATATGAACGACGAGATCGACAGCCATGATCACGAGGGGTTCGAGCCGACAAAGTTCCCTATCGTCGAGGAAGAGGAATCGGAAGCGGAGGAAGAGGAAGAAGAAGATGGGGGAGAGGGAGAAGAACAGGAAGAGCAGGGAGAGCAGGGAGAAGAAGAAGAAGAAGAGGAAGGTGAGACAGAAGAACGAAAGGTAGAAGATGAGGAAGATGCACAAGAGGAAGCAGGTCAGGATGCGGAGGTAAGTAGCGAACTCAATCCTAAGAAAACTGCCAGCAAAGATACTAAACGCAAGCAGAAAGCCACTGCGCAGACGCACATGCCCAACAAGAAGATCAAGAAGGAGCACCAGTCACGCTCAGATACTGTTCCTACCCCGGACGACACTTCACAATCGTCTCCCCTGTCCGACCCTCCCATCAAGCTGCATGTGCCGCCTTCGCCTTCACAGTCGCCCACACGGACCGACCACCTGACCAGCACAACACCCCGATCAGATGCCGAGAAGAACGTCGAGGATACAGGCGAGACAACAGAACTGAATCTTGGGCTTTCTGGTGGAGAACTACCCGCCAGCTTGCCGCTGTCAGGTACACGCAGCCGCCTAAACACGCCCAGGAGCACGCGTACGTACATCTCCCCACCACCCAAAGAAGCAGGTAACATCCCTCCAAGCCCATTCTCTGCTGAAGACCGCAGCGCTTCGATCTTGCCGTTATCCAGAGCATCACTTCGCACGCCGACCAGCAGCACGCGTACTTCTCCATTACATGGAGAACCAGACCAAGCCTCCTCAGACGCGACACCTGCAAAAGGCCATACACCATCGCCGCTGCCATTGCAGCTGACACCTTCCTATCCCGTCAACGTTGGCGTTCCGCCCGTGACTGCACCAGCACCAGCACCAGCACTTGCTTCTATACTAGGCGCCCCGGCAGCTCCTGCCATCCCCAACGTGGACATGGACATGGATGTGGACGCAACCACAACCTCACATACGTCTTCGCACCTCCCTCAATTCACCTCTCCCACTAGATCTCCTCATCTGAGTTCCTCTCCTCCAGCTAGCTCCTTCATTCCTCACGCCCGTCGACCACCGCCAGGCAACGCAGACACCGACGCGAACGAAGACGCAAACTCAGACTCAGGTTCCGCATCCTGGTCCGCCGGCCTCCGCGCCATCGAACGCTTCAACTGGGACGCGCCAGGCTCACGAGTTGATCGTGGACACGGTCTACACGATATGTGCACTGAGGGCGTGGCGCCGGGTGGGGGAGTTTTCAGGGGAAGTTACTGGGACGACGCTGGAGAGGAGAAGCTATTTGGGGGCGCGGTGGCGGTGTTGGAAGGAGAAGAGGATAAGGCGGAGGAGTTGGGAGACTTGGAGAGCGACATCGTGGAAGAGATGGATTGGGACCTTTGATGAGAAAGGCAGCATACGAGACTGGTAAGGGAAGAGAGAGAGTGGCGCATGGTTGGTAAGAGCGTCCGTTGGATATGCCTATGGAACTTGATTTGGATACGTTTGTTTGTGTTCCCAATGAAGCGCCGTCTAATGCATGCATGCAGCACACGGAAAGGTTTCTACGTAAAACGAATCATACAAAGTCAAACACATCGCCCTTATCAGCAATCATCTTCCCCACTCTCTTCGTGCCCACAATCCTCTCCAATTCCAGCCTCTCCCACTTGCTAAACGCTACGCGCACGCTTGCCTCCTGCCTGCTGATCTCAGCGCGCTCGACGCTCTTGCCGATGAAACCGACAACCTCGTCGTAGAACTTGGGGTTCTCAGGTACGCCGTAGAAGACCACGCGCTTGACGCCACGAATCTGGTAGCGGTGGAAGTGGTGTGCACGCCCTGTGTAGAGGAGGAGCGAGTGCTTCCCGCTCATGAAGTGGGAGCGCGCTTTGCGGACGTCGGTGGGGTCGGTGTATTCCTGGATCAGCCCGTAGCTGAAGTCTGAGTCGACGAGCGAGTTGCGCACGCGGACAAAGTCGAGGTACGATGGGATGAAGACGAGAACGCCGACGCCGCCGGTGGCGGGCTTGGGGAGCCGGCTGATGGAGGGGAGGATGGAGGAGTGGAAGTATTTGAAGCGGGCGTCTGGGTCTGTGAGGTGAGAGGGCGAGTCGAATCTCATGAAGGTCTGCTTGACGCCGTAGGAGAGCGACTCGATCAGGCCAGCTGTGTAGTCTGGGGTGTAACGCAAGCGGCCGGCGACGTTCCGCATGTGCTTGTAGTAGAGGGAGTTGATTTTTGGTGTTAGGAATGCGGAGAGAACGATGGTTTGGCGGATGTTGGGCGCGTGGCCGTCGAGGTACCACGAACGAACACGCGAAAAGTCGCAACCGTGAGCGTCTTTGGGTTGCAGGTTCAGATGATCGAAGACGAACTCGGCATGCTCAAAGTTTTGCATCAGTGTTGCATCTGCTTGGTCCATGATGACCATCTCGATAGACGAGAGGAAGTCGTAATCTCCACGCTTCTTCTTGTCGCCCGTCTCGATGGCTCGCCGCAAGCCTAACGCTGAGGCGAAGATGATATCCGAGTTGTAGAAAGTCGAGTACAGCTTCAGTGTCTTGCGAGTCAGCTTGACACCAACACGGAACTCGTTCTCATCGTTGCCTTCGAAGAGCTCCCGGAAATCTTCTGGCTTGTCGTCCGAGAACTTGTCCTCGGGCTGTGAGAAGCTATCCAAAAAGCGCTTCTTGTTTTCTTGCTGCTCAAAGGTGTGCAGTTTAGTGATCGAGTCCAGCATGCGCACACATGCCTGTTTGGTCTCCAGCAAGAATAGGATCTTTGGTCGCGTGAAGCCCTGGTCGCGGTACTCGACATCCTCGTCTCCCTTTGAGGCAGCCAGCTTTGCGTTGTTCTTCAGCACACGGTCTCGTGTCATTAAGATATGGTTGAGTGCATGTAAGCAGGTCAGGTCTCGGAGACGACCTGCGTTCTGTACTGTTCGTGCGCCGAACAATATGTCCTGGTAAGAGAAAAGCGACGGCGCGATTGTCTGTTCCAAGTCGTTGAAGTCACCGATTTCTTTCTGTGCGTTTTCGACCAATTTGGACTTCAGACCAATGTTGCGTGTGCTCTTGAACTTGGGCCTTTCCAACGCCTTATCATCCGTGCTGGGCACCTGCAGAACACCTCTGCCAGTATCGCTGTGACCTGACTTCTGAGCCTTCCAGGGATTTGCAGCCTTTGCTGGACCTGCTTCCAGTTTCTTTGTGGCCCACTCGTTCTCTGCTATTCTTTTCAGTCGCCTGGTGAGATACTCATCATCCGGACTGCCAAAGTGCGTATCGAAAAAGGGGTTGTTGGCCTCGTTGTCGAGTGATGTGTTTTCCTCTTCGGCTTCTTCCTCCTCTTGCTGGTCTTCGACTTCGTCATCGTCCACTGGCTCATCGCCCTCATCCGCGTCAGAGTCATCCTGATCTTCCTCGGCAGCCTGCTTTGCACGTTTCTTGAGTCCCTTCTGACCTGCTGACAGGTCGTCCTCGGTGTGTGCCTTGCGCTTCTTGCTCGAACGGTCTTGGGGCTGTGTAGAGGCGAGAGACTGTAGTAGGGCCGAGTAGGCGTTCGATATCGGTTCAGCGTCTTCCTCCTCCTCCTCTTCCTCTTCTTCGTCTTCAGAGACATCAGACGGTTCCGAGTCTGTGTCTTCTTGGTCGGTTACTGGTGCTCTTCCAGGGTCCCTGCTACATGTCAGCGACCGATTTGCGCCTTGTCCAGCTCGTTGCCGTACTCACGCCTCGCCGTCTGGGCTCCTTATCCTCGCAGCGCCGTAGCCACCACCTTCACCACCACGACCACCACGACCACCACCCCTGCCTCGCCCTCTTGTAGCTCCCCTCCCTCGACCTCCTCCCCTTCCACCGCCACGTCCACCTCCTCGTCCACCTCCTCGACTTGCTCCTCTTGCGCCACCACCACGCCCTCTAGTGAAAGCCATATTGCTGTGTTGTGTTGCTCCTCTTCCTTTCTGTAATTTCTAATTCGCAAGGCAGTGTTGATTGCTGCAACGCGACTCTACCTGTACCGTAGTAGAAGGCCTCGAGAGCGTCTCGGGTAACAAATCGTGTTGCTCTTTCCAGCTCGTCGCGGCTTGCAGGTCGCTCCTCCAGAAAATAAATGTTAGCGTCCGTGCTAGCGAGAAGCCGCACCTGGCAGGGCAGGAACAATCACAATTTCTGCCCCACCACCCTCACGACCTCAACGCTCCCGACGGCTTCGCACATTCGACGGCACCGCCCAGCGCAGACTCGCCCTCGCCTCGCCCATCATGTCCGACAACGACTCTTTCCTCCACCTCGCCCGTCCGCTCGGCCCAGCCCCCGTCGGCGCCCAGCCCTCGACTGCCCCGCTGAACGTGGTCATCCAGCCCCAGGTGCGCGCGACAACGCCTCGCTGCCTGTGCATTGCGCTGACTACGTGACCAGGCTGTCTTTTCCGTGCTTGACCACTCGCTGCGCCGCCCCGCCGACCAGGAGCGCGTCATCGGTACTCTGCTTGGAACCCGCAGCGAAGATGGCACCGAGATCGAGATCCGCAACTGCTATGCTGTCCCCCACACCGAGACGGCCGAGCAGGTCGAGGTCGACATGGACTACCAGAAGCAGATGCTCGCCCTGCACCTGCGCGCCAACCCCCGCGAGGTCCTCGTCGGCTGGTACGCCACCAGCAGCGACCTGAACACCTTCTCCGCCCTCATCCAGAACTTCTACAGCCAGCAAGGCGACGGCACATGGCCCCATCCCGCAGTCCACCTGACTGTGTCCACAGAGCCCGGCAAGGAGATCGAGTCGCGGACATACATCTCTGCCCCCATTGGCGTCACTGCCGAGCGCGCCGCCGACTCGTGCCTGTTCATCCCCGTCCCTCACGAGATCAAGTACGGCGAGGCCGAGAAGTCTGGTCTTGAGCTCATCTCTGCTGCCAAGGACCGCGAGGACAGGACACAGGAGGTCGCGACCGACCTTGACCAGCTTGAGACTGCTGTCAGGCATGTCCTCGACATGCTCGAGCGTGTCTCCAACTACGTCAACAACGTCCTCGACGAGGAGGCTGAGCCCTCGTCTGCGCTGGGTCAGTTCCTGATGAACGCCCTCAGCCTGGCACCCAAGGTCGACGCCGCCGACATTGAGCGCGACTTGTATGTCTCCGCAATCTGTTTCTAATATTTGGCGCTAACAAATCTCAGCAACGCACACATCCAGGACGTCTTGGTCGTCTCCTACCTCGCCAACACTATCCGCACCCAGATCGATCTTTCGAACCGTCTTGCAACTGCGGCGCTTACTCTTGGCGGCGGCGATGCTCTTGCTGGCGACAACCAGAAGGAGGGCGGCGAGAGGAAACAAGGCGGCAGGGGTGGTAACAAGGGTAGGCAGCCGAGGCAGCAGGAGGCTTGAACATGATTTATGATGCATTCTTAAGAGCTTGGGATCGGCGTTTTGGCTAACGTGCGAGTGTAGTGTTGCTCGGAGACGTCAGAAGCAGCAACACCAACACTAAGCGCACGAAAAAGGACGACAAGGAGGAGAACGACCCCACCCTCGACGAGGGCGCGACCGGTGGCGTGGGAACTGTTGCATGAACGATGCCGAGTAAAAGTAGACCGCTTGATCACGGGCGAGCATTTTCTGGCGTCGTTTGGAGGCTGTGTTGTGTACGACTATCGCAGGCCTGGGGAGCATGAGCATATGAGCGCAAAAGCTCAGCAATCAATGAAACACCATTCAACGTTCACTTGCCAGAACTCTCTTTCGAAACTCAGGGGTGACTTCTACCCAGGAGACATGACAGAGACGCACATGAAAGACCAATCCATCAGGAGCGGCACGTCCTAGGATAAGAAACTGACCTGAATTCGGTCTATTTGACTGACTCCAAGCTATGTGAATGCTGAGGATAGTACGCCTTAAGCCATACGAACGTGAAGCAGAAGAAAGAAAAAATCATCGTGATGAATATCCGCCTTCATAGAAGAGTTGCGTGCTGGTATCATCAGATGCTGGAAACGCCGTTGTAATGCTGACATGCCCTCTTTGGCTCGAACAGCCTGGGTGCGCTGCCGATTGTGATGCTGCGCGGAAGCTTAGACAGCTCTCTGCGAAGAAGAACAAAAGGACGTAAGGTAGTGAGGTGTAACGGGCGTCCAAGAGTGTTCAGGATACAGTGGGGAGACTCTCGATCGGAACGTCGAGCAGCGCAGGGTGAAGTACTGCGCACACACTCCAGGAGCACAAGCCGCTGCTTCTGCTTCTGCCCCAACTGCACGCCGAGTCTCTCTCCCTGGTCTGCGCCCTCAAATCACTCCCACTCCCTCCCAACACAGTGCAATCCACAGCACCTAGACCGCAATCTCGTCATCCATATACCCCGTCTTCTTCACCCTATCCTTCTCCTTCTTCTTCTTTTTCTTCTTCCTCTCTCCCTCATCCTCTCCTCCCGCCGCAGCCCTCTTCTTCCCCGCCCCCGCCGCCGCACCACCACCAGCACCACCCGCACCGTCCTCCTCCGGCGCAGCATCCCCCTTCTGCATCACCGCACCCTCGTCCGTGTCGAACGCCTTCCTCTTCTTCTTGAGCTCCTTATCCGTCTCCAGCATCTCACTCACTCTCCCCAGTTTGCCCGTATCGCGGCGCAGCATGAACTTGAAGTCGTCGAGCTTTATCTTGGCGCGTCGCGCGTGGTGTGCTACGGCGGCTGCTTCGTGGCATGATTCGATGATGTAGTCGGTTACGATTTCGTCGAGCACGCGGATGGTCTCGGGGAGGGGGTAGTCATTGTCGCCGAAGGCGAGGAGGAAGGCTTCTACTGGAAGTACACGTTAGTTCTGCAGATGCATGTGGATAGCAGAATAAGAATAGATTAGGTCGGGGCGGAGGAGGAAACCAACAAAGTGAAGCGATGAAGTCGAGCTACTCACAGTCTTGCGTGGGAAACTGCTGGCCTTTCTGGCGCAGTCGCATGCGCACTTCCGTCATGATGTGGGCGTGTGAGAGCTCTTGCTCCCTTCGTTACAGGCTTCGTCGGCGCCCTGCCTGGGCTTGTCTCTGCCTCTGCGCGAGGTCCGCGTGGTAAATGCGCGCGTTGCGCAAATCCGGTTGCGCGCGATTGTTGTAATCCCCTGGAGCGCTGTAGTCTCGAGCGCTGTATCGTTTTACAAAGAGCTGGCAACTGCAGTGGCGCAAGAGGCGGTGAAGTAAGCGATATGTTGACTTGGGGTGGTGTATTTAGTGTTTCCTTTACAACGCGGTTGTCCGCAATGACGACCAACCATGCACACCCGCGCACAGGCCTCGGCGCATCATCCCCATCCCCAATCCCCACCAGACACATTCACCAGCAGCGACGCCAACTGTCCACTCGAAACCCACAGCGCAGCCCTAAACCGCAACACCCCCGTAACCCAGCTGAAGCTCCATAGCATCCGCATCAACTTCATTCCACAACCCTTTCTCCCTCAAAATGGTACCACATCCACCCCCAACCTCACCTCACTGCCAGGCACCCAAGCTAACAGACACCTCCCTCAGACCGCGCTCTTTAACTTCCAATCCCTCCTCCTCGTGCTCCTGCTCACCATCTGCACCGCTACATACGCGCACTACGTCTTCCCCGGCATCATCGACCGCAACAAGGAGAACTACTTCGTCAGCCCGATATGGAAGGCTGCGCGGGTTGGCGAGAGGTTGAGTCCGTATGTGAGTCTGGCGTGCGTGGTCATGGCGGTAAGTTGTGGATTTACTTTGTTGAAGAAGAGAATGGGATAGTTGCACAGGGTTGGACTGGATTGGGCGGGGCAACGGCTACAAAGTTCTTGCAAAGTTGAGGTCACGATGCTGATATGTTGCAGGCGCTTACGTTTATGGGATGAAAATGGGTCGAGGTTCCAAGGTGACCTAGATAATGCGCACGAGCTACCACGAGGTTCGGTAAGGGCAGGCGCGGTACATTGGTTTGGGATATTGAAAGGACAATACATGTTATGCTCGTTGCATGAGACGAGACGCTCAGGAGCGTTCAAGCTCACGAAAACGGAGACGGAAGCCGTTCTGGAGAGCGGGGACCTCATTCACAGGTCAAAGCGCCTTGTGCTAGTACATCACATGCTTCAGGCATCAGGCGTGGTAATAGAGCAGAATGTGGAAATAGTAGAAGCCATCGTGTTGAGTATATGCGTCATCGCTAACATTAAAGATGTGTTATATACAAGAGCGAAGACGCGCTCGCTGAATTTTACGCCAACCTTTCCAGGCCTGACGTTGATGATACAAAAGTGTACCAGCACCTTTTCAAATAAAGGCGTTCCTCTAACCAGACATAGACCCATCCTATACCGATTCATACAAGTGATGATAATACACAGACGTGATCCAGCGCCTAGAGAACACCTTTCCTTTCGTTTAGGCGCACGTATGAGTTGAGAGTTTTTCTGACATGTAGATTTTGGAAATCATCGAGCCGGGGGTATCGATGAAGGAAACAGAGCAAGAGGAAAAGCAGGTGTGCGTAAGCTGTTGAAAAGCTCCTCGGCACCTGCAGACAAACTGCCAACGAGAAAGTTGGTATCATGTGTAACCGCCGACAACTGTCGACGGGCGAAAACGGCGTAAAATAAGGCAAAAAGCAGCAACAAGGAGAGACGTGACTAAGAACCATAAGCATTACTCATTTCTGAAAGTGGCAGGGAGCCCGACTTAACCCGCTCGCTGCCTAATGCTTATGGCTCATCTCGCCCTTGTCGCAGCAGCCAGCCAGCCCGTGGCGAGAGCTTGCGCGCTCGTGCGAGCCTTCGACATCGCTCGCATCCTCGACGACGACATCGTCGTGAAGCATGAAGTCGGGCTGGCTGTGTGCATCGTCCTCGTCGTCGTCATCATCGTCATGGTCACTCACCAGACCAGGGTTGGAATCAACCGTGTGAGGGCTGAGGTCCAACGGCGAGTCGGGCATGTGCTCATCACATTCTGACTTGATGGGGGATGGCAACGAAAACGGAAGCCGGGTGTGACTGGCTTGATTGCCCTTCCTGCTGCCCGGTCGCGCCAAGGGAGCCTTGCTTGCAGGCGCTTTGTTGGGGGCGCTAACGGGAAGACGCGCTAGCTGAGGCGGGTTGGTGTTGACTGGGGTCGGAGCTGCAGTGGTGTCCGCGAGATCGTCATCCGAGTGCTCAATCGCGTCGAGGTCAACCTTAGATCGAGCAGTGTTGACAAGCTCCTTGAGATTGCCCTCGAAACCACGCTTTTGAGCCAGAGCGCTCAGATGCGGAGTTGACAGCGAGCCAGTGAAGTTTGTCGAGACAGGCTTGGGCGCCTCGCGTGGCGCGGCATTGAAATTGCGATGGACATCCTTCGCCTGAGCAGTCAGGGTGGGCTGCGCTGCGAGGGGGTTGACAATGCCTGGTGTAGCGGGCATGGAGAACGAGACTGCAGGCGTGGAGGCTGGAGCGCTGACGGGCTCGGTAGCAGTGACCGGTTGACCAGCCTCATTGATGTCTACAGGAACACCACAGGCGATGGCTGCCTGGTCGTGGCTCTTGAAGACCAAACTGTGCTTGATGCGGCAGTGATTGAGGAAACCCTGCGTGTTCGAGAAGTTGCTGTGACCGCACTGGGCGCAGTACAGCCGTACCCATTGACCGTCAGTGGACCGCTTGTGCAACAGAGGGTCAATCTTTGGTGCTGGTGCTGGATTTTCACCAAGAGGCGGGAGCTTCAACATTCCAGTCGAAGTTCGTGACGTGCGACCTCTGTTTCCATGACCGTAGTCACCGAAACTGCCGCGCGTCGACCTGCCCTCACCGGTCCCAAAGTAACTCTGCTGCTGAGCAAGCGCACGTTCAGATACAGGGTCGAATTGCATGTCCGAGATCAACCACCTCGCGTAGTGTCGAGTGTATGGACCATCGGTAACTCCCCAAGGTGCAGCGTACTGAGGCTCGGTGTAGCCGGCAGTTGGGTGCAGAGCCGCTCCAAGACCACGGCTCAGGTCGTCAGAGAGACCTTCAGTACCTGGGAACGGAATCATAGAGCAACGCCTCAGCTGTTCCAGTGAAACTTGACATTTGGCCAGCTCTTGCTCAATCAAGCGAAGCTCGTTGTGCTTCAAGAGAATCTCATAGCTAATTTGCGCCTCAATCGCTTGTTGAACAGCGGTCAGATTGGATGTCGTTGTAGTCTCAGGTGTGTTGACGGTTTCAGATTTTACGTTGACTTTCTGCGATTTTGATGTCTTGGCCTTCATGACGCTGTCCTTTCGCGGTAGCGGTGCCTTGGGCCGCGAATCCTGAACATCTGCGGGAGCAGCCTGAGGCATACTTTGCAAGTCTTCAGGCTGCGAGGATTCAGTTGCCACACCGCTCGTACCACGGTTTGCCACAACAGGCTTCATCTCACCCTGCGCATCCTTCCACTTCTTCACTGCGTGCGCATGCTGCGCTGATGCCGGCTCGGGACTGTCAGTCGCCTTGCGCTTGATCTGGTTCATATTGAAAGTCGGGATTTCAACGACCGGCATCGGTCTTGACTTGTGCAGCGTAGCCTTCTCCATGATCCTGTCGCCGGGCGACTCCGTACTCCATGGGAGGCGGAACATGGACTGCATTGAGAATGAAGAAGTGGAAGCCTAGAGACAACAACGCTCATCTGTCGCAGCGGTCGTCAGGCGCATTCAAATCCAAAGAGCAGTCACGCCTGTGAACAAGGTCGTGACGAGCGCAGCAGTCAAGTGCGCCGAGGCCAGAAAGAAACAGATAGAAATCGCGCGATATTAGAAGAGTGTACAGGGTATCAAGAAGAGGTGGTGAGAGAATGCAAGAAGTGGAACAACAGGCAGCTAAGCTGTTGTGGTGACGTGGTGGGCAAGAGCGAAGATCGGCCGACAGGCGGGAAAATCAACACTGGGGAATCCGAATACTGGGTGAACAGATCGCGATCCTGGGAGAGACGGGCGTGCAGCAGCTTTGCAGCGCTACAAGAAACCGTGAAGAGATGTGGTGGTGGGAGATAGGGTAGTGAGGGGAGATGGTGTTTGTTGGTTGCGACCAAAGTTGAGAAGTTGCGAAGTTGGGGGGCTGCTCTTGCTATGGAGAGCTGCACGCTTATTTGGACGCTAGCCCGGAAGCGCAACCACACCGGCAGGGATGGCATTGTTTATGGCGCCCCCTTGATCGGCTGCGATTGGCTTCGTGTCATACAATTCCTACCGTGGAATGCCGCTTGGCTGTTGGCAAAGCAATACATCATGAGCGAATTTTGCAGGCCATCTTACTTGGTCGCTCGCAGCAGGGTGGTGCGACCGAGTGGTGTGCAGCGTTCGCGGTGCGCGTGAAGGCGTGCGGTCTTGCGCAGCAGCCACTCGTCGCCAGTGAGTCGTGCGAAGGTTTGCGCAGCGAGTGGGCATACATCATTGTGGGCCTCTTGGCTCTGGGGCGCATCACTAAGTTAGCTGACTTGTCCAACGTTTGCTGGCATCAACTGTCTCAGCGTTACGTCTCGCATAGACTCCGCGGTGCCCCGGTCTGCCCGACGCAGCCAGGCGAGTGCACTCTCAAACGTTCTCTGCGCGCGTTGCAATCAACTTTGGTGGGGTGGGCCGCCACCTTGTTGTAAGGCACCATCTTGCGCAGGTCTATCGAGACGATCGGACAGCCAAGCGCCACATTCGTTCTCCTGCCTTCTGGCTGCTGCTGCCGGCTCCACCTGCCATAAGCCACGCTGAAACGACTCAACACCATGATGCGCTGTCTCGTGGCCACAGAAGAGGATCGACCTTGCCGTTATGCGGGGCGCTATCATGCGTATGCAGGGCTGGAGTGGTCGCCAGAGCTCCTTCAGTCAGTCGGTGAGCTTGAGGCTGCCCACCGCCACGCGAACAACGAGGCTCAAGGCGTGCTGCTGCGTTTCTCCGAAACTAGGCCGCGGCACACGGGTAGGCGTCCGGTATTGTCCATCGCTAGAGTCCAACCGGATTACCGGGCTCTCCGTGATTTCGCGAAACAATAGATCGCCTCGTGTCTTCCAGAACACAAATCACAGCTTCGGTGCTGGTGGAGTTCACGATAACGTGCAATTTTATCTCGATCATGTGAGCAAATAAGGAACATGACAGGCACCGCAGGCATGGACGCAGGTACGAACAAAGTGTCAATGGTATTCACTAGCCTACATTATCGCTTGCGTAAGGTGTCCAGAGCTCGTCTGGGCCGCGATCGAGGGCGATCATGACGAAGAGTACCTGGAGGAGCAGTGGATCCTAGCACGCCCGCACACACGACAAGCGCACGGAAAAATATCTACACATCCCCAGGAAGTCTGGCCTTCGAAACGAAATCGTGTGGACTGCGGTCCTCCGTTCTCCACTGTGCATATACCGTTCACCGGACGTCTACGCGCTGCTCACCGCTTGCGGTATTCCACTCACTGGACACCTTCTCCCGCTTGGAGATACTGGGGCAGCGCGGATGTTTTCGGCTTCCGGCGAACGAGGTCCATCCTTTTGTGGGGACTCGTCCAAGCTCATCTTCTCGAGGCTCTGCCGCAGCGTACCGTTGCCGCGTGGTGAAGTTGCCATATCCTTGAACGGGCATGATCCAGCTGCCATGGCCGCATCCTCAATCTCGCTCTCACTCTCACTCCCATCGTGCAATATTCTCTTTCCATGTAGGTAGCCTTCTGGCTCGATTTCCGGGACTAGAACATCGTCGTCGAATTCCTCGCCGTCACGGACATACCATTTGGTGAAGAGGTCATTTTGTATCCAAATCACCTTGCCAAGTGCCTTGACAAGCCCGATCTTCCGGTCCATCCTCATCTTCGGATGTGACAAAATGGCCTCTGTCAGGATGTCCTGAACAAAAGAGAGTGTTGCACCGATGTGTACGTACTCCACGTGGAGTGGATGAGCTCGCCCCTGCCCAACGTGCATCATACCGACTTTGTCGAGGTACTCCCAGAACTCCATCTTGGACGGGTCGCTGCATAGCTTGTTCAAGTAACCACGAAGAAACATCTTGCGATGCATGATCTGAGGCGAATTCTCGCTGAGATTGGGGTCGACAGGTCCTTCATACGATGTCGATCGCGTCTCGAATGCTCGTGCCGTAATGTCATACTGTAGTAACTTCTTGTAAACAATGTTGACCACGGCCGGTATCAGCGCTCTTATGTACTTCGCTCCTGTGACAAGGCTTTCGATATCGCCTTTGAATATCAGTCAGGTGGGAGGGCTTAGGTGCGTCTTTCACATGTACATACGCGAACTGAAGTCCAGAAATGACTGCAAGTATTGAACTCTTGTTTCCAGATTTGTGTATAGCTCTCGGCGATCAATATGCTGCATGGGTCGGCGCTGTAAGGGAGCCATGTTGGGTGATTGTTGTTACTATAGCCGGCAGATCAAAT
This sequence comes from Didymellaceae sp. YAFEF048, assembly GCA_032595095.1. NCBI lineage: Eukaryota > Fungi > Ascomycota > Dothideomycetes > Pleosporales > Didymellaceae > Didymellaceae sp. YAFEF048. Next base: position 177,348 of record JAVISA010000012.1, on the reverse strand, counting down.
ATTTGAAGGCGATGTTGTGGCACTGCTGCACGTTTGCTGTAGTCGAAGATGAAAAGGGGATATTTACGATCTACTCAAACAGTAAAGTTCGGCACTTTTATAAGACACACTATCTTCTTCCGATGCGATTTCATAGTACGCGGGGTGCATTGCGGCGTGCCTAGGTGGTGTGTTGTGTCTTACGATGTGGTGGTTCGACCCTTGTCACGCCATAAAAATCGTACGCCTCATTGTCTCACTGATAGCCAGCAGAAGCCGCGCATTACGAACATCAGATCCGTGACTACTATCATCAAGTCTCCGTGCTTCTAGGAAGTTCTCCTGTCGTAGCAATTTCTCCCTGCAATGTTGCGCCCTGCGATCAGTGACCCTCTGAGCGCTGCGTTCGGGCGGTCTCGTCAGCGTGACTGCGCTTGGATCCAACCTCAAGATGGGCTGGAAGAAACGTTCTCGTTGGTGGTCGCTCATTGGTACATGCCCTCGGCTCAGGAAAGGTTGCGATCGATGGCTGTTCGTAAGATCTGTCACCTACGTTGAATCCTCCGCTACGTTTGAACCAGGGAGCTGTCACCACGGAAGAACAATTGCACCATACGCCCTCCGCCCTTTCAGTCATGGTTTGAGTCCGACTTGGCTGTGATGAGGCTTTGAAATCAGAGACTGATGAATTACTTGTATGTAGCCTACAGAAAGATACTCGGAGCAACTGCGGAGTAAACATCGTTCAAGCAGTCAAAATTCCGAGCTAAATAATCTGCGTACATAAGCGCACGACCCTTCCCCACAAAGAGTCCCCCACAAACGTCACTGCCACTGTCTTCGAAGCTTGTTGATATACCTTTCGGCGAAGTCAATTCTCCCTTCTTACCTGGACCTGGAAAACGCTCCTAAATTGACAAATCGCATTCAAGATGTCTACCATTGAAAACGTAGCCATCATTGGCGGCAACGGCACCCTGGGCCAGCCAGTCCTTGAAGCGCTCAAGAAGTCCGAATTCAACATATGGGTCATCAACCGTCAGAGCTCCAAGTCTGTCTATCCCAAAACCCAAGTCCTTACAGTGCCGGATGACCTCAATGTTGATGCCATAGCCAAGGAATTCCAAGAGAAGGAGATTGACGCCCTCGTAATTGCCATTGCTGGGAGTCAAGTCGAGCAGCAGAGAAAACTCATCGATGCTGCTTTCAAGGGCGGTGTAAAGCGAGTGATGCCTGCCGATTTTGGCAGTTGCGACTCAGCGGACGAAAAGACGAACGAGATCCTGCCGCTAATGAAGGGCAAGGAGGGAATTCGCAACTACCTCATTGAGTTGGAGAAGAAGGAGCGAGAGGGTAGCAGGGGTAAACTTACATGGACGAGTCTGATTAACGCACACTTCTTCGACTGGGGTCTTGGAAACGGGCTACTGAAGTTCGATGTCAGAGCGCGCAAGGCCTACCTGCTGGACGGCGGCAATATCAAGTTCTCTGCTTCCACGCTGCCTTTCATCGGAAAAGCAGTAGTGAAGATATTGGAGAAGCCGCAGGAGACAGAGAATAAGCTGTTGTACGTTCACAGCTTGTATGTGACACAAGAGGAAGTGCTTGTGGCACTCGAAAAGGCTACGGGGGACAGATTCGAGAGGATCAATGAGGACAGTGAAGAGGAGCTCAGCAAATGCAGACCGAAGATGCTAGACGGTGACCATGATGCACGTGAGGAGGTTGTCGCTATTTGGGGAGTGGTCGCTGCGGACTGGAAAAAGAGGGAGGCGTTCTCTAACAATCTCCTAGGCCTGGAGGAGGAAGACCTGGACGAGGTGGTGCAGAGGGTAGTGCAGGATCTGTAAGGTGCTGTATGTCACGTATAGGCTCATGCACAAAGATCTTGTTCGTTCTTGATGCATTCATCTGCTATCGCCGATACCTTTGTACACGTACAGCCCATCATTCAAGCCATGTCAGCAGCCGATAGGAATCGCATCGGTACTGCTATTCAATGCCTGCTGTCTCAAGCTGCTCTTGCATCCCCTTTCTGCCGCTGCAGGTCAACCTCACTGAAAACCAATATTCCAACCACCTCGATAACGACATGCAGCGCAGCACTTACTGACCACGGCCATCAAGCTCCAAGTCGAACCGAAGGTTCCAAGAAGGCGTCGTGTGAGTCATCTGGCTGTTCCTATTCACTTGGCCGTCTTCACCATCCGTAGTACTCTTTGGTCCTGCCCTCCAGACCGTAACGTCATCCTCCTCAGGGTCATAGGGCAGTCGCTGGTATGGCATCAGAATGTCGTTCGTGCCGCTACCGTTGAAGCTTCCACCTTTCCGCTTAAGAGTGTAGCCAAAGAGCTCAGCGACATCTTTTCGCAATACCGGATCTCTGAAGAAAACTGGATTGCTGGACTCTGGTAGCAGTTGGTTCGAGGGAGGAGTACGATGTTCTTTGTTGTTGACCTGGTCGTGTGGGTAGCAGTAGGTCTTGGTGTCCTTGGGGAAGGTCAGCTCTGGTAGCACGCTTGCGCTGAAGTCGAAGGGCAGAGTCGCATTGCGGAGGATCTGGGGCTGTTTTCGACGTGTCTGCTGTTGCTGCTGCTGCTGCTGCTGAACGTGGGGCGTCGACATACGAGGTATGTATGAGTTTGCGCCGGGGCCCATCGGTGGTTGAAGCGGCTGAAGTGATGAGGAGAAAGGTATGTTGGAGAGTCCACTGCCTCTAGGAGCGCGCGGATTTGCATTTCCCTTGGAAGACCCCATGGTAGCGTTCAACGTGTCGGTTGTTTGTGAAAACCTCGATGACAGTGAAACTGGTGGTGAAAGGTACTTACGCTCGTGACCGTCGCCTTCACCACGTGGCTGCGGCTGTGACGGACGAACGGTCATGTCGTCGAGTAGGAAGAGAATACCTCGGTGACTGAACTGGACTTCGTCGATGCCATTGACAAGTTGCTGCATTTGTTCGAACCATGCAGTTGTGTCCTGTTTCTTAGCAGTTGCTTCTAGAATGCCATTGATGCACTCCTCGTAGAAAGCCCAACGATCTCCAAGGCCGATCCGAATATCTGCAAGCAAATGAGTGAATCGATCGCGTTTTTGGTCCTTGGGTAGTACGTTGTTCGCGGGTTTGCGTTGGCGCTGGCGTTGCATTGCGAGGAATCACGATTGACGATCCGTTGTGATATGAGCAAGTCGGAAGCGCTATTCATCTATAGGCGAACACCTGGCGGTCAACAAGCGGGTGATTGCTATTGTACATCATTGATAATGGGACAAGTAAGTGAAAGCGAAATTGTCTAAAGTGTCTAATCAAGTAATACAAACGTACAAAGCCGTGTAGGGGATACGTGTTGACAGCGTTTGCCTTCACTGACTGCTCCCTCGAACTATGACAGACCCCATCTTTGACTGAATGGATCATGCTCTGGATCCATCCATCTCACATACTCAGCACTGTCTGCCAGACTTGCTGCGATATCTTCCCCGTAATGCAAGGCAACAAACGCATAAGATGCATCGATACCGGCGGAGATACCTGAGCTGGTTACAATATTTCCATCCACCACCCATCTTGCCTTCGCGGCCCAGTTGACGTTGGGTCCAGTGCTGGTCGCCCACTTGTAGGCACGTTTGTTGGTTGTGGCACGTCTGCCGTCAAGAGCTCCTGCTCGTGCTAAGATCGTCGCGCCCGTACAGATGGAGAGCATGGCTTTCAGGCTGGGATACATCCTCTTCACGAAATCGATCTCTTGTGCTACATCAGCGCGCACACCGACACCGCCAGGTACGATGAGGACGTCAATTGCTTCCTCACTTCGCTCGCCATTTGCGGCTGTTTCTTGGATGGCGAGCTGTTCTTCCAGGGTGCGATCAATGACAATGTTCTCCGAAAACCGCGATAGGGGATGCGCGTGAGCTGGGATGAGAGTGCTAGTTGACGGGTGGTGCGTAGGTATCGAGCCAGGAGTTGCAGCGAGGTTGGTCAATCTCATGGGAAAGTCGTACAGCATCGCGAGCGAATTAAAGACATCAAGGGGACCGAAGACATCCAGCGCCTGGAAGCCGGGGAATAGGAGGATGCCATAATGGATAGTCCTACCGCCCTGCACATTGAACAGTGGGGTGTTAATGTCGCTTGTGGTTGAATCTGCGGATACGGGGGTTGTTGGAGTATCGACCATTGTTGCAGTCGATGTTGTTCACCCTCAAGTGCGCGTGGCGGGGTACATGTATAACTCCTCAGCCGTCAGCACCACGCCGCAACTAAGCTCTATACGAAAGGATGCGGTGAAGCCAGATTACATTCATTTTCAGCTTTGAGCAAGTTAAGCTGAGCCTGCGAAGGCTCGAATACGCGAAAGACTGTTAGCCTGGATCTGCCTTTGGCTTGTGGTGGCTTAGCTCGCGCGAAGATTTGGACGCCATGAATGAACGTGCCACAGGCCTTCCAGTTCGCCAAACCTACCTGGTCGAAGTAGTACATTTGATTATGTTTGCCTTCTCGTATATGTCTCAATTTTTTGCTTGACTATTATCTATGTTCTGGCTCGATAATCTCATGGTAGCCTTTGTACCTGCGTTCCCAGGGTGCCATCGTTATGTACTGTCATTCCGACACTCCTTTTGGCGGGAAGAGAATCAATAAGAGCAATGATAGGGTGATACGGGAAAGGGGTTCGTTCTCGGGAAAAGGCCGAGCACGTTCGCAGCCCACCATCCGGGCCTTCTCTTTGAAGAGCATCGTTTCCAAGACAGATGATGATGTACCGAAGCACCATGTCGTCAATACCTACGATCGAAACCTTGGTATTATGTTATGTAAGTCGCTAGACTTTCATCAAATCAAGCAAGGGCTCGTGGTTTAGTGGTATAATACTCCCTTAGCATCTCGCAGCTTCAATTGAAGCCTGTTGACTCCTGACTGGGAGTGGTCCGGGGTTCGATTCCCCGCGAGTCCATCTTTTTGCCTTTTGTTGCGGACTGACGTCTCCTTTTTGTTCTGTCTTAGAAGTCCATCCACTATACCCAGTGGATACAACTGTTTTGTCCCCCATCTAGACTGCTAGGTGACCCCTTCTCCTTGATACAATATGAGTTAATGAGGTATTGTTAACTTGACAGCCTCCTCGTTAGGCTTTCTAATCATACTTTGCGCAATGGATGCATCATAGCTTCTTAAAGCACAGGGTGACTATCCCACACGAAAAGCGGGTATTTTAATCTTTTGTACACTCGTGGATGTACGTGACTTAACTCTGAAAGCCTCGGAGGCCTCCTCTCTGGATGGTTGGTTCGGACATGTTCCTGGTCTTTCCCGCTACATCATGCGCCTCAACACGACCAGACCCCCTCAACCCAGAATAAATTGACTGATATCATGCACGTAACATACCTATCCCTACTACTTGTGCTCTTCACGGGAGAGAAGCGGCGTACCTGGCCTGACAAGGATTCCTACCTACACAGCATATCCTATAGCATCACCATATTCTCTGTTGCTCGAAGTTGCACGCAGCCCCTCTGGAAATCGACAGAGGCTCATGCGCCGCCTCTCTCGATATCATCAGTCTCTGATTACAAGAATAAAACATTGCCACTCCGACAAGGCACCTGCGGGGTCGTTGACAAGCGACACGCTAATGCTTACATGAGAGCAGAACCACTACACAGTACCTTCCAAGGGAGCATCAACTCTAACCTTTGATAGTTTTTCCATCTGTCCCGATTGGGACTTGTATTTGTTATGTCTCTTCTCGCGCTTCCACATGAGCTTCTCCAGCATGTTGCACGCTTCTTGCCATGTTCTAGCATCCTCCAACTCATCCGCGTTAACCGTCAACTCCACGAAGCTTGCAACGACCCAATTCTATTCAAGGACGTTGCACAAAATACCTTCTACAGGACGCCCGGAGCAGTAAATGGCTTACTAAGTCTCTACAACCAACCCGAACGCATAAAGCTGCAACCCGAACAATTGGATTGGCCCGAAGGCGAACAGATCTTGAAAACGTCCTCCACAGAAGAAACACTCCGAATCGCCCTCGCCATCGAAGAGCTGGTCCAACTCGCCGCCATCAAACCCGCAACATGGCTGCTCTCCACCACCTCGAACATGGCTGCGTGGCTACCACACCTACTAGCCCTACACCACCCAGCCTCCTTAAGCCTCCAACCAGAAATGTTCCTCCTCCCACACGGCCAGCTCAGCCAATCGAACACCAGCCTAACCTCATCCCTCCTCATGAATCGCTGGATGTCGCGCACCACCGACCAAGCGCGCGACCGCGCCGCCTCGGCAAAGCTCCAAGCCATACACTTCACCAACTTCAGCTTCATCCTCAACTACACCCTTCTCCAACGCCTAACTTCCACAACCAGCCCCCGCGCCGCCCTCATCCCACTAATCCAGCACTTCCTCCCCAACAACCCCACCCAATCCCCATCACCCACCTGGTCAGACGGCACGCCCGACATCAAAGCCCACATCCTCTCTCGCCTGAGCGAGCGGATCCCCAACCACGGGGTGTTTATCCGAGACTTCGACCTCGTCCAAGCCTCATCCGCACTGTGCTTCCTCCTCACCGCCGTCGCCTTCTTCTACTCATATTCCCACTCAGAAGAACAAAGCCACCACCACCACCACCTCCTCCTCCTCCCCGCCCCCGCCCTCATCCCCTTCCCCTCCTTCATGCCCAACCTCCACCTCTCCACCACCTCAGCAGAGCACTTCACCACAAACCACTACGCCTCCATGCTCACGCCGTCCTTCCTCTCCGGCGTCTGGCACGGGTACTACACCGACCATCGCTCGTTCCGCAGCCGCGAAGTCGCCGTCGACGCTCCCATGCAGGGCATAAACATGGTGGTGCAAGAGCCGACCGAGGAGGCGCGGACGCGGCTGCGGATTAGCGCTGTGGTGGCGCGCGAATCGAGGGGGTGTGATGCGCACGGCGAGTTTAGGTTGTCTGGGAGGGTGAGGGAGGATGGGCTGGTGAGTCTGGCGAAGCAGTATGTGGTGTTGGGTGCGTCGTGGACGTGGACGGGGAGGATGACGCCGTTTGGGATTGTGGGGGTTTGGGGACATAGTTCGTTTGGGGGATATTTTTGGATTTTCAAGAGGGAGTGGGGTGGGAGGGGGTAGGTATGCGCGGTGAGGGGTTTTTGGAAATGTGAGCAGGAGTTTTGGGGGGGGGGGGGGAGACACCACTACAGTCTTTTGGTTTGAGGTCAAGCGATTATGGCATTGTACCCAACGCTGTCACCACAGCACAGAATACTGAATCAGTGAGAAGCTGCCCTTGTTGATGGACATGCATCACACTCTTCCAAAACTCTACCTCGTCAGATTCCACTGCGTACCAATACACGCTACCCCCATTCATCATCTCCTGCGCAATTCCCAAAGCCGATACTTCCTTCCACCTACAAGACGTGCAGCACCACTAGGGTCGGTAGTATACGAGTTTTTGGACGGGGTATACTGTATATACCGTGTACCGTACACTCGTATATTTGTACATACACGGTATATCCGTATACCAAGGACATACCCACACCCTCAAATCCACACATCCTACTCCTCACTGCAAGAGAAAGCTTCCGCTTGACCTCTTCCCCATTGAGCCGACGTGGATGCTCGAAGATTCCAGGAGAAATACCAAACATTGGCGGCACCTTGTATATACGGTACACCTGTATATACGGTATACATATCGTATAGTATAGTGTAGTATATTAAATTATAAGACCACCAGTCCTAACAGTCTGCTACTGCCCCACACACACCCCCACTATCCAGCCAGGCTCAGGCCAGGCTCAGGCCCCATCATCTCTTATCCCAGCGTTTCAAGGATCGAATCCTGGATCTCTGTAAAACTCGCACACGTTTGATCTGCGCGCAAAAGGCCGCACTCGGCGGCTGTTGTGTGTCCCCCACGCCCACATACTACTACGTTCACACACACACACTCACACACAGACGCTGCTGGATCCACAGATCGGAAACGCGAGATTAGCTACTTCAGATCTGTGTGCTTGGCAGATATGCTTGACGTGACGTAGCGCAGCAGGATAGCGAGGAGAAAATAGTTGTATTCCATTGATTCATGGGGCTTCCCATTTTGAAGCGCTCAGGAATGCGCAACGCCTGCAATGCTTATACGAGATATCCAACAGCCCTAGTTGTGATACAACATCCTATGTGCAAAAGAAAAGGGAAACACCTGTGTGGTGGAAAGATGACTTGATCATTCCTTCCTGCGGCCCTGCTCGCTGCTGCCCGCTTCGTCGTCACTGTCCACGCCCAGGCTGAACGTAGAGTCGTTGGCCGGGCCCCTGGGCGACTTGTCCGAGTAGCCGTTTGACGACTTCTTCGGGACGTCGTGCAGGTCGTCGAGCTCGCGCTCGTCAAAGTCAGCGGCCTCGAGGTCAGCTCGTCGCTCCTTGCGGCGGAAGTTGTCGAGGCCCATGCCGGTGAGGAGGGACTCGCGGCCTTCGTCGCCATCGGCGCCCTGGTAGCCGCCAGCGGTGCTGCTGCTGCGGCGGCGACTGCGCCAGAGGAAAGTCCCCCAGAGGACGGCTACGATGATGACGACTACGAGTGCGACTTCGCCTGAGCGGTAGTAGGCCTTCCACTCTGCTTCCTTCAGCTGTTGGGCCTTGTCTTCTTCGGCTTTGGTGGAGTTGGGATGCCCGCCAACACTGGTCACCGGGCCCTTCTCGCCGTCGATGACGCTGTCGGCTGGTGTGCCGCCTATCTCGCCGATGTCGACGCCCAGGAAGCGATCGAGCATGTCGCGGGTTCGTCGTGGGTAGTCGAACGGCACCATGTGGCTGGAGTTGTAGAAGACGACGTAGGTCAGGTTGCGCGCCTCGCGGTAGGTGCCGGCTGGCTCGCCTTCGAAAGCCCAGTCTCGTTTCGCGGCTTGCACGCCCGGCGTCAGCTCGAAGCCCTTGCCGCCATTCCAGGTCATCTTATCGATCATTCGTTCGGTACCAACGTGGTTGCAAATCATGTCCTTGTCGCCGGAGAAGAGGGTGATGGGCACCTCTTTCAGCAGATCGGGGAGGAAGCGGATGGCGGGCTCGCTGTTCTTGGCGCGGAAGTGGCCGGTGACTGCACCGTTGCACTCTTGCCATCCGGTTTTCTTGTCGGAGTTGATGTGGAGAGCGTTGATAACGTCCTGGCGGCGAAGGTAGGGGGTGACCTGCTTCAGATCCGGGGGCCAGTTCATGCCACAGGACGAGTCGTCCCGCAGACGGATGTCGTACATGTTGACGCATTGCTGCATGCTGTCGGCCGATCTGTCCTTTGTTTCCTCTAGAATGGTTGTCATGATGGCCTCGCAGACGGGCGTATCGACACGGTTCATGCCGCCGTCACTGAGGGCCTTCACACATACATCCTGCTGCTGTTCAACGCGTCTTGCAGATTCTGACTCTGCCTTGATCAGGCCGCTCTGGTAGGCGAAAGGAAGATATGCGAGGTATTGGTCGACGGGCGAGATCCAGCCATTCCCGATGAGCAGGCCCTTGAGCGGCCAGGGGCGAGTGCCGGCCTGCTTGTTGCGTTTGAGGATTGCGCGCGCGATGTGTGGGATGTGCTGGCCTGCGTAGGATTCGCCTGCAATGTAGAACTGCCGCTGTCAGCCGCTGCCTGGATGGGAAGTTGCGCCGGAGAAGACTCACATCATCGTGCTCGTACTCGGGGAACAGAGCAAACCACTTCTCGAGGAAGATGACCATGTGCTCCGCCATCTGGTCCAGCTCGCTCAGGTAGCTGTCTGTGTTCACGTAGCTGAAGCCAGTCCCCACCGGCTGGTCGACGAACAGCAGATTGGCGAACTCGTCCCACGAGCCATTGTTGTACTTTAGATTTCCGTCCTCTGTAACTCTGTAAGGGCCAACTTCCATCATGGCGCCGTCCATGGAGGAGCAGCCAGGCCCACCGTTGAGCCACAGCACGGTGCGCTGCTTGTTGGCGATGTGGCGATTCTGGTAATGCCAGAAGAATAGATTGCCATTGTGCTCGGGGTCGACTTCGATGTGCCTGCGTAACTCGTGTCAGCTCGTGTGCGCATGTGTGTTCGCGTCCGTCCTCCTTACCCTGCGTGCATCTTCAGCAGCGGCAGCGGCGCGCCTGGAAGCTCATGGACAAAGTAATCGGCCTGTGTCTTTTTGATCTGCGCTGCGCTGCCTGGCAGCATCGACAGAGTTGCCAGCAACCCGCCGACAAGTGCTGTCCGCCATGAATCCGTCGACAACATGGTGGTGATGGGCGAAGGTGCCGAGCGATGGTCGCTATTTCATGGGTGATCTGGCCGAACGCTGACGAGGCCTCGAGCACTGGGCAGAACGCCGAGGTTTCACGGTTAAGCAGCGATTACGCGCTGACTGGGGACTGTAAAGATGCTCAAGGCAGAAGAACAAGATAATTGGAATCTATTCAAGCCTCCATTCGATGCCCAATCTAGATTGCCGTGGCTCTGTCCAAGTATAGCTTGACGGCTGCCGAACTTCATCCGGACTTGTGAACCTCCGCGTCTCACATATTCCCTGCACAGCACCCCCGAAGGTACGCGGCTCCGACACTTGAGGTGAGAGTTTGCGGCAGAGGCGCGGTTGCAAGGGACCTTATTTCACGGCTGCTCTGCGCCTTCAACGGTCGCTTGCACCACGCTTCACAGCATTGCCGGCCATGTTTTGCCGTGCCGTGCCTTCTGCCAGTTGCCAGGTCTCAAGCATGACACCATGTCCTCTCATGCCCGGGTAATACGCCATGCATCACTGATTGCCATTTGCGTCCTGACTTCAACACTGTCTCCGATTGTGGATCGACACTGTGCATCTCCCAGTCGGCCCGCCAGCCCAGTGCCTGCTCCACAGAATTGGCCCCAGATTCCACCACGTAATACATACAGCAGCCCCAACAGCTCTCTCTGCGCACGACTGCCGCCTTCGCTGCTAGAAACGGCATGTTTCAGACCACGTCGAATACTGCGTGCCACAGTGGCGTATATAAACTTTGAACCTGCTTTTCACCTCGCCGATATCTTGCGAGCTCTACCGATGGTGCCTGCCTAGCAGCGCTTTAGAACATGTCTTCGAGACTCTTCTCCGAGTCTTTCTTGATCAGCTCAACCATGCCCTGATGAAAGTCAGTTTTTTGACATGCTCATTCTGGCCGCGCATGTGCTGCCTGGAGCGGCTTACTGGTGGCATAATAGGCTCGCCGTCCTTGCCGACTACGTAGCGGAAAGGCATCTCGGTGCTCTCGTTCGCATTAGTCCTGATCTCTGGGTGATCAATGTATGGAATCTTCTCGACAGCGACTGTACAAATTTAGAGTTGCACTCCAAGGCATTGCGAGAGAAAGCAACATACTTCTATCCTGAACGCAGATTCTTGTGACGCGCACAGCAGTATCAGTAGTCATCTGGACAGGACCAAGTCGGCGGCCTTCATAGCCCTTCTTGCGCAGCTCAGAGGTCCTGTCTAGGAATCAAAGTTAATGGAATGCACTATAACAACAAGTCCAACATTGCATACCTCTGGGTGGGTCGTCACCTACGTTTGGGTCAGTTGACAACCGAGCTCGAATTCGACACTACTACTCACCAAGGATTCCACCAAAAAGGAAGATATCAAAGTTATCGCCATCCTCGGGGCTCAGGTCCTTGGCAGCAGCGGGGTCGAGCAGACATACTCGGTTCTTGCGGTCTGCGTAGATCTCTTCAATACCTCTTGTCTCAACATTGAGTCCCTTGGCTTGCTGGAGGTTCTCAGGTAGCTTCAAAGATGTGGGTACCGATGAGAGAAGAAATTGAGATCCCGTGTCATAGCACTCTTGAGCAATGCACGAGTATTCCAGAGAAGACCACTGCTCCAATTCAGGATCCAGGTGCTCGACAACGAATGTCTTTCCAGCGCCAGCCATCTTGGGTACGACTTGACGAGAACTTTTTTCTTTCTGGGTGTGGGAGTCAGCTGTTCTGAGAGAGCAGCAGCAATCGGTTGTAACTTTTCTCGAGACTTTCTAGATTCTTTTCAAATTCGGACCCTGAGATGTTCGACTAGGTCCCAGAACGGTCTTGGAAACGGTCGTGGATGGTGCGAGCCTTGCAGTAGTGATTTGCAAAGCGGAGCATGTGGTCTGCAGACGGCCAACGAGGATTTGGCGAGCGCACTAAGAGATCGGAGCTAGCAAGCAGCCTATTGCGTGAAGGGCCAGGCGTAAAGGAAGCTGGAAGTGGGGCATGAAGCTTTGGAGCTTCAGCACGGGACTATGATGATTGTCTGCCCGAGATGAGTTCAGACAGCGGTGAGCGCCCACTACTACTGGACGAGCTGGGCGTCATGAGTACGAAATGGGAGCGAACGCAACTTTGGCATGGATCGCAGCGGTCCTGGCGATCCGCCGCGCTAGGAAGTACGCGTGATGTGTAGAACTTCTATGAGCGGTAAAAGCATAGGGCAATCCAGCGCAGCGCAGCGCAGCGCAGCGCAGGTGTCGTCAAGCGTCGAGCTTGCCCTATCTGTGCGGCAGCGGCAACTATGCCTGCTCCCTTGTGCTCCGGGGACAGATTAGTTTGCCGTATCAGGCACCTTGGTGGTGTGCTATCGGCCCACTTGAGCTCTGCTACATATCTTGCTGCAATACCCCTCTCTGCTAGTCTGCTGGTCCTCCTTCCACTCCCTGCAGCAGCCAACCTCGACTGCAATTGTGAATCTTCACATCTCACTCTGGGTGTCGTTGTCGTGTATTGTCAGGCAGCAGCTATAAAACACGCCCAAGCTCCGTTGACGTCCAATCGCCCGCGGTGGAAAAGGCATAACCCTGCTGCCCAAACAGCCAACTTTGGGACGTGGACCCTTGACCCTCATACGCTCCGCGAATTTCTGGCAACGGACAAAGGATAAATAACAAAGTTCCCTCCCTCCTTCCACCCACAGCTACCCCTCTGCCAACGTCACCAACATCCACAACGACACATCATCCACCGCAGAGATGAACCCCCACCAGCAGAACAAGGTGGATATTAGCGTACGTCATTCGCGGCCCCTGCGCGGCACCGATGCTGCTCGCATTGCTGCCCCTTTGGCAACGCCATAAGCTGTGCGAACACCAAATCTGACAGAGCGTAGAAGATGTCGCCAGAGGAGGCCAAGCTCTTCCGCTTGTACGGCAAGCTGCCAAACAAGAAGGACTTGCTGCAGAACAAGCTCAAGGCAAGCTGCGCACCCCCACCACCACCCTGTAAGGCCAAGCTAACCACCCTTCGCAGGAGCGCAAGTACTTCGACAGCGGCGACTACGCCCTCTCCAAGGCCGGCAAGGCGTCAGATGTCGGTGTCACCCAGGTCGGCCGCGAGCACCCCAACCCCGAGAAGATTCCGCACATGGCTCCGTCTACGCCTGGCAATGGACAGGCCCCGGCAAGCGGCGACCTGAAGGCCGGCAGCCCCTCCAAGGAAGGCGGTACTTTCCTCCACCGCGAGACGAGCCTGAACCGCGAGACCTCGGCTTCCGACTTCGCTGAAGGCGCAGAGCCTAAGACCCAGCAAGTCTAAGACGAACATCTCACAACACACAAACTTGGGCCGAGCTCGGTTCTTTCGCATCTGGCGCACACGAAAAGGAAACACCAAAACTTCATCCCCCCATCATATGGTCTTACGGCCCTGCCTGTATCGGTTACATCGGATAGTGGCGTTACCCGCGGCGCCCTGGGGCGTTTCCTCGCAACCTTTCGGCAACTGTTCTTTCCTGAACGGCGCGGCTCCAGCATGCAGGCTTGCAGAGAGCACACCGGCCCTTCGCTTCATGTGCAATATGCTTGGAGTGGACAGAGATTGCGGTGGACGGGAGTTCCAATGACTTAACGACGATGTCTTTTTTTTTTTGGATGACACGGCTGCATGCTTAGCTGCATATGTAGGACACCTCGCACGTTGCGCAGGTACGGAAAATAGTCAAATCGACGCTTCACCTTGTCAACTACGTCACAGCATGCTAAGGCTTCGCGTTGTGCCACGCAACTGACGCCCCACAGTGACCAGAGACGCAAGTAGCGATTCGTTTCACGCACACCTGATCTTTCCAATGCACGTAACATTACAACCCCAGCTAGCTAGCTAAGCAGCACCTCACGCGATCCTCACACTCAAACATTCCGGTCCCCAGCCCTCTTCACCCTCCTCCAGCTCCTCCACGTCCCCGCAAACCTCCTTCTCGTAACATACACAAACACCACCAACATAACCATCACCCCCACCGTCCCAGCACTATACCCCTGATTCTGAACCGCCTGCTTCTTCGCCTCCTCATAGAAACCCTTCACCTTGCCCTTCACCCCCTCTCCGCGCTCCAAATCCGGCATCGCCATGATACTCACCACCAAACTCGTCCAACCCGTGAAATGCTGCGTGCGCTGCCCATGCCCCCCGACAGGATCATACTGCTCCCATGCATACCCCGTCTGCAGCCAGGAGCTAAACACCGTGTGGACGACTTTGCGCCGCAGCTCTATGTACACGTTCTTGCAGCGCTCCTGCTCCGGACCGGGGGTTTTGGCCAGGGAGAGGAGTTGTGAGAGGATGAGGTAGTTGATGTTTATCCAGACGGGGCTGCGCCAGTAGTTATCGCCGACGCCGTATTTCTTGTCCTCCTGCGAGAGGGATTTGACGCCGTGGTCGGTCCAGAGATGGTTTGGGTCGCGGAGGAGGCGCAGTGTGGCGTCGAGGTGGGGGTGGTGCGGGTCGAGGAAGCCGGTGAGGAGGGGGAAGAGCGAGAGGTAGCCTTTGTGGCAGACGAGGGTGTGTGTGTCGTCGCGGACGACGGCGTCGCAGTACGTGTTCTGTGCGGCTTCCCAGTGCAGCGCGGCGAGGTTGGTTTTCACGCCGCGGATGTGGTTCTGGTAGGAGAAGGCGTCGTGGGTCTGGTCGGTGAAGAAGGCGACTTGCTCCAGTGTGCGCGCCATGAGGCCAACCCAGCAGAGGGCATCGAGGTGCAGCTCCGTAGTGTCCGGGGGCTCGGGTCGTGGGTAGTCGTCTAGGCCGCTGGCGAAATTAGTTTCGGGTGTACGACCTCGCCATCGGTAGCCTTCGTTGAGGTTTGCGGATGGGACGGAGTGGATTTCGACGTCTCCGGCTTGGGACTTTCGCCACCATTCGTAGTGCTTCTTCAGAAGAGGGTACAAGGTTGTCATGAACTTCTTGCCTGCTTCAGGCTTCAGAAGAGTGGATTCGTGGCCGTAGTACTTGGTTTTGCCTTGTAGTATGTCGATGAACCTCGATACTACAAGGAACAGCGTAGGTGGATTTGCGATGTGTGGGAATTGGGTGATCGAGTAATCAGGGGTGCCGTTCTCGGCTTCAGCGCCAACAACCTGCTCCCGAGCTATCCAGCCATCGTCGTTCATCGTTTTGAGCCAGCTGTGGACCACTTCCATGGCTAGATCAACATCCCAATCAAGCACTGGGAGAAGGTGGAACCCCTCATCCCACAGAAAGCCTCGCGGAAAGACAGCTCGTGCAGGGGTGTGCGTGAACAGCTCGTATGGTCCTTTCGACTCAGGGAACGCATGCTTCTTGGCATCTTCAGCTTTCTCCCAGAACTTCCTCGTGGTCTCCTCATACATGGCTTTGTTCGCTGTATCGACCTTGATCTTGCCTGCGAAATATCCAATCCCGCCGAGTAGGTCCGCAAGCATCATCTCTCCGAACGTAGTGTGCTGGCCATTGTTGAAGGGTGCTTTCGGAGTAAACACATGAGAGTAGGCCTTCCTGTACGCGACTACCGAGTCTTGAGTGCTACTTCCCAGCTCTGACGCGGTCATGGCACGTGTTGCTGCTCGACTTGAGTATAGCACGTTGAACTCAAACTCGCCGTGCATGATCATCTGTACAAGTTGCATGTTGCCTGCGCCAGGGGCATTGCGGAGCACGATGTCCATTTTGCCGTTCTCTGATTTGTCTGTTGATTGATCCTTCAGCGCACCTAGGAAGGTAGCTTCTTGCGAGTAGGAGTGTCAGCCAACCAGCACAGACAATACGGTAGATGCTCGTGGAGAGTCAGTACTTACACTTCGCTTGCCATAGCCTGTCTTCAGTGACATTCAACGTGTGCACAGTTGTTCCTTCGTGCCGGCCATCTTTGCCCACCGACGTTGGTATATGAATGCCAGCAGAGCCCAACCGCGGATGCTTGATGGCGAGATTCACTGCCTCTACAGACTTATCGTCGCCAGCACCAAGTTGCTCAAAGGCCTCCAATTGGCAGTCCAAGCAACTGTCTTTGGCCTCCATGCCCACATAGAAGACGACAGACGTTTTCAAATCTGCAGGTGCGCCATTGCGTGGCTTGCCCTTAACTCGCAGTGCCCAATTGCCTGCACTTTGGCCCTCGGATTTCTTTATGAACTCGGTCGTGATGTCGATCTGATTTCCAACATCTTGTATGATTTGCGTACCACCGGCGCGAGCGTCGTATGTACTCCAGCCATACATGGCCATGCCATCGTTCTGTTCGACTGTGTGTCGCAGCTCTGCGGAACCAGTCAGCCATAAGCATCCCCGACACAGCATAACCACGCACTCTTCTCTTGTTCATCCAGCTTTCCCCACATCAACCCAGCAAACAGGCTTTCGGGGACACGGGGGCGGATGCCCAGGTACAAATTGGGCCGGTATGGTCCCCATAGCAGCGGTGCTTCGTTGGAGTAGAGCGAGGAGTCGACGGTCGCTGAGAGTACAGGCGCAGCAATGGCCAGCCCGACTAAAACCACCGACAGCTGCATGGTCCCTGTGCGAGAGCTATGACGCGTCTCAAACGCGCCAGTGATTGTTTCCGTGGATTCAAAGGAATGACTAAGGTGAGAGGCCAACCATGCTACCTGTTAATTTCGTAGACGAATGTAACACAACGCAGGATGTTTGTTGGCAGCCTTATTTTTGTACTTCTATCCTCGGCGTAAGGCGCCATGCCCCTAATTACTTCCGCTGTCAAATTGCACCCCGATTGGTTACCGCATACCCTCAAACAGGCAGCCTTTATCTCAGCAATGCAACATCTGTAGCCTTAAAAACTCCATTCAAGATAGCGAACGTGCAGCCCTAGACTCGTATCGCCCACCATGTCTCATTATCTTCAAAATGTTGACACATCAACACCACGAGGTTCATCACGTGAAGCTATTGTCCCCGCAAAACGACGTCAGCGGTAACTCGGCCTCTGGTAGACAGGTTAATCCCCCACAGTTGGACAGAGATTGCGCCAAAGCAAGAGCAACGCCCTCCTTCTGGTGACTTGCTGATCCTGATCGCCGCCCAGCTGCATATTGCTTAAATTCACCAGCCTCCTACACTCAATTGCTTGTGAGAATTAGACTACCATGCAGGAACAGATTGATAGATTAGTCGAGCAGACTTGGGGTATGTTAGTCTTAGAGCCAGGTGAAATGCATGCTGAATTAGCTACACAGAGAAGTTCCAAGATGTTACTGGATCCAAGCGTCTAATGGTAGCTGTATCCGGCATACCAGGCTCAGGTACGCATTACAGCACACCGCATATTGATGCGTCTGGCTAACATACGTAGGCAAGACCACTCTCGCAGCCAAAGTATCGAATGGCCTCAACGAAAAGCACGCACAAAGCTCACCAGGCACCCACAATGGCAACCCAGTTGCAGCATTCATCCCCATGGACGGCTACCACCTGTCACGTGCGCAACTTGACGCTATGCCAGACCCTCAGAACGCACATGCGCGAAGAGGAGCAGCGTTCACGTTTGATGGGAATAGCTTCCTGGCGCTCGTGAAGAAGCTGCGGGAACCGATACTGCCAGAGACACGCACGCTATATGCGCCTAGTTTCGATCACGCAAAGAAAGACCCGGTCGCAGACGACATACCTATTGCGCCTTCTGTGCGCATTGTTATTTTCGAAGGGAACTACTGCTCCCTGAATCATGGACCCTGGAGAGACGCAGCAGAACTCATGGATGAGCTCTGGTTCGTAGACGTAGACTTACAAGTTGCTCGAAAGCGATTAATACACAGACATGTAAAGGCAGGGATCGCGCAAAATGAGGAGGAGGCAGCAAGGCGAGCGGATGAGAATGATTTGCTGAACGGTAAAGAGATCATAGACTCGAGGTTAGATGTGCATGAGTTGATCAAGAGCAAAGAGGATCCAGAATGGGCGCCAGAGTATCAGGAGATAGGCAAAGACTAGTGTCGAGTTACTGAGCGGAGCGCTGGCAATTGCAACACCTAGAACCCCTCTCCTAATGCTCTGGAGTTGATAGCATCGACCCTATCTCGGAGACGACCTTGCGGATGACTCACTTTGAACAGATCGTCTGTTTTCCACTTCGCATGACTCATCGAGGGAAGACATGCCTTGCTAGTAGTCTGTTCTCTGTCAGTAGTCTCAATGACCCTCGAGGGTTCAGACACCATAGCACAGCTTCCACCACGAAAATTAACCAACATGACAACCCCAAACCCCAACTCCACCTTCACCCAACTTCCCCGCGAACTCCGAGACCACATCTACGACTACGTCTTCGGTCCAACCTCACACTACTTCGAATACGGCCCGCACGCCTTCGTCCTCTCCCCAACCATCCTCCCTAACGCCCTCCAAAACAGTACCCCCGGCCTCCCACAATGGCTGCTAACCAACCGCACAATCTGCGCCGAAGCTGTCTCCCATCTCCTACGTACCAGACACCTCATCCTCTGCTACCCACACGAAGACCCACCCGAAAACACCGGCTCCCGTAGATACACCCCTCCAACCTCACGATGGCGACAAGATCACCCACCACCCCCACGAAGATGGCGACCAGTCCTCCCACACAGCTCGGCAACCCAGTCCGCAACACCCACACCCTCCCCCTCCTCACCACTTCAAATACCCCCACCCCACCAGCCTCGGCGCATCCCCATCCCGTCACCCATCCCAACCTGCACCCAGACCCACAACCCCCTCCTCCTATCGCACCCCCTCCTGCCACCCCACTCCGTCACCCTCCTCCTTCCAGCCTCCGTCCCCTTCTCCCTCGCCCACGCAAACCGCACTAACCACCTCCCCCGCCGCACCTGGACTTCGCTGCTGTCCTTCATCCATCCTTTCCTGGACCCGGCTCACATCCGGTTACACTTAGTGTACGATGCGAGGAGGGGGTATGGGCAGGTGGAGCAGTATTTCGAGTTTGGAGCGGAGTGGGAGGGGAGAGTGGAAGCGGTGCGGGTTGTTCTGCTGGTGGATGAGGGGTTTGAGGGGGATGGGGTAGCGTGTAGGGAGGGGATTGGCGAGGGGGTGGGGAAGTTAGTGGGGAGGAAGGTCGAGGGGGAGATGTGGGAGAGGGTGGAGGTGGTAGAGGGGGTGAATGAGGGGGTGAATGAGGGGGTGGATATGCGGGGAAAGGTGGTGGGGAGGTGGGAATTGAGGGTGTAGAGCTGCGAGATGGAGGTGTTGATGAAAGATGTGGAGGTGGCCAGGGAGTGGTGAGTGTGGTTAGACGCGGTAAAGTCGAGTATTATTCCTAGTAGGTCATTCATAGACCTGTGTATACATGGTATCTTAAGACTGCCTTGGACCTGTCCATTCTTGTAGCGATAGTAGTACATACGCAGTCTTCTGACCCTGACTCAATTTCGTTCTCCCTGTTACTGAACTGACCGTTTGCACTTTCGACAAAACGACCTAAGTCTTCGCCCGTATCGCGTCTAGTAAGGGCGATATCCGGAACCTCCACGGCCCCTGTATCCACCACGATAGCCGCCGCCACGGGGAGCGTAGCCGCCGCCGCCACCGCCGCCACCGTAGCCTCCACGACCGCCATATGGCCCGCCGCGACCACCGCCGCCACGTCCACCTCGAGGGCCGCCGCGACCGCCTCTCGACATGCCTGGCAGGTTGGTTCGTTTGGGAACGACCTACAAAGTGTCAGCTCGAACATCTGCACTGAGACATGACTACGTCGGACGCACCTTCAGGTTCCTGTTGCGGAATTGGCTGTTATCGAGGACAAGAGCCTCGTTGACCAGACTGGGTTCTGTGAACTCTACATACGCATACCTGCATACGCCTATTAGCGTTCCAATCTTTCTGCCAAACTCTTGCCAGGTCGCGAAAGATGATGTTGAAAGTAGTGCACGCGTCAGCTGCACACCCGTTCGGGCAGCACACAACTGATGCATGATGAATCCAGAAGTGGACAGAACAGTTGCTTTCAACCAGAAACGCAAAGAAAACCTCCTCTTGGTACTAACCCTTTTGGATGCCCTGTGAACTTGTCGAGCAAGATTGTGACGCGGTTGATGCTGCCGACGCTCTGGAAATGCGCCTGGATTTCCTCTGGGCTGGCCCCGTAGTCAACATTGCCGACGAAGACACTGCGCGAGTCGACGTCTTCTTTGCTCTCGCGCATCTCATGGCGTTCGTGGTCGAGGGACTGCTGCATCTCGCGCAGCTTCTGTGCTTCGTCTTCCATCTCTTGCACACGGCGCCTCATTGCTGAGATCTCCTCCTGTTGTGTACTGTCAGCCTTGCCTTTGTAGAAAGTGCAATCCGGTCGTTTGTATGGATCGCGCATGAAGCAGCGTTCAAGTGAACAAGGTGTGTTGGGAGAGCGCGCGTCGTACCTCTTCGGTCGCATCATCTCTAGGGCGCTCGTCTTCCGCGGTATCCAGACGCTCGTCCTCTTCACGCTTGAGCTCTTCCTCGCGCCTGATATCGTTATCGACGTCGGACATGATGTAGGATATCTTCTGGATTGCTGTTGTCGTTAGTGCTGCGGAGTGGACGCGCTTGGATGGCGAAAGAGCGTACGAGGCTACTGCGGTACAGTCCAACAATGACTTGCCAATGATTGTTGGTAAAGGCAACTTTTACAATCGGTTCGCTATGTCAGCGCAGAGAATGCGACAGCAACAGCACTAAGGTGAGAAAGTGAAGGGCACCTAAGTGAAGGTGAGTCGAAGGGTAGCTTCGAGGGAGTGACGATGCCGTTGGTCGGAGCTTCGAGGAATCGCGCAACCCCGGACCGCTGGTCTTAGCGTGATTGCCTCACTCTCGGCGCGTTGCCTGGAATGGAGCTTCTAGTGTTGGGGTGCCTGGATCGACCAGACACACGGTGTACAATCAAATTGATGATATACTTGATCAATCGCATCGTTTGGTAAATACTGTAATTGCAATGTTCAGTTCATACTTTCGCGAGTAGCTCGCGACGTAGTATGTAAGCCTAAAATCAGCCTTCTAAAGCTCAAATGAGCCACATCATGTCCATCACTCCCAAACGCCAGGCCGTGGATATATCACGCATCTCCTTTTCCTTTCCGCTATTCCAGATTCTGCCAACCACCAAAGAAGCAGTCGCGCCCATCCGACGTGCAATGCGAGGCTAGGGCGCCGGGTTCTCCCTGACAACGGTCCGCACCTTTTTCTCGTATGCTGCGCGGTCCTTCTTGAACAGGTTGAACGCGTCTGCCTGCGCAGGCGACTCTGGGTTGGGCTCGTCGAGTAGCGACTGAATGCCAAGCAAGATCTCCTTGATTGTGATGGCGGGTTTCCAGCCTTCCTCCTCGTTCAGGATAGAAAGGCAGACGGTACCGGAGGGGTATACGTTGGGGTGGAATAGAGGAGGGACGAATTTGCCTGGAACCTGTCAGCATGCGTGGACGGTGCGAGCCGGGTCACAGTTTCACTGTGTCTCAGCTGGAGGACACTTGTGGGCGTACACTTTGGTGGCTTCGTGGGGTACTCATCAGGGAATGTAACCTCGAGCTTGAAGAGGCCGCCTTCCCAGATAGTCTTCTCTTTGCCTGGTACACCGCAATCCCACTTCTTAAGCTCCATCATACCGTTTGCGCCGCGCATGGGTTTCGCGAAGAAGCCGAAGGGGTGGTCACGTCTCCATTGCTTCCTGTAACTCATGTCAGCGCAGCTCCTAGAGCTCTTTTCGGGTGTTTGCCTACCTCTCCTCGGACAGACGGTTCACGCAGAGGGACATATTGCAGTTGTAAGGCTATTGCCAACCGTGGTAGTTGTTTTAGCTGATGTAAAAGGTCTGTTCAGGCGGGGGAGAGGCGTGGAAGCTTGAGCACAGGCGAGACACTGCGCTATTATAGGGTGGTAAGGTAGGCGTAGTGAAAGCGAGAGAGCGTCAAGGACTGGCGCAGAGAGAAGCTGGACAGCACCTGCAGCGCAGCGCGAACGAGTGCACGTGATGTACAACAATCGCGAGATCCGGGTAAATCCAGCCCAGTGGGCAATCCCTGCGTCGGTTGCATATGCCCCACTCAGCAGCGGCCGAGGCTGAAGCTCCACGGCTACCTGCGCGATTGCATGGCGCGTGAGCGACCTTGTATTTGCATACTCAAACTCTATCATTCGTGCGCATTCTCACTAGAAGATCGTCTTCACCAGTAGTACTCAACGCAACCGGTTTTACCTATCACCATGGCAGACGCGCCTGCAAAGCAAGAGAAGGAGCATGTGAAAGCTGCCCCTCCACCAGCCGACATCGCATCCGACCCTGAGGAAGACGACCTCTCGGACCTGGACGACGTACTGGATGAGTTTGCAAACACGAAGCTCGACTCCAAAGCAGCTGCACCCAAAGCCGCGCCTCAGCCCTCAGCACCAGCAACATCCGGCCCAGGGAGACCAGAAGACGTCTCGCCCGCCGAGCTTCTGTTGCAAGATGAAGACGAGTTCGCGAAGAAGCTGCAGGAGGAGATGGCGCAGCTACTCGGACAAGGCGACTTTCAGAAACAATTTGAGGAAATCATGAAGGAGATGAACAGCGAAATGGGCGGTGACCACCTCCCTGCGCCCACGGCCGAACAAGCCGCCGCCGCAGCGTCTGGCGCCGTGAAGGACGCTACGTCCTCGAAACCCGGCGAGTCTGCTAGCAAGTCAGATAAGAGCTTCCAAGACACGATCAGGAAGACAATGGAGCGCATGCAAGAGTCGGGTGATGCTGCATCTTCTGCTGCCGCATCGTCTGCAAATCAGGACGATATCCTTGCGCAGATGTTGAAGGAGATGGAGAGCGGTGGCTTCGGTGGAGAGGGTAGCGACGAAGACTTCAGCAAGATACTCATGGGTATGATGGAGCAGTTGACCAACCGGGACATCCTGTACGAACCTATGAAGGAGCTTGACGACAAGTTCCCGGCGTGGATGGAGAAGAACAAAGACAAGGTGCCAAAGGAGGATTTGAAGAGATACGAGGAGCAACAGGTTCTGGTCAAGGAGATCACAGCTCGTTTCGAGCGGAAGGGGTACAGTGACGATAATACAAAGGATAGGGAGTATATTGTAGAGCGGATGCAGAAGGTAAGTCTCACATTGCCATCGATCTGAGCTGCGCTAACTAGGTCCCTCTAGATGCAAGCTGCCGGCTCGCCGCCGCCTGATCTTGTCGGCGACATGAATGCTGCGCAGGAAGCGCTAGCAGGAATGGATGAGGGGTGTCCAACCCAATAGTTTATCGCATACAAAACATACCCGTGCAGCGTAATTATCATAACACCATATACGTGCCCACCCGCTCTTACGCAACGTGTATCTACGCCTCCGGACAAATCATCCTGTGAGCATGATCCAGCTTAGCCATCTGTCATGTCCATATCATCCACATCTCCATAACCGCTGCCTTGGGGCTGTGGTGGCTGCTGATGCCGAGGATCAAAGTCTGTTGCGCACTCCATGAAAATCTGATCATAGTCGTCGTCATCACTGCCATAGTGCTGCTGTGATGTCGTGTCCTGACTCTGGTCTTGCTCCATCGATGCAATCAGCTGTTGCAACTCGTACTCTTCCTGCGCCAGAAGGTATTCCGCTTCCGTCATATCTGGCTCAGGCTGCGGAGCGCTGCTCGAGAACTGCGGTAGTGCTGACTCGTCTACGAGCTCTTCGTAAATGTCTTCTTCGGCTAATGGTGCTTCCGATGCCTTCTTGCTCTCCCACCGCTTGCGCTCCGAGACGAAATCCAGTTGCTGGAGCTGTGTTGGGTCAGTACACACACAATGCTGAGAGTTTCCGCGACATACCTGTTCGCCTCGCGATTCCCATTTCTTGTCCTCTCGGTTGTTCTGCACGCGCTTGAAGAACATGTCTCTCCGCCTCTTGGTAGCTGCGTCGCGTGTTTGTAGGATAGGGTTAGGCTTGTGTGCACGTTGTGATTGCGAGATTTGTTTCTCATGGTTCTGCGACGCCATAGTGAAGTCGAATAGGCCTGCGCCAGCATTTGCAGAGCGTTCCCGGAGTGGTGATGATTGAATCGGCGCGTGGGTGGCGTAGTGCTGATTTGACATGGGGGAATAGTATGTGCTCGTGAGCAGCATTGTGACCATTTGAGATTGCAACGAAGTTTTGTGTGAAGACTTGAGTGAGTGTTTCGACGAGTCTGCTATGTTGAGACGAAAGTGATGATGCGATCGTGGGTCAAGATAGCAGGCGCGTCTGAACGCGCGTTCTTATCGATAAAGAAAGCGCGTCTGCTGCATCTATCGCATATATCACGTGCCTTCTGCCCAGGTGGGCAGCCTTCCAAGATTAATGTCGACTCGATCAGTAAAGATTGTCAACAATCAGAACACACAGTGTTGGATAACCCGTCTTATGTAACTTGTTAGAGGGACCTTAGTCCAACCTAACCAGACTGAACTACAGCTCCATATATCTGTCGTCTCAATTTCGACAACCTTCTGCCCCTACGAATATGAACAAGACCAACTGGCATCGATCCCGACGTATATGAAATTTATCGAGGTCACCGTTCCTGGGTGACAACAGATCCGGCATTTGGTCGCTACACTACTCTGTTCTTCTTGTGCATATATAGGAAATGAATGTGATAACGGAGGACTGAGTTGGACTCTACCTATCGAAGCAAACGTTCGAACCGCGAGACAGGATGTCTGCAGGAGTATAGCGAGTATATGCCTGTCGTTGTTCGCCCTTTTTGGGAGACGCTTTCGTGATAAACGGATTCTAGGTACCTCTCTGCTTTTTCAAGGACTGAAGGCAGACTTCCACTGTTGTTGATGTCTCGAAAACTCCGGTGTGTGAAGTGGCTGCAGCTGAAAACCGTCCTGGTGATTCCCAGAGTGCCTTGCTGCCTTGCGTTGTGAATACCCACTGCTAGCTCCAGAGCCGGCAGACATCCGATCAAAAGTCTTCGATGGCTTCCTTGTACGAGATTCCGACTCTTCTCGCCAGTGATTAGGCTCGCGCTCCTCGAAGTACTTCGGCCCCTTGTCATCCAGCTCGATGTCCTCCCACGTCGAGTTGGGTACGACTGTCTGGCCACTTAGCGTGGAGTCGCGGTCTGAGCCCTCCTTTGGCTCCGTCTTTCTCCTGATCATACTCGGAATGGCGGTGAAGGGAGTCGATAATGCTGACTTCATCTTCTTGCCTTTGCTTTGGATGAGCTTTGGCACACACATTGTACACGCGACAATGAAGACGACCGACACCTCGAGCGTGGTCCAGATTCCAATAAACAGGCCGTTCCAAGATACGTCAGCCGCGGAGATGACCGCAGATATTTCGAGGGTGAACCAGATGCGCATGGCTGAGGCAATACATGCTCTGTTGCGGTTGTTAGCTCATGCTCGAAGTTGACTCCTCTCTACTTACACTAATCCAGTGGCAAACATCAGCGTTATGAACAGCTTGCGCGCTAGTGGTACGTCAAGCTTCCAGAGCGACATCGTTGGGAGTAAGAGAATGACCACATCAGAAGCCATGTTGAAAGCACCTTGACTGAGGATGATGTCGTTTACATCGTAACACTTGCCACCAGGCGTAAGCTTGTCCCAGATCATCCGTCGCGGTCTGCAATAGAACATAGTCCAGAAAGTGAAAAAAGTATAGATGATGAAAGTCGCGACGATTGTAACCCACGCTCCATACCACATGAACTCGTGGCCACGGCGGGTAGGTGCGAAGAGGCGAAGGTATTGCAGAAGAATCGCCATCTTCACGATGAAACTTAGCGGACAGTAGACGATTTGGGCAGCATTCGCCCACTGTGGTACTGTCAGCTGATGTATCGAACAGGAGGTTTCAGACATACATAGAGCTGCTCGAAGAGCTGGCCCAGAGTAACCTGCCACTGGTGTACACCTGCACCCCATTTGACCATTTGGTAACCCAAGCCAATTTCTATAACAATGAGTGGCTAAGTAACGGTCAGCAAAGTAGAAACGAAAACGGCAATTAACTCGTACAAACGCTAAGAAAAGAAAGTCTATCGATCGTTAGCAGGATTTCCCAATTATTGGTGGTTGTGCTCACAATCTGCAGGCTCAAGACTCCGCATGATTGCCAGCCTAGTATACACCCGTAATATCAAACAAAGCCCAGGTATCGAGATCGCCAGTATTGCCACAACCAGGAACCAGACTTGATCAGGTCCATCAGTGGTCATTGTTGTATCCGCGCCCTTAGGTATCTGATCCGGACTCAGAGCCGGCAGAGAAAGAATGAACTGTCTAGGATCCACCCCAGGTGGAATCTGAACACCTTGCGGCAATAATCGCGACATGATGGTATGTGTAAGAATGAATAAAAGAATTGGACGTATTGGATGATGGACCGCACAGTATATGAGATCGCAATGGGCGGCATGACGCAGTTTTGTCTGTCCACAGGGCCACCTTCAAGGCCAGAGACTCTGCGTGCTCAGCCATGCACGCTCACGCTCAGCATGGGTAAAGAGCAGTCTGAAACGCGGATGCCTTCTATACAAGGTGTAGGAGGAAGAGACGGAGCGGACTACCTTCCTTGCCTGCCTTGTGGTCTCTTGCGCTGAGCACAGCCTGTTAGACGATCGCAGGACGGGTCGATGCCAGAGCCTGCCTAGGCATGTCGGAGTCGAGCACCATGGGTTTTACCAGTAGCGTCCGAAGTCCGAAGTTGTGGTTGCACGTGAGGCGGTGCAGGCGTTTTCGGGATTGTATCCAGTTGGGATGTGGGGGCCAGATCCATGACACCCCTGTCAGCATCGAGAGAACATTGCCTGAGTCTTCTGCAAAGCGACTGGTGCCTTTTCAACTTCGGTTAGTCCGAAAAGCCATGTTCAACTCTGGGTATGTGGAGCTGTATGAAACAACGTGAATTCCTGGGCTCCAACAATGTTGATGGTTGATCCAATATAAAGGTCTATGAAACAGGTCAGCGTACCAGCGATCGCGAAAGCCGAGCATTCTACACATGAAGAAAACTTAATTTCAAGGCTATCCTAGATTTCCCATCGTCTCTTTGGTTCGCTCTCGATATTAGTTTGCAACCCTTGCCCGCTCTGTGCCTCGGGACCGAGGGGATCAACTCCAACAGATATTGGCTCTTTGAAAGTGTCCTCCAGATCACTCGTGAGCTCATGTGTCGATGTGCCGCTGCTGCTCCTTAGACTTTGTTGTCCTCGACTCTTGGTATGCTCAAGCTCGTATGCCAAACCGTGGTTGTCGACTCGGACCTCCTCCACTTGGATCTCGTGGCTGACGAAGATGGCTGCGAATGACTTCGACACCATTGGCCAGAAGATCGGCATGGAAGCGCATATGATAGCCAGGTCGATCTCGAGACAGGAAAGGATGATGCTGATTGGTGTCCACCACATGAAGTCCGGGTACGGTTCTAGGCCAGCGCGGTGCTCTACAATCGAATGCAAGCGCCATATCGAAATCATGACAACTCTGCCTGTCGTAAGCATTTGACTCTTGCAGGTCACAATCCGCTGTAGACTTACATAGCTCCAACAGCAAATATACCAGCGAGAGCCAGGAAATTGTTCCTTTTGAGATTCGGTGACCGGAACAGGATCAAGGGAACGACTAAGACAGCCAGGTCGAAGGCCATGTTCGAGGACGAGTGAGCTTGGAACAAAGCTATGAAACTTTCCTTGTCGCCAAACCCGAAACCCCAGCAATGTACCTCTCCAGAACGATCCCAGAATGAACTGACCGGCGCGCAGGGGAACCATCCCAGTATACTGAAGCCAACTCCCCACGGAATGATCAGCGCCATCATACCTATGCAGAGCCACCTCATCCGTCCGGCCTTGAAGATGCGCAGGTACTGAATGAGTAGTGATGTCTTGATGATCGTAGTCTCTGTAAGATAGATGCTATGCGCGATGTAGAAAGTCTGTCTTGATGAGTGTCGTATAAAATCAACGGCTAGAGAGGTCGTACCAGAAAATACGTTTCTATCTTATCCTTCCCTAGATATAGCATGTGTTGTCCGAGACCGCCATATGCTACAGCTGATTTCGCTCATCAGATTGAGTTTGTCGATTCTCAGGAAAGGAGAACTCACAAAGGCAAACAGTGATGGTAGCTGCTGTGTTGCATACCGCTGCTATAACCACCAGGTAGTCATCCCACCCTGGTTCCCGTACGACTTTGAAGCGAACCCATAATCGAAAGATGACGGCGAACCACGTTACAATCTGCAATGTTGGTCAACTGAGAATGGACATATTTCCATAGAAAGACCTACTAAGAACGAGATTGTCGAACCGTAGATAGTCTCTGGGCGGTTCGCCAAAGGCAAAGGCTCATCTATAGGCGGACGCGCGAGGATTGCCTCAGTAAGGAGCAAATCCCAAGACGTCACCTTGGGCGTCGACCCCGACATCTCGAGGGATAAAGTTTCACACCGAAAGATACTTCGAGCGGAGTTGCATACGTCTGGACAGTGGCAGACTCAAATGGCTTTGAGCCCGCGGCCTACCTGCAGCCTCGTGGGGCGCTTTCATAGCGCAGCAGGGGAGTCCTTCCTGAGCTCGGCTCATTTGCGATTCGTGACAGCCCCATGTTACCCACATTGTGAGTACGTACCTCAAGCCTAAGTCTTCCAGGGACAAGGCGACGCACCAATGGTTTTGACCCATTTCATGTGCCCATGTCAATGGTAGAGACGCGATGTTGGTGACAGCGACACCATACTTGTTGGAACCTAGCGTAGGATGCGTCTAGGTGCGAAAAAGCGGCTGCTTTCAACCACAATTTGCGATCTCGTTTCCGATATTGTGGGCATACCTCACGGTACGTGCTCGGCATTGGCATATGCCGCCTCCCACGAAGGAATTGCTATTGGATCTTGCCGTTAAGCTGATCGTGATGTAAGTATAGGCGTGCGCTTTGCCTATTGGAAGCCTTGCGACTTATCTCCTACATCCTTCAAGGCAAGCATCATGACTTGCAGGCAAGGACCTCGCATTGTCGCAACAAATTTCAGGCAAACCCGGGCAAAGCCAGGGCCAACACGACTCGGTCTGCGGCGCAATGTAGATCATACTCCAGGCGATTGAAACGACGGCATCTCTGGCTATAGTCGCTGGCGGGGATTTCGAGCGAACAAAAGATAGTCGACGGAAGGAAGCAGCCGTGTCCTCACAGTCCATGTTAACAATGCGCGTGCTTCCAGAATGAATCAGATGAGGTTGTTCACGAATCGTCACGGGACGGGTAGTTCATCCTAACCAATTACGTGATCAGCCTCATCTAGCGTGGATATGCTTCTCTCAGAAAGGAGACAGGGGTTTGTGGTATTTTGTACACGGGCCGGGAGACATTGACAAGGTGTGGATTGGACGGCGTTGGCTCCGAGGACTGCACAAAATCCCTCCGCGATCTAATAAAATCGCCAAGTTGTTGCACCTGATTTCATCCTTGCAGATGCCGAGATTCCTTTGCGAAGGATTGACAACGTCACATTGCCTGCGACTGTGGAACTGAAAAGTGTTTCAGGATGGCGAAAAACAGAAGTGCTTCGGAAGACGACCGCCGAAGTTAGCTCGATGGCCTTGAAATCGCCTCCACTAATGCGTGCTACGTGATGAAGAGCGATCTAGCAAGTAACGCGAGGTAAAGACGAGGTGCATTGTCTCGACAGCCATGACTATTTCGCCGATCGGAAATCGTTATTGGTCGTCCTCCAAATTGATCGATAGTTCGTATCCAATGTTCAGAAGTGAAGAAGGATGATTTCCTTTCCCTGGTCGAAGCGGTCTTTCACGGCACTGTATGCACGATATGGTCATTACTTCGTTTCGGGCTTTGCTTGAAAGAACTTGCGGTCAATGAATCTAGAGTATGTTGTACAGATACCTCTTATTCGCGAGACTTGCTGGTGATGTAGCACAAGCTGATCGTCGTTCACCCAAAGATCACTACATATGTCCGGTCTCAGCGCTAGTTGCTAGACGATGATGCCCATTATTCCACATCCTTTTCTTGAAGAGTTGGGCCAGAGTCTCGATGTATGGTGTAAACAAGGCAGGTAACGATCAGCAAACCCACAGAACAAAGGCTTCGCATGAGTAGCAGCATCTCCACCATCGTAAACGGAGTGACAACGATCTGCCGCCCCAGTACCCGTTTGCCAACGACGGACACGCATGGCTACATCCGAGCCAAGACCTCAAGGACGAAGTGGAGTCTGTGAGGGACTACGGGGAGGTTAGCTAGCCGATGAAGCGCGCAGAGGCGCCGCGGATGGGACGTCCTAGCTAAAACGACAGCACCCGAGCGTCATACGAAGGGCATAAGGCTGTGATTAAACCTTAATTCGCATGAAGCCAATGCTATTATACTTTCAGAAGAGAAGGACCAAGTACCCGAACGCGAGGCTGCGAGCACACCAGACTGTGACAAAAGTCGACATGACATGTCATAATTCGTCTGAAGTAAAGGCTCCTATATACCTTACTCGCGACCGGTGCATCAGAAAGCCTCGGAAACAATGATCAAATCCCACAACCAACGCCAAGCGCTAAATGTCCCAAGACTGCGAGTCTATCCAAGCCTGAAGGCGACCAATCTATAACACATCATAAAGTGAAAAAGGGCTCACACCGACCTTTTCGGTCCCATCCCATCACCAATGCAACATCAATCTATTCCTCGACGATATTGTCCTTGGCCTTGAGATCCGCCAGCGGCTTTGCCAGGCCCGCGCCGCCCTGCTTACTCAGGGAAGCCGAGCTGCGCTTGGATCGGATCTTCATGCTCCTGACGCTAGGCGAAGGACTGGGGACAGGGCTAGCCCTGGGAGTGATGCGCGGAGACGAAGACAAGGCTTTCGAAGCGGACATCTGTTCGAACTTGCCGGCGAGGTTCTTAACTCGACTGGGCGAGGCGGTGCTACTGCTTTCCCCTCCTTTCAGGAAATCCTCGCCTTCGCGAGAGTCCTCGCGCGGTAAGGAGAGGATGCTGGAGCCGTCGGGATCGGCGTTGACGACTCGCAGCTTTGACTTGGGCACGGTGAACATGACTTGGACGACGCGGCGTTCGACGGCTGCTTCGACGTCCCAATCGCCTTCGTCGGCGGGAGTTGAGGGTCTGTGGTCGATGCTCGGTATGCCCAGCTCGTTCGGTGCGATGGGCGTGCGCGGTGTGGGTAGCTCGTCGTCTGATGTCAGGTTCACGAGCAGGGTTCCTCGTTCTCGCCATTCTTGTCGTAGTCGTTCCCGTTCTGCACGGGCAAGGTCCTCGGGTGCACCCCAGTCGTCGCCGCTGTTGCGTGTCCAACGGGATTCAAGCTCCTCGTCCCAATCGTGCTTGCCCCTTCTGCTCTTCCAGAAAGTTGCGTCCGATGCTGCCCTCCTAGGAGGCTGGCTTGATGGAAAAGACTTTCGGGCATCGACTGCAGAAGTTCCTGAGGGAGAGGCAGGGGTGTCTGTGTAAGGCTCGTGATAAGAGACTGTGTTTGTCAGGGATCGAGTGCGATCAGTGCCTGACGTCGACCTGCGGAGAACTCTGCGCACGCTGCCTAACCAGCTCTTCCGTGCGTCTCGGCTCCCTGGACGCGATCGATCCAGGGCATAGGTAGTTGCGGGGGTGGCTGTCGCAGCACGGCTGCTGCCTACCTCAGTATCTGCGGATGTGTGTGAATTCGATCCATTGGAGGTCGAGGAGGTGTTGGGACGAGTGTGCTCCGGATTGCCTCCAAGCAGCGCCTCACCCTCAGCTTGCAAATGTGCAAATGAAGAGTGCGCTGTCCGGAATGACTCAATGTCTTGGTGGCCATTGCTACGGACACTGCTGAATGATTGCGTCCTCGGATCTACTGGTGGCTTCCTACTGCTCTCACTGAAGCGACGTGGACGATCCTGGGTTGGGCTTGCATCTGGAGATCGGAATGGGTTCACCTGGGCTGCATTTGCGATGTTAGCGGCTCGCAAGGAGGCGCTTCTTCCAAGACTGCCATGTGAAGACGTCCACGAGAGGTTTGATTTCGCGCTCTTATCGCTGAGGTTGGAACCAGTACGCTCATCGGAGGAAGCCTTATCAGGAGAAACACGCCCAGTGGAAACAGTGTTCGAGCGGCGATTCGCAGCTACGATAGGTCCAGGCCATTCAGTCAGCAACTGCTCGTGTTCCTTCGTATCCTCGAGTATTGGTGAAGAGGATGCAGAGCGGATCAACGGCTTCTTGGTCCCGTTCTGGCTTTGCATTTCACAGAACGGGTCGAACTGCGGCGCATTATCGAATACTGATGAGCTTGGCTCGCCCCGCCTCTCACTCATCTCCGCCCGTCCTGTCAACGGAGTCTTGTCAGTGGCTTTCTCGGCTTCCTCTTCATCTTCTTCCAACTCATCAATCGGATGGATCTGGCCCGGGCCTCGAGTCACTCCCATTGCATACGCAGGTCTTCCGCTCAGACTGCGCCGCAATCCACGTGTGGGACTTGGAATCTCAAGAAGGAGACCTGTTCGTTCGGCATCTTGTCCATGTGCACTCTTCCATCCCTGACCGCCTTGGCTGCCAGACGGGAAATAGTAAGGCTCATTATTGCCCGCGTAGAAATCCATTGCATGGTCATGGCCACCTCGACCATCGAATCCGGGAGAGTATTCATCGATGTTGTATCTGTGAGTCGTGAATGAGAGGTCCTGCAGCTGCTTCTCCCGTAAATCGCGCTGTCTTTGCATCCGTCGTGTGTACCACATGTAGAAGGCGAACAAACCACACACGGCCGCCAGTCCAACTCCTATTCCTACACCAAGCCCTGCTTTCTGTCCAGGGCTTGATAACGGTCCCTGTTGAGATGGATCAGAGACCAAGGACCCGGAAGGAGGTATGTACTCCTTGACCCAGCTGTTGTCGGTGACGTTGAGGAAGTAGGTCTTGGTGTTTGCCGATGGAGTAGCTCTTCGTCGCTGGGAGCCAGCCGCAGTGATCGAAAAACCGCCACTGACCATCATGATGCCGCCGGGAAGCATGACTGCACCATGCCCGTATAGACTATCGCTCGACGGACCATCTCCCGAGGAGTTGCTTGGAATGATCCATTGCCATTTGCCACTACCGCCGTAACCATCTGCGATATTCAGAATCGCCATTTGGGGCTCCGCTGGCGTGTCGATGTCGCCTACCCAGCCGCCGTAGACTATAATTTGTTGTCCGTCAGAAGACAAGACGGCAGTATGGCCCGATCGTGGATCGACAGTGGTAATATTATTAACGTCCAGGTCAGGAGATGATGTATCAGGTTGTTGGACACCGATGAAGGTCCACCCTTGTTCCGGGAGAGAGAACAAGGCAATCTGAGACATGTTGATGAAGGCAGCGCTAGTGTGACCGCCTAACAGAATAAAATTCTGCTGTTGTGTTTGTGACCCATCGCTGCGGTTCGAGTATGTGGGCGATAGTCCGGTCATTGTGAATCCAGCTTCTGCTATCGGTGGTCCTCGACTTGACGAGACATCCATGTCATACTTAACTTCGCTGTCTCCATTGCTGACAGGTGTCAGGGTAACCATCAGATTCGAGTAGTTCGCGGCCGACTGCCAGTTGTTCGAAAGCCCTCCAGTGAAAGGGCACATGCCACCAAAAAAGTAAGCTCCAGTATTTGCAGCAGTTCCACCGACGATACTGGAGAAAGAGATGCCGTTGCTCAGGTAATTCGCGCCTATTGTAGTGGCGTGATTGTCACTGGCTACCGACACATCTTCCTGAATCCAGCTGCCTTCCTTATCTCCAGTCGCTGGAGTGAAGCTCCAGACCTCGCTGCCCGTCGCGCCCTGCGTGCAGTTGCCCGTGTATACAGTCAAGTTTCCACCATCGTCGAGTACCGGTGTGAATGCGCGCGAGGCTTGGTCGTCCAGAAATGGTAGAGATGGATATAATGTCGTATATGGCAGACTGCCAGTATTGATCTTGGTCGAGACATCCATGGAACCTAGTTGAAACTGTGTAGACGACTTGGACGAAGGTTGAAAAACATAAACATGGTCGCCATTCAGGAGTAGTCGGGTTGGATTGTATGGCATTTGAGCGGCGGCAACAGACAGCAACAGTGGGACATAGGTCAATGCAGACCACTGGAGCCGGAGCGCAGGTGACGCCATGGTCGAGCGTAGGGCGAGGGATCCTCTTGAGGCCTTGCTGAGGACGTTCACCTCGACTGCTGTTTGCGGCGCCCCATGGACAATACTGTGGGGTAGGGCGAGGTAGCGTAGCACAGAATGTTTGGAGATGGTGCTGGGACCGTGTTGCAAGTCGAAGTCGAGGGGTATGCTCGGATCTGCAGTTCATGCACGGGTGCGATCAAAGTGGCTGGTAACGGATGAGCCGTTCGTAAACAGAGAGGCCAGACGGTCTCCCAGCCCGTCCACCTGCTTGCGCAAGACGCTACTGTGCGCCTGGTTTCCGCTCAACGGCCATCACGCTATCCAATCAAGGCATGTTGGCGCCGGAGCAGGAAACTCGTGGAATGCAGGCTGACGCTTAGTCCAACCGGGCGCGTACGATGCCTTGGATAAACAACATCACCCTAGCAACCGCTCTGTGGCTTGCGCAACCTGCGACATGTGAACCAGAGCCATGTGAACGACCCAAACTTTGTGAGATTGAATGCAAGCCTATCTCTTGATCTTCATCAGCTTCGTGCGGGATGTGCTGCTGTTTGATGCCTTCGGACTCGATCCAAAAGGAAGAGGCTGGGAGGTATGACAGGGCCGTGGTATCCCTGTACTTGCACGTGCACAACAGCTGCCCCACGAGAACGACCCAGAACCATGCTTCCACGCGTCACAAACCTGCGTCTCAGCTGTGCGATACAGGATAATATTCTTCCGTTCTGACTGGTCCTCAAAAGCACCTTGGGTTGTGACAGATCTGCGGTGCATGGAGTTACTTCTTCGGTACTCCTCACGTGGGTTACTCCGTCACGGCCTGCGCCTGTTATCTGACGAGCGTGCCCTCGGACTAATAGGATGAGTGCATGCGCTAAATAATATTCCATTTTGTTGAGAGATCATTTCTTTTGCTCAAACGCTGAACTTCATACCTCCGTTCGCGCAAATGACGCTGCCAGTCGTCCACCCAGCCTCGGGCAAGCACAGCATACCAACCACACCAGCGACCTCCTCGCTGTATGCTGGTCGGCCTCCAGCACCTTGCGATGCCTCGTAGATCCTCTCTTCGTCGATTCCCTTCCTTGGTGCTGCCAGCGGCGTTGTCTCGATGAAAGGCTTGTTCTGAGCGATGAACTTCTCGTCGTTGCCCCAGTACATATCTGTCGCAACTGGTCCAGGGTTGATGGCATTGACGGTCGCGCGCTCAGCCAATTCGCGAGCCCAGGTCCTTGTCATAGCCTCGAGGGCTGCCTTTGTGCCTCCGTAGATCGACTGACCCTTGTAGCCCAGAGAAGCGCTGACCGAAGACAAGCTGACGATGCGGCCAGAGCGGTCGTTCGGCAGATAAGGGATGGCAGCTTGCAGAAGCAGCAAAGGCCCCCTGACGTTGACATTGTATTGTCTCGCAAAGTCCTCAGCATCCACGTTCTCCACGAAGTTGTTTCCAGCTACGCCCGCATTGTTGATGATGATATCAAGCTGGAACTTGCCCGTCTTCGGGTGCTTGAAGTTGTTGAGCGCTACATCAACAACGTGCTTGGGTCCAGTCTCGGAGCCCATGTTGGCTTGTACGGTAATGGCCTTGATACCATATTCGGCTTGTAGCTCGCTTGCTAGATCTTCGGCGACCTGTTTGGACGAGTCGGAGGTGTAGTTGAGAATGAGATTGGCACCCTTGCTGGCGAGGTTACGTGCAATCTCAACACCGATACCTGCGGTTATTGTTAGTTCGAGCTCCGCGGCGGTCGTTTCTTATCGTACCCCTCGATGCTCCGGTCACGAGGGCAATCTTTCCCTCCAGGACACGCTGACTGGCGCTGCTGCCCAGGTTTGTAGAGATGGTCCGTGTATGCTCAGGTCTAGACATGTTGGTTTTACGTTTGCTTCAATCTTCGTGGAATGGGCAACGGTGCTTCGTCGGGCGGGGCTGATATCGAGCTCTTAAGTACAATGCGGGGAGCTATTGTGGAGCAGCACGAAGCTCTGTGGACGGATATTTCGCCGTCACATCGTCGCTGCCACCGCCGAGCCTCTCGACACGAGGCTGCAAAAATTATTCGAGCCAACTTGAAGAAGCAGTGCACGAGAACAGCTTGTCACCCAGCTAGGAAGGTTGCTGGTAAAGTTGCTGTTCAGCCTCACGACGCCTTGCTAGTGCCTCAACGTACTTCGTCATGATCAACAGGGTCCACAGGAGGTGGCAAAACGACAAAGAGGCCCCAATGAATCTATGCAATGTGCAGCTGCTTAAGAAGTGTGAAAACCGCGCAGAGATGAATGGTACACAGCGAAGAATGAGTAATTGGGTTTGCGCCGCTGGCCGAGCGGGAACAAGAACCGCCGAAAGCATCTGGTGAATTTCGTCGGGGATGAAAATGATCAATGCACGGTTCTCCGGTCATCGGCCACTGTGGGGTGAGCTGTTCTCTCGGAGTCTCTAAACTGGCAGAAAGCCGACGAGGGCCGCGACGACCGCTCCTACGTGCAAGAGATGTCCAGTAACGTCCAGTGAGCAACGTTATAGCGAGTTGGAATTTTTCACAATACTCCACATTGAGTGGAATTAGCGGACTCTGAGATGCAATCGCCCACCTCGATAATGGGTAATTTCATTGGTAACCGCCCGGAACGGTGATCACGTCTTACATTATTTAGCGCTATGTGGGCGGTGAGAGCAAAGCAGCCTAGAGCGACCCCGCCATGCATGAGCCAAAGAAGAATTCAAAAGCACACCATCTCGCCCTCTCCCATTGTCTTCTCATCTTTCTCAAACTCTCTCACTCTTCCATTGTAGTTTGAGAGTTGCCTGTTTCCTTTTCATACTCTTTTGTTGAATTACTGAAGAGCCGCACATCACAATGGTTCACTCCTCAGTTCTCGGTTTCCCCCGCATGGGTGCGGACCGTGAGCTCAAGAAGGCCAACGAGGCCTACTGGG
This sequence comes from Didymellaceae sp. YAFEF048, assembly GCA_032595095.1. NCBI lineage: Eukaryota > Fungi > Ascomycota > Dothideomycetes > Pleosporales > Didymellaceae > Didymellaceae sp. YAFEF048. Next base: position 140,043 of record JAVISA010000012.1, on the reverse strand, counting down.
CTGGCAAGCTCTCTCAGGAGGACCTCGTCAAGGAGGCCAGCCGTCTGAGGTTGGAGCACTGGAAGATCCAGAAGGATGCTGGTGTCGAGATCATCCCCAGCAACGACTTTGCTTTCTACGACCACCTCCTCGACCACATCCAGATGTTCAACGTAAGCTTATGCGAGTGAGATATCCTTCAATGACTTTGCTGACAACACTAGGCTATCCCTGAGCGTTACTCCAGCGCCAACCTGTCGACTCTCGATGAGTACTTCGCCATGGGCCGTGGTCACCAGAAGGATGGTGTTGATGTTCCCAGTCTGGTAAGTTGAGCGAAACCTTATACACATCAGAACCACCCCACTAATGCACACCAGGAAATGGTCAAGTGGTTCGACTCCAACTACCACTACGTCAAGCCCACCTTCCAGGATGGCCAGACATTCAAGCTTGCGTCCGACCCCAAGCCCGTCCGCGAGTTCAAGGAGGCCAAGGAGGCTGGTATCACCACCCGTCCCGTCCTTGTTGGTCCCGTCTCCTTCCTTGCCCTTGGTAAGGCCGACCGCAACCAGTCTGTCGACCCCATCTCTCTGCTCGAGAAGCTCATCCCCGTATACGTTGAGCTCCTTCAAAAGCTGAAGGAGGCTGGTGCCGAGTACGTCCAGATTGACGAGCCGGTTCTCGTCTTCGACCTCGAGCAGAAGGTCAAGGATGCCTTCAAGCCTGCCTACGAGAAGCTTACCGCCAGCGGTCTGCCCAAGCTCGTCCTTGCCACCTACTTCGGTGACATTGTCCACAACCTCGATGTCTTCCCCAGCATCCAGAACGTTGCTGCTGTCCACGTCGACCTTGTCAGGAACCCTGAGCAGCTTGAGACTGTTGCCAGCAAGCTTGGCTCCAACCAGGCTCTCTCCGTCGGTGTTGTCGACGGCCGTAATATCTGGAAGACCAACTTCAAGAACGCCATCGAGATCGTCGAGTCGGCGGTCCAGAAGCTCGGCAAGGACCGCGTCATCGTCGCTACCTCCAGCTCCCTCCTTCACACACCCCACTCCCTCGACAGCGAGAAGAAGCTCGACGAGGAGGTCCGTGACTGGTTCTCCTTCGCCGTCCAGAAGGTTGCTGAGGTTGTTGTCATTGCCAAGGCCGTCACTGAGGGCCCCGCCTCCGTCCGTGAGGCTCTTGAGGCCAACGCCAAGTCGATGCAGGCTCGCGCTACCTCCAAGCGCACCAACAACAAGTCGGTCAAGGACCGCCAGGCCAGCGTCACACCTGAGCAGCACGAGCGCAAGTCCGAGTTCCCTTCGCGTTACGCTCAGCAGAAGGAGCACCTTTCCCTCCCTCTCTTCCCCACCACCACCATCGGCTCCTTCCCCCAGACCAAGGAGATCCGTATCCAGCGTAACAAGTTCACCAAGGGTGAGATTACCGCTCAGGAGTACGAGAGGTTCATCGAGAAGGAGATCGAGGAGACCATCAAGATCCAGGATGAGCTTGACCTCGATGTCTACGTCCACGGCGAGCCCGAGCGTAACGACATGGTTCAGTACTTCGGCGAGCGCCTTGACGGCTATGCCTTCACGACCAAGGGTTGGGTCCAGTCTTACGGATCCCGCTGCGTCCGTCCCCCGATCATCGTTGGTGACATCTCTCGTCCCGCCCCTATGACCGTCAAGGAGTCCAAGTACGCTGCTTCGGTCTCCAAGAAGCCCATGAAGGGTATGCTCACAGGTCCCATCACCTGTCTGCGATGGTCTTTCCCTCGTGACGATGTCCACCAGTCTGTCCAGGCTCAGCAGCTTGCTCTCGCTCTCCGCGACGAGGTTGTTGACCTCGAGGCTGCTGGCATCTACGTCATCCAGGTCGACGAACCTGCCCTCCGTGAGGGTCTGCCTCTTCGCAAGGGTACCGAGCGCGAGAAGTACCTGTCTTGGGCCGTCGACTCGTTCAAGCTTGCTTGCGCCGGTGTCAAGGACTCGACTCAGATCCACTCCCACTTCTGTTACTCTGAGTTCCAGGATTTCTTCCACGCCATCGCTGCCCTCGACGCCGACGTCCTGTCCATCGAGAACAGCAAGAGCGACGCCAAGCTCCTGAAGGTCTTCGAGGACAAGGAGTACCCCCGCCACATCGGCCCTGGTGTCTACGACATCCACTCCCCCCGTGTCCCCTCTGAGCAGGAGATCAAGGACCGTGTCGCCGACATGCTCAAGTACTTGAAGCCCGAGCAGCTTTGGATCAACCCTGACTGCGGTCTCAAGACGCGTCAGTGGAAGGAGACCAAGGCCGCGCTGATCAACATGGTCAACGCCGCCAAGTACAACCGCGAGAAGTACTCTTCTTAACTTCACTGCCATTTGGCAACCGAGGCCGCGTTTCATCAACGCTGGTCGATTGAAGTGACATATCAACATGTCACTCTGTAATGTGTGTAATGACGTTTTATATGATACCCAAAAGTTCAACCTGCATTCTGGGTCGTTACGATAGTTTAACCAATAGGGAAAATGGGGAGATGAACGATCTCAACATCGGCGTTCATCGACAGCAGCAGGCTCGATGCATGCTCACCGGCGTTTTGTTTTATAATGGGATCAGGCTCGCAGTCGGCGAGACTGGCGAGCGCTTGCAGGTAGATAGATAGCCCACTGCGGGCAAGCTGCGAGCAGATGGAGGTTCAAGAATGCAAAACCATTCAGCTTCCAACCTACATGCATTTCTATTGCGTCTTATCTGTGATGCACTTTCATGGTTACCCGGTCTTTAACCTACTCATGTAGCAGGGTGAGAGGAAGGTGGCTGCTCCCTGACCAAGCTTTTGTGGAAACGCGACGTGTTGCCTCGGCCGCCTCGCCCATGCACGTCGCCCCGTTTGCACGCTTCGGAGACGGCTACACAATCACACACAACCAACCCACACCACCTCTCCCATGACATCCGCACGGCCACGATGTTCAACGTGCGCTCCATCATCCTGCTGGTCATCTCCTACGTCGTAATCCCACGCCTGACATTCCTCCCTCAAAACGTGCACTCGTTGCTCATCCTCTTCGGGCCCTTCATCCTCCCACGCCTCGTAGACTGGTTCAACACAGCGCGCGCAACCTCCCACAGCGTGCCCATACGACCTACCCCGCCGCGCGTCCAGAATGCGCTGAACATACTCTTCGTCAGCGCCATCGCCTGCCTTGCCCTTTCCTTTTCGCGCTTCGCGCCCGAGAACATCTTCCTAGCTACACAGAGCCACATCCGCACCGAGACCAGCGTCCTGTTCGCGCGCCTGCGCCACCTGCGCCCCCTCACCGACGCCGACAACGCGCTGCGAGCCAAGTTCGACGTCAACCCGCGCAACAAGCTCGATTACCTGGCGTATGGCCCGGATACCCTGCTCAACTGTGTGTGGTGCGCCACGGCCGGCGGCAACGATACCAACAACTACCTCCTGTACAGCTTGCCCAAGATCATCATGCCGCATCTCCTCCAGCTGGCCGTGCTGGGTCTGGCTACTTCGTCGTTGGTCGGGTCCGAAGGCTCGCGGTTCCGCACGCACGCGACGATACTGGGACTTGCGACGATGATCGTGGAGGTGTGGTACACGGCGACCTACGATATCACGGGCAACAAGCGGGCGAGGTTTCTGCAGGACATTGATTCGGCATACTGGCGCGTGAGGTTCTTGCGGTACATCATGTTCGCGGTGCAGGATATGGGCATGGGGTTTGTGCTGTGGGCTACGAGCACGAACAGGTGGCTTGCGAAGCCTGTCTCTATCGCAGAACGCCTGGAGATGGCAACACGCGTGTCTGAGGAAACGCTGAACAGGCTGCGTGGTCTCGGCCTGGTCGTCAACTCGGTCAATCGCGATCCAGCGCTCCGCGGGCTGAGGGAGGAGTACTGGCGGACAGAGGGTCAGGTCATGTCGGAGACTATCCAGGAGGAAGCGGTCATGGAGCAGATCAACGCGGCAATCAGCAAGATGGACTTCAACGACTTGGAAGGACGGGTGGGAGAAGTGGCAGATGGTATTTTGAAGGGCATTGACGGTCTTCGCCAGCCAGGTCAGATGCCTGAGGCTGTGTCTGTGTCGTAGAGCAACGCACTCGCAACGTTACGTCTGCGACGCGGATACACATGGATAGGCTACCAGCGGTATCTCCAGCAGATAGACTTATCTCAAGATCTTACCTCTCTTCGCGATCTTGCAAAAATTGGATCCCCACCTGCCGTGCAAGTTTACCTGGTCACTTGATCCTTCTTTGGCTTTGTGCCGTTGCCTCCACCAGACGGCTTTGTTGAACCGCGCCTAAGCCGAGCTCGCCTCATACTCGAGTTGACTTCTCCCTCGCGGTACTGACCTACGTCTACGATAGCAGATCCGATGTCGCTGCTCGTGTATGCATTATCAACTGTGACAGTCTCAGTCACCTCCGAACCGGAGCGTGGCTCGTGAGGCTGAAGATGAGTCTTTCGTGCATCGAGCAATCGGAGGAATACCGGGGTTGCGGTACCGGTAGGTACGCGGATACTCGAGGGCTAGCGGAGCTGGATACTGCAGGCCTAAGCTTGGCCGCACGCACGCCCTACCGCAACATCGACCTGCACCCCTGCAGGAACATGCTCCGACGTTCTTGGCCTCCACCTGGAAGTTTCGTCATGGGCCGTGAAGCATTCTCTTCGACCGTGGCAAGTATGCAGAGTCTGTACATCTGTACGGTGGGCTGTCAATTGATGGGTTGCGCATCTACGTGAACGGCACAAAATTCTTAAAGCCGCAAACAGGGTCCACGCAGAGAATTCGAAAACGTTCTTCTTTATCAGAACACCGCCATTGATGCAAGGAAGACTAGGCTTCTAGTTCCCGCGGTACTCCGTCTTCCGTCAGACTTAGGTCGGTTTCTCCGCGTGACAGAAAAGAGTGTGATGACTCTTGAGAAAACTTTCAGTCCTTATAAACCCTACTCCCCAACACTTGCCTTTCACTCCAGACCAGACTCACACCTGTCTATTGCTACCTACCCCCAGGTCATTCTATCCCCTCCCCACAGCAACCATGGCCCCCATTGCACTCACACCCCCCAACGAGGGCGAGACCGTCACAGATCTCACCAGCTCTGGCATCCAGCACGCCCTCGAGAAGTCCGCTCCTTCGCAACTGAAGTCGGCATCCCTCACAAACACCATCACCGCCACACCACCCCCTGAGCGCGAGACAAAACCCCAGATCGACGAGTCGCCCCTCGCCGAGCTCGACGCCTCCAAACTCACATGCACCTACACCTCCGCGCCACGCCCCGTCCCCGCGCTGGGCTCCGCCGAGATGGCATCCCAGAAAGTCTGCACCGACCACATGATCCAAGCCAAATGGACCGTCGAAGAAGGCTGGGCCGCACCGACTCTCCAACCCTACGGCCCCATCTCCCTGGCCCCGACAGCGTCTTGCCTGCACTACGCGACCGAATGCTTCGAGGGCATGAAACTCTACCGCGGCCACGACGGCAAGCTCCGCCTGTTCCGCCCCGACCTCAACTGCAACCGCATGCTCATGTCGACGAACCGCATCGCGCTCCCCGCGTTCCCGCCCAAGGAGCTCCTCAACCTCATCGTCAAACTCTGCGAGACCGACGGCGCCAAATGGCTCCCCAAAGACCGCCCGGGAAGCTTCCTCTACATCCGCCCTACCATGATCGCGTCCGACCCCGCTCTCGGCGTCGAGCGCCCCAAGGAAGCCCTCCTCTTCGTCATCCTGTGCTGCTTCGCCCCCATGGGCGACATGTCGGGCGGCATCAAGCTGCTCGCCTCGCAGGACGACATGTGCCGCGCGTGGCCCGGAGGCTTCGGGTACGCCAAGGTGGGTGCCAACTACGGGCCTTCGCTGGTCGCGCAGGGCGAGGCGCGCGCCCGCGGGTTCCACCAGATCCTGTGGCTGTTCGGCGAGGACTGCACGGTTACGGAGGCGGGCGCGAGTAACTTCTTCGTCGTGTGGCGCACCAAGGAGGGCAAACTGCAGCTCGTCACCGCGGATCTGAACGAGCGCATCGTCCTCGATGGTGTTACCCGCCGGTCTATCCTCGAGCTCGCGCGCACTAAGCTGGCGCCTGGGTTTGAGGGCCTGGAGGGCCTGGAGGTGGTCGAGCGCAAGTTCAACATCTTCGAGCTGCTCGAGGCCGCCAAGGAGGGCAGGATCGTCGAGGCCTTCGCGGCGGGGACGGCGTGGTTCGTTACGCCTATCAGCCAGATTCACTTCCGTGGTAGCGATATCGATATCCCCATGGCGAAGGGCCAGGTGGGTCACTATGCCGATACGGTCAGGACGTGGTTGAAGGGCATCATGTGGGGAAGTGATGGTATGGAGAGCCACGAGTGGGGTCACGTTGTTGAGGAGCAGGAGCAGTAGAGGAGGAGAGAGGGGATTTGGAGACGACGCTTGGCTTTTTCTGCGTTACAGGTTGACGTTGGACAGAACAAAATGGGCGCGGATGTCTCATCTCAAGATTTTGGCCGGGTTCTTCAAAAGGGTTCGAGATGTATGGAGTTTCTTAGCATATAGCATGGCGTTTGTGTTTGAGTCTCGTTGTTGTGGGAAATAGACGAATGAACAACCGTTACGATACGAACTCCGCCTTGCAACCTCAATCGCGCTTCAATCATAACATAACATAATTGTAAGGCAGCAATGCGTGTTCAAGGACTATTTTCACTAGTTTGGACCTGTATGGGGACAACACCCGCCACCAATGACACGCCCAACATATGATATCTTAGCCCCGATTAATCATCACGAATTTGTAGCTCCCCAACCTCGGTGCCGTCATCACGAACCACCACCAACCCACCACAACACCAACAACCCATTCCCCCCACACATTTAGCACACCATGTTTGCACGCCGTGCGATCCCCCAGGTCCGTTACTATTTCACCCCCCTTTCACAACTCACAACATCTAATTGACTCCAGGCCTTCCGCGCCGCCACCCGCGCAACCGCACCAACAACCACCTTCCGCACCACCTTCCTCACGCCCTTCCAAGCGCGCAGCTTGTCAGACGAAGTCCGCAGCGCGATCGACCGCGCCGTCGCCTCGTCGCCGGTCGTCCTCTTCATGAAGGGCACCCCCGAGACACCACAGTGCGGGTTTTCGCGCGCGAGCATACAGATTCTGGGGATGCAGGGGGTGGATCCGGATAAGTTTACTGCGTTCAACGTATTGGAGGATCAGGAGCTGCGTGCTGGTATGTCCTTGAAGACCCCCGTCCAAATTTCCCTTCTTCTGCAAGGTGGTTTGAATGAACAGGTTGTGTGGAGGACAGGGGCCTTTTGTGAGAGAAATGTGTGTGCTGATGACTACGCTAGGGATCAAAGAGTACTCCGAGTGGCCCACGATACCCCAGTTGTATGTCGAGAAGGAGTTCATCGGGGGTTGCGACATCCTCATGACTATGCACCAGGATGGGTCGTTGGCGAAGATGCTCGAGGAGAAGGGTGTGGTTGTGCCCGCGGAGGGCGAGCAGAAGTAGAGCTTGAGTCGCGGGGGTGGTGAGCTCTGGAGGTGGGATAAGAGGAGACGAAAGAGACGTAATGACTGTAAAATAGCGGTTGGGAGCTTGAGGGAGCAGTGTGTTGTCAAATGTACAATTATGGAACGTCTGCAGCAAAAGTATTGTATGCGTCAAGCTAGAAGGTCGTGCATGAAAATGTTATGGGCTTTCTGGCGCTGTCTGCATCAATTGGTCGTGCCTTCCCCATGTCAGGCTGCCTATCTACTCATCATACTCACTTCACCAAGACAAACCTCTTCTCTCAACGTCGCCACACCCACGATGGACGGCAAACGCGCCACCTCGGCAGTGCAGCCGCGCCAGCAAGATGCCTACAAGACGCCAACAGCCAGCAAGCCGCCTCGCAAAGCCGCAACCGTCTCTGCTGCTGCAGTCTTTAAGCGTGCGAAGCTTGACACACCGCAGGATCGACCCAGTGCCCACAGTCTACAGAAGTCGACTACGAAGACTGCCAAGAAGAAGAAGAAGGAAGAAATTGTGCACCCTCTGGCTCTGGCGTTCAAAGGTGTGACCGTGTCTCTGTCGATGTATGAATTCACACTGATAACCTATCCCAGAAACGAGTCAAGAGTACCGCCGTCACCTCTACTCGACCGCCATGACCAAGATCAACAAAGACCTTGACTCACTGCTGAGCAGGCTCCACGAAAGCAACCTCCAAATCGCCTCGTCAGACGCCGCTGAAGACGGGTCCCAGGTCTCGCCCATGAAACTCACCCTATCTACCAAGTACCAGCGTATGGAGCAGAAGATCTGTCGTCCTCTATCTGGCTACAGCTACCGTCTGTCAACGACTACTGCTTCCGGAGTAAGTGGCCAGGATGTTCAGACGACCTTGCACGAGCGCTTCCAGGCCTTCGAGGCGTACGTGCAAGAAGAGACGAAGCAGGTCCGAGCACTACAGCATCAGTGGGAGGGTGTTGTGGCTGAGATCTTCCAACTGGGCGTTGCGTGTCTAGGCGAGACTGAGATAGCTGCCTTACTGTCCACCGCGAATGCAGATCCGAATGCTTCATCGCCCTCCACGAAAGATGGCTCTGCGCTCTTCATGCCGGAGCAGGAGGGTTCGGCTGAGCAAGCTGCAACGAAGCGAAAGCGTGTGTCGTTCGCTCGTCCAGAGATGGAGACCCTGTTCCCTGGCTTCCTGCTTCAGCCGCCAGCACATGGCAAGTCTGTCCCTGTGGCTCCAGATCTGTCGCTCGAACAGGTTCAACGATTCAAGGATGAGATTTCGAATCTGGGAGGACAGCACGTCGCGGAACTGCAGAAGGTCGAAGAGGGCCACAGGGCGTGGTGGGAGAGAAAGCAGAAATACCTTGCCCAGTCGTTGATGCAAGACTGAGTGGCTGACACAGTTTGCGACACCCAATGCTGACGTCGCGTAGTATACTGTTAGCGGTCGGTGTTGGTGTCTACATGTCCAGTCGTTGAGCGGTGGGAGGGCGTCAAGTCAGTAGTGGGGTGCTTTAGAGTTCACAACGGCTGCTAAGGCGGATACAATATATCAAGACAACGCATGTGTATAAACTTTGTTCAATCATCTACTATGATACAGTCTAAAACTCTTTCACTCAACAACCTCCCCACGATCTTCAGCTCGCCCAAAACAACGGTCTAATTGATCTAGCTGGATATCTTGACAAGAAAAGAAACCACGCCACCCCTACACACCCCACACGCTCAATCAAACGAGCTCTTGAACACCCACCTCTGGTCCTCGGGGTGCTCAAACGGCACGCCCAGCTCAAACAGCGTCGTGACGGCGCCGGCGAAGTCCTTGAAAAACGCCTCGTTGTCCTTTGCGTACAGCTCGGCATACTTCCTGAAGCTCTTATCCTTGACAATCTCCATATCGGTGGGCAACATCATCAGACTCTTGGTCTTGACGTCCTCGAACTGCTTGGGGCCGTTCCACTTCTTGTACGCCCACTTCTCCTCGATCAGCAGCTTGAAGTAGTCGTTGGTGAGGGTGGTAGGGCTGAAGGTCCAGGGCCCGTCGTAGCCCGAGCGATCGGTGTGGCAGCGGCCGAGGGCGTGGGCGCCGGACAGCGCAACCATGGCGCGGTCGTCGAAGCCCATGCGCCCGAAGATGGCGCGGATGTGGCTGCGGTCCTTGGATGCGTCCGGGAGGCGGCCGTCGGGCGTGCAGAAGGCCACGTCGCGGTCGGAGCGCCCCGCGCGGTACGGGATCTTGGGGCCCTGCATCTCTTGGATGGCGGCCACGCCCGCGAGGATCCACAGGTCAGAGTAGGTGATCCAGGGGAAGGCGGCCTTGACGGGCTCGAGGAAGTCGCGCGCGGCTTTGAGACCCGCGTTGGCGCCGTGGTCGCCTTCGGGGGCGAAGCGCATGGTCGCGCCGTTGGAGCCGCCGGTGCCGGTTTCCTTGTCGTAGCTGTAGATGCAATGTTAGATGGGGATGTTCCAGTAGTAGCAGGGAAGGGTAGGTAACTCACGTTCCCGAAGCGTGCCACGCCAGCCTCAGCAGCACAGGCCCGTAGCTCCCGTCCTCGTACTCATCGTGCTCCTCCAGCAGCTTGGCGATGTGGTTGTACACCTCCTGGTAGTTCTCGAAGCGCGGCACGAACGGCGCCCGCGGCTTGCCCTCCAGCCCCAGCAACTCGGGCTTGTACGTGTAGGCGGCGTAGCCTGCGGCACCGAGGAGCAGGGCACCAGCGCCGACGAACATGCCTGTCGGGTTACCCTCGTACTTGTCCGCGGGCTCTTCGTTGCCAGTGGCATAGCCGCGGCGCCACTGCTTGCTGCGGAAGGCAGGCTGGGCGGCGGCGGCGGCGAAGCGTGCGGTTGTGGGAGCGCGCAGGGAAGGGGCGGCGGCGGTGCGCAGGGCGCGAGTGAAGGCGCGAGAGGTGGATGCCATTGTGATGAGCGTACCACTTGTGTAAGTGTGTGTGAAGGGAAGAAGCTCCTGCTGTGTATGTAGTGTAGTAGAAACAGAAGTAAGTAGCCACTCAATGGAGCCCGGGTATCAAAAGGAAAGTAAAAGACGATCAGCCTCGATAAGAGGGAGCGAGCACCGAATCCTTCTTATAAAGGACAAGTTATCCGAAGCACAAGCAATGGCAACTTTGCGTTTCTAGAAAATGCGGATTGATAAAGAAGTGGAGCCGCAAATGGCGGGTGCAACCAATCAGCAGCGCGATGATTTGCTCACACCCCCCGTCTGGACTGCCGCTGATTACGGGATCCGAGGTTGTTCTGGCGACATGTCATGTCAGGGAGATGATGTGGTTGCCATGTTTGGCCGGGGCGGAAAAAGATGATGTGTGTGATTCCATATCATTGTGGAAATTTTTTTCTGTTAGGATAGACTGCGCCCAGGGTTTTGGGTACAGGCTGGGTTTTGTAGCTGTGCGAGACCTGGGCTGCGCTGCGTCAATCCCCCGCGCTCTCCTGGCCGTCTCATTGGCGCGAGCCATGCGATCTCCGCCAGGGCTGGGGGCTAGATGAGGGGTAAGGCGAGAGGCTCTGCGGACACATACGCCGGGCTGACGTGCATGTTTTGCATGGTCATCGATTGTTCTATCTCTTCTCTTCTACTCGAGATGCTGCATCTTCGTTGTTGAGCGGTTTGGCGATGCTGGAGCTGTCCGTGTCCGGGGATCCACTCGCTCCACCCTCGGCAACAAATCGGCTCGCGGGTTTTGTCATCGAGAGCCGCCGAGAACCTTTCGCCGTGCCCACATGCCGTCGCCGCCCCGGTGCGGCAAAGAGTGGGCTGCGGGTTTGCGGGTTTGCGCAGATATGGGGTGATAGATTCACTAGAAATTTTCGCTCGAGCGTGTGGCATGTGATGCCGTGGGAGGAGTCTTGCACTGCTGTGGAGGTGTGATGATTAGGTCGCGCTCTAGAATGCCGACGATGCCGCGATGTTGCCGCTCCACTGATTTACTACGTATGCAATATTGTGTATTGATATTGAGGCGGCCTGGCAGCCGGTACGTATAGAACTCCTCCACCTTATTACGAAGCGTGAATATCTCGAACCGAAACATTTTCAATAGAACCCCATAAACGCCATGCATGCTATGTCCCTGTCTATAAATTGCGCCGAAGCTATGATCCGCCAACTCCTTGCCTGATTATGCGACTGGAAAAATGGAAAGATGGAACGATAAATGTCAGATATCAAATGGAATCCTGAAAATTAGTATGGTGGTGGATGCGGGTGTTGGTGATGAGAATGAGGATGAGGGTGGGTGTGAGCATGACCATGACCATGACCATGACTGTGGCCATGAGCGTGCGGGTGAGGATGCGGGTGGGAGTAGTGATGGAGATGGTGATGCGGTAAAGGCGGCGGTAGGTGTATGATCGGCTGTCCTGAAGCTGGGTGCACGTATGGTTGCAGAGTGTGCATGTTGATTGGCGTCGACGTCCCGGAAACTGATGCCGATGCTGAGCCCAATCGTGACTCTGGAGTGGATCGTCCGAGTCTCAGCTCTGCAACCTCTTTCTCAAGCTTCGGTTTGAGCTGTTGCCACGAGGTGTTGTTGGGATCCTTGGGGATAGCAATAGCACGTCGGTAGGATGGACAGGCTTCCATCTCCTTCAAGCTGATAGACGTATCGAGCTGCGATGCCTTGTGCTCGAAATATGCTTTGCGTGCTGCTTTCTTTGCCTGATAGTCGCTGGCCTTGTTACTCCGCGTTGCTTCTTCCCATAGCTCCATCTTCCGGGCAAAGGCGCGGCGCTCGTCGACACGAACAAACTTTTGCGCCATACTTGACCGTACCTCTGCAGACCATGTCTCAGGCTCGAGCGCAGCGGTCTGTCGCACCTCGCCCTCCAGCTTCTGCACTTCGGACAGCAGATAGATTGTCTTGAGCGAATGGGTACTGGCTGGTCCAACACCAACAAAGTTACCCCAGGAGTCAAACACACCAGAGGGAAGGCTTTTACGCAGGAAGCTGACGTCGTCGATGCCGGCATTACGTATGATGATCAAAGCGTCATGCTCTTTCACCGTCTTCGATTGCAAACAAGTCTTACACCACCGGCGAAGGAAGGCCCAGTAGGTTTTTCGTGTGCTCGGCGCGCCGCAGCTCATACATCCGTGACCATGTCGGAGATGCGCATATTGAAACTCGTCTATATTGGAGGGTGGCTCTGGCATATCGTCTCCATAGTGATTGTTTCGGCTGTGGACCCAGAGCATGGGATTCGACCTCAAAAAACGGTAACATGACGGGATCTTTTGGCGCATCTCCAGTAACTGTGCAGGGTCGGAGAAGGTAAGAATGGTCCACCAGATATCGAGGTCGAAACCCTTTTCCAGTACTTTGCCCTTCCTAAACCTGGTAGGCTTCACCTGTTTCAACTTCTGGGTGATGAGGGGTTGCTCATGCTGTCGCATAGCCGCCAGCGCAGCCTGCGCATTGGAAGGTGTCGAAGTGATGAATTGGATTTGATTTTCGAGTTCCTCGCTCTTGCCCTCATCCCGTTTGCGCTTTCTAGTCCCAGAGACGTTGGTCAAAGGAACAGAATGCGACCGCACTTCCTTCGACTCCCTGATCGCCCGCTTGCCGCCTGGTTTTCGACAGTTGATGACCGTGCCGTACGCCTGCGGAGGTGTCTGGGAGACTGGCGTCTGCTTGTTGACCTTGAAAGCGACATTTTTGACATTCACCATGGCTGATCAGCCTGCCCACTGCTGAGAAGGAAGAGGGAGCGTTGCCGGCGCGCTGTGGAATCCAGAAGCTCTGCTGTGTGGCATGAAGATGCGCAAATTCCCGGAGTTGAGGCTGAAAAGTGAGTGTAGAGAAGGTGACGACAGATCGGCCGAAAAGTCGACGTTGAGGGATTGCAGTGTCGCCCAGGCTTCTCAAGTGCCAGCTTTCGGAACCATGGCCAGACTCCGCCGAGCTGCCCGGATCCAGCCCTATCCAGCGTGACCCTACCTTCCATCCTTCACCTGACGCAACACACGCGCCTCGTCATGGAACCTGCGTTTGGAGGCGCAAGGTCGAACCTTTGTTCATCTTGCATAATTTTTTGCCAGACGTATGCGCGCGCATCGACTCACAACCCACGCCGATTCCGTTCCGAAGGGAATCGCCTAACCTTCTTTCAGTGCGCCACAGCCGTCGATCCTATTGTAGCATCCGACGGTGCGCCAAGTAGCATCTCCCAGCGTCATACCGACGGCGGCGGCCAGTGATGGAATACCGCGTTTGTTCTCGGCGCTTCGGTCCTTGACACGGAGCTAGGTAGATGCACACGAGACGCCAGGGCGTCAGCACCAGCTCTCGTCGAGTGAACTTTGCCAGCCACACCTTCGTAAGTTGCGGAGCAGCATAAGCAGCTGCCTCTTTGGGTCGACTACGACCATGTAACACATGGAGGACTGCCCCACTTAAAAATCGTGGGGTTAGCGAGGGTCCTTGAAGGCAATACAGCGACCTCGGCCATAGTAAGCGAGTAGGATGACTGGTAGATAGTTTAAGTTTCCTGTCTGGCAAGGTGCTTCTTTCACTCCTCATCTCACACGCGCGGCTGCACAAGTGATACGGCAGTGATACGGCAGTAATTGCTGCAGATTAGTGTAACCGATCGCGTGGTTCAAAGAGCGAGAACAGCAAGGGATCGACAGTGCGTATTCACAACATCATCGTCGTACCGACGACATCCCCATCGTCTCAAAATGTTTTCCAAGAAAGAGAGTAAGTTAAGCTTCCAATTTTTCGTAATTGTAGCCATCTAAAGGGTGCGACCTATGCTTGTCATGTCTTGGAAGCTCCAAGCCTCTTCTCGGCCTATACTAGCGTCACACCATCCAAGCGACAGGATGGTCTGGAGACTACAGAACAAGAGGACATCAATTAATAATTCGTAGAAGACGTTCAGGCGTCTCCAGATCTTGACGCTCAGAAGGCGGCTCCTCAGTATGGCGACAACTACGTCGAGGAAGCGCCCGACCTCGTCCAATGTCCACCACACACCACCGAAGCCAAGCTTGTGCGGAGAATCGATCTCCATGTCATTCCATTCCTCTGCATTATGTACCTGCTAGCTTTCCTGGATCGGTAAGTTTTGAGTGGCGTGTTGAGTGATCACGTGCTGACTGTCCCAGTGTGAACATTGCAAATGCCAACGTTTTCGGCCTCTCGACGGAACTCGGGCTTACTGGAGAGCGTTACAACATCGCCTTGGTTATCTTCTTCGTACCGTACATTCTGTTTGAGATCCCGAGTAACGTACGGTTGAACCCCCGCTGATGTCCCCGACCTTCACTGACAGCACCAGATAATCCTCAAGAAGCTCAAGCCAAGAGTATGGCTGTCGATCTGCATGTTTGGATTCGGTCTTGTCACTATGTTGCAGGGTTTCGTCCAGAATTACTCTGGACTCCTTGCAACACGTTTCTTCCTTGGTGTCTTCGAATCTGGTACTACTTCACCTCCAGCATCTTCCTTACCTATTCTGACCACTCTCAGGCATGTTTCCAGGTGCATTCTATCTCATTGGTAGCTGGTTTAGACGTCACGAAGCTCAGAAGCGTTACTCGTTCTTCTTCTCCTCGACAACTCTGGCCGGCGCTTTTGGAGGCCTTCTGGCCAGTGCAATCGGCAAATTGGACCACGTACGAGGCTACCGAGGCTGGCGATGGATCTTTATCCTTGAAGGTCTCCTCACGGTCATCGTGTCCTTTTTCTTCTTCTTCATGCTGCCCAACTTCCCAGAAGAATCGAAGTGGCTGTCTAAAGACGAGCAAGCCTTCGTCAAAGCCCGCCTCCAAATCGACCAGGGCAAGTCCGCCCATGAACGCAAGATCACCGTTAGTGACGTCGGCCGCATTTTCAAGGATCCCAAAATTATCATTGGCGGGTTCATGTACTTTGGTCTCATTGTCCCCGCCTACGGATACGCGTACTTCTCACCGCAGATCATCCAGGGCTACGGTTATAGCCCTATTCAGACGCAACTACACTCCGTCCCTCCATGGGCTGCTGCGTTCGGATTCAGTATGCTCGTGGCATGGCTCTCCGACCGAGTCAAGCATCGCTTCTTATTCACCATCGTGCCTATCTGCGTCTGCATTACGGGATTCGCCATCCTGATTACAGTCCACAACAATCACAACCTCCAATACGCAGCGCTCTTCCTTGTGGCCATGGGCGCCTATACTGCCATGCCGGTCATCGTCTGCTGGGTGCGTTCACTCCTTCACCCCCCCCCCCCCTTTTTTTTTTCTCTTTCAAACCCTCACCCCTTCTCACCTTTTTTTCTGCTTTTCTCGCCCCAAGTCTTCGTCTAACATCTCACAGTTCAACATGAACCTCGGCGGACACCATCGCCGCTCCGTTGGCAGTGCCTGGCAAGTCGCGTTCGGGAATGTGGGCGGCATCATTGCCGTCTTCGCCTTCCTGAAGAAAGACGCGCCGAAGTACATCCCCGGATATTCGATCTCCATCGCATTCGTGTGCCTCAGCGCACTCAGCTGCTGTGCGTATTTCGTGGCCTGTTCGTGGGCGAACCGGTCGAGAGAGAGGAGCGTCAGGGATGTCGGGTTGACTGAGTACGAGAAGACGGAGATGGGCGATTTGAACCCAGATTACAGGTATCAGCTGTAAATGGTGACGGACGGTGGAGTCGGGGGTCAGAGACTAGATTGGAGGGGAAAAGACTGTGGCAATTGAATGCAATTGAAAGAGTACGAGCAGTCATGGCGTCTTGAGATATGTTGTGCGTGTGATCTCGCATCCTTACCGCGTTGCTGTGAAATCATCAAGACATGCCATGCTGCGTTCAACCGGTAGGTTGCAAGTTGATCACTCGATGAACACCACATTGTCTGAAGAAAAATTATCCGGACTTTACAGTAGATTATGGCATCAGGATGGAATTTCACCAAACATTCGTCTGGTGGCAGTGGCTAACAACGTCGTGATTCATGAGCCAGTACAACCGTACAGCTCTATGTCGTGGGAACTCTCAAATGACGAGAACAGGACATGATGCCTACATTGCGTCTCATGATATATAAACAGCGTTTGAAGTCTCGTAGAGCCACCAGGAAGCCTATAGCCAGATAGCAAGCAGATATCTCCCTGGGGAGTGAAGTAGCATTTGATGTACATGTTAGCTTGGAACAATTCATGGTAGTTATTTGAAGACCTTTTGAAACTTGCCGACTAGAATATCGCTCTAGTGCACATTCTTTGCAACATGAGAAGAGACAGAGGTATCACACAATCAGAACCGCAATAACCCTCAACACGTCCAATTGTCGCTGTGACCTCACCAGAACATGTGACACCGCGTTCACCCAGCAAGCCTCCCATTGGCCCACCTCACGACCACTCCACACGCGAAGCTCCAAGCTCCCTCAAGCTCTAACATCAACACCAAGCAACATCTTCAGACACTTCACAATTCACAAACCAACAATGCGGCGCCTCCACAGCCAAACCCTCAAGTTACCCACGCAATAACATCCACACCACTCAACCCTATCAACCCTGTCAACCCACCAAACCCACCCCCACCCCAATCGCAACAATGCGCCCACCACCACCGCCCTCGGCCCTCTACACCACCACCTTCCTCCTCGCGCTCCTCACCACCCTCCTGCTCGCCTTCACCCTCCGTCTCCTCGCCATCCTCCCCTCGACTCGACGCAGCAACCGTCCCCCACCCCGGCCCCGCGGCCACACGGCGCGCGTGCTCATCGTGCTCGGCAGCGGCGGCCACACACACGAGATGCTCTCGCTGCTGCGCGACCTGGATCCGAGGAAATACACGCACAGGACGTGGGTGGTGAGTAGCGGGGACGGGTTCAGCGCGGGGCGGGCGCGGGCGTTTGAGGAGGGGTTGGAGGAGCGGTGGAAGAGCGTGGTCCACAAGCAAGAAGAAGAAGAAGAAGAAGAGGAGAGGAGAAGGGGTGAGGCAGGGCGAGACGACAGACCAGATACAGGCACGGGAACAGCAACAGCAACAGCGACAGCAACAGCGACAGCGACAGCAACAGCGAGGAGGACAAGAACCATCCCGCTAGTCCTAGTAAACGGCTCCACACCACCAGCATCTTCGCTCCCCCCCGGCGCAGCACCCACAGATTCATCAGCCACCACACCCATCCTCGGCCCCTCCTCCTACACAATCCACACCCTCCCCCGCGCGCGAGCCATCCACCAACCCCTCCTCACCACGCCCTTCACCTCGCTCCAGACCCTCTTCCACTCGCTCACCCTCCTCCTCCAGCAGTCCCCTTCCCCTCCGGACCTCATCCTCACCAACGGCCCCGCGACCTCGGTCCTCGTCGTGCTCGCCGCACTCATACTGCGTTTCTTCGACGTGAAACGCGTGGAGAGCAGGGGGTTGCTCCGGACGGTGTACGTGGAGAGCTTTGCGCGCGTGGAGACGCTGAGTTTGAGTGCGAGGGTCGTGGGCGGCGTGGTGGATCGGTTTTTGGTGCAGTGGGAGGGGGTCGCGGGGAGGGGGTGGGGTGGGAGGGGGGAGTTTGTTGGGGTGTTGGTCGGGTGAGGTGGGGTGGGGGAGGGAGGGGGTTTGGGCTGGGGTGGATGGATTGATTGGAGGGGATTGAGATGGGTGGGTGGATGGATGGATGGATGGTGTGCATGCGACTGGCGGGCTTTGGACACGGGGTGTTGGGTTGTGTATGCTTGCTGGATACCCGGACTGCTACTGCTGTCATCTTCTCCGTGTGTTGTGCTGTGTTATATTCCGTGTGTTGTGCTGTGTTATATTCCGTGTGTTGTGCTGTGTTATATTCCGTGTGCTGTGCTGTGCTGTGTTGTGCTGTGTTGTATTGTACAGTTGCAATTCGACGTCTAGATCTACAATATGCTACAGTCTCTACAAACTCGTCCCTTCCACACGACAGACAAAACACTGCAAACAACCCAACCCCCCTTTCCACATGGGCCCACCACTCTACTGCATCATCTCCTTGACCTTGACAGCCCTCTTCCCGCCATTCGCCAACATGTGCTTCCCCAGCGCCGCGAGCAGCGTCTCGGTATCGACGGCAGGCTTGAGCTGCTTCTTCCTGGCCTGCTCCTGCTCCCAGCGCAGCTGCAGCGGGGTCTTCATGCGCTGGGCAGCCTGGGCCTTTTTCTCGGCGAAAGCCTGAGCGGCGGCGGAAGTGGGGCTGACGACGCGGGCGCGGACGGGGTTGTGGGGGGCGTCGGGGTCGCGGCGCGCCTTGTGGTTGAGGTCGAAGATGTCGGCGCGGAGCTCGTGGGTGAGCGAGGCGGGGAAGGGGGGTGCCACGAGGGTGTAGCTCATCGAGTCGGAGCCCTCGACCATGTAGCGCGGTGTGTCGTCGGGCCCCATCGGGGGTGTGGTGGTGGGGGCGTCGCTGCGCGGGACTGCGCGGCGGGCCTTGAGGCGCTGGCTGGCTTCGATGTTGTCGACCTGGGCGGAGAGAGGGAGGGTGGAGGGCGCGCGCTTGGCGGGCTTCTTGGACGTCGTGGGGTTGCGCCAGCTCTGGAGGGTGGTGATGGGGTGGCGGAGGGTGCCCATTGTCTTGGAGAGCCAGCCCTGGGCAGCCTTCTTGTTGGGGGAGGCGACGGTGCTGTCGGCGGCCTTTGTCTCCGTCTCCCATGGCCACGCGATCCTGTACTGTGTGCCGGCGATGTAGCGGTGGAAGATGGGGAGACCGGTCTCCGGATCGTACTGGTGCTCCTTGGGGAATTCGGCGTTGCCGTAGTCGGTGCCGGTGAAGGGGTCGATGCCGGTGGTGTGGCGCTCCATGACAATGTTGTCGACAATGACGTCCTCGTAGATGCTCTGACCGCTGGGGCTGAACGATGCCGAGGCGTATGGAATCACCAGACGGACAGCGTCGAGATCAATGGGCAGCTCGCTCTCGCGCCTAGGCCCAATGTCCTGACCTTTGGTGTCGAAGACGGCCGAATCGTAGTAGGCCTGTTTTGTCAGCGTTTGATGCAGGGCAGCTTGCCGTGCTGGATGTACACACCATGTTGACACCCTCGACAATGCACTGATGTGTTCTTGGGATGATGCCTCTGACGATGCCAATCTTGCCCTTGCCCTTGCCTTTGAGGACGACTACGCGGTCGCCCTTGATGATGGGGAAGTACTTCTTGTCGTCAACGACCAGGGGATAAGCAGGCTCGAGGCCCTTCTTCTCTCTGGCCTCGGCCTCCTTCTGCCAGATCTTGACGGGGATCTCAGGCTTCTGAATGCGCGAGGGTGTGACGACGCCGTACTTGCCGTCAGCGACGTTGACGGCGCGGTTGGGTCGCAGCGGGCCCAGCTTCCAATCCTCAGCGGCGTTGCGCAGGGCCTTTTGCCTGACCTTTGTGATCTGCTCGTGCTTCCACTGCAATTGCGACGCCTTGGCCTGCTTCTCCTCGAACTGGTCCTTCATCTTCTGCTTGCGCTCCAGCCGCTTCTTCTCGTGCCAGATGATGGCGCCCTTGACGTGGCGGATTTCCTTGGCCTTCTTCGCCTGGCGAGCGGCATTGCGCCCCGGGCGGGCAATCAATTGGGCCATGTTGGATGGGACGGCGGCGGCGATTATCGGGGTAGTCGTGGTGGGCGATGCGGACTACCGAGCCATCGACGGGCGGGCAGATGTGGGCCTCGTGCGGCGGGATGCGAGCGTGGGCGAGCGAGCGTGTGAGCGCCTGTGCTGGACACTGCCGAAGAGGGGAGGGGCGGTGTTGACGATGATGGCCGGGGCTGCAAGACGATGCACGTCGACGGGCCCAAAACTTTCGTGGTCCGTGTCGCGCTGGCGGCGCTCGCACTCCCGCTGAGCCAGAGCGGTGGCAGAAATGTCCCCAGGTGCCAGCCCAAAACACCAAGGCCAATGACGCGCATGCACGCCCACAACACTGCGCGAGTCTTGCACCATGCCGCTGCTTCGGCGCAAGATCCGCTGCCACTTCTGCAACCAGTCGTCGCGCGAGTCGGTCGCTCACATCCCTCGGACATATTTGTGCCCGCAATGCGACGCCGTGAACTACTTTGACGAGGTGCCTTGTGCTCATGCAAACAGCCGCTGTGGAACCCTTTCACTGACTGCCCACGCAGCGCGGCAATGTGGCCGACCCACCCACCGAAGATATGGCAGCTGCTCCCATGACTGCCTTCCAGTACGCAACCAGCCTCCCGCGCTCCTCCTCGCCCGTCATGCCTCTCGAGCCCGAGTCACTGTTCTGCAACACTTGTCAGCGCAACCAGCTCTTGCTGAATAAGACGCTCGCCGAATACCTCCCAGACGAGGACGATCCTGAGTACGAAAAATACGCCGCCTCCCTCGACGCATACCGCAATGAGCTCGAGGACCGCTACCCGCAAGTCTGCCAGGACTGCTTGCCGCGAGTACAAGACCAGATCCGCGCGGCAGGTTATGCAGCAAAAGCAGACAACTTGCGCCGCATGATCGACAGGAGTAGGGAGCACAGCCGCACCGTACACACCTCGCGCCAGACGTGGACGCTGAGAATCATTGCGCTGGCCAAGTGCATCTACATCTGCAGTGTGGTAGTAGGGTTGCTGTGGCATGCCATGGGGCTGACCATGACCATTGAGGACGATGTAGGTGCTGACACTGACGTCGAATGGACCACCTGTCTAGCCCAGGCTTTTTCTGTGCGTCGGGCTGCCTACAGCTGCGTCATGTCGCCCTTATCCTTGCGGCTGCTGAAGACATCTCTGATAGCAGACTGGTCAACCATCTGGTGGAACCCTAAGCTTGCGAGCAAGACGAACAGCATCACTGGCCGCATGCGAGGCCTCAAGTCGCTGTGGGCTATCCGCGCCATAGTGCTCACGCTTCGCACAGCCGTCTACCTCTACTGGAACGTCACTCGCCTGCACTCGGCCAACCTTTCAATATTCCACAACACCAACGTCGCCCTCCTCGTCGCCATGACACTATCTTTCACTCTGACTTGGAAGACCGTCCGCATAGTCTACACGCCCGTCGCTCTGCCCGAAGACACCTACATCCCCAGCGCACCCAACACCCCACAGCGCCCAAAGTCCAGCTACAAACCCGCACACCCTCAAATCTCCACCTTCGACACCATGGCTCAAGGCTTCACCTCCAGCTTCCAAGCCGACTCTTCGTCCGCACTCCCACCATCCCCCACCCTGACCGAAGCCTCCACCACAAGCCACTACACCGAATTCACCACACCAGGCCGCCGCTCCGTCTACCAAGACGACACCATGGACTGGACACCAACAACGCGACGCTTTGCCTCCGCCGCACCCGACATACTCCCTCCGCAATTCGCCTCCCACGCCAGCCCCAGCAACAACCCTCCCGTCTCGCCGCCCGGCGCCCACACCCACAACTCCCCCATCAGCCTCTTCTCCAAACCCGACCCCAACCCCTTCCGCCACAAAGTGCCCCCCGCCCCCAAACCCCCCGCCCAATCGCGTCTCGACCCCTGGAAACGCGCCCCCTGGGCCCCGCCCCTCAAGGAAACAACCCCCAACTTCTTCCGCACCGAGCGCACCACCCGGAGCCAATCCAAAGCCGCCGCTGCCACCAACTCGTCTCTTTCCTACCCCAGCTACGCCCACACCAATCCCAACGTCGTCCGCGACCGCCCTCTCACAGCTAGCACCGTCGCAACGCAAGCGTCTGACTGGGAGCCAGACACGGAGCGAGAGCGGGAGTGGGAGTGGGAAGGGGAGCAAGAGGGTGACAAGGGGTTGCAAGGCACAGGCGTCCCCCGCAATGTGCGTCGCGACGCGGAGCTCTTCGCGAGCCCCAAGTTGAAGTATGATTACTACGGGACCATGCGAGATACTGGGTTGGAGGAGACGTTCAATGGGCTGTTCTCGAATTAATCGCACTAGAAAGGATGGGGAGGAGAGGGGAGGGGAGGGCGTTTAGGAGTTGTTGCATTGCATTCTGGTATCTAGCATCTAGCATTTGGGATTTGGGATTTGTTTGCTTTCTGGTATCTGGCATTGGCGGTATGTTCCGTTGCATTGCATTGCGCTTTATTCTTCACCCGCGGGTTGGGTTGGATTGGATTGGGTTGGCTGGTTGGTGTTGCGTTTGATCGCGTTGGAGCAGACAGGGAAGCATGGATGGTGTTTGGCCGTTTCTGGCAGTCGCGGGTAGTATGGGTAGCATAGGCAGGTAGGGTAGGTGGGCGTTGAAAAGTAAAAGATTCTGAGTGAATGGGTACGCGGCATACCCTACCTACCTACCTACCTACCTACCTACACACCTACACACCGTACCAGGCTACTATACACATCAAATGGAAAAGCAGGCACAGACTATCATCACATATATGTATGTGGGCCCGTCCTTCCTTCTCTGTGATCTTGACCTGATGTTTTCTCTGCGGGGGAGGAAGGGTACTGGTGGTGAATGAGGTTGTCTTGGTGAACGGCGAGGGAGAGGTGGTGGTGGTGAGTAGATGGGTAAGGGCACGTGGTGGTGATGGTGGTGGTGTTAATATGCTAGCGCGGTTGCTACGTGCGCTGGGAGGCGTTGCTGGGTTTTGATCCATGGCAGACCGAGTTCGGTAGGTTCATGGTGCTGGCTGGGTACGGTGGTAGAGCAAGGTATGCAGAAGGGGGATCCGGGGGCGATGAGTAGGGCGCGAGGTACGGTAGATAGGTGTGCGTGGTTGGCGAGTGTGTAGTGGACGGGCTTGGTACTGGGACTAGAGAATATCCAGTGTCAGTATGCGAGCTTGAGTAGTACTGCAACGCGTGTATGTGCAAAAGTAATGGCGACTGCCACCACATCACATCACACGCATCATCATCTGTGGACGAACAACAATTGGGCGCTTGACTCGGTCAGATATTGCTTCTCTACCTAACCATCCTCAAGCCAGTCATGAACGTTTTTCGTTATGCCGAGCACACAAGCCCTAGCACATTGAATGTTGATCCCCCCAATGTAAAAGGACTCCGGTGAACCTTATCCCACAAAATCACTCCCGCTTGTGATTCAACCATCATTCTTCTGTTCCATAGTCGTGAACCATCGATGAATGTATGGGGTCGTTTGCGATTTCTCTTGCAACTCCCTCCACTGACTGCAGTAGTCGGGGATCGAGCCGTTTACGACCTGGGCTTCTCCTTCTTCTCCTTCCACAGAGCCGACAGACCGACGCCGGAGACCTTGACGACCTTGAAACGAACACCAGGGATATCACCCTTGGCCTTGCCCTTGCGACCGAATCCGGCGAGGAGGACTTCGTCGTTCTCGTCGACGAAGTTCAAGCAACCGTCGTTGGGGACTGTGGCGGGTGTTAGTCAATTGATCCGTGTGTTGGCGTTGTGGTGGTGGTGGTTGTGAAAAATTGCCACGCGTGGCGCGTTGGACAATCCACCATCACCCCATCACCCTCTAGAGCGCTTCGACGTACCGAAAGCAGTGACCTTCTTTCCGTTCTTGATCAACTGGACACGGACACACTTTCGGATAGCAGAGTTGGGCTGCTTGGCCTCAACACCGACCTTCTCGAGGACGATGCCCTTGGCGTGGGAGGATCCACCGAACGGAGACGACTTGAAGGCGGTTCCCAAAAGGCGCTTCTTGAAGGACAGATCGGCCCAGCGCTCCTCGCGGCGGTGGTTGCGCAGCTTGCGCGCGGCGTTGAGACCTCTTGGCTTTCCTGCGAGACAGAGTGAGCATGCGTTCGTGCTGGGTGTATGTGTATGTGTGTGTGGGTTTTGTAGGGGCTGCGGGCGGGCGGCTCTCTCAGTCAAGAGAGGCGTGGATGGCGGTGGACGGGTTGATGCTGGCGAAGACAGGCGTGCGGGAGGGCGAGCTGCGTACCTTTACCCATGTTTGCGGTGTTGACGTGGGATTGCTGCGGAACGTGAAGTTAGTAGGCTGGGACGAAGAGTCGACGTGAATTGTTCGACAGGTCTCTAAGCGACGAGGTCGCTTTGTGCGCACGCTAGCCGCTCGTGGCGCTAGCGCCGGACAGGGGCCACCGAGCGCGAACATCATCATAGCCTCTCGTGACGACGAACTGAGCGCGTGCAGTTCAGCAGAGCTTGAGACCTTGAATTTGTTTAATAGTAAAAATCGTCTCTCATTGTAAGATATGGTAGGCATCTGAGGAATATTGTTTTACAGAGAGAGTCTCTAGCCGACTTGAAGGCCTCCATTGAAGGCTTGCAATCCACTTGCTCTGCACATGAAAGATAGCCTAGACGCATACGAACGTCGCCAACACCAACACCAACAAATGCGCTGCACGGGAACAGACTGAGCAATCGCATACCGTGTTCGCCGATGTGATCGCAACATTGCTGTCTGGGTGCCGGTGCCGCAGCCTGACGCCTACACCACATCACAAACAGACATACACCTTGACGACTCTACTACACACCACACCACACCAACCACCCACCATGGCAGCAAGCAGCAGCAAAGCCTCCAAAGTGCAGGCAAACCGCCTGCCCGCACCAGCTCTCTTCGTCGGACCCCCCTCACACAACGCATCCACCAGCTCTCTCCTCTCTCCCAGCAACACCGAAACCCGCAGCCCAACCAAAAACCCCCTAGTCCGCCAACGCTCACTGCTTTCCCCAGACGCAAAGCAACGCCCTCTCCCACCAACCACCGAACCTACTCACGCCGCCGACGGCATAGGCGACACCCTCAGCCAGATCCCAACCAACTCCACCGGCACCGCGCCCTTCGTGCGGCGCCAGCGCCAGCAAAGCCTCGCCGCCGATGCCGAAGCCGCGTCGCGCGCCGACGCCCTATGGGCTGAGATGCAGAACACGCTTGAAGAAGTAGAGCTGAGCGCGAGCAAAGGGCCCGGGATGAGCGTGTTCGGGGGCGCGCACTCAGCGGCGCTGGACGAGCTACGGCGGGCGCAGATCGAGCTTGCCAAAGCATGGGCACGGTCTGAAGACGATGGCGGCGCGCGCGGTGCTGCCGGCGGCGCCGCAGCAGCAGACCAGCACGCCGGCCGCAGGGAATCCGACGCTGCTACGTCTCTCGCCCCGCCTGCAGCCAAACCCGCGGCGAGACCCCGTGGTGGCTCGAGCCCGGGCCGCAGGGGCGAGAAGCTGTTTGATCGGCTGAAGCTGGAGGAGGAGACGGAGAAGGATATCGAGTTGAGCCGGAAGCGGCGCGAGGAGAATGATCGGTACTTTGAGAAGGTGAATCAGGGGGTACAGGAGGTGGTGGTGAGGTTGGAAGAGGTGGCCAAGGCGATGAGGGGGGTGGAGAATGAGAGTAATGAGATTTGGGGGAGGAGTGAGGATGGGACGACGGGGGAGACGGGGAGTTTGCGGTCAACTGCGAGTCTCGCATGATATGGTCTGCAAGTTTGGTGGTGCTTGTCTGCAGCTCTAACACCCTGCCGTGTCTACGGAGCAGTCACCATACATAAGAGTGAAGAAGATGCAGCGGAACGTGCGATCTGCATGGGAACATCATCATTGGGTATCTCCTCTTGGTCCAACTGCTGGGCGCAGCCAGTGTCTATTATACAGTATTAAATGCGTAGTACATGAACGCTTCAGTCGTATAGCAACATCTTCATCACGCCGACGACGGCATACCCTGACGAAGGGCAAGCAGCGCGCGCACATCAGTTACGTACTGCAACCCCTCAAGCAGAGGGATGAGGTGCAGCAGCTCGTAGTCTGTAGGGTCGCTAATCCAGCCTTCGATGGGTATGGCGTTGTCTATCACTCATCATTAGCATGTGGGCGATTAGATGAAATGCCTGCATCTCACCTTCGTGGAAAATGTAACTCATGGGACTGTTGTCCAGGATCATGACTTTACTCAGATCGGGCTCCACCTGAGCGAGATCCTTGATGTATGCTCCGTTGCGGAACGTGCAGTGCTGACGGTAGTAACGGCCAGCGAAGTACTTGCGCTCGGCTTCCAGCCAGTCGATGACCGGGTCCGCATACTCCTGCACTGAGGCCGTGAAAATAATTAGATTGTACCATTTCGAGATCTGTACATGCTGTTAATGGACGTACGAAGATTGGTCGTTGTCGAATCGTACCTTCTTCAAAAACTCGTCGCAGAATGGTCGTTTGTGAACGTAGTATAGAATAGGCACCTGAGGGCCGATGATTTGCCCTCCTGCGCCCACGGAGGCCTGGAGCTTCACTTCCACCATATGGCCTGTCTGGAAACGCCCGCCCTTTGCCATGCTGTGGATAAGGGTCTCATCCAGGTCCAGAATGAGCGTCTTTTGGTGTGGTCCAACAGCAGATGCTCCCTTTGCAGAGTAAGACGGTTGTCGCCTTGGTACCAGCGGTCGTGGGGGCTGTGGCGCGCGTGGAAACTTATGTTTTGCTGCTGCGATCATAGGCCCGGTAGGGGACTTCAGGGCGTTCGCAGCCTCCGGTGACACCTGGCTGTTCGACTGCGCTTTCTTCGCCGCCTTACGTTGCCTTAGAGCGTCTTCATTATGCAGCTTGATCCGGATGGAGCGCTTGGCAGGGGCGATTTCTTCACCAGCTGATGAGGCATTTGATTTGGACCGGGTGTGGCGTGATGGGAAGTCAATGTCTTCATCGCGCGTGCGCGGCCGTTCAATCTCGACCTCGGAATCAGATGTAATCGCTGTGGATGTTGAGGCTATAGAGGGCGACCGCCGTGTTAGCTTCCGTGTCTGCGACTGTGTGATGCTCAGCCGCCTAGTGCCGTGTCTCCCCTTTTCATTGCTATCTAAGGATCCTGACGAGCGCATTGGTTTGGAAATTGTTTTCTTTCGTCGCGGACCTCTGACGATGCGGGTCATGTGGTACAGAGGTGCTGCTAGGGAAAAGCGCCCGTCCTCTTCGTAGCAAAAGCATGCGACCAGGTACTGGCCCGTGTACACCACTGGGCTTAGCAGCACGGTAACGCCTGCTACTACACCGTCGCATATGCGCTTGGGGAACAGCCAACGCTTGCGAGGCTTTGACGGTTCGAAGGAGCCGTTTGGGTGACTGAGCAGTGGGGTCTTTTCGTTGTGTTCGGGCGCGTGCGTGGTGGTGACAGAGGTACCAGATCCATCCGCCCTGTCCGAAGCCATGGCGCCCTCCAACTTCTCGTCGAGTGATGCTATATCCGCGCTCGCATTATCGGGGGACCGCGACAGGCCGGACCGAGGTTGTGCTAGAAGAATGTTGCTCTCGGAGCCGGTTCGCGATCGAGCGGGAGTTGCTGGAGGCGTGCCGATGTTTGCCAGGGCACTCAGAGAGTTCATGCTCTGGCCTTCGCCATACACGGGGACAGGTTGCAGGGCGGAAGACGGTCGTGTACGAAACTCAAGGACTACCGAGTGTGGGGTAGCCGGGGCGTTTGTTTGGTGGGAGGCTGGTGCTTATGTTGTGGTTGGCAGGAACGCAGCTGCCAGCAGGATCCGGAAGGGCACAGAGGAAAGACTCTACGGTCGATGCAGTCGATTTCACGTCAAGGAAAGGAATACGCTCAGGTCGACGGCAAACCGAGTAGTTCTGAGGTTCGATGCCGGAGCTGTCCAATGCTTTGGACCGCCTGTTGCAAGGAGTGACGTTTCTGTCTTGTCTTAGCGCGATCCGGCTCCAAAAGTTAGTATGCTCCGCAGAGTGCCCAGTCATACACACTGCCGGTTGCAATTACACGACAACGGCGCCAACGCACAAGAAATAGTTGCAACAGGTGTTCGCAGGGTGGGAAACCTTTTCTTGCAGATCACAGACCTGGCAGACCAACCCACAAGCCTTCGAGTAAACACTCCAACGAGCAAGGCTGCCCCTCCATCCCACGCGCCATATAGTTGCTCCTAGTACACTATCCAAATTCGCTCAGTCGATACGAACGCTCCGTAGCTTCACAACATGGCTCAGGCGACAGTGATACAGGCGCCAGGCCTGTCGACGTTCTTGAAATCCCTCAAGACTACCCCAGTAGATCCCTCGGTCGAGCATCTTATTTCGTAAAGTCACCCACAAACGAACGATGCGCCTGCCGTACTGATACACGCAGACTCCTCAAGCGACGACAAATTCGGAACTCGAGACCCTGCGCGATTGCGACAACAGCGCTGCTCCTGCGTGTCGTGGGCGAGTTCAAGGGAAGAGATGCGGCAAAGCTTGTGGAGCGCATCCGTCAGGTCGGCAGGCGTTTGACCTCAGCGCAGCCACGAGAGGTTGTGGTTGGCAACATCGTCAGGCGTGTTCTGGGCTTGGTGCGCGAGGTCGTTGACGAGAACGCGGACGGACAGACACCTACAGGGAGCGAGGCACCCACACCAGTGCCACAGCACGACTCGCTTCAGCGACCAGTTCTTGCCTCGAGCATGTCGACATTCAGCCCTCTCAAGCACGCCGTGGCCGAGCCTATGCCTGTGGGCATATACGATGGGAATATGTCTGACTCTGGCGAGCTCTCACGACGGCCGCCGCTGCTCACTTCACACACCTCCTATGCGCCGTCCTCTGGACCGCTCGTAAATTCTCTCTTTGGCCTCTTCTCCCAGCCTATCGACACCCCTTCAGCCACAAGCACCCCCTCAGGAGCCCAGTCGCCAAATGGCAAGAGTACCTTCACACAACAAAACCTGGAGCGGTTGACAGAGTTGAGCAGAGGGCAGACGAGCCTTGATTTGAAGGGAGAAGTCATGGAGGGCATAAGAGAGCTCCAGGATGAGTTGGAGACATCAGACAAGCAGATCGCCGAGGTCGCCCTCGAACACATCCACGCCAACGAAATCATCCTCACACACACAGCCTCAACAACGGTCCAAAAGTTCTTGATGTACGCTGCGAGAAAACGAAAGTTCACAGTGGTCCACGCCGAAACGTATCCACTCGACAACACAGCAACACATGGAGTGCTCCTCACAGGAAAGAAGCGGGAATCACACGCAAATGAGGACGATGAGGATGACAAGTGGAAGCCGCTCACCGAGGCAGGCATCCAGGTGTATGTCATCCCCGACTCGCACGTCTTCGCCATCATGTCGCGCGTCAACAAGGTCATCCTGGCTACACATACGGTCCTGGCAAATGGCAGTCTGGTCGCAGCAGCCGGAGCACACATGATCGCAAAGGCAGCAAAGGAACACCAGACACCCGTTGTCGTTCTTAGCGGTGTTTATAAGCTCAGCCCAGTCTACCCATTCGACATTGACGAGCTCATCGAGCACGGTGATGCTAGCGGTGTTGTGCCGTACGAGGATGGCGATTTCGTCGATAAGGTTGATGTCGAGAATCCGCTGTATGACTACGTTCCAGCGGACCTCGTGGACCTCTACATCACCAATCTGTAAGTTACCCATCCTGGAAATTACTTAGTAAATGCTAACAAAAGCAGTGGCGGTCATGCACCATCCTACCTGTACCGTATTGTAGCGGATCACTACCGGTCCGAAGATATCTCTCTCTAGAGATACACGCGTGCAATAAAGATAATACAAGATACCCAAGCTGGTAGACTATTCGTTCACTCGCCCCCGAGTCTTGCCATGCTCAGCTTGATGTGCTACCCTCTGATGCACCATCGCAGGTTCTAACCTGACGGCGCAACATGTGAACTAGGAGATAAGCGATCTTGGAGATACTGCGACGTTCATACTAATTCAAGGTGTCATCGATCGTGATGTCGATGATGATCTGGAAGATTGAGTTCTGGTTTTGCTAGATATGAATACCTTTGTGCTGTTGACGTGAGTGGACTGTCATCCGAATACATTGGAACAAGCATGAACGGACAGTATCGACTGTCGGACCGACCCGTTCGACTGTACTGAAGGGTTGAACTTGAAACCAGAGAGTGGCCTGAATTTCGAGCTTAGGTTGGATAGACTTTGGGCCAGGCGCGGCCTTGCTTCTTCAACACGGGCAGAACCGTGATATCCACCGTCGAAATTGGATCTTCACACACGAATAAGATTAGCCAAAAGGTCGAGTTGAAAGAAATCTCGCCTTGGAACGTGCTGAATGTGGCAGGACTTCTGGGGCAGTGAAGGGCGCAGACAGCCGCTAAGCCTAGCGTGGCTGCACATACACCAGGCCTCCACGGCTTGTAATTGTAAAGTCTCCACCTAATCCTCCAAGGCTTCCCATTCTCCGACTATCGACACTCAACTGCGCCATCTGAGGGCCGCTGTCATTGTCGATGTCGCCGCTTCAAACTTGATCACAGTTGCTTACTGTATTGCGCGGCTTGACTACGCATGTCTGAGATCAGGTGTGCAACCTCGGTGACGAAGACCGCGCAACACTCCTGCAGACGTCTGTCTATTGATCGGATTCACCAGGCACCGCTGCAAATCGCCATCGCTCGACGTTGCTAATTATACCTTACGCATCCGTGCCAGACTCAAGAGGCGGTGCACAAACGCACGCGGAACATACGCGCTAGCCGCATTCGGTGTGCTCGCGCTTGTTGTCTTCTTCATATGCAGGTGCAATAATGCTGGCAAGAATACATCAAACCGATTTTCGTCTTCCTACTCTTCTGATTCCTTCCACGTCAGCGTCTGTTGCCACCGTCTCTCGTTAACATCTGTCCTTGACTTGCACAGCCCCAATCGCACTCGCTCGGACTTAACATCCGCAATACGACACCACTTTCCGCAACGAAAGAATTACTGATCTCGGACAGACGAAGGAACAGTGCGGTAATTGGAAATAGCTTGATCAGGTGCGGCGAGACATATCAAGCTCTGTGCTAGCTGTCTCTTATACCGTGTTGTACCGGAGGACGCCCACTTCAACACCAAATTCTCAAGATGTCATCTTCATGTTGTCGAACATGCAAACATCGCAACCACGCCACCTACAGTTCGCCTTCGAATCCGTCCCTTATTGATGTGTGCATTGTCGCACTCACCTTCAAGGAAGATGTTCTATCGCACACGAAATCTTACGTTGCACTGAACGCCCTCTTGAACGACATCATCGATGCAGCCGACTCATCATTACATCCATCGAGATTCACATCGTGGTCTCCATGTTCATCAAACCCCAAGACTGCAGTTATTGTGACGACAGCGAGTGACACATGTTCCGACGCCTCATGTTCGATTTTTAACGGCATTTTCACATTCCTTACACGACCTCCCAGCATACAGAACGTGTATCTCGACTATTCTGTTCTTTCTCTAGCGACATCATCCATGGATCAGAGGATAACGTGCGAGATCATGGCGCTGAAAGCTCCAACTTCCGGAATTGCTGCGTCCATTGGCAAACACTTTGGGTGGGAACCAAAGCGCTCGTCGCTCTCCACACAGATGCAGAACACAGCGCCCGCAGCTTTCAGCCGACCTGGCGATCTGATTAGAGACTTTTGGGCGTGGGCGGAGCTACCAAACGATGGACGGATATCACGATCCAGCTCATTCGGGTCGAGTAGCACACACCTGCCAGCACCATTGATGAGCACCAACTCAGACGAGAAAAACATGTCGCTCTACTTTGCGGAGGACCAGGGCGAGGAAGACGAACAAGGTTTCAGTGAAGCGGAAGAGGAGGCTCTGGTCATGATCTTTCAATGGCACGACCACGCGGCTGCGGATCGATTCAAACATCCGCTACAGAAGAGCTTTGGTCCTAACGGCGAAGCTGTTCGAAGTGATCTATGGGATGAGAATGTCGCGCGCCCATTACGGCACTTCACATCCCAAGGCGCCAGACTGAACATTTACAAGCTTGAGCTGCGAGCCGTCGAGCCGAGAATACAGACAAGGATGCGGGCGGGCTCGAAGACCGTAGGCAGGGAGAGGAGTGGGAGCAAGCGCCTCAGTCTGATGGCTTTGGGATTGGGTGAGAAGGTTAGTGGGATCTGGCGATGATGAGGAGGAAGACTATTGCCGAGGATACTGGTGTTTGGAGTATCGCATGTCTGCACGTTGAGGGCCAGCGATTGGCTCTGGCAAATTCCCTACGCACTTTGGTGGTGGGAAGGAGAGGGATGATAGAAGCATCTCGCTCAAAGAGCTCCTTGCAGAGACAGGCCTTTGTAGCCGAGTCGGTGTTTGAAGGATCATTGCAAGCGTCGGCGTTGGATGGTGCATCGCTATGTTGTACTTGAAGCGTTGCTGTATACATGTTCTACTACATACATGCGCAGATTGAATACAATCAAATTGATTGAAGCGAAGCATTCATTGAAATTCTCGAAGTGACCTTGACGTGTGTTCTGATATAGCAAATATATCAGCGTTTGTCGCATGATTTCGGTCCTCGTCTTGTACGCCACAATGCGGCCGGGTATGGTTATTATGCTGCTGGATCCTTACCCTACCCCCCAACAACATGAACGAGGTCGGTATCCTTGCGGATTTGATCAATTGTTTGCTTGGTGACGTGCGTGTCTTGAGAAGAAGGTAGTCCTGATTGAGTTGCTTAGCTGGACCAACGCGCCGGGATTGATGTGTTTCCGGATATCGTCAATGAACTTGATGGTTAGCTAGTAGTCTTGAGCTGGAAGAACAAGGGATCGTCAAAGATTTCTTCGGAGGGGGGCAAGCCTTCATTACCAAAACCCAGCCTTGACCACCACACCTCCACGCGGCTCAAGGTGAGACCTTCACAAGGCTTTCAGCATGTGATGCTAAGGTGAATCTTTATGTACCTTTATTTGATACTGTAAGTCTCCCTCTAGACTTGCCTTCTGAGTCGATAACGCTGACTATTACATCCTGCATATGGACTCCATTGTTTCGACGAAGACTTGGCCTCGTTGAAAGTCACCAATGAAGGAACGTGCACACGCAAGCGAACTCTTCGGCGCAGTCCTCTCCAACTTCTACAATCTTGATGATTAGGCTCTCTCACTTGCTAGTGGTCTGCGAATGGATTGACTTTCACCTGTCTCTATGACCCTACTCGCCCGCAATCTTTCACATTCACCTAGCTCTTTTCTTGTCGATCTATTCCAAAAGACCTGCACTGTCCAATACGATATATTCCCATCAACCAGCAGAAGCCTTGCTATTCCAACAGCTATGACGAATTCCGAGCCACCGACACTCAGGTACTCTCTCCTGCTCCGTCTTAATTCTCCTGTCCCGCCCACTGACCCACATATACAGCACCACCCTCGCCTCCCCTACCATCCTCATCGAAGTCAACCCCCAAGCGCGAGAACACCACGTCCACGAATCCCTCCTTGCCCATCGTTCTGCCTATTTCCAGCGTGCACTAGCGGGACCCTGGAAAGAAAGCTGCGAAGGCGTCTTCAGACTTTGTGACATCGATTGCGCGACCTGTGAGTCTCGTCTTATTTGAACATCTCGTGAGATGCCGCTGTTGATGCAGTTCGCCAACTGAATCTGTTCGTCCACTGGTTATACACACAGACGTTTCCATGCGACAAAGCCATGCCACGAATCACTGAGCTCCTGGACCTCAAGGTCGATGACGAGAATGAGCAAGCGTCTCTACTGTGGGTCTACATCAGAGCCTATGCATTCGGTGAGCGGATGTTGAGTAGCGCGTTCTGCGAGGTCGTTCGCGAGCGGTTGAAGCGAGATTGCCTTTCTGGGCGGATGCCGTTTAAGGAGGACGCGTATGCTGAGCTGATCAAGTACGCGGTTGAGAATAGCCACATGGAGCGTGGGGTCTTGCCTGATCTTATTGAGGACTATGCTCTAAGCTGGGCGGAATCAGCTGAGAGTTGGGACGCTGAGCGGAGGGAGGCTTGTTTTGCTATTGATGTTCAGGAGAAGCTTCCATCTGCGTTTCTGGTGAGGGCCATGGATTACAGGTTGAGGAATGCGATGAAAGAGGCCGAGGATGTGAGTGAGTGGCTGGGGGTAAAGGATACTTTAACGAGTTTGTGATATCCATATCTCATCTCATGCGTCTGGGAGACCATTCCGTGTCTTCTGGATGTGGGATTTATTAGACAAGACTAATCTCAGACCTATCTGCCCAGCAAGGTCATCTTCTTTTCTAGAGGGCCCCATAGATGCCATTGACCCCGTAGCTATGCAAGACGAATTCTGGTAAGTGGCAAGGCTACATTTCAACAACGATGCGGAGGAGGGCTTGGATGTTACGAATTAATCAGAGGTAAAGGATGTATTATTAAGTATGTAATGTTCATGTCTCATGAGCTTGAGCACTTCAAGCTATTCCGGACCTGGTCGCTCCATCAACAAGTAAGCACGATATAATCGCCAGTTATTGGGCAGGCGCAGGTCAAAGTCGCCTCGCCGTTGCCATCGTTCATCACCCTCAAGCCTTGGAGGCACCGCCATGCTTAGGACCGAAGATGTCTTCGAGAAATCCAGTCCAGATCTGGCTGGCCATGCCCTCAGCTTCCTCGACAGGCTTCTGTAGGTTGCTTGCAACCTTGGCAGCCATACCCTGGAAGTCGATGTGGTTGCCCTCCGTTACGTCCGACATCGCCGACGGCGCGTGGATGTGCGTGCTGTCGGCAGCGGCAGTGTAGATGGTCGGTTGCATGACCTGCTTGATCAGTCCAAAGCTCTCAGATTAAGCAGTGGGCAGAAGTACCGGCTGGTCAGCCTCAGCAGCTGCAGTCTGCGTAGCCGAAGACGTGGCAGTCGACAAGATGATGGGGACGTTGATCTTGGCAGGCGTAGAGTCCGCGAACGGATCAAACTCAGGAATGTACATGAAGTCGATGGTGGAGCTGTCGTTGACAGCCTTCAACGATCGACTTGTGTTGAAGTGGCGCATGGCATTGCCAGTCTCGTGCTTCCAGGCTGCGGCCTCCGAAGAGGGCAGCTTGGGGCTGAGTGAGCCGAAGGTGGGCTTGTCTGATGTGAGGAGGGAAGAGGAGCTGGTAGCTCCGGTCATGTGCAGGTTGCGGCTCTGGGTCTTGAGAAGACGGGGTCCCTGTGTCTTGAGGAGACGAGGGCCTTCAGTCTTTAGGAGGCGCGGTCCCTGGGTGCGGAGAAGGCGGGGTCCCTCAGTGTGGACGCTGCGAGTCTGGGTCTTAAGCAGGCGCGGACCCTCAGCAGTGCGGAGCAGCCGGTTACCTTCGGTCTTGAGAAGGCGAGGACCTTGAGTGTCAAGAAGACGAGGACCTTGTGTGCGGAGAAGACGTGGGCCAGACATGTTGATGATGTTGTGTTGTGTTGTGGTGAGGGAGAGAAGTAGGGAAAGTAGGTGCAGATAAGCACAGTAATTAAGTAGAGATTACAAGATGTAGTGTAACCGGATAGACTGGAATGTCGCAAGCGTGAAGAGGTGTAGACCGGAGCGAATCGGATGTATATTGTCAGGTGAAGCCGAAGCTGAGGGAGAATGGTTGTTTGAAGAAGAGTACCGAGGGAACCTCTCGGTTTTGACTTCCCCTCGGAACCCTAGCCGTTCCTGGCTCCTGCCATTACAGAGGCGGTCAACACGCTGGCGTGAGACGACAATTGCGTTGCACTCGCACTAATAGATGTTCATAAAACACGCATCCGTAATCTGCGCGATCTGCAACTCTCCAGGGCTGGACACAATATGCAGGCTGGACGTCTCAACATGGATGCGGATAGAGCTTGGGCCCACCAAAACCGCATGTCTATACTTCATCGGGCTAAAGGACGTACCCGGGCCAATGGTAGATGATCCACTCTACACTCAAGGATGGCACCCCGCACTTTCAACGCTGTCTGAAGCGTGAATGATGCGTTCGGAGCACCTGAGTCTCACGCGTTCAATTGTTTGGTTGGTAAGCACCTATTATTTTGCCGACTTGAATGGGGTCTGTTTGAACGCACCTAGCTGCCAACAAAGTCGGTGTGCGTGGCGATCAGCTGTTGACTTGCGCACGTACAACACAAGGGGTTTCTCGCGAATCGAACAGCAAGCCAACCCCGAAGTGAGGTTGGTAATGCTTGTGTCTGTACTCCCGCGGGTGCATGCCTGGGCATCGGATCTCCGTCCGAGCACCGTCTCGCCTCACTCATACGCAACGGAGGCGGCTGCGATAAGGCTCAGCAAGCGAGGAGACTTGGAGTCATAGGTATGTATATATATAAAAGAAATGTGACTGGTGGAATCTTTCGTCATGAGGCTCGTTGAGCGATAAGAGGCTGCTCAACGTCAGGTTTCTGATCTGGGAACCCAGAATCGGTGATTCGATAGTAGTGACTCCCGCGGCAACAGCCTTACATTCCTGGCTTTGCCGCGGGAGTGCCACGGCATCTTTCGCAAAGTCTTCTCGATGAGGTTTGGCAGCTGGGCAGTGTCAGGAACGAGGCTGGGCGGTGTGGACGGACCCCCCTTGGGCTTAGTCCGCAAGCGGGCAGATCAGGCATCGCAACGCAACAACGCAACAGTGGCTACCTCAGCGCAATGAAAGGCGAACCCATATCTCTGGTGGGGTTTCACGAAGGCTGAAATGTGAATTGACACATCTCTGGGCAAAGATCCTACGACAGCGGAGCTGCTAGAAATTTGATCAAGTATATTAACGTATGATTGCAAAATATTTCCATCAAAGCTTCTTGATCGCTTATTACCTTGCTTTCACGATTAGACCGGCCTGGTGGTCTAGTGGTATGATTGTCGCTTCGTAAGTTTTCTCACTGGATCTCCGGACCAAACAAATTCCTAACAACACTCAGGGGTTCTACGCCCAGATATCATCGATATCGTTGATTGTGACAGGCCCCGGGTTCGAATCCCGGCCAGGCCCGTTGATTTTTTTTCTTTTTTTTTGGGGCTTTGTTTTGCTAATCTCCAGCTGGCTGAGGGTACGTACTCACTGGACCGTATTATGACCTTCGCGTGGCTTCAGCTGCAAAGTTGACACGCCATATCCTAGGACGTTATCTTCCAGAGCTGTTTATATTAACTACCAAGCTTTTAACATCTCTCTACTGTATCTGTGTTGTATACTCCAAGATGCCACTTACATGAACGAAGTTCGTTGCGATAAGAGTGAGTTATTGAGTCGCAGTAACTAGGTCGACCAAACTCCACGCGTTACTGCCAGATGACGGCTTCACAGTGAATGTCTGTCCACCCTGGATCACTGTTGATGTAGGTAGGTCTTTAAAACTGCTTGAGAAGGTTCATACATACCAGGAAGCTTTGATGCTATTTCCATTGCTTATGTAGAATACGGGTGCATTATCCCAGGAATCTGGGGTACGATTGTCCAGGTGCGCTTGGTACACCTTAGTTTCTTGCGAAGACTACCTTCAGCAGATGGAGTTTCGTTACTGCCCAGATGCTGAATCCCCTCGACACTGTCATCACAATACTCAACTTCATACTGCCTCTTTCTACCACTCAAGCTTCCTGAGGTACTGTCGCCAGGGGTTCCCAGGGTGCGATCAATACAATTCTCTTCGTCTCCATCCTTGATGGCGTTCGGCTCGTCGCCGGAGATCCTACTCCTATAGAAGTCATCAACGCTGCGGACGGTATACTCGTAGGTTGATGTCTGGGCAATGCTGTCATGTACAATGCACTTCAACCTCATACTTTGCTTCTCTTCTTTACACGCTGCCAGCGTGTGGATTGCAACGTGCATAATGTTGGACTTCAAGTTACGCTTAGCGATATCAGTGTCAGTAGCATAGGCGAAAGCGAGGAGTGTGCGCCAGTAAGGGTGATGGCGGTATTCTTTTCTGCGACAGAAGCTCAACAGCGCACGGTATGCTGACATCTCGGTTTCTGAGGGACTGCCGACATTGAAGATGAGACCGTTCTCTGGATTGTAAAGCTCCTGGAAGAACATTTCGAAGATCCATAGCATGTCTCCAGGTTTGGCTGGGATGAGAGTTTTGAAAACCCTATTAATGTTCCAGGTCTTGGTCTTCTTGTGGAACGATTGAGCTAGTATAACAAGGAGAGCACGTTGAACAGAACAAGAATCTCCAAAAGGCTCCCGAGGATACATTTCTCCAAGGGCCATCATCTTGAAGGCCACAGAATAGGACGTCAATGATGTCCTGGCCAGATACATTTCCCCAGTGAGTAATGAATGCTTGGCCATGCTTGTCATCAAGTGCTATGCAGACAATGAGCGTCGATATGGGCACAGTACATGACTTAGAGCGGCCACTGACTAGTGGTTTACGTTGACCAATGGACTTGCCATCAGTACCCCGAATGTCAACACCGTCGCGAGTGTAGGATAGAAACGGTTTCGCCGGGTCGGTATCAGCACTGTAAACTCCTTCGGAAGTATGAGCGGCATCAGCGGCATCATCTGCGGAACGCTCACACCTGTTAAGCTTTTGGAGTTTTGGCTGACGTTTGGTTGGTCTCAGGCATTTTTTGGGCCCTGGATGGTGATCAGAGCTCTCCGTCAGATTGAGAACTTCAAATTTGAACAGAAAATGCTTTGTTTTTAGCTTCGGGCAGCCTACTGTGAGTATCAAGGTTGTGAACTCCTTGAGATCTTCGAAGGGTATGCTTTCTTCACAGTAATCAACACTGTTGGATCGTGTAATGTTTATGGATCAGTTTGTATTGGTAGCATCTTTTCATCAAAGCTTGTTCATTCTCGCGTGTTTGCAGAGCTGGACATCGTGCGCATCTTGGTTGCTATACAGCGTTGTGGGCTCCGACGTGGTATCAGCAAAACTTCTCAACTCCACACCGAAGTCGCTCGCCCTCCAGACATTCAAAGAGCTGTCAGGACATGGTAAGAGTTCTGTTTAATCAAGTTGATTGGTGAAACATGTCTCCCTTGCACCCCAGTTATTGCGTTTCTGTTGGTACCCACTTTTTATGTGATATGTAACATGGCGGAGCTGCCTTTTAAGCTAGTCGGTTCTATATGATGGCTACAACTTTACTGGTCGCTTCTGAATTCTCGCATTGGGTAAATCCAAGACGTCAAAAGTGTCAAGTGGCTCGTGAGAGCTGGCAAGGCGCAGAACTCATCGACGACGATTGCATTGGTCAGATATCAATTGTAGCGAACTGCAAAGATGCATAGAGCAGAATGGCTCCTTGACATGGTCATCGAGGAAAGAGTTGAGGGCGTGGTACAGACAGACAGACTCGAAGCCCATTCTGTTATAGTATAACTTGGGCTGCCTTGGTCGCTAGATGTTAGAGCTACGAAGAGAATGTGGCAGTGAAGACAACATCAAGTGTTTGAACCCTTGCAGTGCGTCCGGTTCACTGGGGCGGAGAAAGTGGAGCCGCGAACGTTGGTTGGCGCAGGCTGCACATCGATTCCCAAATTTCACGATTTCAATGGATCAAGACTCTGGACGCTTCATCGCATCAGATTTGACATCCCGCCGCATGTGTATTGACTTCTTGCGACAAGATCTGCACGAAGATCCCTGATCTTGTTCATCATCATCGTGGATGCACATCTCCTGAGTTCGAATGTCGTGCAGCTCATGCGTTGGCGCGGCTTCGGATCCCCAGGTAAGCGCCGGCTGATGCGCATACCCGTGGTGCAGTACACAGCGTGGGCCAGCAGAAGAATGTACGCCTAACTGGATAGATCAATGATCTGAAGCAGGTTAGTTCTTCTGCATGTGGAATCATCGTATGCACAGCTACGAGCATTGCGTCGGTGAAACATAGCGACACCACCAACATTGAAACCATGCATGGCCAATGTGACTCTCATGTCCGTATCTTGATGGAATGGTTGGCAAAACTCCATCGCTGTCCGTAACGTACCTGAGGCATCGAAGTGGTTGCTCTACCAGCTTTGCACCTTTTACCAATGATCAGCGCGGACCTCACACCAACATCGATACCGGCTTTCGGTCAACTGCGCAATATCTGAGTTCGGCTGAGCTGCAAGCCACTGAATATTCTAAGTCAGCACTTGTTATACGAGGAGGGCTCCATTTGCCGGCCACCGCAGCCTTGTTAGCCAGCTCTGTCCCATCGCCCGCACAGCCGTCAAAGAACGATAACCCCTGAAGCCATACAGAAGCGACTCCTTGAGGATTCATTCCTTTGGATTAACATCCAACATCAAACTTGGTTGCTCAAACGGCGTTGCAAAATTTCACATAAGGTGGAATATGACAGTAATGAGTTCACAATGTGTCCACGACAGTAACAACAGTCCTATTGAACCACCACCTACAGCAGTACTACATATCGAATATGGCGAGCCCAACGTCAATCCATCGAATACCGCGGAGAGTGTGCACGATAGTTCGTTGTGGCCATCAAGACGTACCAGCGTACAGCAAGAGACAGAGATCACAGACTCTGAAGTCAACCTTTTGACGTCGAAAATGAAGTCTAAAGCAATCCAAATGCAGGAGGTTGGTTCAGCGCACAAAAACATGAAAGAAAGACCGCCACAAGGAGGACCGCCACAGTATCCAGGGACCGATAGCGCGCAGACGTACCCATCCTTGCCCAAGACAATCCTAATAATGGTGTCGCTTTACGTATCGATCTTCCTTGTAGCATTGGATAGAACCATCCTTGGACCGGCAATACCCTCCATCACCAATCAGTTCAACAGCATAACAGACATCGGCTGGTATAGCTCGGCTTACATGCTCACATCCTGTGGCTTCATCCTTCTTTACGGTCGGATCTATACATTCTTCCCCATCAAGCCCACCTTCTTGTCTGGCATAGTACTCTTTGAGATTGGAAGCGCCATCTGTGGTGCAGCGCAGAACAGCGTCATGCTGATTATTGGACGAGCGGTCGCAGGCCTGGGCAGCAGCGGAGTGTTCACAGGAGCCATCCTGATCATGTTGAATACCGTTCCTTTACACAAGCGACCTCTACTGCAAGGCTTATTTGGTGCTTGTTTTGGTGTTGCAAGTGTGACTGGACCGTTGCTCGGTGGTGCATTTACAGAGAGCGGATTGACTTGGCGATGGTGCTTCTATATCAACATTCCACTTGGAGGCATTACTATTGTAGTGGTCACCTTCTTGTTGAAGCTGAAGGAGAGCAAGCCCCCGAGAAAGGGCTGGAAAGATACTATGAAACGGTTGGATCCAGTAGGAACCATCTTGTTTCTTCCCGGAATTACTTGTCTCCTACTGGCTTTGGAGTGGGGAGCAGAGGAGTACGCATGGAGCTCGCCAAAGATCATTGGTCTTCTTGCGACTTTCGCGACGCTCTTTACGGCTTTTATGGTCTGGCAATATGCAACTCGAAACACCACCGCCACAGTCCCTGCTCGGATCCTCTTGCAGCGCAGCATCGCGTGCGGTTGTGCGTCCCAATTTTGCGTTGGCGCAACGATGCTAACTGTGTCAATTTACATGCCATTATGGTTTCAGGCGATCAGAGGCGTTTCCCCGTTTCATTCGGGCGCAAACTCCTTACCACTTGTTCTTGCAACGGTATTTGCTTCAATCGTATCTGGTGGGTTAATTCAACGATTCGGATACTACACTCCGTTCATGATCTTCGGATCCTGCTGCATGGCATTAGGCACCGGTTTCATAACTACCCTGAATATTACCATCGAGGATGCTAAATGGATCGGATATCTGATTATTCTGGGCGTCGGCGTTGGCTT
Organism: Didymellaceae sp. YAFEF048; assembly: GCA_032595095.1. Classification (NCBI taxonomy): domain Eukaryota; kingdom Fungi; phylum Ascomycota; class Dothideomycetes; order Pleosporales; family Didymellaceae; species Didymellaceae sp. YAFEF048. The sequence continues at coordinate 98,153 of JAVISA010000012.1, read as the reverse complement.
CTCGATGCAACACGCCAATTTGGCTGTGCAGGCAATTCTGAAGAAGCGTGACATCCCTATTGGTACTGCAATGCTGTCACTATGCCAGACACTGGGCGGTGCAGTTTTCACCGCAGTTGGTCAAAATCTCTACATCAAGAAGTTCGCCGAGGGACTAAGAGATATTGAGGGAATTGACATCAGCCACGTCCTGGAGTCTGGAGCTACAGATTTGACACGAGGTCTCTCCTCCGAGCTTCGTCAGAAGGTCATGGAAGCGTATAATCATTCTCTTACACAAGGCACTTTCTTGGCAGTGTTATTTGTCGCATGTTTGGCTGTGCCTGCAGCTCTGGGTATGGAGTGGCGCAGTGTGAAAGAGAATCAGCAGGGAGGGAAAGCCAACTCAGCGCAAGACCTTGAGATGAGTGCTGGTCAGAAGGCTAGACCTGTCAAAGACATAATGGTGAAGATACAGGCACCACAAGGAGATGCCCTTGTGTTGAACGATAAGAATGACATTCCGCCGCCTGCACCGTCCTGGAAGAAGGTGTATCGCTCGAGTGGCCATTTCTCTCAATGGATGACAGCAAAAGTCAACCCTGATCTGCGTTCGGAGCTGGAGATAAGATAGAAGGGCGGGGATATTGTACTTCGAAGATCCATGTCCCGATTGAGATTGTGAGGGCGTTTGTAATATTCTGATCTCTCTTCATTGGTACAAGTCAAGGCTGTGAGGTGTCGCACGAAAGTATACATAGGCACGTACGGAATGGATCAGTCCTCCTACAAGATTTCCATGGTGAGAAATGCTTCGAGAGACTACTTGCAGCAGCTCAATGATCCAGCTTACTCGCGCACGTTGGCCTTGCATGGGCCGATGACCGGGCATGTACTGTCGTTCACAAGGCTTCTACCAGCTGAACACGATGCGGGTATATTATCGCGAAGCAGTGCGATGTCGTACCCGGTAGCTTCTGTTGCTTACTGAGGCTTGATTAGCAGAATCAGGGCCTGACCGGCGTCGGGCACGATAATGAAGTACTCTCCTAAGAGCAAGGCTGAGATACGGCCCAGCTATTCTCCAATGTGTGGTCCGAATGCGCAGAAAGACATGCTGCCGAAGGTCATTCTCACGCCTCCGTTGTGTAGTAAGCTGGCTGAAGCTCCATATTTACGCCATGCATGGCCAGCTGGGAAAGGCTTATCAGAGGTTCTCGAGGTGCAGGAGATAATGAACACGCGCGTAGCACGTTGTCGTCGTTACCAGAGAACCTTGGAAGCCTGGAGTTTCGGAATGTAGTGTATTGCCAGGCTTTGCAGTCGGTGACAGCCTTGAAGCAATCCTAGAGGTTCTCTGGTATCCGATTGCATATAGCAAAATGCCCAGACCTGCTCGAGGCAATGCAAGGTCCTCTACGGTTCCCCACCGTTACAGGGACCAGGCAGACGGCCGTTCAATTGCGCGGACCCAGCGATGGGTGTTGCATCTCAGCTACAGTTATGGCTTGCCGCTATGGCTACAGGGAGGTTTCTGGAGCGAGATTTTTTTGAAGCCAAACATACAAATGGCAGCGCAGTTCGCTTGCCATTGAGTTTGCGTAGTAGAGCCACTCGAGACCACCAAAAATAATCGTTCTTCTCATCCCTTTGAACAACTACAGCTTCCAGAAATGACGCGCAACTCTGTCCATATTGTTCTCAGCGTGGCCTGGCAAGATGCTGGTGATACGACTCGTGCCATTGCCATGGCGGTAGCATTGAGAGACCAGTGCCCACCCGGTCTTGAGCTGAAGCTAGACTTTCTGTCTTGTGGCTCGCAGTTCGAATACAAAATCTCGGATGCTGGCTTCAACATCGTACCTGCGCAGCCGCGCGTAGAAGGAAAATCAGTCGCCCATGACCTTGGCTGGGACTGGCCAGAATTCTTTGGATCAGCAGAGATCGCAAGGCCCTTCATTGAGGGTCAACTTGCAGCATTCAGAGTACTAAAGCCGGACATCGTGTTCCATGGAATGTGGGCACCCGCATCGATCGCCGCTCGTCTACTAGGGATCCGTACTGTCAACTTCCTGCCTGTGCCTCTGCACCCCAGCGCTTTCGCACACGGACTAGTGCGTGATCTCCCAGATATGATGCCTTTGGTCACCAGGCTGCCTCGACGAATGAGACAAAATCTGGCTCGGTGGGCGAGTAGTCTGATGATTAAGGCACCTATCTTCAATCAGCATCGACTGGGAATAGCAGAAGCAGAAGCTGGATGGCCTGTCAAGGGTCCAATATCCCTTTTCGACATGAACATGGCCGATCTCAACCTCGTCAACGATCATCCAATCTTCCATCAGGAGTATCTACATCGCCTTCCCGAGAACATCGTGCTTACGGGCCCCCTGTATGCTGGCATCGATTCAAAGCTAGATCCAGACATCGCAGAGCATCTAGAGAAAAGCCGGGGTGCTTCGATCTTGGTCGCCATGGGTAGCTCGGGAACTGAGGCATTCCTGTTGGAAGCTGTAAAAGCTCTGACGCTCGACATCCATGACGACTGGAGTGCAGTAGTCCTGGCCTCGAAGTCGATATGCACCATAGATAAGGTCAGAGAGATTGCATGTGGAGACCCAAGACTTCTAGTAACTGACCGCTTCATCCCTGCTCCAGCAGCGAACGCGCTTGCTGACGTGGTCATCAGTCACGGTGGCCAAGGAACAGTCCAATGCGCGCTTGCAGCTGGGAAGCCAATCGTGGGTGTTGCATTACAAGTTGAGCAACAGACAAATCTCGACAACGCAATGAACGCCGGTGCTGCGATACGCATTCAGAAACAGGGGTGGAAGGCGCAGAAGATCCACGATGCAGTGCTGACAGTGTTGCGTGACCCGGATTACGCGGCTAATGCGAAGAAGCTGGCCGAAGTGCTGAATTCAATGGACGGTGCAAAGACGGCAGCTGAGGTGATGTGGGAGTTCATACTCGAAGAACGGACGGAGGAGGGGAAGGCCTGAGAATGTGGTCCTTATTTGCACAAATTGATGTGTTGCTATAATTCCGCGCAATATCCATTGAAGCCTATGATGACTTGAGATTATAGATTCCATTGTCATATGCTAATAAGTTGAGAATCTAGTGGGAGTGCTGAGCGAAGGTTGGACGATGCTTCAGAGGGTCTTAACCCACACGCTAATTTCTGGTCAACGCATCATACTGCTCACCACTGGTGCTTGACGCGTTGCAGCTGTCTTCTCATCCTACAATCAATATACATAGCGAAAAGCCCGCATCTCCTTGTCAGTCATGTCGGCGAAATTCATATCCCCTGATTCATCTGCAGTTATGCCCTCAAGACCAGTTTCGCGGTCGCGCTTGCTGTTCTCCCGAATCAGAAAGAGGCGCAGTACGAAGCACAAGACGAAGGCGGCTCCGCAACAGACCATCATAGCTAAGAAGCCAGAAGGATAGCTGGGGGCTTCTCGCGCGAAGAATAGCTGTGGGCCAATGATGTTGCCTCCGCAATAGGCAATGAATATCTGTCTCTATCAGTACATGTTTTTTAAGTTGAAATCAATGAGCTGATGGAGTTACTCACCATCGCGTTCGCTGTGTTCTTCTTCGTAAACCCTCCGATGTTGCCACTTGACATGCTGAGCACCATTGGGAAGTTGGCGGAGAAAGCAATGCAAAGGCAGTATCCCATGAACCGTGTCCAGATCTGAGTTGGATGAACTTCCCGGATCATTACAGCACCTACCAAAGCGACGGCGAGGTTCCATGCCATGAAGTATGTGCGGGTGTTCTTGAAGTAAGTGCTTCCCGCAGTCCCTATGATCACGAACACACCCTGGAATACTTGACCAAGCATCTGCACCAGCAGTGTATTCAGCGTCGAGAATCCCATGCCCTTGATGACGATGGATCCAAACTATATCAAAATCAGTCAGACCACATGCCTGGCGAAGGGCTGTCTTACACCATGAAGGCCCCCATTTGCGATGTTTTGAGCCAATTGGATGGCAACGAGAATCCAGATCTTGACGTCAAGGAGTGCCTCAATAGACTGGCTCCACTTCCAAGTATTATTCTTGATACCGGTCATGTTCTCTTGTACACGATCGATGGCCTTGCTCCTGTCAGACTCGTTGAGGAAACGCGCACTGGAAGGCTCGTTGGGAAGGAAGTAGTAGATAGCGGCAGACCACGTCACGGTGAGTGCTCCAAACAATAAGAACACAGCCTGTCGTATAGATTAGTGTCCGGAAAATTACGGGAGGGGGTGTCTTACTTTCCACGGCTCGATGCTGCGGACGTGTCCGACACCGTAGGCAAGCACACCGCCAAAGATACCAGCAACGACATTGCCCATGAACCATGCACCATGTCTCAAGGGCTGCTCAGATCTTCTGTACCACATGGCAACGATGACGGTCAGGCCTGGGCCTATAGCAGCCTCAGCAGCACCGAGAAAAAATCGAATAGCCAAGAGACCTTCGGCGTTGAAACAGGTCGCCGTAAGCATAAGGATTGCTCCCCAAATGACGCTGTATGAAGTCAGTTATATCCTAGAGGTATGATTGGAAAGCCTTACACAGAGACTGCGATCGTGCGTGCCACAGGGAACCGCACCATCAGCGCTGCTGCAGGATAAGATGCGGCAAGGTAGCCAAAATAGTAGATCCCGCTTGCCCAGCTATATTCTCCTCCGGTCATGTTCAGATCTGTCTGCAATCCCATGATGGCAGTATAGCCTAAAGCCGACTTATCAAGGAATTGGAACATGTAGGATAAACCCATGATGGGCAGAAGGCTGTATGGGTTAGCAATCTCCTTACCTTACCCTCTATAGTGCATATATTACTTACTGCATGTCGATCTTACGAAGGATACGGCGGTTTTCCTCTGGGCTGAGAGCATTCCTTGTGGCAACGATATCGCCGAGCTCACTTAGGACATGATCCTTCTCAGGGTACTCCTGACTATCCTTCTTCTCGTTCACGGAAGTCATATTATGTAGAGTATAGTCCTTTCGGGGGTCTCCAATGAGCCAAGGATGGATGATACTGGGCAAGACTTCAGAGGCGGCTACCTTTATAGAACATCCTTATCTGGGCGGCGTGTGCATCATGTTTGGCGATTGATAGCGGATCCTCAGCTGGGGTAACGAATGCGCAAGCTTAGGGGAATGCGGGGATGCAGATATCAATCGGCTAATGCTCAACGGGACTCACACACGGAGATGTTGACTCTATCTCTAGGGCTACCAGTCCACGTGACTGACGAATAAGCGCTTCCTAGATCTGATCGGGTATAGTGACAATTATCGTCGCCAATATCAGTTTGTGTAGAAAGCGGGCCCACTGCACCTTGCCAGCTCCGAGCAGCCACCTGGTCAGCTGTACGATGTCTGAGTTGTCTCTTGTCATAGGCGTTTCTCTTTGTTGACTACAACTATGTTCGCAGCTTCTACTTGTCGGCCTTGTGCAGATCGAACCCTTTAAAATAGCGAGTTGGTTACTCAGAACTGGTAAGGTACAGTGTTAAACTTACTGTACAAGTGTAAGGAAATCATGATCTTACTTCAGACAGAAGACTTGATTATCAGCCTAGAACAAAGAGTTCTGTCTGCTCCATCTCTGCCCTGACGTCAACTCGTTTACCGCTGCGCCGCTGCATAGGTATTGCGTTCACTAAAAAGCGATGAGCACGCTCGTAGTTCTTACCGTAAAGCCGGAAGGTTTCAAAGCGCTCTAGTATGAACTTCTGGTGCAACATGTCCGAGGTTTCCAGAGCTGCTAGGAACAAAGGCCAAGCCACTCTGAGGTTCGGGAGGTCTCCGCCATGGGTGAAGTCTTGAAAGCAGAGGTTCATGATCTCCTGTAAAGCGTAGCGCTGCCGTTCGTCCATCGACTCTTCAAAAGCCGTGAGGCGCTTAAAATCCAGAATGACTGCATAGTACATGGGTACAATTGCTCGCATATTCGCCACAAGTCTGTGGCTATTATCGGTCTCCGGTGACAACTCGTGAGCCACTTCCATAAGTTCCCTAAACAAATCACCAACCTCATCGATTGAATATTCCACTTCCTGTGCCTGCTGGATTGCCAACTCAGGATCGTCTCGGTATAATGTAGCGAGCTGAGCAGTAACGAAGCGCAAATACGCACAGTGTCCAAGTAAGGCATACACGTTACGATTCTCGACGTCGTCTACCAGTTCGGCTTGAGGGTATGCGTCGCCCCAAGCCAGTCGATATAGAGAGTTGGAGTAATGGTGAAGCCGTGCTACTGCCTTGATGGGATCCTTAGAGCGCAGTTGAGAATCTGTTGGATTTGAAAGCAGCATGCTGAGAATCGCTTCATTCACATCCCCACCAACCCCTGAAGTCGCCGCCGCCGAATCAAGTAGAACTATCCAGATGAGGACACGGGCGGCGTAGATGGAGATTTTCGACTCGTTACTCGATTGATCTGATCTGACCGCAGCCGGACTTTTACCAAGAGAACCAAGCTTGTGTGGTGGAAGCTCGAGAAGACTGCCACTCTGGGACTGCAGCAGTGATGCTACGCCTTGAAGATGGCTCAGATAGGCTCTGCATCTCTCGTCTCCAAAGTGCTGCTCGTAGACGAGCATCAACCACAGAGCTGTTAAAATCGTATCAAGATCTTTTGTAGATCCACTCAAAGGCACCACGGCGTCCGCCATGAGTCTAAGGGCAGCACTGTAGTGATCTGATGAAGCGTGTTGAGCCGCGACGGAGGACTGGCGACGCCGAAAGTCCATCTCTTGATGTCCGATCGCCACGACCATATGCATGACCATCGCATCTTTCTTTGCGATATTGAACATCAGGGATATGAGCGAATATTCCGGGTTTTTCGTATGGTGTAGCTTCGCAAACTCGGTTCGAAAATAATGGATGGCTTCGCAGTCCTCAAGAGTCAATCCGTCTGATGAGTAGCTGGTAACATCGACGACGGATTCTGTTGAAAAGCTGTAGGATGGGCTCGCACTTGCAGCCCCTAGCATGGACGGCGAGTTTGACGCCTCTAAGCTTGCACGCAAAATGGTGGGTGACGCCGAAATGCTTTCAGGAGACAACGCATCTTGTGAGGTACTCGTAATCTGGTTGGCCCTGCGACGCTCAGCGAGCGATGGGCGTGGCGCGTAGTCGCATGGAAGATTCAGTCGCTCACAGCGGCCGCAGACCGGGCGGCGTTGGTCGCAACCCTTCTTCACTGCTGGACTGCGACACGTCCAGCATCCTGCTCTGCTGCGGCGTCGTGACTGAGGACAACGTTCCACTTCCCGGATCATGAGCGAAGACGCACTCAAGACCAGTGAGAACGGGTGACACTCGTCGATTCGAGGATGTGCTTCCTCTGCTGCATATCGTGGGGAAACAACGCGGCGCGCCAAGTGGGGAAGCATCCGGATCAGATCAGGGACCGTACGGGTCGCTTAAAAATAAGCGCTCCTTATCGAGCGAAGCGACAATGGTTGCAATGCAAAGGTACAAGACGAGGACGTCACAATTAACTGCCGAGGGGCCTCTTCGGAAGCTACATGAGTGTGAACCTTGAGAATGGATGTTATAAGCCTCCAAAACCCCTTCAAAACCTCGAGCTCATCCTTCGCCGCTACTGTTCCTTCAAGGTCGCAGCGAGATCCTGACCATCCCAAGACCGACGACGTACAACAACCAAATGACAGAGTACAACGATAGCGACGCAGAGCTTGGGCAGATCCGCTCAACTGTGAACTCGACCATCGATAAGCATGATTCTGGGCTCCAAAAGGTGAACAGAGCTCTTCACGAGCACCCTGAGCTCGGGTACGAAGAGCACTTCGCTCACGAGACGATCACTTCATATCTTTCCTCAAGTGGCTTCAGCGTCACGAAGCATGCCCATGGCTTTGATACTAGCTTCGAGGCAGAGTACGGATCAGGAGGCCGGCTGGTTATCATTTGCGCAGAGTACGATGCACTCCCCGGGATCGGACATGCGTGTGGCCACAACTTGATCGCAACTTCCTCTATCGCAACTTTCATCGCTGCAGCCGAAGCAATGAAGACACACAACATCAGTGGCCGATTGCGCATTCTCGGAACGCCTGCCGAGGAGGGCGGAGGCGGTAAAGCTAAGCTGATCGATGCGGGTGCATTCCCTAGAGAGACAGCTGCGGCCATAATGGTAAGACATAATAACTGCTTGAGGTCTCCGTCTTACTGATTGTCCTTAGGCACATCCGATAGCAGCACATCAGATCTTCGATAAGCCGGGCTACTATCAAGGCCTCGCTGGTCTCAAGTTGATAGCAAGTCACAAGTTCAAGGTCGAGTTCAGAGGGAAACCAGCTCATGCTGGAGGCGAGCCATGGAATGGGATAAATGCACTGGATGCGGCGGTCGCAGCATACGCGAACGTGGGCCTACTAAGACAGCAAATGGAGCCAGATGAACGAGTTCATGGAGTCATCGAGGTTGGAGGGACAGTTCCGAATGTCATAACTGAATATACAAGGATGAACTGGAACGTCCGCAGTCCTACGATAGAGAGGGCAGACAAACTGCTTGCTCGTGTCAAGAATTGCTTTGAAGCAGCAGCCTTGGCTTCGGGATGCAAACTGGAATACATCACGTAAGTACACGCCAACACTAGTAGTTTTACTTTCTAACTTGTTGCCCCTAGCTCCCCTACGTATTTGAATCTCCGTGCGAACAGGACGTTATGCGAGCTGTATGCTCAAGATATGGATGCAATAGGCTCCAAGATACAAGTGAAACAGGAGAAGATGATGAACGCTTCCACAGATATGGGCAATGTATCACACATCATTCCTAGCTTCCACGGCGCGTTCATCATTCCTGCAGAAGACGATGTTTCTGCTCACAACCCTGCATTTGCCGCCTGCGCGGGAACAGAGGGAGGTCACAAAGCGGCTCTGAATTGTGCAAAGGGTATGGCGATGTTGGCTCTGAGAGTACTTTTGGATGACGATGTTGCACGCAGAGCTAAGGAGGACTTTGAATTCGATGAATAAACACCGACATTGTCAAATTATCTGGTAAACGTATCTGACGACAGAGCAGTGGAAAACCCTTTTCCTTTTGTAAGAAAATAAGCAGTAATACCTGAAGTATCACCATTTGTACCGACCTTGTCTTGACAGAGTGTTGATACGGAGTGCATTGTTCTTGTCTAAGGCGATTTGATGACGTCAACAGTAGCGAACTCAACCGTCCGTCTGGCTTCTCACCAATGATGACACTCTACACGATCTTAGGTTGTGCAGTACTAGCACAACTATAGAAAAATCGCAAACCATACAGTGAACGTCGATGAGGCTAGAATGAACCCTGGTCTCAGCATACCTATAGTGCAAGTAGAAGGGGTATGTTTGTACTCCGAACTAAGCGACAGCTACTCGCAGCCTTGTAACGGCCCGACGAGCCTCCACTCGGCCCGTTCTGAATGCTACCCGAGTCGAACAAAATAAAGATTTGACTCGGAAGACCGACTGGCTATTCGGTAGACTAAGCACATCGTTTGTGGACAGGCATTAGAACCTCATTCAGCCTTGCTGCATTATTGTCTCGGCGTTTGTGAGAGTGGCCTCGCAAGGACGACGGAACTGAAGGAAGTCGCAACAGGATATGCGGAAATGTGTGCAGTACGTTCGCCACAAGCAGCCATGTGGACATGCTCTCAGCAGAACACCGTCCTCCGTCCGTGAATCTCAGGTCAGTCTAATGCCAGCTCACGCGCGTTGCTCTGAATCCGGCGGCTCGACTCTCGAGGCAGCGAATGAACTGCGTAAGCTCCACACCTCCAGCCAATCAGCGCCCGCTACGTTTAGAATCTTAGGCAGTGCTGGGTCACCGCACTTTGACGTGCATACGAAGTTTAGGCTCAGGAGCCCAAAGCTGTTGATCATCAACGTTTAAATGTTGGGTAACCCCAGATTTTAATGACTTCTGCAGTCAATAGTAGGGCTTGTTAGATATGGCTGAAGTTCCGCCTCCAGCACCAGTTCCACCGCCTGCGGTATCAGCGTTGGCCTTGATCCCTGCTCCATCGCCCTCGTCGGGTAGCCTTTCATACCGAGAACGGCTCGCACAGTTTAGAATACTAGAGGAGAAGAGGATTGAGCTGATTGAGGTAATGAACCCTTTTAGAAAACATCTACGCCATCGACTAAATTGTGACAGGAGTTGCTAGACAAGCTCGAGAAGACCGAAGCACGGCTCGCACAGACCGAGCTTGACCTCAACTCAGAGCAGAATGTTCGTCGAACATTGCAGGCAGAGGTTCACGAGGCAAAACAACGAGAAGAAGCTTTGGCACAAAGACAGGTCAGACCAACTAAAATCGGGTAATCTGCGAGACACTTATACTAAACAGGCTAAACGGCCTTTTGTGCTCGTACTCATCGACGTCGATGCCGAAGGCTTCCTTGTATGTACAATCAGATCCGTATTAGGATACACGGTCTAATTTTTGGCAGTTTCAGGACAAATACATCACGAGAAAAGCTCAAGGCGGCGAGGCCCTCGCTGACGAGCTGTTGATCCGAACACGCGAATACCTCAGGCCACAATTCGAGGATGCAGATAGTCTGGACATCATTGTACGAATGTATGCAAATCTCGAGGGCTTAGCAAAGTATCTTGTGCGACAAGATAAGATCAGCAATCTCGGATCGTTGCGTGCCATGTCAACATCCTTCAGCGGACGAATAGCAAGTTTTGATTTCGTCGACGTTGGGGTTGGCAAGGAAGGGAGCTCTGGTCGAAAGATACGAGGTGTGTTCATTCTCGCTTCCTCTTTTTGCGTTGGCTGGACTGACAACTAGCAGAAAATCTCGCTTTCTACACAGCCAACTCTCATCTACGACAAGTTATCGTAGGTTGCTCGCCCGTTGACCTACCAGCCGCGCTTCTATCATCCCTTCCGCTTGAAAAGGTCACTTTGATTGAATCCATGCCGCTACCTGCTGCTCTCACCACACTACCCCTCAAGGTTACGAAGTATTCTACCCTCTTCCCGCCTCCGCCTGCACTCAAATCGCCCCGCCCGACCGGCCGCGGTGGCCCACAGCTGCAACTGATGCAGCAAGAAGACGATAGTGGTGGTCAGACATGGCTTGTCATACAACCCGAGCGAAGCAGCAGCCGAGGCCACCGTGACACGAAGAGGCGGGGCGGCAAAAGTGAAGATGAAGCATCAAACATCAGTATATCCATTGGCCCAGACAATAGTGTCAGTGTCGATAGCGGTCACAGCAGAAGGGTCATGAGATAAGGCATGGGAAACCCATTTTCGAGCAACGTCCTAGCCAGGAATCCCATGATTCTGTAGCCGAAGTATGTGACAAACATCAGTATGAACTTAGCATAGCGTAGCATCTTTGTGGAGCCATAAAAGTTGTCAGATGATAGTACTGCAATGAAACCAATTCTGTTAGCCGCACGTGGTGACACGACTCGAGCACATATTTACTTAGATCTATATCGTCAGTTTCCAAGGAACATGCAGCCTCCTCGTCGAACCCCAAACATGCGCATATCTCTTGGGCCGGTCAAAGTACCGAGGAGATTTGGACATCGTACATGCCCAGATGCCACATCTCAATTCCCATGCGGATCACGTCATCCGTAAACCAATCAGACGCTCGACACTTATCCGACATCGCCCACTCCTGGCTATGTGCGCGATACCAAGCATTGATCACGCAAGAATGCTGTTTAATAAATATCTCCTAATTCCACGTCAGTGGAACGCGAATGTCGCGTACCACCTGGTCGGTATTCACACGTGGGCATAGCTGCTGGGTTCCTCGTGTACGACCACAACGTTAAATAATCTTGAAGACAACACAACTGCGTCTTACACATCTATCTTCGCCATGGCTGACAGCAGAAGCCCTCCTACCAATAATGCTGCGTCTGCTAGGCGTGGCAATCATTCCAGTGAGTCAGTCGACAATATCTCTTCGTCTCCTCTCTAAAGCATCCGACAGTCAAATGGTATCGCACACCTTTCTACAATGCCACTATCCTTGGATTCTGTAGTCTAGCAGCCCCTGGATTATGGGGCGCGATGAATTCGCTTGGCGCAGGTGGTGCCCAAGAACCATACCTCGTTAACACCGCCAACGCGCTTACCTTCTGCCTGATGCTCGTGTCTTCCTGGCTCACATCTTCGCTCGTCAAGTACGTGGGAATCAAGGGTGCTCTAATTGCCGGTACCATTGGCTTTGCGCCGTATAGCGCTGGCTTGTACTGTAACAACCGATTTGGTACAGAGTGGCTCGTCATCGTAGGTGCAGCGCTATGCGGTATCTCGGCTGGCATCTTCTGGGCCAGCGAGGCGGCAATTGCGATTGCATATCCGGAGCCAAGAAACAGGGGAAAGATGATCGCATACTGGATTACATGGACATGCGTCGGACGCATTCTGGGTGGAGCGATCAATCTCGGACTGAATTATGAGCAGAATACCGCCGGCAAGGTTGGGTACACTGTGTATCTGGTTTTCATCGCCTTGCAGTGTCTGGGCCCCTTCGTTGCGTTACTGTTGAATCGCCCGGAGAAAGTACAGCGATCTGACGGGATACCGGTGGAGCTTCATATCTATGCCAACCCGTGGCAGGAGATCAAGGCAACAACGAAAACGTTTCTAAATAAGGAGTTCCTGCTGCTCGTTTTTTGGATCGGACAGGGTGTCTACAGTGAGGCCGTTTACTATACCTACATTGCACTCTGGTTCAGCGTCCGAGCTCGATCTCTAGGGTCCTTTCTGGCCGGCGTTGTCTCCATCGTTGTCACCAACCTGCTAGGAGCATGGCTTGACATGCACAGCATAGCACTGAGGAAGCGAGCGCGCTGGGCTTTCACAGTTATCATGGTAACGCAAGGCGCGTGGTGGATCTGGCTAACTATCAACGTCACTGAATACTCTCGATCTGGAGCGTTGTATGATTGGGAAGACGAAGGTTTTGGTCGCGCCTTTGCGCCCTTTGTCTTCCTCGTTGCTGGCTTCCAATTGAACTACAACTTCTCGTTTTTCTTGATCGGCCAAATTTCAAAGAATCCACAAGAGACGATTCGCCTTGCTGCGCTTCTACGCGGGATCGAATCAGCGTGGCAGGCACTCAGCTATGGCTTGAACGCCATTCCAGTCTTTGCTTCTGTCGGGGGGACGTATGCGAACTTCGGGTTGTGGGCTGTAGCGCTGTTCCCTGCGTGGTTGGTCGTCAAGACAATCGGCGTCAAGAAATACAACGACGAGGGTGATTGCGAAGAATTGGAAGTCAAGAATGAGGCCATTCATGAGAAGAGGCCCTCATAGAGTAGTTGATTAAGTACTGCCGATCGGGCACGCTCTTGTTGTTGGCTCCAATCGCCATGTATGTCTCGACTACACATGATATCGTACAAGTGACACCCATCGCATAACAGCGAGCGATTATGCTTCAGTCTCCTTCGCGGTTTCATTCGAATGCTTCGTGTCGACGACGCGGACACCATTTTGCTGCAAGTGAGCGAGCACACTCTTGTCCACTCTGCTAATCTGTTCAGCCCTGACTTGTGAAAGAACATAGGGTTTCAACTGGACTCGCTTGCCCTCAACAACCTGATTGTCGAGAGCTTTCATTGCACGCTCCGCGCCCTCCTTCGACTCGAAGTCGATGGATGTCAACACAGACATAGACTTTCTCTTATCGTGATTCCAGATTGTGGTGATGCCTCCAATGGCTTCCAATCCAAAAGGCTCCAAAGTTCTCTTAACAACTTCCCGTCTCTTGCCTTGGGTTGAAAAGCGTTCGCCCTTCTCAGCTTTCCAGCCGGGGTTCTCAACATAGAGTGTACAACGCCGACCGTCAATGATACTCTGAACAGCCCTGACGGCAGTATCCTTATCATAGAAAAACATACGATTTTCTTCCTTAAAGCCGCTATCCCAGGTAAAGGTGGAAGACATAGGAAGCACCTTTAAGGTGCGTTTTTGCATCTGCTGTCCGTTCAACGCCTCAACAGCTTTTTTTGCTTGCTCCTCGCTCGCCAACTCAACAAATGCATTGCTGTCATTCCCGAAAGTAAAGCGATCAATGCGGAACATCATTCTCTGACTTGAAATTCGTCAGCTTAGCACGTGATCTGGGCGTCACGAATGGCCAGTAACTATTGTCATGCGGATGCTTATTGATGAGCAACTTACATGTCGACTCCAGCGTTGCGGAGTATGGCCTCAACGTCAGCTGGCGTGGTCTTGATGGGCAATTTGAAGATCGCGATCGATTTGGCGTTGGTTCCAGGAGGCGGAGATTCATCCCACCTGTCAGCCAAAGTGCTGATACTTTCCGCGTACTTGTGAGGCTTTTGACTGGTCTCATCGGAAACGCAAGCACTGGAAGAGAACTGCCGTGCTGGGCTTGATGTGCTGATTGCGCGAAAGACGGGACCGGCGGCGCGTTGTGCTGTGAAGGCCCTGGAAATGAGGCAGCGGCCCTGCGAGATGACTCTGGGGACAGCCATGGCGATATTCAATGCCCCTTCGTTGATACGAGATTGTTTTCAGAGTGGATGGACACTATCCTTCTCTTCAGGAGGATAGATCGCGTTATCGATACATAGGCGCTGCAAAAAAGTCCATTGGGACAATGCCAAGAATCGGGCCGTGCGCAAACTGGCTGAACACTGGAAACCCGTACCAATTGCGCGTCAATCTATCCTATCAATCTCCCTTTCTTGTATTTACCTATGCGTTGTCTTCCGCTGTAGAGTCTCTGGAAATGCGATGTTAACACCGCCACGCCCCCATCTATGCGCTACTAGCGAGGCTTACACGTAACAGTTGGTTCATTGTAATCATCGAGGTGTTTTTCTCCTTCAGCAAATATCCTGTCAATTTTACAGAAAAAATACACGTTTAGATTGTTTCGGCTGGCACAGAAGCAACGCACGTCTGATCTGCGCCGCGATGTAGGATCACGAAATGCTGGTCATAGCCACGATCATCAAGAATGCTTATATTTATATCAATACATGTCGGTAAAGACTCAAGCCCTAGCCCGGAATTGCAACATCGGCCCATCCTTCTTACTCGCGAACACGTCCTGAATCTGGTACTCTGTGGCCCTTGTCCTTCCAACCTCAAGATCACTCGCACCAGCACCCAGTGTCGTCCCAGGAGCCAGCCTCATATCGTACAGGTACAGAACGCGAGCGATGGTGACCGTTAGCTCGACGTATGCCAAACCCTTTCCAATGCATCCGCGAGGGCCAATGCTGAAGGGGTTGAAAGCAGACTGAGCAGCAGGCAGGCTGCTGTGCATAGGGTTGGCAGACGCATCTGCGAGCCAGCGCTCGGGTATGTAGTCGAATGGCTGGGGGTAGTAGTTGGCGTTATGATGGATGGTGTAGATTGGGACGCCGACGTCAACACCGGCTGGGACGTGCTTCCCGTCAATCTCCATACCCCCAGGAAGGACCTGGCGAGGGAGGGCACCAGCAACTGGAGGTGTCATGCGCATTGTCTCGTCAATGCAGGCCTTCAAGTACGCGCAGCTGCTCAACTTGGGACTGGTGACGATCTCCTCGACGTTCGAAAATGTCGCGCGGATCTCTTTGCACAGCTTCTCGAGGACCTTGGGGTTGTGTGCCAGATAGAAGAAGGTACCGGACATGGCGGTCGAGGTGGTGTCTGAACCAGCAATGATCAACAAGTTGGACTCGCCCCACAGCTCGTTCATATTGAAGCCCTCGCCAGTCTCTGCGTCCTTGGCGTTGAGGAGGTAGTAGAAGAAGTCCTTGCGGTCAGCCTCTAGACCCAGCTTTGTGCGCTCCATGGCTTGTCCTTTGCTGTACTGCATGTACTGTGCACGCTGGCCAGCAATCTTGCGGAAGAAGAGCTTGTCCAAATGCCAGTTGTGAATAGTCAGGTGTGTACCGCACTGTCATAATCAGCACAGAGTCTCATCTCAAAGCAGAAGTCACTCACGATCAAATGCCTGTGAGCCGCATTTCCAACCAGCTGCGTTGCGAAGCGGTTCTGAGGACTCTCCAACATGCCGAAAGCCTTGCCAAACACCAAATCACCCATAATGTCAAACACCAGCCACTCGCACCAGTGCGCAGCGTTCCATGCACCATTCCAGCCCTGACCATTGACGAACTTCTCATCCGCAGCGTAATTATCACCGCCGGCCCTACGGCCAAGCAGCTCGCATCCAACTCTTACGTTGGCGATGATGTACTTCTCAAGGTTACGAATGGCAGCATCGCTGAAAGCAGAGCTCATGACTCTCCTCTTGCGCGCATGTTGCATCTTATCGATCGCGCTATGCACACTGACCGCAGCAGGAGTGCTGGGGAATGCCTTGTAGAAATCCGCCTTCTTGACGTTCGAGCGGAAGCCATAGATAGTCTTCAATCCAGTCGCAGTGTTAACGCTGAGCAGGTTGGGGCCCAGGCGCACGTAAGGGCCATACTGGGCATGAGCGTTGGCGAAGGCGAGGTGGCGCGAGCCTTTGTAGGCGTAGTATGCAAGGTAAATGTCTGTGATTTTGGCGAGGAAGGGACCCGGGTAGGAGGCAAGCGGGTGCAGAGTTAGGCGGTAGAGGATGACGGCGAGGATCTGAATCGATCATGTTAGTTGACTTGCGCATGCTCTCGTCGCAAGATCGATCGTACGTAGAATGTCAGGGTGCCAAAGACGGCCGACACAAGAAGCAGCGGCGAGGCCAGCAGCGACCAGATGAGGCTGAAGAGCTCCATGATGGTATCTGAAAAGTCGAAACGATCGGTGTTCGTGATACTATAATTGCGCGTTCATTGGCACAAAGTGTCGCGACAAAGGTAACCACAGCAGTAAGCTTCACTATCAGGACCCCAACCTCCAGCAGGAATCCAGCTACTTAAGCAAAGTGAAAACCCCTCATCCACCGCCATCCGCTGACCCTCCGTCCCCATCCCTCGCACAGCAGGTCCTGACAAACAGAAGACTAAGAAGTGGGTTGGTCGAAACCGCGGTCCCGTGCCCCAAAATTCCTGCGGAACGTTCAGGTATATGATGTTGTGGCCTGCGGATATGCGCGGCATTTCGAGGTTATTCGGTCACGTGAATCACGATGCAGGGCTGAGAGCGGAGCGGAGCGGATAGCGCAGCGGAGGGCTGGCATGCACGGATACTCGCGATGACACGCGCATTTGTGAGGAGCCGGATAGGCTGGGGCCGGAAGATGGGGTATGGGGATTTTGTTTGCTTGTCAAGCGACGCGCGTGCTTCGGCGCGTGAAGTTGTTCCGAGGTCGTTACCTTAGCGAATCTCAGCGCTTTGAAGGCTGAATGCTATCGCCCTGGCATCGATGGAGTTAGCATCCCAGCGACTGTACTGATAGACGCGTTGATTTGACAACGTAACTCTGGGTCACCCAGTGGCATATGTTGTATTCCGGAACCTCAGGTAGAGGACGAAAGATTCAGAAAGTCTATTGTTCGTAAACCGCGAGAAAAGAATCCGTCAAATCTATGTATCGATGAGCGGCTCCTGAGGCAATGGCTTCTCAGGCAAAGGCTTCGTCGGCAGTGGCTTCATCCTCTCGTCATGCCAGCCCATACTTGCTCGACTAGAACCTTCGTCATAGCTGTCTCTGTAATCCCCACTGTAATCGCCGCCAAAGCTGGCATCACGCTCCTCCCACTGCTCCTCATCTCCAAGTCTATCGGGAGTGAGCTGACTGTACACAGCGTCGATACCCTTCCAGCGCGCCAGCCCACTCTGCTGCTTGCCCCACAGCCAAAGAGCGTGAATGACACGCAGCGCAAGGAATCCGCCAACAACACTGCCAAGGATGATGAAGAACAGGCCTACGAAGTTGGAGTGGAAGACGTTTCCTACCCAATTCCGCAATGTGCCTTTCTTACCCCAAACACCCCACTCTTCGCTCAGATACACGAGCTCACCCTCCTCTTTCCATACGTCGCCGCCAAAGAACCTCCTGATTGTACCGAAGAACCCCAAGTTTGATGAACCAAACTCGAAACGCCGAGCGACCTGCTCGACTTTGGTAATCTCGAGCAAGTATTCTTCACCAGGACCGACAGATCCGCCGAACAGATCGCCGTCCTGAGAGTTATGCGGCTTGGCTGTGCGTCCACGGACAGGCTGCCCAGCAAGAACGATGTGTAAGGACTTGCGCTCCGGATCGTCAAGTTTCCATGGCGCATCTGCGCCGCTAGAGCCTGTGACTGGTGCGTTGCTTCCACCAACTGGGTCGAAGATTATCTCCCAGACACGAATCTCAGCGTCAGCTTCTTCACGCTGAATGTGCGCCGAGTATGAGTAGTCGGCAAGCATATGGCCAAGTGGAAGTGTTTGGCACCACTCTGTGCAGTCGCTGCTGATCTTGCCGGTGCATGTCGGATTTGAGCAAGTCGTGGCGGTAGTCAGGTTCTTGTAGGAGAAGTCGGGATGCAGGAGGGGTACGGAGATATGCGGTGGGTTCGGGATAGTGGGCAGAACTGGAAAAATCTTCTTGCCGTTGAGGTAGAGCGACCGTGTGTTGTTCGCGAGAGTTACGTTGAAGAACTGCCAGCCAACAGGTCAGTAGGCGGTCTCGCGGTGGCGCCACTAACATTTGAGAATATACTCACGAGTTCTTGGTCGCCATGTGTCATCTTGCTCTCCGGTTTGCCATCATCAGAGTCCTCATTCCACGTTTCCGCATACGGGCAGTCCTTGCATGCAATCTTGGAGAAGTATGAGATTCCCGGTGTAACTTCGACAACGCTGTCGATCTTCTGCACACACTTCTTCACATCCGCGTCCTCCCTACTACAACCAGAGAAATCAAAGTCCCCCTGCGCGAATGCAGAAGAGACCAGAAGCGGAACAAAGGACAGCCCAGGCACGCGCATCGTGAGCAGGCTGTGAGTGTTGAGGATTGGAGCTGACGGCTGATCAGCAATCTGCCGTTCGCCGGCAACTTCAGGGGTTTAGCGTGGTGGGCGGGTCCACTAGCTTTATCGATTGTGCAAGCGGCGGGCGTACCAGGTCTGGCCAGACAGGCGCAGTGACCTTGATGATGTTTTGCTCGAATCTCGATTCGAACACTTCTCTACGTGTTCGTTATCATCGCATTGCTCACAAGGCGGACTTGGTAACGAACGGGCAACAATCGCACTCCATTGTGAGCTGCTGACCTTGATAACGTGGAGCGCCCCTTTGTGCTCCGCCTCGCTTGGCTGGCGCCCGGTGAACCTCAGTTGGAAGATATTCCACGAGTAGCTTGTCAGTAGGCTTGAGTATATGATCTTCACTAAAAGTCCTGCTTCTTGAGGTTATTCTTTGATCTGTCTTCCTCCTCGATACGATAACCAGATTTGCTACTCTCATGACTATGTCTTCAACTCAAGACACGACCAAGACTACGCCTGCTCAGCAGGGCGAGAAGGACACAGTGGCAGAAACCATCGAATACGCTCGACGTACCTACAAGGGTAATCATCCAGATGTGAAGACATTCGAGCCGGAGAAGTACGTAGTCTAGAGGCACCACAAGTGAAATATAGTGACGGCTTTCAGCAACGGACCAATAAAGCGGTTCTTCAACAACATCAGCCACAACCTCACGAGCAATCGTTATGGGGGAGCGTGAGCAGTTACCCGACAATATCGTCAGACTCCAAACCAGTTCGTCGCTTTAATAGTATCAAGAGACGTTTTCATCAAATTGAACATAGCAACTCTCGTAATTGACATGATGCTTTTTACCTTCATCCGTGCTATAAGCCACATGAATCTGCCGTATTACCCGGGAGGCCTCACAGAGATCTACGACGCTACAGCCCACGAGTATTGAGTATGCTCTTGGCTATAGTCTTGGTCACGGCCTCCAGTTACCTCAAATCATGGGACACAAACGCAACTCCTACACACCCACTATCCCTCACCAAGACATACAAACCCTGGAGCAATGATTTTCTTCGATGACTTCATGCGCAGCTCCAGTCCAGAGCACCATGGTGACGCTCAACTCGACGCACCCGCTCAGAATGCAGAGCCTTCTGATCCAGATCAGAGTGGCACACAACACGCTGAAAATGCATCATCAGCCGACGGATGGGTGAACGGACCACCGGCTCCTTTCGTGGAATGCGATCTTCATGGAGATTGCTTCGCAGATTTTGGCCATGTGCCAGATCAGAATGAAGCCTTCGTCACAGATTGGTCATCTTTTGCAAGGTTCGACGTTCTCGAAGCTGAGACCACACCTCCACAGCCAGCGACGGACCAGCCGCCAACAGATTCGTCGAGTGTGCTACTGGACATCGATGCCAAAGACCACACACACATCTCCGACGAAGAAAACCTTGCTGAAGTCGGACAACACCGCAATCGACAACCAGGACCCATCGCAACTTTGGACAGATTCATTGCACGCTCGGTGTTTGGTCAACGGACAGGATCTTGGATCCGAACACTCATCTTCTTCCTGCTAGGTTTGTTCATAGGACTGGCATGGCAGTGGGTTATGCATGGGTGGCGGCCTTGGTACTGGACGCGCACGCCCGAAGCGAGAATCGCGTGGTGCCAGAGCTCGAAGCTGCAGAGAGTGCCACTATGAGTAATGAATGAAAGCTGCGATGTGTGTGTTGGTGTGCGTTGGTGGTGAGACCCTGTGACGTCACACTTCTCCGCATTTATGAGCTGTAGCTTGCGCAATAAACAGAAGCGTCAACCCAGAATCCTTACAAGACTATATCGAACCTCAAACATCTCTACAAAAAGTCCACGTACCTTCGATACAGCGTTGTCAATACCACCATAACCACAACCATGCCATCATCATACACATCCCAAACTTTCTCCTCAACTTCTTCCTCCATCAACGGCCAAACCGCCTCGCGCAGCCAGTCGACCATGACCGACGCCACGGGCACCCGCGTGCACCAGACAAGCCAGGACCCTGGACAGCCAATGCGCGAGGAGCGTTTCGAGGTCGACAACAGCGGACGGCGCATCGCAGACGGGTCTACAAACGGAAGCAATGCGGGCAGGATTACTGATGTGAGTGAGGAGGAGCAGCAAAAGGAGAATGATCGGCTGTACGAGGAGAGAATGGAGGAGGAATACGCGAAGAGGGAGGGTGGCGCTTAGAGAAGAGGGATGTTGGAAGGGGGACGGGGAATTGGTATCGAAGGAACGTAATTTGAATCGACTTAAGTGCTGCTGGCTCAAGGCTGCTCTTGCCATGCTCGTGTAAGATACTCCTCCACACTAGTAAACTTGTAATCGGGAAACCTCTCATTCCACTCATCGCTCACATCCCACGCCCCATTCAAGATCCCCTGGAAGAACATAACCAGGAAGTCTTTCGAGAACTGCGCCCGGTCCTCGCTCGGGATAACAGGATGGCTCATCTGCGGCACCCAGCTCGTCTTCAGCTCCCCTTTCTTCACATCCTCCCCGCTCACATACTCAACGTTCCAGTCTCCACCCCTAAGCTTCTTCCCCAGCGCAAGCAGCTCGTTGATACTCGTCTTGCACCCGCGAATCCCGCCGATCGCAGGCCACTCCCTCTCGTCCTCAAGCGCACGGGCGAGAATCTCAGAGTCGTCCGCGATAGCGGTGAGAACGATGGGCTGGTCTCCTTCGTCAAGGACAATCGCGCGTCTGTTCTCGAAGTCGACGAAGAACGGCCATGTGATGAGTTCAGGGCTGAGCGGGTTCGGGTGCGCGAAGTAGTCCATGAAAATGCTGGGTTGGAAGAGACAGTACTCCAGTGTCTTCTTCTCCCTGTTGATCTCGGCGAGGTAGTTCGCGATGAAGTCCTTGTTTGCGTACGGAGGTACACCGGAGTTGTTCTTGATCCCCCACTCCGAGGGCGCGAAGCGCGAGACGCCTGCTGCCTTGCATGCATGGATCAGGTTGCGCTGGACGACGTTGTCGGTGTCGAGGTGCACAACTAGGAAGGAGAGGCACACGTCGAAGCCGCGGAGGTCGGAGGTGAGGGTCTCGAGGTCGTTGTAGTCGACTTTCTTGTATAGGACGCCTGGGACTGGGGTTAAGGGTGCGCCTGAGCGGGTGAAGATAGTAATGTCATGTTTCCCCGAGCGGATAGGAGCGCGGAGAAGCTCTGTTGCGACGTCTGCGAGGTGTACGTAGCTGGTTACGTACTCCACATCGGTCTCTAGATGAGTGGCATGGAGGATCAGTGACTGCTGGAGATAGGACACATACTGCCTGTGCCGCCTGCGACTGCGATCTTGACCATTGTGTTTAGGCTGTTTCAGTGTATCAATGTTGTTTAAACTTCAGAAATCTCCGCCAAAGGGCAGCATGTGCGTCGTCACTTATATCGTCGAGGGCCCCACGACTCCATCCACCGCCCGGCGAATGACGGCATCGGCCCGAATGCAGACAGCACGACGCTCCACTTTCCCAGGATTTCAGAGTGTTCCATCCTCGATGAGTGTGGGGTCGAAAATTTCCCCTCTGAGGGTCGAGCGTCGCGCTGGTGTTGGAGTTTGTTGGAGGTGGTACGTCACGACGCTAGCAGAATTAGCATGAGGACGTCAGAAGTGGGAATGCTTGACGAACGACTTGTAGGAGAACCTTCGTACTCCTCGCAGTAGAACTCTGTTACGAGTCGATATAAGCAATGGCAGACGATGTCAGGACTTACGATCAAAACGTGGGCATGAGGAAAGTTTGCAGTATTGCAGCTTTCACATTTGACGCTACTATGTCGACAGTGACAGTACCAAAGTATATACACGAATCCAGCCCCAACACCCTACCTTCCATCCAGTTTTCGAACTTCCCTCAAGCCACCTCTTATCTACGAGATGAAGTACGACTTGATCTTAGGAAGGATGTTGACCCACGCAACACCAGTCGAGGGCTCCATGTTATAGATGTAGTCACCCCACCAAGGACCAGCAGCCCACCAGATACCACCCCACCAGACATCGCTGTTCTGAGCCAAGTAGGTGAGACCATCCTGCAGCGCTGAGATACACTGAGCGTTGTTGCCGGCCGCAAACTCGCCAATGACACCCTGCTTCTTGTTGTCCTTGAGCCACTTGGTCGCGGCCTGGAGACGCTCCTTGAAGATGGTAGCCGAAACGCACTCCTCGTGTGTGCCGGAGCCGTCGGTGTCGAGGTACTGGTGCATCTGGTAGATGAGCTTGTTCTGGGGGTCCTTGAGGTTGACGAGGCTCGCGGCGTTGCCGGATGACACCCAGGTCCAGGCGCCGGTCCACGAGTTGCCCTCAGGGGTGATGTACTGCTTGGTTGCGCCGGCAGCGCGGATGCCGTCAATTCCGGCCTGGTTGAGGTTGAAGACGAGGGTCTGGTCCATGTCGTGGAACTCGTTGTTTGTGTCGAAGACTACAAGCGCGTTGTCCTTGTACTGTGCGGCCAGGTTCTTCCACCAGGTCTTGAATGCTGCGGTGTCGGTGATGATGTTGCCGTAGAAGCGGCCGTAGTTGTGCGGCTGGATCATGGCGTACGCGCCCTTGCCGGTGATATAGTTGACCTGCTGGGTAAGATTGCCAAGGTAGGCCTTGTCAAAGGCACCGGTAAGGGTGTTAGGTGTGAGGCGCTCCATCACTGTGACGCATCAGTACAGCGAAATGGTAAAGCTGGCAAAGTACGTACAGAAGTTGAGACGGAACATGTTCATGCCCTGGCCCATGAACTGATCAATGGTTTTCGTGTCGTACCAGGTGTAATCCTTGTTGTAGACACCTGGGAAGTTCTTCTCGCCGAACTCAGCGCCCGACTCGTTGATACCGAACCATTTCAACTTTCGGTTTGCGCGCGTCTCCTTGTCAGAGGGAGCAGCAAAGGCAGTGCTGACTAGAGCAGCTGCCGCAAGAATGTTGCTGAAGAGCATTATGATCCGAGGCAAGGATGAAGGAAAGTGTATGAAAGTCGAAGCTGCCTTGTCTTCCGAGAGGGTTGGACCAGGTGCACTCTTATACAAGCTCAATTCCCAGATCTCTTTATTTGTAAAGGAGCACGTCGGTCCGGCACACCCGCCCGTACGAACCTTTGGGTTAGCAAGGTCATTCTGTGACCAAACCACTTTGCTGGAAGCGGCATTGCAATCTGGAATCAAGAAGTGGCGGCGGAGAATAAATTGCTTGGGTGAATTAAGGAAGGCTTGATGTGGGTCAAGGACGGAGACATTGTGGGGGAGCAGGGGTGGCCATGTGCTTAATATGCAGAAACAAGCACCGGCTTTTCATTTGAAACAAAGTGCAACCGGCATTGGTGCGCCACCCTCTGAGCGCACGTTAGCCATCCTATAAGACGTGAAAATCGGTCAATAAGCCTGCCAATAAGACCTTGAAGCTTTCGCTTTAGATCAAGCCAGATCCACAGTGCATGACACATGCCACCTCAATTTGTAGTCGTTGGCCTCTTCAACCTGGAGCTTAGCCAAACACAATTAACGCATCATCTACTTTGTAACTTTTGCTCGGAGGCTCGAATACGGCACACTGAGTACACTCCGTGCTCAAAAGGGAAAAGTGGCAATCTGAATCACACCAAATTCATGATTGAGCACCTCAACGCGTGATTGCGCTCGACATCATTTTGCAAAGTCACGCTTCAAACTTTGAGTGCTGTTCTCAGGCAATGAAATTCTGCAGCAACTATTCACGATGAGTATCATGCAAATCAGACCAGCGCGTGCTCCACCGCCTTCGGCGGATCAACGATGACCAAGACCGACCAAGCAAGCAAAACATCATCTCCGTACGCTGCGGCGCTTGTTACGCGGAATAGGATGTACAGAAGTGACTCTGGAGGTACATCCCTCCTTCTCAAAGATCTGGCGATTGCTTCTCATGCCGGTTTGTTGCAGCGTGTCCCATTGGGCGAGGTTAAGCTTGGACGGCCGAGAAGTAATGGATGGGTTTCTTGATGGAAGCCGCGCGATCCCAGAAGATGTACTTTGGTTGAAGCGCACTGGTGATAAAGGATTCCACGCGTGGTGTTGCTGGTCAATGGAATGTGTGGCTCGTCTTGGAGAAACATAGTTGCTGCTGTCCATGAAAGAAGGAGTAAGGGGGTTGGACGGCATATTGCGAGCACTCGTACTCCCGTACATCTGCCTAGGGTCTTGCAATGGTGGTCGCCGGTACCCTTCATCTGGAAAGGACTCATACTCGGGGCTTCGAGGTAGATCATCCATGAACGGCCGCGACAGATTGCGTTGGTCGCGCAATATGTTCCTATGATATGCAGCCGGATGCATCTGTGACGGAAAGGCGACGGAAGGATGTGAACTGGTTTGAGTCTCAGTGTTGCTGGGCCGTGGCATCGTAGGCGCATCGTGTTGACGACGTCCAAAAAAAGAACTTACAACGTTTTGAGCTTGATCGACAGGCTGTTGATGTTGAGGAAAATTTGGATTTGCGACACCGACTGAAGAATCGTAGTGCGCACGAGTGAAGAATCCCTTTGGATTAGCAGGTGATGGGGAGCATTGTTGGCCGTTCAGTTGCCTTGGTGAATTCGCTGATGATCCATGGAGGAAAGCGCTACCAACACTTCGGTACTGCTGACTGAGGGACTCGCCCCTTCCGTGCTGGTATTGCTGAGGACTGTCTGAGTGTGTAGTAGTGTTGTAAATGTCGTACCCACCGGAAACATTGTCTCGAGGATCCTTTATGCTGAAATCGATACCGTTATCGTATGATAGGCCGTCCATCAGATTGAGGTACGAGGCTTCTGTGGGAAATTGTTCAGCTTGCGTCTTGCTTCTCCTGGTATTTATCTTAACGGGCGATGATGCTCTGAATGAGAATTGCGATGCGTCTGCCCCTGTTTCGCGAGCCCCAAAGACCCTTAATTTCCCAGCAAGCTCTCCTGGAGGCAAAGCACCTGACATAAGCGGGATTGGCGTTTGCAGATGCTTGACGTTGTACGTATCTGACCTACCAAGCGCCTCTCTCTGATCTCCTTGTCCCGTTCTTGGGGTCCGTACGTGCATCTGTGTGAATGTGTGGACTTCATCTCCATTGCGCCGTACATCCTTGGGCGATGATCGATTGCCCATGAATTTTTTGCGTATGTTGGGAATCAATGCTTTGACTGAGCGCATTTGAGACAGGGGCTTGGCTGGGGGTGGCATCATATCGCGACTACTCGGTGTGTCGATCTGCATATTGGGCGGAAGAGGCGAATCAACTCTCTGACGTTTCTGTGGGCGTTCATGAGAATTGAACGGATACCCGGCAGCATGTGCCGAGCGTCCAGCAGTGTGACTTGATCGTGATCCCGGGAACTGTCTGTCGTCTTCGACATAGGCTCCTGCGATGCTTTCGATCTCGTGCAGGTCATCCGATGTCAGGTGTGTATAGTTGGGAATAGGTTCCACGGCCATGGAGAAACCCAAAGTACCGAGACGCGCCTTCATCTTGTTGTTTTGCCTGAGCGACGATCAGTACTGCATTTGAACACTAAAGGGTGTTTCCGCTTACTCTGTGAGCTTCGGAATGAGTTTCATGTACTGAAATATAGCAACCTTGTGCTTACGGAAGGTGTCAAGGTTGTGCACGTCGACTTTGAGGCGACGGAAAGCCTCAAGATCAGCGTTGAACTGGTCTTGCTCTCGCTCCAAATGTTGCAATCGTGCAACCTCTTCTCTGAGCGCCTTGACCTCGCAAACTTGCTGTGCTGCCAGCCGAAGTGTCTCGTTCTCGTACTGTAGAGAGATGATTTTGGCATGCTGTTCGGCAGCGATGTTCTTGGTCTTAGCCAAGTCTTTCTCTGTGATCTTCAAGGCGTTGAGGAGGGAGTTCCGCGTTCGATAAGATGTCTGACAGTAGCGCGAAAGCGCTAGGTACTGGAACTGCGCGTTTTCAGCTTCCACTTCGTTTCGCGAGGAGGGCAAATGACATACTCTTAGAGCTTCCATTTCTCTGCTCCTGTCATCCAGGCTCATGGGTGGCGCCATAAACCAGAGCGGCGGTATGACCGGATCGTAGTCATCCTGATAGAAACCGCGTATAGAGTACAAGTCGCGAACGGCATGATCGCCTTTCTCTTTGATGCAGCAAGGACATGCAGCTCTAGGCTTTTGCCCGGCGGGATGAAAGGGAGGAGCTGCGCACGCCTTGATTAGCCTTTGACGCGACCTAGCTGTCGCGCACACATACCGCCGCCTTCGATATGTTCACCGCAGAAGACATGACAGCAACTGCTCAGGTACAATTTCGTCACGAGTCGGTCCTTGGGGTTGATGCCATCAGATAGGCCCTGGACCGTCTCGTTGTGACCCTCATAGGCATCAGCAAAGGTAGTGCCACAGAAGGAACAAGCATAGATGAAGTTGAGTAGTGAACACTCGGGCTCTCGTTCAGCGGGAGCCGCGCTCGCCTCCGCGACAGCCATTGTGCAGTGTAGAAGAGGTAGAGGCTGCGTGGCGAGCGAAGAAGGTGAGGGGTGTAGAACCTGGAAGCCGCGGCGCAGGCAGTGCCAAGTCAGGCCTGGCACGCGCCTGCCCTGCCCAAGTGAAAGGCGTAAAACCAATCACGACTGCTGTACATGAAGATCGCAGAACGCGTTGTAGAGAACGAGAAAGCATGGGATGGTGCCTGAGCGTCGGGAGCGGTTCAGCAAAGAATACGCATATAGAAAATGATTTTGACATGGCATCACACAAAGAAAAGCTGTGGTGGTATTTACAGGTACCTCTATCGTCCTCCACGCACTGAAGTAAGCCGCCCTACAATCACTTACGCAAACGTCCTGCAAGGGTAGCTGTGAACATGTCAGCATCCACCATTCGTGCCTAAGGAAGATCAATGCAACTCACCTGTCACCATATGACTGCTCCTTCTCCAAATCATATCTCTTAGAGCCCGTCTCGCTGACGTGCAGACCGCTGGGCAGAGGCGGCATACCGCCAGGGCCAAGAACGTCCTTTGCAAGGCCAGTGTTGCTCTCGAACGCGACAGCCAGACCCTTGGAACCCTGCTCTTGCGCTGCGACAAGCTGCTTGGAGCCTGCCTCGCCGATCAACTCCTGCTTGGGGGTTGCAGCGCTGCCGACCTCAAGGAGCGCAACTGCATCGGCCTGTGTGACAGTCGAGAGCCTGGGGTATCGTCGTCGTACGTCGCGCTTCCAGTATGGGTTCTCGGCGATGTCGGCGGCGGGGAGGGTGACAGGGTCATCGTAGGTAGCAGGATCGAGGCCACCGGGGGGAGGGTTGCGGAATTGAGGGTTCATTGGGATACCCGTGGAGCGCTTGGAGTCGAGCGCGAAGAGTCGGTTGATCGCCGCATAGATACCGGTGGGCTGGACTGTGTACTTCTATACATGCCGTCAGCAGGCTGCTAGTCTATTCGCTGTAGGTTGCGACGGAGGGGTGCTGGCGGAGAATGCGCGAAAGGGCTGGCAATGCGTACCGCGAACGTGGTGGTGACCTTCTTGGACGCCATTGTGGGCAGACGAGGGTCAGCTGCAGGTTCGAAGAGTGGAGAGGGGCCAATGGGCGAATTCAGTGCAGCTGCGCGCGATTTGGCGTCGTCGTGGAGCTCGATGATGTTCGTGAAGCTCGACTGCAACTGCCAAGGCGGCACTTGCCGAGAAAGGTAAGCGCCCTCGCGAGTCTTCTCATTCGCCATAGCAGCCATTCTGGTGTTCCTGTGTAAGACCACCATGCTGTTATCTGCTTAGCGTATGCATCACTGTCTACGTCGACCATTTCTGATGATAGCAAAGTCGACCATGTTCGAATCCGAGAGACTTGCAGGGTCGTGAGAGGCATTCAGGCATTCTGGTAAAGCAGAAGGCGTAATTCGAATGTCTCCTGTCGGCTACAATCTGTCAGTTGGCAATCCAGCAGAGCGACTTCTTGGATACATTCGGACGTTCTGGCAAGACATGAGGGAGCAGTCAAGATACTCCATGGTGACTACAACATATACAGCATGCTTACTTGATATCGTAGCATGGGAAGTTCGTCGGAGCCTGTCAGGCGTTTTGGCAAAGAAGATGGTATAATCAGAATGTCTTATGTCAGCTACAACATTTACGTTGTGCTCACTTATGATTACAGCATGAGGAGTATGTTGGAGGCATTCGGGTAGTCTGGCGAAGAAGAAGGGAGAAGCAGGAGTCTCGATGTTGGCTATAACATTGAATCCTGCGGAGGCGTTCGGAGGTTCTGGTAAAAAATGTTGGTCAAAAACTGTGTCGTATGTTGGCTACAGCTTGGCTACAGCATTTTTCACTATGTATTCTTGAAACCGCAGCATGTGATTTCATTGGAGATACTCGGGGGTTTTGGCAAGGGAGGAAGGGCAGACAGGATATCTCAAGTAGGATACAACATTCAGCACGGTCACTTGGGATCGTAGTACGGGACATGTTCGTGGTCATCAGCACGGCCGGAGCCGGCGAAAAAGAGCTTCATTCTAACTAAGGCCTTGGGCCCAAGAGAAAGCAGAAGTCATCGCCCGAAGGCGGTCGTTGTCGTCATCGTCGTCCTCCTCCTCCTCAGAGCTTCTCGCCCGTCAGCGGGTCGCGGTCCGTCAGGCAATTGCCTGGGACGTGGACGGGCTCGGGGCGGCGACCCCACTGTAAGCTTGTCAGTACTGAATCTAGCCAGCTCTGGGCGTCATGATTGGGTAAGGTCACTTACGATCTCTCGGAGGAACCAGAGGACGAACTGGTCTCCGTTGGGCATACGCCCCTCCATCTCGGCGAGGAAGCGGTCGAGCTCGACCTCGCCCTCGAGCCACCGCGCCCACTGGCGGAGCTCGTCCCACGACCAGGGACCGGGTGGCGGCGGCGGAGGCGGAGGCGGCGGACCTGGTGGGGGCTTTGAGGGCGTCAATACTTATCCAGTAGGGTTTGGGGTACAATACTCACTGGGGGAGGCGGGGGTGGGGCCGGAGCGGCGGCGGCGGCGGCAGCCATGCTGCTGCTGCTGCTGTTGCTGTTGTTGCTGCTGTTGCTGTTGCTGTTGCTGTTGCTGTTGCTGTTGCTGTTGCTGTTGCTGCTGCTGCTGCTGCTGCGGAGACTTTTTGCTGCACTCTAGAGAGCGGAGCAGAGGGTGGGCAGACTGCAGTATTTAAAGGGGGGCCAGTCTCTCGCTACTGCAGTCTTGCCTTCACCGTGAAAGCAGCCGCTGAGCCATCTTGAAGCATTGAGCATGCTGAATGTCTCTTCACCGCGGAGCATAGCCAATGAAACGGGCCCAGTAGTGGACTCGACAGGGATCTATAGAGCTTATCCGCAAGATCTTGGGCTTCCTCTTAGGTGGAGTGAGCTTCGCAGCCCACCGAGTTACTATGACAGTGTTACAACGGCCTCACAGGACTGCGGGGGCCTGGACGAAGCGGCCGAGTGGGGGTGACTCCTGCAGGTATCCTATTGGGAAGCGCCGGTCGAGCATGGATTCAAGGAACCAGAAGTGATAGTGACTTGTGGTAATAGGTACAAGTAACAGCAAGCTTGGAGAGGACATATGCTGCGTCGAGCCCTTCGCTGCATCGGGTGAGCGAGGGCAGAAGTGTGCTCAAGTGCATTCGTAAGGCCATCTCTGTAAACTTTCCGGCGACGGGAAGGAGCTTTAGAGCTGGAATAGGGCCTTGAGTATCATAGCAGCGATTTTGCTGCTGGGCCACCAGCTGCGTATCGAAGCTGTGACCGACCTAGGAAGCAACTCTTTTGTCGAATTAACTTTGCCCACTCGCGCTGCTTGCACGAGACCTATGCGTGGAGTGGACGAGATACTCATGATGTTTCTCGTTGTTGCGGAGCCGGGCTCTGTGGGTAGCTCCTCTTGCCGCGCAGCCCAGGTTTGCTCAAACGCCCACACCCTCAACACCACCATAGACCCCCTCACCAGAACCTCGAGATGCATTACAACATGCACTATGAGATAAAGTCCAGTGGCAGTGAGGTCACCCCGGGAGTAGCTCCGCCGATGCTCCCCTGGCACCTCCGACTCGAAAGGCATGGCGACGAAGACCAGGTCGCACGGTGGGCCCCGAAGCTCTTGAGCGTCACGAATGGCACTCCCTAAGGGCCTGTGAGGCGACACAGTCGAGGCGGGACATGTGCAGGCACCATGGTCGCGCATTCGTTGCCGTTGATGCTTGCCCAGTCGTATGCAAGCTGCCTGGGAGGGTTTGCTGGCGTCGGCGGCGGGCATGCCACAAGAGGCGACAGCCTGCAATCTTACGACCACGAAATCCTTTGGAGAAAACTTTCTTGCTACCACTTGTCGCTCTAATTGAACGCGACGAGCGTGGTCATACTGACTTGCGGAAGACAGCGTGGGCGGTGCCGGCAGGATCCAGATAAGCAGCACAGCGATCCATCAATGCTCTGAAGACAGACGAAGGATCCGACGAACGCTAGACTGGCAGTGCAGCAGCACTCCTCCCAGTTTTACGACAGGCATATTGCTGACCTTGTTGAACAAGAAGGCGTATGCCTCTCTCTCGTACCGCAGCTGTTGGTAGACAGCCATGGTGTCTCCGGCTCACTCCCCGTCTTCCTCGAAAGAAACACGAACATTCGATCATACCACCTCTTACACGCGTCACGACGATGATACCTCGTTGCGGTGCAGGAGAAGGATGACAAGTGTGAGACAAGACGTCGACGACGTTCAAGCCTCGGGAGGATGTTCCGCGAAGCGAAGCGGGGCTGACAAGAACGCTCCACCACAGCACCCGATCTTGCAAATCCATCTCTTTCTCGTTCTCTTCGATCGATTCATACCTTTAGTCACAATCTTGTGCATCAAACGACGAGTATCTTGCTACGGTTAGCGAACATACCCTTAGGTGGTTTCGATGACTTACCGCGACATGACAAGGAGGCTGGCACACCCGAGTTGGAGACGGGGCTGATCTTGAAAGAGTTATATTTGTCGACGCTACAAACTTTATACCCTATGTTCCACACCTGACGACATCTGATCGGATACCCGACATACAAAACTCATCGCTACAATTGACTTGAACATTTTGGAACTGGGGGATCCAGTTCCTCCCAGGCACTCCTCTCCTGCTTATGCTGCCACTTACGCCAATGCACCTGGAGCTCTTCAGCATCGGCTCCTTCCACTCCTCCCACTCCTTCCGCGGTTCTGATCCAGCGGAGTCGAATATTTGTGGTCGAGAGGGTCACGCTCGAGCTCACGACTGTCAACATCCAGACCATCTTTGACAACGATGTGTACAAGACTGAGGATGACAAGCTGATACTTGTCATCGTCCCAGTTCACGAGCTTGGGACGGGTGTCACGGGACTTACGAATTCCGCCATTGCGGTTTCGCTTGTGGCGCTGGTAAGGAGCACGCTTGAACTCTGGCTCTTCTTCCTCGTGGCGCGACTTACGAATGCCGACGACTTCTTTTGAGGTCTTTCATGAGCAAGAGAGCTTCCTTCGAACTATGGCCTCGGGCCCAAGAGAAAGCAGAAGTCATCGCCCGAAGGCGGTCGTTGTCGCCGTCCTCCTCCTCCTCAGAGCTTTTCGCCTGTCAGCGGGTCGCGGTCCGTCAGGCAGTTGCCTGGGACGTGGACCCGAGGGGTCCTTCTGATTTGAGGTCTTTCATGAGAAGGGGATCGCAACTGCTCATGAAGATACTGGACGACCTCTGAGGTGTCTTAAGTTGGAGCACGAGGGCCGACGGGATAGTAGCCTGTGAAGTGATGCTCCTGAGCAGAACGGACGACATCCGCCGTTGTAGTTGGCGTTGTTCAACTCGCCGCTGTTATGGTTGACGTCGAACTCGCTGCTGTTGTAGTTGACGTTGCTAGCGGTGTCGCCATAGTTTTCCGGAATACTATGGCGACACCGCCAACAATTTCAACTTCAACGATCAGGCTGTGGCAGCAGCGGCTTCTGGACAGCGGTTAGAATTGTCGACAGGATGCAGTGACTGTACTTGCCGTTCGGACGGAACGTACCATTGTCCACAGAGTCATTGCCGCCTGCCGTTGATCACAAATTAAGAACCGAGGTTGTCGTCCTCCTCGGTGACATTGGCATAGTCGGCGGTGTAGCTGTAGTACTCCTCACTGGGAAGGCTCCTGGACAGCAGTCAGAATTGTCGACAGGATGCAGAGGTTGTACTTGCCGTTCAGCCGGAATTTGCCGACGTTGAAGGAGTCTTTGCCGCCTGCCGTTGATCTCGAACAAAGAACCGATGGCCGGCTCAGAGGGACTTCCGGACACGTCCATTGTTGTTGATCCTGCGGAGCCTGCAGAAAGGCTGGTTGTCCTCGGACGTTCTCACCGGCGGCAAAGCCAAGACCTAGGACCACAAGCTTGCACTTGGTGTCAGCCTATCTCTGCAGCTTTGGTCAGGATTGACGTGACTTACGCAGCCCGCCATTGTGGGGAATGCTGCCTGTCGGTGATACTGAAGAAGGAGCCGCAGCCTACCTCATCAAGAGGCTATCCGAGTCAGCAAACATGTGCCTGGCCTCTTGCATCCCTGGTACATACCTAGCGAATGTACTGCAAGAGTGTGCCTAACGAAGCTCGCTGGCGGTCACGGCGAGGCTGGCAGCCGCGCGAGAGGAGACCATGGGATCTCGATCTGCAGGCTGCGAACTTTCGAAATGCTCTCTGGAAGACTCTCGAAGAGCAGAAACAAAGACGTGGGAAAGAGGAGGTGCATCTTGGAGGCTCTGGGCGCGAAAAGTGGTGTTGAGGTTGAAGAGTTGTCAACAGAGAGTCGAGCTTTATACCCAGCCCCACCTCTGCTGGTCTGCAAACAGGCTGTGACTGCGGCTCCCTCTTCACCTCCCCCACGCTCAGCTGGCGATGCAACGCCTTAGGGCTGAGCTACCAATACCGGGAAAATCGGCGGAGGGTGCCTCGATCGTCGTCAATCTCGTCGTCAACTCTGGCCAAAATTTGTGGGTTGGGTCTGGAGGCATTGGCCCGCGAGAGAAGGGGCTGTAAAAGGCCCATCGCAACTCCGCTACATCAGAGGCACGGACCTGATTGCTTTGCAGCGATCGTGAGCAGTGAGAGTGACGCCGTGTTTCGTGCAAGCTCGACGCATCAGCAGTTATGCACCGTCACTGCAGCGGACTGGTAGGATGCAACGGGACCTAAGTGGTCGACATGATCTCTACGCTTCTATTGATATACATCGAGGGCCCCTTTGAGCTTTCACGCCCAGGAGGCGGTGTTGTGAGCGTGGCTAGCTTCGAGGAAATTCAGAGGCTGGCACGGCGCTTGGGGAAGCCAGACTCAGCAGGCTGCCCTTGAACGCTCAGAAGGCCATCTCACGGTGTCGGGAGATGTCGATGAGCGATCTCTCCTTCTTTGCGCCAACAGTGTGGTGCTGCAAATTCCTGTTGATCATTGTCGGCGCGAGCTCTAAATGCAAAGACAAAGCAACACAATGCAGCTGTCACATCATTCCCCTCAACGGAGGTTCGATGACATTGTTCAAGGACTCGGCAGGGTACTTTGAGTATTGTGAACATTGACATATCATCATCAATCCTCAAGATGCCGCGAGCGGCCCGTTGGACTGCTTTACCGGCTGATGCTCATTAGAGCCCATGTGTGCAAGCTACGAATGCCATCAGATGCCCTTGATCCCCTTCATCTTCAGCATAAGCCCTTGCTGAACCACTGCCTTCACCGCTCTCGCAACCGGATTTCGCCCCTCCACCGAACAATGTCATGTACCCCTAGAAACCGTTGCGTGGCGCACTTGCTGCCCACCTATGACATTCAGGGTCGATTTACGCGCGTCCACGCGAGACAACTAGGATGAGGCAGAGGCAGGTTACTGTAACATCAAGATCGAGGCCTACCACGAGCGGCACCATGCCGCAGGCCAGCCACATAACTTGTGCGGCATCGAGATCACGCCAATGTTGGGTGAATGGGTACTGGCTTTCGATGCCCTGCAGGCTGATATCTCAGGTGCAGTCATCTTCTGCTTGCTATTCGCGTGATGGGCTCTATGAGCTGCTTTGAAGTAATTGCAGCGCAGCTCACAGCATTGTGTGGATTCGACACGGAACAGGCCTTGATGACCTGTCAGGCACAACATCATCACCTTTAACTGAGGTGTCCTAAGATTCAATGCGAGTTTGAAGACGCACTATCGCACAAAGCCACACATATCGAAGTCTGTGATGGAGAGAGTCGCCAGTGGGCGTCGTTTTGGCTTTGTCGATTCATCAGCACCCATCCACGAAGCCAGTCCACGCGCGCAATGTTGTCTTCAGCACGTTGATTGTACTCGTAGCTTTCTCCCAAGTTCTTGCGATCTTTAATCCATTATCACGTTGTCGGCATGACGACGCACACACAAAGCATACCGATGTACCACCACTTCTCACTATCCCAAATGAAAAACAGTCTCAGTAATCCCCTGAATGTACGTCCATATTGTAGTGTCTGAGCTAGCCAGCACGAAGAGCTGACGAGCGGCACAGAATCACTGATCCCCTTCAGCTACCGCCAAGCTCCCCGCACGATGCAGTTCCATGCTGATGATGGTGCTTTTCCCCCTGACGCTCTGCGAGATGGTTGTGACTGGCGCAGTGAGGATATGAAGGAGCACTGGGAGCAAATGCCTAATGGTATTTGGCTCATTAGTGAGCTTGGTGATGCCATAGGCAGCGGCAGCGGTCTCACTTTCTGGAGTAAGTAAGTTATATCAAAGTACAACGCTGTATACCCTTGCTGACTGGCATAGCCGGCTACGCCATCATCGCTGTCGGCGCTATTGCACGGTTATACTGGTACTGGTACTAGCTTGACGGCCGTGAGAGTGCCTCCTTCTCATCCAACTGAACCTCATCTATAAAGCAGTACACTCACACTGTGGTGAGACCCCAAGCGCAAGAGGCGGGGACTAGTGAAGGACACTCAAAGCAACAAGGGTACCCAGTGTAGCTTCTTTGGCGGCTTTCGAGCCTCTATTCAGAGTGAAAGAGCAAGAGTAAATAAATACCTCCCCACAGCTTCTTCGTCTCTTTATCCCCATACCACACTCTCACAACCACACTCATCACACAGCCCACCCACACACAACATGTCACCAAATCACTCCCCATCTAACTCCTCATCCTCCTCGTCTTCTTCATCTCCTTCTTCTTCTTCCTCTTCTGGCTCTGGCGAGGACTCCGCTATCCCGCCGCCACCAGCGCCAGAGCCCCCAACGCCGTTGCCCAGCCACCGCTGGGAAGACCTGCCGCAATACACAGGCAGCTCGTCATCGTCCAACTCTTCTGGCGGCAACAACAACCGTCGCAGCATCAACAACCGCCACAGCAGTATCCTCACTTCCCCCCTGGCCTTCGGCGCACACACCGCCTACTCCACCTTCAGCATCCCCCCACCTCCACCGTATGTCCCTGTCCCGTGCTCACCTTCGCTTCGCCACTCGCGCAGCTCTTCACGGTTCAACACCCGCACTGACAGCGACGCGTCTTCAGAGCTCGCGGAGGCAGGGTCGGATTTGGCGTGGGACGGCGAGGAGAGTCTCTCAGGCATGCTCTTCGGGCACTATGGCCCGGTGCTGGCGGCGCTGTTCCTGTGCTTCGCACTCGTGGTGAGCTTCATCGCCGGTGTGCTGATCTGGACTATGGTTCGCTAGAAGCGAATCGTTTCCAGCTGCTGGTGTTCGAGCTTCATCGACGCCAGCACTGCTGACTGCAATATCGAAATATGCAAAAACAACAATGTCTCCTTTCAAGCTTTGTCCCCTTCATAACTCACTCGTGCCTCTCCCTCATGTCAGCGGCACGCGGCACACTCTTCACCAACACGACTCTCAGCACTTGATCAACGGCAGGCGGCACTCCTTTGCTAACTACGGCGGCATCTCGTAGGTAACCTTTCGTCCCTGCAGTGCCAAACAAGCAGCTAACTCACAACAAGGGTCTAAGTAGGACCTCGAGAAGCCGTCCGGTTCCAGCGAGAACATCGTCTTCAGTCCTCCTGTGTCTTCCATCACGGCAGCTAGCCCGGACAAGATGGCATCGCGTAAGCAACATATTGCTACTGCAACTACTTGCCTCAACTGACAGTTTCCTGACAGTTTCCTACCCTTACAGCTCCTCTACCCTCGTACGTTACCACTCTATCAAACTTTCACTCTCAATGCATATCACTGCACACGACTGGTCTAAAAGACCTGTCGCGCAAGCCGCCGACTTCGACCAAAACGGTCGGCGTCGAGGAGAAGATGAGCCATTGCTTGCCTGTCAACAACCTCGCATGGTTTTGGCAGGCTGCGGCGGTGTAGGTTACATCGACCACGAGGAGATGATGAGCCAACGCTTCCCTTTCCACGGTTTCACATGGTGTTTGTTTCTCTTGGCAAGATGCAGGAGTGCAGGTTACATCGGCGTCGAGGAGATGATGAGCCAGCGCTTCCCTTTCAACAACCTCACTTGTTCCGTCACTCTCACTCTTAAGAAGATGCAGGAGTGCAGATTATACGCTCGAGGAGATGATGAGCCAGCGCTTCCCTTTCAACGGCTTCCTATCCTTACACAGTTTCTTGGCAAGATGCGGGAGTGCAGGTTATACGCTCGAGGAGATGATGAGCCAGCGCTTCCCTTTCAACAATTTCACCTGGTTTTGGCAAGATGCGGCGGTGCAGGTTACACTTTGGATGGACATTGGAAGCCTCTCATGAATAAACAATAATTCCCTGATATCGCTTAACACTTGCATACATACCACGTGAACAGTGAAGCTCTCATAGAGCTCGTTCGCACCGACGATATACATGACGAAGTGACTCGGAACCGCAAAAACATACTCCACTTAATTAACGGATACACTCAAGTAACAACGCCTCGCTATCATAAAGTCGTAAAGAACCCTCCCCACCGCATCCATATCATACACCTACGTCCACCTACACCCCACCAACTCCCCAATCTCCTCCTCCCCCATCCATCTCCAACACACCATCTAAACATGATCATGACCTAGACCCCCGTTAGCCCTCTGCCCAACATCACCACACCCCTCGCCCAGATGAGTACTTACGTCCCAACGCCCTCCCCTTCTTCCCCAACGCCCTCGCCTCACCCTGCTTAATCTTCGCGGCCTTGGCCTCAGCCTCAGCCTCCCTCTCCAACCTCCTCACATGCTCTCTTGCATCTCTGACCGCGTTCTTCGCGCGGAACAGCGCAGCATCAGCCTCCCTCTCCGCAGCCTCGGCCTGGCGCAGCGACTGCGTAGCGGCGTGGATGCTGGGGTCGTTTGAGCCGCGGTGGAGGAGGGAGGAGTGGCGTTTGGTGCTGCTGGTGGAGGGGGAAGCCGTGCTGGAGGAGTGGTGGTGGTGGTGGGTCGATGAGCGGCGGATGTCTGCTGGGCTGGAGGAGCGGCGGCGCGAGAAGAGGCCTGTGCTGCGTTTGGGCGAGGCGGGGGCCGGGGGTGGGGAGGGTTCGCGGCGGGAGAAGAGCGGCATGGTGAGGTGAGGCTAGGTAGGTCTCGGTGGGTAGGTAGGTGAGCACGTGGGGGTAGGTAACCTTGGTGGGAGGAAGCTCAGTTGGCCGGATCAGGAAATAAAGCGTATATCGACAAGGATGGCAGTAACAGTGTAGGTAAATCCAGGAAAGTGGACCGAGTAGGGAGACAAGACGGATCGGACGGCAAGTCAGCTTCTTATACTACCACACTACATCACAGCTGTTCTCTGGGTAATGGCATACGTCGTCGGCGTTCCGTTGTGCTCAGCGCATCTTGCGTGCCGCGCAAAGCAGGATCAGGAGGTGGGCGTGACGTCAGAAAATGGCGATCTCAACCCCTTCCAACACGACACTGCGATGGTGAGATCATCGTGTTTCCAGCCGCGAGATTATACCGCGTTGCAATGGGAGGGGAATTAAAACCTTTGATTCTGGTAATGGCGGTTGTGAAGTCGCTGGCTAAGGCTGCACTAGAGAGCATCTTGGTGGGTCTGGGACGGCGTTGACGGCGGGCTGGACCCTGGCGTTCCAGCTTTTGGTGCTGCTAGTGTGAGTGTGCGCTCGTCGAACTCTGTAGTGTTTACAAGAGCGTGCGCTGCTAACGGTCGTCTGCACAGTTGCCATCGCAACGGCCTATTTCAAATATGCTGTTAACCTTGTACATACATACAATACACCTGTAATCTCTAATCATATGTCTACCCAGAGCCCCAACACCGCCCATGCATTTTTGTACAATGTAACGCTCAACTACACTTGACAGGCTCACCCGTCCCCAAAGCAAGCTTCGACGTGGTCTTGATCATGCTGATCACCAGCACTGTGCATCCAAACGCCACGACGCCCATGGCCATGTACGTCTGAGCGGACCTCTTCTTCGTCAACTTGATGAAACACAACGGCGGCAAGATGAATGCAAGTGCGCAGGCGCTCGTGGCGCCGAAAAGCTCAAACACAACTCCGAGATCGCAAGTCATGAGGGATAAGGTAAGGGCGGAGAGAACAAGGGAGGTGGTGAAGATGATGTGGCGGTTGGGGTGGAAAGGTTCATCCGCGAACCAGTACTCGTTCATGACCTCTCTGCAGACGAATGCTTCGAGGGGGAGTGTGGTGAGCATGTTGAGGCCGAAGAACAAGCGTGCGATGTTCACCATCAGGTTGTCTTGCGGGAAGTTGTTGAGCACGTTGCCGAGAGTCTTGTCGCCGAACGTCAGGAAGCCAGACAGTGCCATGACGAGACACGCAACAAGCGAGATACCGGTGCTGTAATGCGTGACCCGGGAGAATCGGTCGATGGTGGGTTTTCGTAGCGAGCCGTAAATGAGGAGCGAGTTGTGGTGGCAGACGAACGCGAAGGAAATCACGCCGATAGCTTCGAAGATACCTTCGTTGATTATAAGGTGGCCGCGCAGTTGGCCCTTGGACTCGGCGGGGACACGGAAAGACTGTGTCACGACAGTGATAATGATGATGATCATACTGACCAGTGCAAAGCCACTGGCTTTCGCAAGCTGTTGTATGTTAGCTGATGTGTCGCATTGGGCCGATGGGAAGCTTTGCCTTGGAGATGTCGCGGTAGAGGGAGAGAGGGTACGAGATGCCGAGAATCAAGAGAATCATAACAGCCCGTCTATTCGTGAGCAGCCACAAGAAAGGCATATCTTCAAGGGCCGGAAAGAGGTGATCCATGACCTGAGGTATTGTGTCTCCAACGATAACGCAGAAAGCCATCATACCACCAAAAGCACTGCAGAACGTCAGCAGCACGCTCGCGTGCGTCCATGCCATCAACTTACAACAGCCATTGCGCCAGCGAGATGGCTACGAGTCCTGATTTGCCAAAGCAGTGTTGGACAGTCGCCTGGAACGAGTCGGTGCCGCTGAGCTTCGAATTGATGACGATCAAGCGAATGGTCCAGTCGACCACAACAGTGAGGCCAATAAGCAACACCGTCCCAGTAAGAAGCCCTGCATTCTTGAACGCATAGGGTTGTCCGATGATTCCAGCGCCGCTGCTCCTGTCAGCCTCTGTCCAAACCTCAAACCATTCACTCTGCCTCACATAATACTATTCGCCATATTCATAAACGAATTGCGCATACCACTCCTCGGCTTCGCGCTCTCGAGGTGATCCTCAGGGTCAAAGTCGGCCGCAACAGTGACGCTCGGGGCCTCGATGCCCGTGAGCAGAGGCAATCTCTGCACTCTCTCTCGCCCCTCCTCGCCATGCCCACCATCCATGTAATCCTCGCCTTCAAGCTCTATCCACTCCCCACCCTGCGCACCGCCATTCATACTCCTGCGCACAGGATCCTCCTCAAACCGCACGCGGTTCGGCGTCCTCGGCACGCCATCTGGTCGCGGGTGCGCAAACGAAGACTGGCGCTTGTATCCGTTGCCGTTGGGTCGTGTGCCGGGGTATGCGGGAGAGGTGGACGCGGCGCGCGACGAGGTGGGCGACGGCGACAGGTGTCTGGCGGAGCCCGAGTGCGGGCTCAGGGCGAGGTCGTCCTCGCTGTCGGAATTCTGCTCGTGCAAGAGCTGGCGGGATTCGCTCATTTTAGCATTGTTGGAGACGGCACAGAGTGACGATTGTTGAAAGGTGTCAGCCCAGACGCCGTTGCGACTCGTGAATGCAATACCCCTGCGCCCTGTCGTAGTTGGGCTAACCGCTTTGGGGGTAGGGGGTGTTGCTAGTTCCGGATTGTGGGGAACCCTTCCTGTCTTCCCCGTCGCCTGCGGTGTTTGCAGTCACCTGGACTAGAGTTAGAGGAGATCGTAGCCGGTTCAATGAATTCGAGATTCGTTGTCATCCAGCATCCGTTAAGCGTTAAAGCACTACAGCAGTCCTTGCCCAGCGAGTCTGTTCAATCCGCGGCAGTATACAAGCTATCGCTATGAGGTCTGATACCCTCTCCGCCACGAAGCTAGCCAACAGAAGTCCTGCAGGGCGTGTTCAGCTTTGCTTAGTACGAGTACACAGTGAATATCTCAGCAGGTTGATCATGTACTCAAAATTGAATCTTTACATGATATTCATCTATACATCTACATCCTCATCCTCATCCTCATTCCCAAATTCCCCATCTAAGCCCTGTACCGGCTCGGCACAGCCGCCTTCAACAGCTTAGGAAAGTTGGGTGTACCCAGACCAGTGACAGGATCCCATCCAGCAGTCGCATTCCAGCTGGCATACGGGATAACGGGGCTGCCATTTGGCTTACCGTTGAACCTCGCATGGCCATCACAACCCGTGCTTCCGCCCAGAACGACGTCGTTCAGTGCGTCAGGGTTCGAGTACAGCAGCGGGTTCAGGAAGCCAAGCGAAGGCTTCTTGGACCTCAAACGAGCATCGTTGAGCAGCGCAACAATACCACCAAATGCAGGCGCAGAGCACGAAGTACCTTGGTACCCCTTGAGCGAGCCCTTGTCGTAGACGCGGTAGCCGA
The DNA here is from genome assembly GCA_032595095.1 of Didymellaceae sp. YAFEF048. Taxonomy (NCBI): domain Eukaryota; kingdom Fungi; phylum Ascomycota; class Dothideomycetes; order Pleosporales; family Didymellaceae; species Didymellaceae sp. YAFEF048. Next base: position 56,275 of record JAVISA010000012.1, on the reverse strand, counting down.
CGCCCTGGGCAGCGACGTCGGGGAAGCCGCGGCCGTGGCGGTTGAAGTACGGCTTGTTCTTCTCGCCGAGCTGGTGGAAGTACGCCTTGATAGCATCGTCTTGGTACGAAGGGCGCTTCCAGTAGTTGGAGAAGCCACCGGAGGAGAAGAAGGTTGCCGTCTCGTTGAGATAGCGTGTGGAGCCGACGGAGGTGACCCAGGGGCACGAGGCGGGGTACTGGGGCTGGAACATGGTGGTGTTCTTGCCATCGTTGCTCAGGCAGGCAGAGCCGGTACCTGAGTCGCCTGAGGAGAAGATTACGCTGACGCCGCGCGAGCTGAGCTGCGCGAACAGGTTGCAGACGGAGAGGGCGTAGGACTTGGGAACGCTCTGCTCGTTCTCGCCGTAGGAGGTGGAGATGACCTGAGGAAGGTCCTTCTGCGGCATCTTGAGCACGTTCTGGAGGAACGCGAGGTAAGGCTCGTTGGCGCTGTCGGCCTCGTCAGGCTGGTCAAGGTCAGCGACCCAGGGGCCACGGCCGCCGGTGCTGAACTCGGTGACAGGCAGGGGCTGAGCAAGACCGAGCATGTACTGTGCGTCCAGGTTGGCCTCACCACTGTCGTCAGAGGACTGTTGATCGTCCAGACCACCATTGTACTTGATGACAGTGAAGTTCTGGCCGACAGCTTGGGGGAGGATGTTCTTCTCAAAGAGCGCCATGTCGCTGTAGCGAGCGTACTCCTCGAGGTAGGAAGCGAACGCAGCCTTGCTGCCGCTCTTTGGATCGGGCGTGTAGTCAATCTTGTACAGCTGCTGCAAGCACTGAGGGGTGATGGCAGTGTCGCAGTTGACAGTAACATTTGCACCAGCGGCAAGCTCGATGCGCTGAAGACCGACAATCTCCTTTTCAGTCTCGTGGTTCTCGCGGATAGCAGCGAAGCGAGTAGTTGGTTGAACGAGGTTGACGTAGCCGGCAACTTCCTCGGGGACGGAGTATTCCAGAGCGCGCAGAACTTTACGAGGCTTCGCCTCCTCGGAAACGTACCAAGCGAACTCGGTCTCGAGCATCTTGTTGGCAACGCCGACAGTAGTCCTGATGGTCACCCAGTCGGCATCTTGCTGCACATTCTCGACACCAGCAGCTTTGAGCCAAGCAGCAACGGAAGATGTGGCGGCCTCGCTTGGGAGAAGCATCCGCTTCATCTCCTCGTGCGACTGGAAGTGCTGGCCGTACTTCTTGTTGCTTGGTGTAGACACATCCATGACGTGCTGTTCGAAAGCCTCAGCATCGCCTTGCTGCAGAGCGATCTGCAAGTTCAGGACTTGTGACGCATCGGCAGGACCTGCAAGCTTCCATCCTAAATACCAATGTCAGTTTCTGTTGGTGCAGGACAGGTCGGTGACCACAAACCCTCAGGCACAGCGAAGAGCTTCTCAAACGGCTCAGCAAGGCCCCTTGCAGCCAACAACGATCCGATAAGGAAACTGAGAACAGGCGCCATATCTACCACCGGTGCGATTGAATTGTAGCGAACACAACGACCTCACAAACCGAGGGCAGCCTCTCGCACTTAAATACCTCCCACCCATGCCTCTCCCACTCTTCCCCGGCGCTTCTCAACTTCCCTCTTCAGTTAGCCTAACGCACCCACTCCATCCCAAGCAACACAAGCCTCAGAGTCGGGGCATCCAAGCTTTGACAAGACACCCCAAGCTCCTGCCATATTCGCGCTAGTGCGAGATAAAGCCATGGTGTACCTGCCGGTCGCTTTCCTTCCGGGCCGTAAACTTCGCCTGCGCGGTGGAGAAAGCACCGCGTGCTGGGAAACCTGATTCGTCACTCGTGCGGCTCAAGCGGAGGTTCGGTGCGCGCGCTGGATGAGATAATTTACGGACTCGAGCACCTTCCGTATGCGCGTTGGTTGGGGAGTTTGGGAGTTTGCGATGCGGTGCAAACCTGCCTAGAAGGGAGGAGCGTTGACTAGAAAAACGTGTAGAGGAGGCAATGTCTCGTGTGCGGTTTGTAACACGCGCGCGAGTGCTGTCGCTGATGACAGGTGTGGGTGAGGAGGTGTTGAGGGATCACGTGATGTCCGGCTTACCTTATCAGCCGCAGTTAGGGTTTATTTAGGATTTGTTCCTAGAGTCTCCTCATGTGCACTAAGCCACGAACTCCCAGGTTGGTAGGGCGTCGAGTCGTTCTCTGACCCCGAGAGTGAGCATCTTGGTAATGCCTGGTGAATGGAGAGGGTAAATAACGGCTGCAACTAAACTTCAAATACGTCACGTCCAGCAGTCGTTCAGCGTGGTGTAAGCCACCGCTGATCTTATTACGAAGCCGACTCTCCACATCGGATCTTTCAAACCGCCAAAGATTCTGTTGAATCTGAAGTCTACCTAGGCTGAAGCCCTCCACTGCCGGCCCTTTTCCATGAAGTAGTGGTCTTCAATTAGTCACACCAAACAACCTTATTCACGCGAACTGAACAGGCGTTACCGGCAAAGACGCGATACAAGCACGCATCCTCCACTCTCCTTACCCTCTTGAGATCTTCTCTCACAGCGCTGGGAGATGAGTGGGATGGAGGTGGGGGATCTGTGGGGTGAGGGCTGCGAAAGCACGAGGTTGCGGAGAGTGACACGGTGTGGGATGTTATGATGCTTTCATGAGGGTGCTAGATGGGCATGCTGTATCGGCGGGCCAGAGTAAGGTCTCGTTTGACCATGACTCCTGACGATGTTGTAGGAGACTAAGAAGAAAGCAGACGGGGGGCTAATACTGAAGGGGTCGCAGAGTGCAGGCTTGACGAGATCAGGCATAGGGAGACGCTGTTCGATCCAGCCGGCTTGAAATAGCGGGTGTGGAATATCTAGTTGGATGTGACCCAGGGTTTTAAGAAGTTCTGTGGTGTACACGGTGCTGCCGAAGTCGTGTCGTAAGTCACGGCGAGATCCTCGCTGGTTCCGTGCGACATGTCTTGCTTGTTCGATCTCGGTGCCTGAGACGAACTCGTCGCTTCTGGTGTTTTATTTCAGTACGCGCAGGATTGGAGGCCGGGTTGCGATAGAGAGGAGGATGCGTAGAGCGAGCTTGTGACTGGGTGATTCGGTATGTTCGCATATGAACCTCCAGCTCCGTTATTGATGAGCGAGGAACGCACCAAATCAAGCTTTGGAAGCGTCTGGGACGCAATGGTGTGTGTTCACTAACTGTTAAATACACGATAGAGAAAGAAGCGGTCTAGATTTACTTTTCTCTTTGGGGCATAGAGTTCGAGTTCGAGGCCTCCATGTCTACGCAACGAGTTCATTTGCTCTGCTCTATGCAGCTTGGAGCAGAGACGGTTGATTTTACGGGTGAAGACCTTTTCCGTTTCTCGAAACCCGTCCGCAGTGCTTCTGTATATTGCTCGGCCGCACGCTGGATTGTTGTGTTCAAAAAGTGCATCTTTGAGGTTATTGGTAGCTCCCGAACTTGTCAATCAATTGGTAGGGTAGACTGTCCATCACGAAGTAGGTATCCGCCGAGATGGTTTGAGAGTCAAACCTTATGCAGCCGCGTAGAGGATTGGTGTACTTGTACAGTGTGTAACGGAGGATTGTCCAGTCCGTGGGCAGGCAGATGTGCCCCATCAGATTCTTCACGTAGATGGTAAGCCACAATCGACTTCGGGATCTCAAGTTGTTATATGCTGCAACAGCAAAGTCGTGAAACAAGCGAAACGCATCTATCCGTGCAATGAAAAACCCCTTTCTCAAGCCTTCCCCCTTCTCCATCTCTTTCAAGTGTTGACTTTCACATTGTCTTAGCTGCCGTCCTTGCATCGTATACTGAATGAGTACTTTTAGATACATAGCAAGTTGATAGTTGAGGCGCCACATATCATATCTACTCACTGTGCATTAGACACGAAAGTTGAGTCAAGAGAGAATTAGAGGTATCATGGGTATGTGAAGTAGTTTGACAATAGTCTAACTACACAACTATGTTATAACTACCTACCACTACAGAGCGTTAGCTTGTGCTTATGCAGTAGAGACCAGGTTCACAAGAGGTGGCAATACTTACTGAGCACTTGAATGACTTCCAGTATAGGTACTGAGGTATACCGTAGGTGCACATTCGAGCGTCTGGTCCTATACTGGAGCCAGAATTTCCGCATGAAGGGTCGTTGTAGAACTTGCATACGGCTGGTCCTTCTGTCTTAACAAAAGCAGATCGAGGCATCAAGGATCCATCCAGGCAAGGGCCATTAGTAGCTCCGCCGTTGTTGTACTGTCGACAGCCAACGCCAGGCATATCTTGGTCGAAAATATAACATCTGCCGTTGGATGTTCCCGAGAGAATCCGGTAGGTGGTCAGACCAGTAGCATCGCATTTCAACACATCGTTGTAGATGGTGACTGTCAATGTTAATCACAAGGCTGTGCCTAGTGTGATAGTTTACGGACCTTCCCATGCTGAAGCTACTCCCAGCAACGCTGTCGCAAGAGCAACAGGAGAGATGTGCATGTTTGCGGTGGAATCGATTAGGCAGTGTAGTTATTCCGTCTGGGTTTCAAATCAATAAAGCTAAGTCTTGGTGGCAGACACGACAGGCACCTTTATACTGGAGTGCATGTATCAATTTTTGCCTCTTTACAGATCCGTATCCCGCTCGAGCAGGGACTTGAGGGATATAGAATGTAACCTTATCCCAATGGCCTGGTAAATGACACTATCTTTGCTGGAGCAATTGACTAGGCATGCCGCTTTATCCACCTGCCAGACACGGCACGGAAACGGTGATCGACTTGTCTTTCTGATTTTTCGATCCTTGACTTCCACGAATGCTACACCGCCAGGAATCCTCTCATGGATTCACCACCTGGATTTGGTCTTGGAGCCATGGCTTCTGTCTCTGTGGATAGTGAGCGGCCTGTAGATGTCGCGACGACCAATGGTTCAGTCTTCCAGTCCCGGCTTTACCATGTAAGGTCTCACCGCAGACCCAGGCGCCCGTTTTCAAAGTACTTCGTCAATCTTGGCGTCGGGAGCCGTGCTACTGTACGATAGAGCCGCGACGGCCACGCCGGCTAGCCTGCTAAAGTCAGGATAGAAGGATCGTGCCGGACCCGCGCTTGAACAGCCTATGTGGGTCTCAAGTCCCGCGTCTAATACTGTACACCTCTCAAAAAGCGGATGATCATGTATGTTTTTGCTCATAGGCTGTTGGGGCCTGTATAAATGTGGATTTACTTGTCACAACGACAGGCGCGACATTGCGTGCACTTTCCATAACAATTTTGTGCAGTCGAGGAACGGCTTTCAGGTGGGTCATTCTACTTACCCGCTGTTCCGCTGGCACAATCTTCCGCGGAGCTTTGGTCAAGTGAACCCTGGTCAATGTAACGCGACACTGACCGAGGCGATTATCTTGACGGTACAGGTGGAAAGTCGAAGATCCTCCATCGGGTTCTCCGAGAGTGCAATGAGGCGACATGTATCAGGCCTGCACTACGGGTGGAAAGTCCCTAGATTCGTCGTAATGCATTACTTCACTGATACAGCTAGCTTGACATTGTGTACGGCACAGTGAGCTGTCCTAGAGCTTCGTACATATATAAGATTTGTGTTTTCCTGTGTATGACCTGTATTCCTCTCAACTTCAACCTTTCTACTCTTCCTGCAGGCCCTTATAATGCATCTCTCCGCTGTTGCTACTGCCTTTTTCGTTGCTTCGGCAGCTGCTTGGGAGGGTAAGTCACTCTATTTCTACCAACGTACGATATCCAATGAAACTTACGCTTTGTGAAACAGTTACTATCTATAACAACGTGTTCAACTGTGACCCGGACAGTAACACAGCATATCGAATCCTTTCAAGCGAATCGAACGGCGTTTGCTATACCTTCAACCAGGCCATGCCTGGTACAGGATGTCGACAGTACACACAAGGTGGTGCTAGAAATGGACCATGTACCGACGACCGTCTTGATCCTGTATCTGCGTTGGTCAGGCCATATGGTCCTGCGAAGTGTACCTTCTACCTGTCGACTGGTTGCACTGGCTCGGGAACAGCCAAATCTTCGAACCCGAAGGACGTTACTAGCTGCCTCAACCCCGCTCGCGAGTTCGGACAGACCTGGACATCGTTCAAATGCACAGTGAGTATTTGCCCTCTCATGATCATCACTCTTTGGTCAAAAAAAAAGTTCGCATTCTAAACTTTGTAGTGGTAGTTGGTGTCCCGTATACTTTGATAGTGAAAAGCGCACATTAGCCCTATAAGATAGAATAACCTATACTACTATTCAGAGAGTACATGCATATGTTCTTGTATATTGACACGTTATGCCCGTTCTTTTCATGCACAGTGTTAGGGTTCAGGATCTTCAAAGGCTTAGAAGATCTCACGATCTCTCCTCAATCGAAATGGTCCAGCTCATTCCCGTCGAGGTCTCTAGTTGCTGCGAGACCTTGCACGTGTTGATGTTTGTAAATTTCCTCTAAACTAGGGGCTACAACACAGAAAGCTTGGCTTCAGCTTGAGACCAGGTCGACAATGGCCCCTTGACGTTATTGCTATGGCGATTGCACGAGTTGTGTTACCAGCATCTTGCCAGGCGACTATCAGAAGGACGTTTATACACCAAGTGTGATATCCTGAGAATATTAATGCTTAGGGGGGTAAGAGAAAGGACGAGATCGGTGGTCGCGAACGGTCCTCCATTGATCCTGCAGATGAGGTCAACAAGCCGTCCAGGCGGTAGTCAATTTCAGTTCAACCAAGACACGAGAGCGGCCACGATAACAAACGCAAACGACCATGTTGCGGTATCGAATTCGAAAGACGTTGTGTTTTACACTCTAATGCACAACCGTGGTACTCGTTCCTCCGCCCAATCGTCCGCTCATTCACACAGCAGCCTATGTACACATCTAGTGGCTGGCCTTGGCGTTGGTCTGCCTCTTGCTGATGACCATAGCCTCGAGGTCCTCGCGCTCAGCCATCTCGGTCTCGATCTCCTTGATGTATTCGGTGAGGTAGGGGTGGTCCTGCACAGCATTAGCGCCAGTCAATAAGGCCAATTGGTTTGCGCATTGTGGGTTGACACACCTCCTCAGGCTTGGTCCACTCCTCCTTGGGGAGGAGCTGGTGGCTCATGGACAACTGCGATATCTTTAGCGTCGGGACCCTTTTTCTTCACTTGGCGTGCAAATGTACCTGGAAAGCGCGGCGCAGGCGGAAGACACGGTCGTAGGCCTCCTGGGGGTTGAGGCGCTTGAGAGCGGTGTGGACGACATCGTTCTCCTCGGGGAGCAGGTCATCGGCCCTGTGAGGCAATCCGTCAGCTCAGGTCCCTCCACAACTGAAATGCTCCCGTTCTGCCCTCGACGCATCCAATTGCATCCCACACATGCCCTAAATTCCCTTTCCAAGCTTGTATCCACTGTTCGCGCAGGGTGCAGCGTACCTCAGACCGAGCTGCCTGTAGCCGGCGGCGTTGGTGTACCAGTTGGCGAGGGGCTTCATCCAGCGCTGGAGCCATGGGCGCTTCATGATGGCGGGGGCGAGAGACGGCGCGGACATGTTTGCGGTATTGGACGTGTGCGGGCGGGTGGTCGAGGTGCGGCGTGCGGTGATGGAGGCGTACAAAGTTCGAAGTTCGCGAGTGATGAGCCCGTCAGCCGAATCTCTAACAGCGAATTGGCTGCGCAGTTTGCTCGGACCCAGATTGGCTTGGCGTCTACCGTCCCCACGCGAATGCCCGGGTTATTGCTGATTGCTGCTGCGTGACGTCCCGAAGACCTCCAGCAGCACCAGCACCCTGCACCCTGCACCCTTGCCTGCCCTCACGCTGCACTGCTCTCACCAGCGCCCAGCGCCCCGCCTCTACCGACTCACTCTCCTGCGCTCGCCCCAACACCACCAAACACTCTCTGCAGCGCCGCCCCGCCGGTCAATGGAGCTGCCCACCCGCTAGCTACTGTGTTACTCGAGTGCTGCGGGGTTTCCGCGCACTGAGGCACGCACGCTTCGAGGGGACGACGGCCAGTACGGAACCCTTCTCTCGCCCGCTCAGCGCCATGACGCATCTAACAGAACCGTGAATGCAGCTCCGCCTATGTCTGAACACAATCCCGAGCCGCCGTCCCCGACTATCGTCTCCGACCGGTATGCGCCGGGCCCTGCGGCCGCATCTTCCCACGACATGACCTCTTCCACCGAGCGCACCAATTGGAGCGGGCCTTTTGCTGCTCTTGCTGTGAGAGTGTCGACTCTGCCTGACGGGCCCGTCAATGCGCTGTGTGGGGCTTCCGCCGGTGTCGCTTCCGGCATCGTGACCTGCCCGCTCGATGTTATCAAAACCCGCCTGCAGGGACAAGGCTCCTTCCGCCCACGAACCTACACAGGCCCCACGCGCGTTGTCTACAAAGGTCTTACGGGCACCGCCCGCACTATCTGGGTCGAAGATGGCATCCGCGGACTGTACAGAGGGCTTGGCCCAATGTTGCTGGGATACATTCCCACATGGGCTGTCTACATGAGCACATATGAATCCACAAAGGATCTCCTCAACGAGCACATGGGTAGGCCATGATCTACCGACCTGTTTCCCCGTGCTCTGCTAACATCCATGCTCCAGAGAACAAATGGCTCGCCCGCACAATCGCTTCCATCACAGCAGGCGCATCCTCGACCTTCGTCACAAACCCAATCTGGGTAGTCAAGACCAGACTCATGTCTCAAGTCAGCGCTCGTGCCTCGCCTGAACACCGTCCGCCATGGCACTACAAGAACACCCTCGATGCATTCCGTAAAATGTATGCCACAGAAGGCATTCGGTCCTTCTACTCAGGTCTCTCCCCCGCTCTGCTTGGACTCACGCACGTCGCCATCCAGTTCCCGTTGTACGAGTACCTGAAGATGAAATTCACTGGTTTAGAGATGGGCCAGGCAGGCGGCAGATCTGAGGAAGTACATTGGGTCGGCATCATGGCTGCAACGGTGCTCAGTAAAGTCTGCGCAACGACAGCCACATACCCCCACGAGGTCCTACGTACCCGGTTGCAGACCCAGCAACGGTCTCTGCCATCCGCATCCCACGATCACGTATCTTTCCAAGGGGGTAGACATGGCATAGGCCATCAGACTCGTCCTCCAGGCACCGCTTCGTCGGACGGCATGATCAATATGCCCAGGTACCGTGGTGTAATCAAGACTTGCAGCGTGATCCTGCAAGAAGAGGGTTGGAGAGCCTTCTACAACGGCATGGGCACCAACATGGTGCGCGCGATCCCCGCCGCAGTAACGACCATGATGACTTTCGAGTCACTGAAATTGGTTCACCAGAAGCTGAAGTTGGAGGGCAAGAGGATCCAAGAAGAAGGCGGCGAATACGGTGGTGCATGATCACCGCAGTGTATGAGGTTCAGAAGAGCAAGGCATCATCAAGGGCGTTCAGCAGACTAGTGGCGCGATATCCCAGTGAGCATTCCGGTTTCCGTTCTCACATATGTGTATATACATCTCAGCATTATCCCCCGCACGACATGCGGCAGCATCGGAGCTTTTGGCGTTGGTAGGACACCAATGGTATGTGGGTGGAATTATCATATATCAATCACCTCTGTATCGTCAACACAACTTCCAAAGACATGCGATCGTTCGAGTTCTTATTCACATGTCATCCATCAACACGACGAACAAGGATTGCAGCTCAACGTCAAAAGGAATGTCACATCCGGGCATGCGCAGATGTCCATGCCGATCGTCGTGATCATTCAATGCGATACAGGCAAACAAGCCGGCACAAATGTCCAGCATGCGAGCGACCTGGATCCTCCTGTCTGCGACTTCTCTCCACAGCCCACGGCGCGATCCTGTCGCCCACAATGTGTCTTTAACGCTGCGAGAGTTTGTACCGCCAGCACATTCAGGCTTCATCATAACTACTTGATCGCCAAGACGTTTTGCCTAGTCGTTGGAACAATCGCTGCACGGAAGTTCCCTTAAACGCTAATTCAAGCCAGCCGACGCAGAGAGCCTGGCGTGCGTTTGAACTGCAGGTTCTCCAGGAGAAACTTCCGACCTTACTTCATCGCAACTTTTTACCTCAGCGTAAGTATCATGGACAAAGCCAACACCCAGCAAGGTATCTCTGAGCCCACAAGCCTAAAGCGTCGTCTTCCACAGCCCAAAGAAGCATGTCACAAAGGACTGGAGCTAGGTCCGTCACCTGCGCATCTAAGAGGCGGTGCGGACTCACACCAGAGCGGCCTATCTCGATGGTTCGCCAAACTCAAGGGCGAAGATAAACATGTTGGGGACCATGGAGATGGCTCCAAATGTCCTGTCAAGTACAAGGGCAAAACGATTGGATCACCGCAGCTAGTATCTGCTTTGAACGTGCTACCGCCCGGATCGCGATATGTTAAGCAGCCATATGGTGCTGCTTCGGACGACTACAATGCAGCACCGCCAATAGATCGTTCCGCTGGGGTCGGTTGCTTGTCAGCACGACTCAGTGTGGATCGAATCACTGCAGATTTCACGTCACTGTCAAGCGCGCGTAGTGATCGCGATCTTTCCAGAGATTCTTCGAGCTACGGGCTGATCAATTGCGCCCTTGAAAGCAGTCCAGAAACTGGAGAACATGCTCAGCATGACTCTCACTCTACAACGTTTTCACGTGATTACTTGACGACGCATGTAGCGGGTACTCCAATGCATAGCCCACTTGAGTCTGCCAATTTTACTTCAGGACCTCACAGTCATGACCTTTATCCAGCTATACGCTACCCGCAGAAGAAAATGGGACGCGACAATCTTCCGCCTCTGCCAAATGGAAGAGCGTCAGGCGAATCACTACCAAAGAACGACCCAAGGGAGGCGGACGATGAGTCCGATGACTTGACCGACACGGAGGACTTACTTAACATGCTCCGACCAGAGCGGCTAAGTCTCTACCACATCCAACTACCGCGTCACAAAAGGCAAAGGATTGACTTTGAGAAAGAGCAGCAAGGGCAGTCGATAACATTCGACGGACAACACAGTCCATCTTTGCTGCGTGGAAGACGAGAAAGTCACCGTGACATCAATTACGCCCAGATTGGGCTGCCTGAGGAGGACACTGCTACGCCCGAGACCACGTTCTATTCATATTTGATTGACATTGTGCAAGACTATAATGAGCAGGTGCAGAGAGTGAAGCAAAGAGCACATGGAACAGGTCAACTCAAGCAAGGCCACTGGCTTCGCGAGAGGTGGAGATACAGGAATACGATGGAAAAAAGACTGGCCATTGCAGAGTACACGAGCGGCTACAGGGTACATACCACATCCTCGCGTTTCCGACGGTGTATTGACAAAGCCTTAGATACTTACAAACGACGGCGACATCATGGAAGCCATCAAGCAACCCATCGGCTACGCCATATATAGCTCGCTGTACAAAATTCGCGATCATGATAAGTGGCAACGCGTCTTTGAGCCAGCGTCCAGAAAAGGCCAGACGAGTTTTGTGGATACGCTGCGGCGGCTTCTTAGAACGCTGATGTTGTGGATTAGGTGGGTTGTTCTCAAGGCTGGACGAACAATGCGCTTCTTGCTCGCGATACCCGAGGATGTGGAAGTGAAGACTCATTCGAGCAGACATATAGGCTCCGATCCTTTCAGGACTGGCGAACCTCACATCAACGCCGCAGGCCCTGCCACCCCCCTACGCACGTTGCAAAGACCACTTCCCAGTCCGCCTTCGGCTCCATCCAGACAGCTCTTCCCAACAACCCATAACACTCGGAGACCAACTACAAACGTCGCAGCAAATTTGAATGCACTGAACGAACCCGCTCCCTCAAAATTAAGCAGAACTCTGAGTGGTAACACTCTCGCACCTTCCCTCATTGTGACTCCTCTTCGAACCCAACGCTCGCGTGGCTACAACCAGGGTGCTTATGTAACGAAACTCGATTCTTCCGCCAATAGCTTGCAGAGAGGGGCCAGAATGGTGTCAGATGGTAGGAAGGCAGCTGATGAATGGATAGCCGAAGATAAAATCAGCGAGAACACTGTGTGGCCGCAGCCAGATTTTTGATGGGATTTGTCAAGCTCTGGAATTGAATGAAATCGGCAGCTATACCTAGACTTTAATTTAATCGGACTTGACCAAGCTCGATTTCCCTAGGCACCCCAAGCCCAACTTGACCCATACGCACCGCAATACCTGCACAAAGCAAGCAAATCACATTGTCAATCCTTGATATGTCAGCAACCCCAATCCCGTCACGTGCCTTGGCGTGCACATCGCGTCAGACCGCACATCCCCTTGCAACCGCGTCGAGCCGTGACATCACCCGTCAAAACACCAAACCCCATGTTCGCTCGCACCTCACAGATCCTCCGAGTTCCCAACTACACAGCAAGTCCCCAACCCACACTCACCCTACGCCCTCGCTCCTGAGTACTTACCAGTGACGTCAGACCATCTTTCACCGCCAACACCGCCAACAATTCACCATGTCGCTCCGGCGCTCAGCCCGCAACGCCGCTAAGCCCAACGGTACCACAACCTCATCTTCAGAAGCGGTGTATCAAGTCTCCAACGCAGCACCACCCAGCGCAACCAAATCCGAAGCCAAATCCAAGCCCGCAAACCCTCCCGCACCATCACCACCCACCACCCCGCTGCCTTCCAAGCGCCAGAAACGCTCAATCTTGCCTCCACCCACCAGCGCCAGTCCCATCAAACCGATCCCCTCCACACCCACCCCGGCCGCAGTCAAACTCATCGCAACAACCACCCCTACCACCACCACCACCACCACCACCACCACCACTAGCAAACGGCGGAACCAAGATCATGTCCTGGACAACCTCGCCTCCTCCTCCTCCGGAATCGCAGGTGGTAACGCAGATCCGCACGTGACCAACGCGCCCGTCCTGCTCCCTACTTCCACTCCAGTCCTGAGCACCACCACGACCACTACCACCATCGCAAGCCCATCTAAAACACCCAACGGCGCGCGCAAAAGGAAAGCCGCGGAGCCGCTGCCGGACGTGGGGTCTCCCCTGAAGCGACAGCCCTCGTCCTCTACCGGGAACGGTGGGACGCTGCTCGACGAAGCAGAGGCGTGGTTGATGCGCGTGGATGCGGAGTTCAGAGGGGAGGATGGGGGGAGGTTGGAGAGACTGATCCGGGCGAAGAGGTGTGCGATGTTTAGTCCCGAGGGGTTGCAGGAGGTGGTGGAGCCGTTTACGGCGTTGGCGAGTGGGATTGTGGGACAGCAGGTATGTTTGTTTTATCTTCGTCCCTGAAGAGGAGGGGGTGGGTGGGAGGAGGGAAAAGAGAGAGGGGGGAAGGGGTGTGATTGGGGTTGCGTGGTGCGGCTTTGTGCCTTGATGATTTGGATTGGGTTCATGGAGCTATCTCTACCTACTGACCAGGACTCTAATCCACTGACTTGACTGACGTTAACACTGACTCCCCTCAAAGGTCTCCGGCGCGGCAGCCTCCTCCATCCGAGCCAAACTCACCTCGCTCTTCCCGGAAACCCACCCCTCGTTCCCCTCGCCCGCGCAGATCCTCACCAAAGACATCCCCACGCTGCGCACCGCAGGCCTCTCGCAGCGCAAAGCAGAGTACATTACCGGGCTGGCGGAGAAATTCGCCGCGGGCGAGATCACAGCTGAAGGGCTGGTGGGCGCCTCCGATGAGGATTTGATACGCCAGCTGGTTGCGGTGAGGGGGCTGGGGAGGTGGAGTGTGGAGATGTTTGCGTGTTTTGGACTCAAGAGGATGGATGTGTTTAGTACGGGGGACTTGGGCGTGCAGTGAGTGGTCTTCCGTTTCGTGTGTTTGTTTGTTTGTTTGTTTAGGTGCGTTGGTGGGTGCAGTGCAGTGCAGTGGAGAGGTCTGTCCTGGCCTGGCCTTGCCACCTCGCATCGGTTCGATTCTCCCACCTTCCGCAGGGCGGTGTTGCTATTGTTCTATTGACTCCCGCTCCTGCTTGCATCCGCGCTGCTATTGTCGCCAACGACCGGCCTAGCGCGGTGCACTTGCGTTGCCGTGTTATGTTGTGTGAGCGTTCAAAGCAGACGGACGCTCCACCCGGCTACATGCACGGCGAGCGTTGCACAAGCGACGATGCTCGGTGGGACAGAGAGACCGCGCGTCAGGCGAGGGAGCAGCCAGAGCCAACCCTGCAAACTCTCCATCCACCTTCCACCGCATCGCCCGCGCACAGCATTGTCTAGCACAGGAGCGAGCTGCAACGGCGACGGGCAAGGACAAGGAAGACTCTGCTAACGCTCATGGCACAGACGCGGCATGGCCGCATATGTGGGACGGGACGTTGCAAAGCTGAAGAACAAGGGTGGCAAGTGGAAGTACGTTGACGCTTTTCTCCGTCTTGTTTCCCCACTGGCTCTCCTATTGTTTGTTTCAGCAGTTTGGCCGCTTGGAGTGGCCTGCATCGAGAGGGTACAGGAGCCGCGTATCCGCTGCGAAAGCATGGTTGCTGGCTGATCGTGCAGGTCTTGTGATTTTTCCGTCTTGATATGGGTGCTCTCCGCGGAATCCATCGTGTGCTGCTTGACGAAGCCCTACTAATACGAGCCATCGCAGGTACATGTCTGAGCAGGAGATGCTGGAGATTGCGAGCAAGTTCTCGCCATACAGGTGCGTCGATCTCCGCTTGCCCGTTATCCATATGCTTTGCCTCATGTCACACACTGCTAAACGCTCTACAGGTCCTTGTTCATGTGGTACATGTGGCGAATCGCTGATGTGGAGACGGAAGTGTTGGAGTGAAGGGTTTGAACAGTCTTAGTCATCGGTAATAGGCTTCGTCAGTGGCAGCAGGCTGCTCTAGATTAGCGTGAGCCTTTCAAAACCAGACGTCAGAGACATGTTGCTGTGTATGATTCTGGTGATCATCAGTAAGCATCCGTAGATCTCCAGTGCTTCATGCACGAGACGTTACAATACATCTGACATCTGCCAAACACGGTGTACCATCTGCAGCGCAAGCCAGGAACGAGCGGAAATACTCCAGCAGCTTTCCGCTGTACGCACAGCATTCATTCCTCGCTTTGGCCTCCCATGCAAATACTGTCGTGACACGAATCCGACGCAGGCCTAATTGCTCCTTTCCATCGCATCCTAGAGCAGTCTAGGCGTCAAGCGATGACAGGGTAGAGATGGCGTGAACAAGAGGCACACCCAGGGATGATCCTGATTTGACGCTGCCATTGTCTCCATCGAAGTGAAGTACCGCATTACCCAAAGCGGTAATTCAGACTGACGACCGTCTGGAGCAAGCTACAGCATGGACGCCGTGTACCTTTCGCATGCGGTTCCTGCCGCAAGGAA
This sequence comes from Didymellaceae sp. YAFEF048, assembly GCA_032595095.1. Classification (NCBI taxonomy): domain Eukaryota; kingdom Fungi; phylum Ascomycota; class Dothideomycetes; order Pleosporales; family Didymellaceae; species Didymellaceae sp. YAFEF048. The sequence goes on along the minus strand of JAVISA010000012.1, from coordinate 40,935 downwards.
CCCTTCATCGTACAAATGCTGCGCAGATATCCGTCTCGCACAAACCAACACCCCACAGCTGTTGGAAAGAATGGCGGTCTGGAAAACACATCCCCGTTAGCAACGGGGCCCCTGATTGTCAGGTTGATTGGACCGGAGGCTTTTGTGTTGCGCAGGAGTGGGGTGCGAGATTTGGGGGATCTGAATCTGGTGCGAAGCAGGCGGTAATCAGAGATCGAGCGGCAGAGAGCGTAGTAGTACAGACCAGGTTGCTGAGGTTAGAAAGTTTGACGCCGTATGAAGGCGCTTGTCAGGGGCCTCCCCTCCGCGGCTCCGGCTGTCGGAATAGAACCTGCCGCATGAAGCTAGGAAGGGGACGTTTGATAGGAGCAGAGGCGCTGCTGTCTTGCTTGCATACTGGTACTACATACTCCTTGTCTGGATCTCCTCACATTTGAGGTACTTTGCCGCGGTTGAATGTATCAGGAACCTGAAATGTGTCTTGCGTTGGGTCGGTCAGTGAAGTCATCCATGTATCGATTGAGCTGTGTAGTGTAGTCGTGTATGATCGTGATATGCGGCTATGCGTTTGTACACCGGTGGACTTGGTCTATGCGGAACATGATCCTGGGAGTTGCGCCACTCCTATTCAATACGAGTTCTTGTGAGACATAAGCCCCGGATAATAATGGCAAAAGGTCTACATCGTGACGTACCAAGATGCAGGGGCCCTCTCAGACCATATTGGGGACTTTAAAGCACGAGTGGAGTGTCGAAGGGATTGGAGAGCAAGTGCTCAGATGAATGATTGCCCAGACGGAGCTGGATGTTGGCATCACACATGGTCAGCGCATACCTTCTTTGTTGCCCAAAAGTTGAATCTATGCGTCATTGGTGATGCTGTCCAAGAAATTCAAGAGTAGCCGTAGCAAAGCACTTTGCAGACGCAGCACTCAGACCGTCTTCTTGTTCAATACTCGTGTCGCTCATACCATGCGTGAGTCTGCCAAGTAAAATTGGGTCAACGAGACAGCAGAGATCAGAACATCGAGCGTGCATACGATGATGGTGAACCTTGTGCAGGTGCGAGTGAGCGAATGGATATTTGCGCTATTCATAGATGTAAGTTCGACAATATTAATTATACTACCTCTCGTAAAAGGCTGTGGTAAACGCTGAAAGGAGATATGCGCTGTGGGTCAAGAAGATTGCCAGCTCTCATCGCAATGGTCTTGGAGAATTTGCCCGGACGGAACGGATGCGTTTAGCTGAGCCATGGCATCTGAGCTTTTGGCGTACACAGCAGGTTTGAGGTTAAAAGTCTCGGCGGAGCTCGCAATATCTTGTCGTTCCTGAAGATCATTGTGGAGGTGACTCGGGCGAGCAAGCTGCACAACAGCGGCAGGATGTGTCTCGCCTGCTCGGGCAACGCTCCAATTTTCAGCGATAGGGTTGACGATCTTCTCGATTATTCCACTCGCGGGAGCTGTTCTTTGGTATGACATCAATCGTTGCCTAGCTGCCAGTCAGCGCGCTGGAGCACGCGGCAAGCGAGACTTGCAATTGATGCGAAGAAATGAGATTACTTGAAAAGCGGAGCCTCAGTCGATCAGGGGGACGGGTAACAGCAACGGTCGAGCCCCAAGTGGATAGCCATAAATCACGATGATGATGATTGCACAGAGGAAGGTGGGTTTTCGAGATTGCGCCGGGCGCACTTTCCCTAACAGAGTCGGTCGAACCTAATTTGGGCGGCCGGACAGGGTTCAGGTCTGGCCGGAGGACGCGCAATTCATCGTTCAACAGTCTGCATGCTGGGCACGCGGCGGACGACCAGCCAAGGAAATCTTGATGTGTGGCTGGCCAGGCGTGCGGGGACGGGATTGCAGAGTGTGTCTGTGAGAGGGCCACGTTTGTAAGAAGTCGGAGTGTGTCAGAGAAGTCCGGGACCCGTACGGAGGTTTGAGGTGTACCCGCACGGTCAGGCCAGAGACAATGTCCGCTTCATCGAGGCTCAAGAATCGATAAGCATGTCGAGCAGGCGGCGGAGGCTCTAGGGCCGATCCTGCTTCCAAGGGGCGGGCTCCAAACACCTAGCGCATTGCCGTGGCGTGCGACGGCTGCTAGAACGAGCTGGTAGGTAGGCGAGAGAAATGCACCACGGATGAACGGCCAGTGGTGCACGCCAGTCAGTACCTAGTCTAGCAGCAGAACCGCAGCAGCAATTGAAACCGCCCTCGAACGGTCGGCTGGCTGCGGATTGTGAGGTGGCACACAGGCTGGTAAACAATGCACTGATACCAAGGAACAACAATCGAGATTGGCAGGCGGCGGGAGGCGTGGGGACCTGCGAAGGCTACCCATGGTTGGAACTTGGAAACGCCGATGCCCTCAGTGCAGGCCTGTCGTGTCGAGACAATCCTGATCTGGGTTTGACAGCGTGATGGAGCCGTGGATGGCGCCGGCAGCTTGTTGCAAGTTGGACAGCTGCTGCAGCGCAGCGCGGCACACAATACAACATGACTACAGCACACGACACGACCCAGCACAGCACAGCACAAAGGACTGCTGCTTTATGCGGGCGTGTGCAAGTCCGAGCAGTATAGCAGACCGACGGGGCAATCAGCAGCCAGCGCGAGGCCCAACAGTGCGCCGGCCTGCGCTGCGCGAGGCTTGTTGATGGGCGACGCAAAACGAATGCCATCCATGCGCGAGCCAATGGCGGTCCGCGCTAGGGTTACCAGGGCCCGCGCCTGCCTTCCTCCTTTCTTTTCGCAGGCCGAGCGCTGCCCTCTCCTTCTTCTACGACCTCCACCCTCGTTCCTGCTCGTCAGACCATTTCACTTTCCCCGTCGGCGCTGGGGCTACTCTTTTAATACGGTGCTCTTTCGTTTGCAAGTAATTCTGACTCTCGCTCCACACATCTTTCCACCCATTCTCCGAGCAACTTAGGTCTTAATCCCCACGGTTCGTACGCCCAGACGCCTCCCTCGACAGCGCCAGCATCAGCGACATCCGCCCGGCTGCAGTCGCCTCTCAAATCATCAGCGACTGACATTACACCTCAGACATAACCACGCGCTCCACACACAAAACAGTCGCCATGTCGTCCTTCCTCAAGATCGCCCTGCCGGCTCTGGCCCTGACCGGCTCTGCCTACGGTATGTTTACTCGGCTGTCGAGTCGTCTCCCACGCGACGAGTCGCTACTAACGCACCAATGCAGCCCAGTCCAGCTGTTCTACCACCGGCACCGCCACCATTCAGAACGCTGGCGATGCCACCGCTCTTGCCGGATGCAAGACCTTCTCCGGATCCATCGCCGTTGCTACCGGCACTACCGAGGACATTGCGCTCAACGGCATCAAGAAGCTCAGCGGCAACCTGGCCGTCATGGACAATGCCAACATCAAGCGCGTCAGCGCCGATAGCATCGAGGAGATCACCGGCTCCATGACCTTGAGCGGTCTTACCCGCCTGTATGGCCTCGACTTCCCCAAGCTCAAGAGTGTCCAGGGCATCAAGTGGGACGCTCTTCCTAACCTCCAAACCATTGGCTTCACCGCCGAGGTCACCAAGGCCGACAAGATCGACATCCAGAACACTGCTATCCGCTCCCTCAAGGGTATCAACATCGAGGAGGTCGAGACCATCTTCATCGCCAACAACGGTTACATCAACGAAGTCAACATGCAGCTTGGTAACATCTCTGACTCGTTGACCTTTGCCGATAACAACGAGGCCCTTGCCATCACCCTGCCCAACCTCATCTGGGCCACTAACATGACCTTCCGTTTTGTTGGTTCCGTCGAAATGCCCTCCCTTCAGACCCTCAACGGATCTCTTGGTCTCTACAACAACGGTTTCGAGACCTTCTCCGCCCCCAACCTTACCGCTATCGGCGAGGCTCTTGCCATTGTTGCCAACGAGAAGGTTTCCAACATCAGCTTCCCTCAGCTCACCAAGATCACCGACAACCTGCAAATCGCCAACAACACCAACCTCTCCATTGTCGAGGGCTTCCCCAAGCTTAAGAGCGTTGGTGGCGCGTTCGACATTTCTGGTAACATGACTAGGTAAGCAACTTCGATTCTTTAAACCCTTGAACGCACACTAACTCTTTCCCAGCGTCAAGACTCCCGACCTCAACAACGTCAAGGGTACCTTCAACATCCAGTCTTCCGGCCAGCTGAACGAGACCTGTGCTTTCTACAAGGGCCTTTCTCAGAAGAAGCTCCTCGAGAGCAAGTACTTCTGCGAGGGCAAGCTCGTTGACCCCGGAACACAGGGCAGCAAGCCTACCAAGCAGGGTGGTGATAGCGACAAGACCGGTGCTGCCACCAGCCTCAGCGCTGTCAACGGTGCTCTTGGTCTCGCTGCTATGGCCGCTGTCTTCCTTCTGTAAATGGTTTCGGACGTAGGCGTTTCCATTGTATTTGCATAGACTAATCACACACAATTTGTCTTCCTTTGATAGCGTATGGCATCTTCGACGAGCGCTCACGTTTAAGCTCAATATGATGAGGACTGGAGTGGTCGAGGCGAAGGGGTGATGGGCCTGTAAGCATTAGTTGTACGTATCAATTGGCTACTGGGGTCACATATGGTAGATTTCAATCTGCAGTATACACTAGTCAGCTCTCTCCGGTCTTGTCGAGCGGAACGGCACGACAGGCTGCTTGAGGGACTGCACTTGCAAACTTATTACACTCCTTTTAGTTCTGTGTATAGGATATCTAAATCTTTTCACTTCATCTCATGGCAACCGCTAGTTCGTCTAGTTGTGCAAGCGATATGTCGTCAGTGCCATTGCTTGCCGCAAGGCTCTGATATAATCAGTGCTGTGAGAAGTCGCGCCTATGTCCGTTACCGATCAGATGATCTTCAATAATCTCTGTCACTTTCTCGTCGCCTTGTTTGACGCACTGCTCGAGCCGGGGAAGGCGGCCCAGCGTCTAGTGCCCGCATAGCGTTGACAGGGGTCTTTACTCATCAACATCACTTCATGGTTACACACAATCTGGATTCTGGTTCAGCTCTCACAGCAGGTACCCATGTCCCCCGCCTCCACTTCCTTGCCACTGAGAACGCCCAAAACGATGACCCGCTGGCTTAGACGATTTAGCAGATCGATTGAGCGCAGCCGCTGACCGTGAGCCTGGCAAACGGTGTCCAGGTTTGCTTTTTCAACCAGGGTTTCTGCCGCTACAGTCGAGCAAGCCACGAATGACACCTCGACCACGAATCGAGAACTGCCATCAGCCTTGAGGCCTAAAGCAGGGTGTATGCTGCACCTTAACACGCACTCACTGCGAAGTGCGCTATGCCTGCACGTTCTGCATGACAATGCTGTTCTACATTGACAAGTCCAGAGGAAGCACGTCAGTCGTTGCATTGCTCGAATCAATTGTTGCGTTAGTTCGAAGCGAACATGAGCGGTGAATTCTGCCAAACAGCCTTGCATCTTCAAGCTGTCATTGCGGAAACGTCGAAAGCATGTGCAGGGTGCCCATGTCCGTGAGCTGCGAGCTGCATGTCTCAAACGACATCCCTTGCTGATGCACAGTGGGCGCATCGCCCGGGCTGCCCCCACAGCCTTGCGTCGTACAAGCCATGCCGTTTTGGCTCTATCCATTTAGACACCACTGCTGTTCTTTAGATCTTGCATGGTAAAAGTTTGGTACCGAAAGGGCTCGTAACCTTGTCGGTGTGAAGGGTTGCAATGACCACCAGCTAACGGTGTCGAACATGGGTACGCACACCCGCATCCGCGTTGCCGTCACTAAGATACGGTGCATCATACCACACCTCCCAATCTGCAGAAGATATAAAGGACATCCACCTCCGCCCAAAGTCTCACATCACAACATCACGACTCGCGCTTCAATCACTTCTGTACTTTGGCGGCTTCTTGTTCTTCGTTTGTGCGACTACATTCCTTCGTACAGTTTACATAATGCATCAATTCCATCTCCCTAACCCAGCAATGCTGGTCTCGCACCAGCCTGCAGGCAGCATGTAAGACTTGTACATCATACTTGCTGCACATTGATCTGACAATCTCCAGTAAGCCTGAACTCACCAACGTCAAGCTGCCGCCTCTTCGCCAGGTCACTCCAGAACAGTTCCAGAACAACTACAATTCGAGTGTCACAACATACGACTCCGATATGTCCAGGCGTCCATCGATCTCCTCGATAACATCATCTGGCTTCCATCCTTCTCGCTCCGCCTCTCCTGCTTTTTCGACTTCGACTTTCGAGCCACAGTATGGAGGCGCCCGACCAATTGATCGTCTGCGCATGCAAGCTGGCCATGTCCAGACTTTCCCCTACACATCGCCTGCTCACGACTCCTCTGTCTCTGGATCCCACACAGGCGGCAAGGCAAGCAAGAAGAAGCGAGAAGATCGCAAGCAATACTCCAAGCGCGCTACGACTGGCACCAACTCTTCTAGAGTACGAAAGAGCGACAACGAAGCAGGCAACCGCTACTGTCAGGCTATTGACATGGCCGAGCTTGCACAGGTGTTGAGGCAGTCCAACTCAAATATCGACCATACCGCAGCACCGAGAAATGGCAACAGCGCTGGCTGGATCCTTCTGAAGGCTAACAACATCGCGGGAGACGTCCGACAAGATGGCATTGAGCCCTCTCGATGGAACAAGTCCTCAGTCAACGGCTCAGCCATCCTTGTACTCGATCAGAGCAACGCCCTTCTCGACGACGTGGCCCGCTACTTCGACGGTTTGCAGGCGCGAGCTTCAACCTTGTCTCCTGAGCAGTTGATTGCAGAGTCAACTCGGTGGGCACAGACTGTACGTGCTTGCAAAGACAGCCGAGGAGAGGCCGATTACAGGCTCTTCTCAGAGCGTTTGACGAACCCTGCTCTGTAAGGCAGGCAACCTTGTCCCATTTTGTGGTTTCTCAGCGGCATTGGTGGTGTATTGAGTATCGAGCGTTCACCGCAAGGCGGTTTTGCCCCCACCCAAAAGTTTATTTGTTTTACCTTGACAGATGTTTGTTTGGTCTGAGCAGACTTTGGTCTCTCACTGTCTATCTGGCACACGCATATCGCCTTCTTCAGCACGTTATTGGGTGGTTGTCTCATTACTTTTTTCGGCATTTTCCAGTTTAACGATCAACGACCTTCTGTATGACGACTCCAACGGCCTCCTAATTTACGAACATTCTTAGCTTAGCATCTCGGTATACCCCCGCGCCGCACTCCTTGTGCAAAGAAGGCGCAATCAGACAATTCAAGAAATTACACACACACTCAACTGCTTTCTCACTTCCACTCATTGACACTATTGCTTCAGAACTGCCGCCGCTAATTCCTTCGCCCTCACTGTGCCGAAATGCCAATCTTCACCCCAGCCCCTCCAATACGACTTATGTTCGTTGTCCTTACCTCGAAGTCTTCGCTTACGGCATCGGCAATGCTCTTCCGCTGTACAAGGTAGCCGAAAGTAGACAAACTAGCCAACTTGCATGCAGCACTGCAACACTCGCAGCGAATTCTCACTTCTGCACTGCAGACGGCTCGTCTAAACGGTAAGTGGAAAATTGGAGCACGAGGATGACCCAGACTGTCTCGTCTCAGGTAGCGCCTTTTACGCAGCCCAATAATCGCGCGGTTCGAGATGCGTCGATGGCTGCTTGCCTGCAGCTTCTGTGCCCCCATCAAGCTCAGCCTGAGGCTGATGACACCCAATGTTGCGCGCTTCTCCGCACCCCCCATTCAAGCATCCTTCTCGACGGATTCATCCCCCAACGCCTGCAATCTGCCCACTGACGACTGTTGAAGGCCCGTATTGCTGGTTCCACGTTCACCTGCCGTCGGCCGCACCATGATACATGTCACTTCTGTAATGCCTTTCCAGTACAAGCGCCAACGGTTTCCTGCATAACGCACCGTGTAAACGGCCGGTCGGTCGCATCGGAACGTGTATAGCACAGGAATGTGTCACTTCAGTGCTCGTTTGTCCTCCATACTTGACCTTGCTCGAGGTCTGGGCGGTTGATCACTGGTACTTCCTGCAGCATGGGAGATGTCTCCATCCCTGCTTCTGAGCTTCCTACTGGCTGCCTTGACCTGGCTCCCGTGCCGGCACTTCCCCCCGTTAGGTCGTCTGATTATATAGACGACTCAATATGGTTCGCTGCAAGTCGCCAGGGAACAATACGGGAGGCAGTTCGAGCGCCTGCTCCACTTGATGAACGTGGCTGCGCCAATCCCCCAGGCTGTATTGCTTCTTCGTCTGCTTCTCGAAGTTCTGTGATGAGGGGATCAGCAGCTGTGGGTCAGGCAGAGATCTTCACTGCTGGTGTTTCGACAAGTCACTAAAAGCCCACAAGTGGCCGAAGTCGATCCTCTTCACCTGCGGTGATCAAGCAGCGTGAAAATTTGCGGACGTCCCTACATATCTGTGCTACGTGTCAAACGACGGGTGAAGTATCGAGCGCCTGCAAATGCAGGGCGGAAATCACTCCGGGGATTCTCTATCTCTGCCATGTTCCCCAAACGCCGACGGGCCCTACCGTGATCACCGCTTTGTTTCGTAGCTCAGAATAGACTGATATGCTCCCGAAGGATTCCTCAACATTGCCATCGACTTGAAGCCGTTAATTCTCGTCGTCCGGAGTGTGGCCGATTGTATGCCCGGCTGGTTTGCCGCTGCTTGTACCTGTGTACACCAGCTTCCCTGTTCCCGTTTACGGTTTGACCGATCGATCTGGGATCTACATCCTGGATCTGGGTAGCAGTCTTGCTCTACGCTCGATATGCTTTTGATATGGCTGCAAGCCACCAGAATTGGATCGAGTCTCTACAATTTCGGTCGAGACATGATGCTACATCTCCAGACTCGTCATCGCGCAGGCCTCGACTCTCACAGACATCTGCAGGCACTGCCGTGGTACCTATCGCCTAGTTGCTTCCGCCGTAGCTGTTTGGTTCACTGGCGTGTATACACCCAGCGCTCTAGCATGGGTTTGCAGCTCGTGTCAGCGAGAACTGGGGAAGTACGAGGCCGTTCCGCGGACAGGGAAGGACTGTCTCAGGAGCAGTGCGTGCAGTAGTATCGCGAAAGAGCGATGGGCTACAGATGCGTCATGGATGGAGCTTGTTTACGTTGTATCAAGTGCTCGCAGTGGCTTGAAGGGGTCCGGGGTTCGTTGCTTTTTTGCTTGGTCTCCGAGTCTCCTCAGGCCTGTCATGTCTGAACGACTACAAGGAGTGAGACAGGCATCTTCCTCCTACGGTCAGAGATACATACGTTCAGCTGGGCTATGACATGAGTATCTCATGATTTGAGCTCATGGAGGCTTTACTCGGTATGCACACCCTTCCTCATGGAGATTACGCCCATGGCTTCCTAGTCGATCGGGCAACCCCTAACGCCCATCATGTCGTAGCCAGAACATCCTCCTGAGAATGTTTGTCTGGTGTTAGAGCGGACATGGCTGTACTAAGAGAAGCCAGCTTAGCTCTCTCCTCGTATCCCCACGGGGCTAGCCTGCTTCGGTCAGGATGTCGGTACGATGAGGCGTCCAGTGCGGGCCGCAGCCGGCAGTCAAGTGCTTATGCAATGACTATGACGTGCCCAATGGTCTTCAATACGAATCTCTCAGATAGCGTGAGGTTGCTGTCTTTTGTGAAGGTCAGCTAGATTATTCCAGACGCCTGGTTGTGCCTCAGCTGTAGCGCGTGCTAGCGCGACATTAACCTTCACGTGTTGAGCCGCAGGGTCTCCAATCGCGAAATGGCCAGATTAAGCAACCACTGTTTGCTTGCTACGATAAGCATCAGTAGACGCAGCCAGACCGGGCAAATCGGCTCGCAATTGCCAACCACCACACCACAACTCTGCCCTGAAACATCCCAGCGCCGTCATCTCGCAAGCGTCGTCATCAGTGGACCTGTTGTGGACGATCGATCAAACTAGCGCGCTCAGGGAGTGCTCCAGGACAACACTGTGGACGACGCAACTGGCAACAAACCGAGTCGCAACTGCCTGCTGACTACCAATCGCACCTTCCTTACGCTATCGCTCGCAGCAGGAACGTGCTGTCACCAGTGTCGCTTCTGGCAACGGCCCCACCCGCGACGGCAAACGTCACCGTCTTGGCCCGCCCGTGGCTCCATCGCGCACCGCGCAACAAACCACCACGCTGGCTTCACCAGAGTCGCCGACGCCGTCGCCGCCCCTCCACACACAGCGCCAGCGCAGGAATACTGGCGACATCCGCGCGCGCAGCTCCTCCATCCGCATCAGCCAGGCTCGGGGCGAGGAGGAAGCGGACAAGCAGCCTGCGGGCTTCGGAGCGCTCATCATGCTGCCGCAGATGGTAGCTGGCAAGGGTGGCTACTCGTGGAAGGCAGCCAAGGCGAGGATACCGCCCTATAGACAGGTCTCGAATACCGTGAGGAGTCCAAGGGTGCTGGTGCCGTTGGCGATCGTCACGGCGATTGTGCTGCTATGGCGGTCTATGGGCAGTGCTGCCAGTGAAGTGCAGAGGTAGGGCAGATCCTGTGGTCAAGCGCCTGCGCGTGGCTGACGAGACTTTCTTTCTGCTTAGATTCTACTGCTTCGGCCCCTCCAAGGCTCCCATGCACATGACGCCAAACGAGAACGAGGAATGGTACGGCCACCTCACGACGCCGGTCATATTCAACCACCGTAAGCCCGTCGAGATCAACAGCACCGAGATACAGCACGTCAAGCTCGACAGCGTCAAGTCGACCATCGATGCAGCGCGGAATAAGGAGAAGATCCTCATTCTGACGCCGCTGCGCGATGCTTCCTATTACCTCGCAAAGTACTTCGATCTACTCACCCAGCTCACGTACCCACATGAGCTGATCGACATCGCCTTTCTTGTCGGCGACACCACGGATGACACCATGGCTGTGCTGGCAATGGAGCTGGAGAGGATACAAAATAACCCTGATATCGCCTTCAGGTCGACCATGATTGTGGAGAAGAGCTTCGGCGTGACAACCGGGCAGACTGTAGAAGAGCGACATGGTTTTGCTGCTCAGGGACCGCGCAGAAAGGCCATGGGCAAGGCCAGGAACTACCTGCTGTCTGCCGCCATGAAGCCTGACCACAGCTGGGTGTATTGGAGAGATGTGGATATCGTCGAGAACCCGCCGAATATCATTGAGGACTTTGTCTCGCACAACAGAGACGTCCTTGTTCCTAGTGAGTGGTGGCAGTTTTGAAACTGGGTCAAAACATGCTAATACAAGCAGACGTCTGGTTCCACAGGTACAAGGAAGAGAAGGGCAAGATGGTCGACATCGAAGGCCGCTGTACGTCCCCGTCCTTCTCGCAACGAACGAACACCGACTAACCCACTCCCAGTCGACTACAACTCCTGGCAAGAATCTCCCGACGCGCTCAAACTCGCAGCCACACTCGACAAAGACGTCGTCCTCGCAGAAGGCATGCCCCCTACCCCCTCAAAATTCCAAACCCACCCCACTAACATCTTCCCCCTCTTTCCAGGCTACAAAGAATACAAAACAAACCGCATCTACATGGCCACCATGGGCGACCGCCACGCCAACCCGCATGAGGAAATCCCCCTCGATGGCATCGGCGGCGTCAACATCGTTGTCAAAGCAGACGTCCACCGCTCCGGCATCAACTTCCCCGCCTACGCCTTCGAAAACCAGGCTGAAACCGAGGGTTTCGCGAAAATGGCAAAGCGTGCCGGGTATGGCGTGTATGGCTTGCCGAATTATGTCGTGTGGCATATTGATACGGATGAAAAGCCGGGGAATGCATAGGCTTGAAGGTAGCGGATGGAAGAGGCAGAAGAGGAGGAGGTGGCGTGTGTGTGGAATTGGGGGGGTGGGGGAAGTAAATATGTGTGTAAGAGTGGGTGCAAGGAAAGTAAGGAGATGACTTGGTTGGGGGCATGGCATGCATCGGCGTTATGGATGGGTGTGACATGAGATTTCCCTTTCACCTTTGATATCGATCGGACGGAGAGAGGCTGTCTGTATGTATGTGTGTGTGTGAAAGTAGCGTACGAGTAGCCGTGCGCGCATGCATAGTGGAGCGTGGAGCATAGACATAGGGCGTACTGTATACTGTATACTGGAGGCAGGGTGCTGGTCTTAAAGAGCACGAGTCGAGCTGAGCTTGTTCGTTGATTGCAGCCGCAACTGTAGATATAGATGGGGAAGTAGCACTTATACCACGTTTCTCAGATTCTCATCACGCTTGCTTGAACTTGTGTTGATTTGCAGTCAGTAGGGACAAGAGTCTAGACTACATCCTCGTCTCCCTTCCCTCTTGAGTGGTTGAGAGACAGGAGTGAACCCAGCTTCCTACCCTTCTACAAAGCTACGGCTCTCCTACCGAGAAAACTCCCCTATAAGTGATTCAATTGAGAACTCCATGTCAGTGGTCATACACGCCAGCATGGAACTTGCGCTCGTCGTAGTACTTGGCGCGGATATTGCGGCCGCGGTACTGGAAGCCTTCGTCGAAGCGGTTGACAGCCTGTAGGACTCAGCGTTAGTGGGGGGAGAACAAGAGCCAGCAAGGTGCGATAAGGCCGAGCTGGACAAGGGATCTGGGGGGATGATGGGGGAAACTTACATTAAGAGCGCTGAGCACCGACTTGAAGTGGATATAGACGACGCCCTCGGGGTTGTTTTCGTCGACTTGGAGGCGCTCGACGGGACCGAACTAGACATTGTCGTTAGCATCCACCCAAGACGGAAGTGAGATCGGGAGGTGTGGAGAGAAACGTACCTTGTTGCTGAACACCTCGCCCATATCCTGCCTCACACCTCCATCGTCCCTCTCCGCATTCTCCCTCCAATCGACACCATCCACACAGCCCCAAGCTACGACAACAGGACTCTCCTCGCCAAACTTGCCCGGCTCGTCTTTCTTCCTCTCACCACCGCGCACGTCCCAGACCTGCGCGCTCTTTACCTTGTTGCCGCCCTCGCCGTCGTCGAAGATGCTGGACTGGCCGCCGCCAGGCGCAGACTTGCGGATTTTGACTTCGAGGTGGGTGGTTACGCCGTCGTTGTTCTTGCCCAGGCCTTGACCCTTGACGTAACCCATTTTGGCCATCATGGCTTCGGCCTTGCTGATCTTGGGGCGTTTGGCGGGGCGTTCTTCCGGGTGTGAGGGGTCGGAGGCGGCGGTGGGGGGTTGTGGGTAGTGGACTGGCGGGGCGGAGATGGTGGCGTTGGTGTAGCGGACTACAGGGGCGGAGATGGTGGCGTGGGAGTACGCGGAGGAGGATGTGGGGATTGTGCCGGGTGCGCCGGCTGTGGGCGCTGGTGGGGGTGGAGGGGGAGGCGGTGGTGGGACGTCTTCTGAGACGGTGGGTGGTGGTGGGAAGGTTCCCTGGTGAGGCTCAGGTGGCGGAGGTGGTGGTGCAGTTGACTGTTGTTGTGATAGACGCATGCGGTGAGTGTATGGGTCCTCGTTGTCTTGTTCAAATGAGGTTGCAGGCGGATCGTAGGTCGTAGGCGGTGCAAAGCTGGGTTTCGCAGCGAATGAAGGCGGCGGCGAGGTTGGGCCTGGTGACGACATGGGCCTCGATGCGTTGAAGCCCTCACTCTCCTCCCGCGACAGCTCAGACTGACGAGCTGCTGATCGCAGGAAGCTATTGAAATCTTCCTGCTTGCGCCTGTACCCTCCGCTTGCCCGATAAGCCTTCAGATTGGACCAGCGTTCTGGTTTGTGTGGAGCAGTAGGGTTCCAGTATCCGAACTGTTTCTGAAACTTCTTCATCTGTTTCTTCCTCTGCGCCTCCTCGTACTGACGCTGCCTGCGCTCTTCCAGGATAGCGGCATCGTCGTCGGCAGTGCTTCGGTACCAGTCTATGCCATGCTGTTCTGCCTTCGAGGCTGGTGCCGGGACGGGGTCCGAAGAGTTGGAAGTCGAAGAGGAAACCGCAGGCATGAGGGGCTTCTTGACCGTGCCGGCTTTCTTGGCTTGGGGCCGTTTGATTTGGTGTGGATTGTGGAAAGCTGTAAGCGCTCATGAGTCGTGGTTCAAAGACATGGTATGGAGCTCGTCAAGTAGATACCAGGTGCTTTCTTCTGCTGCTCAGCCTTTGCTTGCTCTTCTGTGAATTTGACAGGCGCAGACGAGGCAACAGTAGCTGTGGCATACGGATTTGGCAGGCTCGCCTGGGCGTATGGATTCGGCAGGCCATATGGGTTAGGCAGGGCTTGCGCCTTCTGTGGTTGCTGAGAGCCCATAGTAGCAAGGGGTGTCGCGCAGGTAGTCGCGACAACTGCAGGTTGGTAGAGGGCCTTGAGGGAAACAGTATATGACTAAAAGAGGTATATAAACCGACCTATCACCTGCGAGCGGTGACGGCGCACTGAACGTGTTCGGTGAAGCTTGAGCGAGGGTCGATGCTGCAGGCGCGGATTCGCGAAAGGAAAGCGCGTTCCGCTAGGGTACCCCACGCTCCGACATTACCCCGGTCAACGCCGCATCATGTACGGCTGGACGGCAATTGGCGCATCGCGTCATCCGGTTGTTCTCGTAAGGGGATCTAAGACCGGGCTGGAGGAAACTTGACTATACACCCAACGTTCTCCGAGACACTGCAGCTGGCTTTGGTGTTCATCATAGACGGATAGATTTCCTTGTTGCATCTGTAGAAGCCCATCAAATAGGTAATACATGCTCATAGTGGCCACCTGCGTCTCAACGTTGACCTTGAACCAGACATTTCTTATCCAACACGAGATAAGACGCAATGGCTCCGACAACGCTCTCCAACGCCTTTTCCCCCACCTCCTCCTCGACCGCCGTCATTGTGCCCGGCGCACCTGCGCTTGAGGTTTCATACCAGAAGCTCACCACAGATGTGAAGGCGTTCCAGGCGCAACTGGCAAAGGTCGGCGTGTCTGCGCAAGCGGCCGTCTCTATTGCGCTGCCCAACACCTACGAATTCATCGTATCCTTCATTGCCGCCTCGTGGCAGAGAGCAATTGCGGCTCCGTTGAACCCAGCATACAAGCAGTCTGAGTTCGAGTTCTACATCGATGATTTGAGCTCTGCCATTGCTCTGGTGCCTAAGGGCGCATTCGCGCAGGATGCGGCGGCTGTCAGGGCGGCGAGGAAGTACAACGCAGCCATTGCTGAATGCTACTACAACGGGGCAGAGGTCGTCCTGGACGTAAAGGAGACTGGCAAGCTCGCTGGCAAGAGCTCGCCGGTTCTGACTGCTCAGCCTGACGACGTAGCCCTCGTACTACACACCAGCGGTACCACTGGACGCCCCAAGGCCGTGCCACTGACACACCGCAACCTCCTGCGCACCATGCAGAATATTCAAGGAACTTATGATCTGACACACGAAGATCGCACCATGCTTGTTATGCCCCTCTTCCACGTGCATGGGTTGCTTGCTGGTTTCCTTGCGCCACTGGCTTCTGGTGGTTCAGTCGTGGTGCCACCGAAGTTCTCCGCATCTGAGTTCTGGCGCGACTTCACGGCGCACAAGGCCAACTGGTACACAGCGGTACCTACCATCCACCAGATCTTGCTGAAGAGCCCTGTCCCTAGTCCGGTGCCAGCCATTCGCTTCATTCGATCATGCTCCTCTCCCCTTTCGCCTAAGACTTTCCACGAAATCGAGAAGACATTCAAAGCCCCTGTATTGGAGGCTTATGCGATGACCGAGGCTGCCCACCAGATGACGAGCAACCCTCTGCCTCCTGGTCAGCGCAAGCCCGGCAGTGTGGGACTTGGCCAAGGCGTTGAAATCAAGATCCTTGACGAAGCGGGTAAGGAGGTTCCTCAGGGTAAGGAGGCTGAGATCTGCATCCGTGGCGAGAACGTTACAAAGGGTTACCTGAACAACCCCTCTGCAAACGCCTCATCCTTCACCGAGGGTGGCTTCTTCCGCACTGGTGACCAGGGCAAACAGGACGAGGATGGCTATGTGATCATCACAGGCCGCATCAAGGAGCTGATCAACAAGGGTGGAGAGAAGATCAGCCCAATTGAGCTCGACAACGTGATTGCGCAGCACCCTGCCGTGTCTGAAGCTGTCAGCTTCGCGTTGGAGGACGAGATGTACGGACAGGACGTTGGTCTTGCAGTCGTCGTCAAGGAAGGCCAGAAGCTGTCCGCTGGTGACCTGAAGACATGGATGGCCGACCGTGTCGCCAAGTTCAAGCTGCCAAAACAGGTACGTCCTTCTTATGCTTTCAACGCTGTGTAACGCGCTCTAACCATCAGCAGATCTTCTTCACTGACATCATGCCCAAGACGGCAACTGGCAAGATTCAGCGTCGCCTGGTCGCTGAAGCTATGCTCAAGCAGCCTAAGGCCAAGATCTGAGTGTTGCGTAGCGTTTGTAGATAGCGTCTCTGTATATTAGCATTTTGCTACCTCCAGGCGCCCTGGCGATTTTTTCAAACTGAGGTGGATGTTAGTGTCGCACAGGTGAATTGCATCAGCAACAGTGACCCCGCTTTCTTATACCTGTCCCCGAGGCTTACACCCTTGTTCATACGCTCACCGTCAACTGAGCGGATTGCGCAACTTTTCAGGGTCCATCTTGGCAGCTCGCTTCTGACTCGATTTTAATACTAGACCGACGTGATCTATCCTTGGAAACACAAACACCAATCCACGGATGCAGCCGGACGAACGTGCTGCGGTGTGCCCACGTAACTAGTCTTCTATTGCCTCAAGCGCAAATCCTCCGGCATGCGGTGTGCTTTTTTCCAGCGAGGCGCCCAATTCGGCGTATCTTTACGAGCGTAGCTGGTGGATCTCACTATATCGTTGTGGGCCTTTAGGCGGCATGCCGTGACCCTGGTGCCCTAAGCACTGTTTTGTTTCTTACTGTCGAGTACAAATGTCTTGGATGTCGAGGCAGCCAAAGGCAGATGCGTCTGCCTTGTGAATCCGCAGAGCCCTTGCCTCCTCTGTCTCGCAGCTTCGTCATTCTCACAATTCACCCTTTTTGCATTGCAATCTACTTAGGCGTAGGACTGAGATCTGCAATCATCTGAGAATATCCTCATAACTGCTCCAGTATTCATCAACCCACCTGTCATAGCTGGCGTGACCAGGTAGACCACCAGCAACACCCCTGCATGCATGGTACCCTACGTTTCACCTCATACAACCACCATTATGCAGACCGCCCCTCATTTACCAACCTCACAAAAGAATTGCGCTGCCCTCGCTGATTCTGCTTTGCAAGAAAGCGCAGCTTTGACCCGAGTTTCCAATTCCGTAATGGATCGCAGTGCTACTACCACCGGGTCGCGGCCTCCGCTTTCGAGCAATAATTCTACACCAACGTCGACTCGCCGTTCAAGTCTGTCATCAATCAACCACCCTAATGAGTCGTCGGCTAGTAGCGATGTTTCGACAAGCGGCTGCAAGCGTTCTTCCATGAAGTCGAATCTGAAAACTTCAAGATCTGTGGGAGCGGATCTGAACCGGAGATCTGCGCCACCAACTGTACGTTTCATGGACCCGGAGCCGTTACCAAGGAGAGTCACAGAGCCTGTGAGTGCTATGAGCTCGAGATCGCCAGTGTCAGGCTCGCATTCGGTTCGGCCAGGATACACTAGAGGTCCATCTGCACCCAACCTTGGACCCCATCAGTACCGCCAGAAGAAGCTTGCGGTTACTACTTTGACAAGACCTCCACGACTTTCGTCACCTTCCAACAGGTCCAGTACTGCTAGCTCGCTCGGAGAGAACGCAAGTTCGCCGCGCGCACTGTCCCCTTACGACCGTTCCCACGTCACTTCACGACCGGATTTTCACTTCCGGCCACGCCTTGACAAAAGATTCTCCGCACCTGCGGTACCATCCTCAAACGAATCTCGCCTTGACCCACGATGGTCTGGGATACCCCTTCCGGCAGGCTTCGTACCACCAAATCGGACCCCATCGCCACCGAACCGGACCACGTCCTACCATTCTATCGCATCGAATCTGTCATCGTCGCCACCGCCAACTGCAGTTGCCCTTCCAACGTCGACTGAGTACGACGCGTTACAGAATTACGTGCCATGTGTGGCAGCCATGTGCGCAGCACACTACACACCAGCACACTCGGGCCCAACTTACTACGCTGCACAAGAGCCTTACAGGCTGTCGAGACATCACGGGTACTGCCCACGTCACGCCAGCAAAGAGATGCAGGAGGCGAACGCACTGTGTAAGAAGGAGTACGAAACAATGCGACAGAATGCCGGCCGGAAAACACTCGGGACCATTGCGCAAGACTTCGAGATCTTTCTGCAACTATACAGAGAAGCTCGACAAGCCGAGGACGCGCGGCTCCAACAAGCACAAAAGCAGAGAGTCATCGCACCCATGCCAACAATCTCTACGAAAGGAAAGTTGCCGCAGAGCAGTGACTTCGACTGGCGATACACACCCCGCACCTGCACCAGGAAAGGCTGTTCATCAGCGCCTTACTCGCCGTACTCAACACAACTCTTCGGCTTCTACAACACGCCCAACTCATCGACCCAGCTTCTCCCGCTCACCACCCTGTGCCCCGGCTGCTCCCGAGCCGAGTCGGACGGCTTCGGCGCCAAGCTGATGGAGAAGTGGAGCAGCAGGTGTGGCTGGGACGGCGAGGAGTGGGACGGCTGGTACCAGAACGCGCTGCACCACCGCAGGGCCGAGCAGGAGTTTTGGGAGAAGGCGCAGGAGAGGGTTGTGAAGGAGAAGACGTCGGCGAAGAAAGCTGACAAGAGCGCAAACGATACTGTGGCAGTAGAGGTTACCCTGGGGGGCGCGACCAAGGAGATGGGTTCTGGCGCCGAGTCGCCGGTGAAGGAGAAGAGGAAGAGTATCTTTAAGAGGATGTTCAGGCGCAGCGAGACTACGGGCGCCGTGGCTGTTGCTGTTGCTGTGGCGGCTGCGTAGGGTGGTGAGGGACGTTGTTTAGCGTACTAGTCCTAGTATAATGGTAATAGTTAGATCTCACTCTGTGTTATACAATACTGCCATGGAGTCTAGGTTGTAGGGGAAAGTCAGACTCCTGACATGTCAATTATGTCTGTTCCACCTCTCTAGCTCTGATAGGTTACTCGGCACTTGTGAAGGATTCAGTCTATACAGACAATATAGCAGAAGCAGCTGAGGAAATTGTATCCATCGAAGAGAGCTTACTGCAGCAGCCGTGGGAATTTTCAATGTGCAGTACTGGCTGCTTAGCAAGCATGAAAGTAAGACGTGCTCGTCGTCAGTGCGAAACCGTCATTTGGTGTGGCAGAAACGTTGAGTGTGTGTGGGTCAAGCATTTTCAAGGCTTCTAGGTGTGGAAGCTGACAAGGCGCTTCTGCAAAGTATTGTTACGTTGAAAGGCTTGGGGGGGGGGGGGGGTTAATGCGGGTTGCATGAACTGTAGTATTGTTTGTTGCCAGCATACGTGCAATACTACAATAGGAGAAGGCGAAAGTGGGGATACCCTGTTATCTGCGATACCGGAGGGATATCGATATGACAGATCGAGGCTAGTTTTAGGTTTTTTTGTGAATCGCGAGTGTTGAACGTGTATTCGCAGGTTTTGCTCTGTTCTTTCCCTTGTCTTGAAGGAGGGGTGTACATTTTCTTTCTGAGTGTCCGGAATGTAAAAAGAGGTCCCAAGAATATTGCGATAGATTGAATGTCTCATTCAAGTGCTTATGATGCTCCATCTATTTTCTTGGTATCCGCACTATTGGCCCCCGAAGATCGCGGGTCAGCATCCTTGACCTTTATCGTTGTCTGGGCTTGGCTGGAGGGCTCCTCAGTCTCTTCACTATCTTCTTCGATCTTACTCAACCTGGCATCAACCTGCCTTTCCGGCACCTGCAACGTCGCAAGTTCGACCTCTTCAACATGTACTTGCTTCCCATCTTCAGAGTCCCGACCCAACTCTAAGTCAGCGTCCTTGGTGTAAATATGCTCGTTGTGGGATGTATGCTTGCTGCCGGAGATGAGTGCCCAGGCTGACAGTCCTGACATGGCCAGCGCAACAAGGAGGAAGGGTACCATAATTGTGCGACCAGCTACTTCGATATTGCACTGAGTCTGATAGTCCTTTCGCGCCTCGCCCACCGCCTTCGGCACAGTCAACTCGCACGTCCAGGTTTCAAGGTCAAAGGTGCCAGGGTCGTAGCGATAGTATCTGTAACCAGAAGGAGATACCGCATTAGGTTCGCGGGGGATTAAGTCGGGTTGAAAAGTCGACGAGGTCTTGTGAGAAACGAAGAGGGCAATGAGAGCGGTAAGGACTAGGATCGCGTTGATGGAGTGCAAGATCAAGGTGTTCCGACGGAAAGCGTTGGTTTGGGTCTGAGTGGTTATCAGCTCTGCTTTCTCGTTGCCATGTATGCAGATAACTCACACGTAGACAAGTCTTCCAATCCCAGGCAATGAATGCCAGGTGAATGATACTGAGTAGGATGCTAACCATCGACACCACCAACACAAGCTTCTCAGGCACACGGAATATATTGAGGGGAAGGGCGGCGACCAAAGCGTTCGTTTGAGTTTCTCCAGTTTGCTCGTCCACGAGGTAAAAGCCCATCTCCACGTTGGACTCGATGAAACTGTAGCTGTAGGCCTTCAGAGCAAGAGCCGGGATCGAGAGCAGAAGCAGAAGCGTGATCGTGGCGACCGAGATGAGACGTTCAAAGCGACAGTGGCGATCAAGTATATAGGGTGGCGGCTGGGCAGTCGCAGACATCTTGTTGCGTCGCTTGAAGACCGATGCGATCTTGCCAGCAAGAGCCTCATTCCGTGCAGTAATTTTGTCCATACTGAGCTCCTGACCTTCCACTCGCTCTTCTTGGCGGGTGAGGCCTAGCAGGCCGATGTAACGAGTTCCGAATTAGATGATTATATGCACTCAGCTCCCAGCCTCGACTTTCGGGAAGTCAAGATGGCAAGCTGGAGCTGGTGAACGTATTAGAAACACGAAGAGAAAACGGGTGGTGAACGAACGACGGACAACGTGACACGGCTGAGAATACATAAGATTTCGTCGCTTGCTCAACTGTGTGGCATATATGCTGCAAGCCTCGGTCATCGTTGTAACTGTCACGTTTCGCACATCCACCGCCTGTCTGTGGGCTCGGCTGTCAATGCAGGGCACCTGGCATATGGCTGCTTTCTTGACCTAGGCGAGACCTTGCTTTGAACGGGTAGCCAGCATGCTGTTCCATCTTACTGTACATGTAATGCTGATGACAGCGATCAAACGTGTGATGGGAGTCTGGATTGGTCGCGGTGAGGGACGAGACGAGTGGTGTTAGAGATTCGCGACGCGCACGGGCCCGAAGCCGTGAGGTTCTCCAGACTGAGACGCGGCAAGTCATGTTAAAGTGGAATGCTGAGAAGAAACACTCGCCTCAGAGGTCTTCATGTAGATGCAAGACGCGTGGTCGATCGATCAGCGAGTAATCTAAAGGTTCAAGCAAGACCCTGTCACGTGTACGACAGTGCGAAAATCACCTGGGTAGATCAAGAAGGCCTACTTTGGTATAGACCATGGCATGTGATACCGATGATCGTTTCTCAATCTTGATTTTACGATGGTAAATTCGACGTATATGGTTGATGTTCACATTTCGGCAGAGAACATGGGAGACCCGCGACTTTCCTTCTCACTGATCTAGCGCTGCTCTGATTGGCTGTGTGTACGGGACCCACTTACATTACCCGTCACAGTATGCTTATACTCACCTGTCTCCGCCATCAAGCACTTGGCTGTGTCGACGATTTCCTTTACTAATCCCGGAATCTCTCTCTGGTCTCCCTCGTTGCACCTGAGCGAGGCCAAGACGCCTTTTCTCAAAGGGTAAGAATGCGGGGTGATTCGTCGGGCTGAACGAGGCGAGACTGTGCGCCCACCATGCTGGCGTCTTGATCGCGCCAGCCACGAGCAGCCAGCACAACTTCAATTGCTCGACTCCCACAGCGCTGTACACGAGTACTGCTCCTCCTCGGACTCTGAATCTGTGTTGGGGGTCAATATTGTGCTCTGGCCTGATCTCAACAATTCCGTGATGAAACCAGGATTCTCGGACGACAGAGTTCTACGACATGTATCTCGGATCTTCTTCTCAGCCCAATAAGCCAGTACCACTATTGTAACTTACACAGCCACCTGGCGGAGGATCTTATTCGACGGACTCTCGAGCGCACTTCCTTTCCAGCTCCACGGCTCAGGACGATCGAGTTACCATTGGGCAGGTGTACCTTCGGCCTCGTCATCTCTAGGTCGGATGGCTGGGCAAGAATGGGCGGCCTGCAAGGTTGCGGTCTTCTTAAGTACTTCGCTCAATGGCAACTTGCTCAAACTTTCTCATCCCATCTTCTCGAAAGTCGCAAGCCATATCACACAAAGGCTTATCCCAACGTCGTCTCGTAATTCGCAACCCAATTGCAAGCCTAGTCGAGATGCACCGCTTCGTCCTCCCTTGTTTCGTGACACTTACTTTGGCCGCCGTGCACACTGTAGAGGTCGGAGAGTCGGGGCTCAGCTTCGTTCCACAAACAATTAGCGCTGTCCAGGGCGACACCGTCATCTTCAAGCTCTATCCAGGACATGATGTTGTAGAGGGCGAGTTCAACAGTCCCTGCCAGACTGATGACGATGACTGTACGTGGACCGACCTCGCTCTCTGCGTATCGTAATTAACGGGACATATAGTCTATAGTGGAGGGTACTCAGGTACTGATAGTGGTGCCAAGAAATTCGTCGTGAACGTTACCAGCAACGACCCTGTGTATTACTACTGTAGTATGCAGAGGCACTGCCAGTGAGTTTTATTGCATGTCTCGGGCCGATTCGTTTACTGATGTTATAGGAACGGTATGGTCGGAGGTATCAATATCCCGTAAGTGATGAACGTGGTATCCTTTCCAGCGAACATGCTGACAGGCGTCGAGTACATCGGGAAGCGAGACAATCGACGCGTATAGGTCAGCGGCTGCAAATGTGCAGCAAGCGGAGACGCCTGACCAACTTCGTGGAGGGCAACTGTTGGATGACACCCAGATTGCAGCTTTGACCAGCGGCACAGCATCTGCTTCAGCTTCAGCATCGTAAGTTGTAGAATGGACTTCTTGAGAAGTGATTGTTGACTCTGGCCAGGTCAACTGCCTCTGCTTCATCTGCATCTGCTAGTGCTTCAAGTGCAGCTTCCAGATCCGCTTCACAGTCAGCCTCAGCTGCAACCGCTTCACCTACAGCAGGCGCAGCAGACACGTTTCCAAGGCAGATCGGTGGAGTTGCAGCAATTGTCCTCGGCGCTGCGGCCTGGCTCATTTAATTGTGAGCAGAATGTTTTGCCAGCAGGATAAGTAGGGAACGCGCGGGATGCGGTGTCGATGCGCCAATTGAGGATTGGATGCGCGGGTGCCGGTTTTAGGTTCGATCCGGAGATGGCGAGCCAACTCTCGTCCAATCATTGTCGCTCCTCGACATGCGGACATGTCTCCGCTTCGTTACTTCTTGTAATCTGGACTTTGAGCACTGCTCGTTGACGTTGCAGTCTTTACCAATAAAAGATGTTTCACACTTAAGCTCGCCCAGTATGTTGTGCACGTAAGGACAGTTGTACGCGATGTAAAGGAAATGTCCAGGGCTTTCCAAGGCTTTGCACGGCATACCTGAGCTATTTCAAGCCCACCAAGCTTTTGAGCCGCGTAAGCGCAAAGCTTGTCTTCTTTGCACTTGTCTTCGTGATAGTGGATCGAACACGCAAACAGCACGCTAGAATCTGGGGTCGAGCGGGGGACAGGTCTCCCTGGCTGTTGACCATGCAAGAACTAGGTACCTGACGTGAGCAACAAATGCTGATACCCAATGCAACGATTGCGAGATAATAACCCGGCCGTAATCAAGGCAGTTGACTTCGCTGCAGAGGATTGCAAGACACCATTAGTTGACTGACTCTTGCGCGGAACCCGACGTGATGCGACCGGTAACAAATGCAAATGCTCCCAGTTCTCTCGACGAGGCAGAGCTGCAATATCGAAAAATCGCGCAATACGACCCTAAGCCACCTCATACAGCCTGGACTTCGATCCAAACAAACCAACGCACACACCTTACCAGCCACAAGTCTGCTCAATTCGTCGTACCCGATTTATGGCGCAGGTCATGGTTCGCTCTTCACTTTCCATTGGTCGAAGCCCCAGTCCGATGTACACGATCGCAAACATTCATTGTACTATCCGTAGTGGTATAATCCAGTAGACGCCGAAGCCAACTGCTCGGTCACTGCGACATACTCTTGTGGGAATAGTCACAGCCGAACTCTGTTTCATCACCAGTCATTGGTTGATTCGTAACGGGGATATATGCACAATTGGGTCGAGACGAGAAACAACCACGGGTGTTACCTGGCAGAAATCCGAATCGGGACCCGTACGGCCAGAATGACTAGGAACACGGAAGCATGCCTCACGCTTGCAACCAAGGCAGCATTTGAGTAATCTAGCGTGGTGCGTGCACCTAACAGAGTGATATAAAGCTGCAAAGTACAGCCTGGCCATTCATTACCCCAATATCCTCCATCATATAAGCAAATCACTCCTTGAGCCTTCAGACTCAGCAAGACAACATCAACAACACCAACACTTCACTATCAAAATGCATTTCTCCGCCGTTGTCCTTCCCGTCCTCGCCGTCGGCGCCGCCGCTCAGAGCTCGTAAGTTCGAATGCTACCAGCTCTTCTATCAAACATGTGTCTAACTATGTCAGCCTTCTCTCCTCAGCTCGCAGCGCAGCTTCCAGCGCACTCGCGTCTGCTACAGCATCTGCTTCTCGGGCATCCGAGTCGGCATCGCACTCTGCGTCTGCGTCTGCCTCGCACGCCAGCGCCAGCGCCTCCAAGTCTGCCGCTTCTGCCTCTGCCTCTGCCACCAAGAACGCTGCTGCCGGAACCTCTGGCGAGCTGAGCGGTCTTGCTGCTGTTGTTATGGGCATCGCTGCTTGGGCTTTGTAGATGTATGCAAGTGGGTGGTGTAATGGAGGATGAGATTACCGAGGGGTTCTATTCTTTCGAGTACCTATGGGACCTGTACGCTGTTGATAGTTACAATACATGATCGAACAAACAAAACTTTTGTATCTAGTTTCATCGTGTCATTCCTACCGGTATAGTGAAAGCCATCGAATTCTTCTTGTCCTCTACTCAGGACGGGTGATTACCTCCAGGCAGGAACGAACCAAAATCGCATGGCAAATCAGGAGAATGAAGAACATCTCGATATCGTCGTATAGGATTCTAGACCTCCGAAGCACCTCGTATGAGCGCGCGCCGCGGCACCCGGTAGTTTAGAAAGCGGCCTCTAGACCAGCCTGCTTATTATAGGCAACCGTGACGCAAGGCCTAACGATGCCTACAAGATCACGCAAGTTTTAGCTCGCTATCGTAGGTATTGCAACCGGCTGAAGTCCCCAGCTTTCAATCAGCTGTGGCTTTGCAATAGCTGCCGAAGTTGCAAAACATACTAGTTGATCGAGAGCGGCCGGGCCTTCCCATAAATCTTTATAGCGAAGACTCAACTTCCTGACGGCGGTCCCGTCGCGATCCGGGCGAAGAGTGTGGGACACATATATTACAGTTGTGCTGAAGCCAACAGCGCCAAGGACTCGACTCTCATGCTCATGTTATTTTACGAGCGCGATATTGTGGTAATTGAGTATTTCCAATCCAACAAACTGTCGAGTTATACAAGCGGACTGCATGTGAAGTACAGTTGCACGAGCAAGTCATGTAACACGCGCCAGTGTTTTGTGCTGCACATATGGCTTGAGCCGACTGCGCTGGTGAAGTAAACGAGACGAAAGTTGCATCTGAGCCCGTGGCCGAAGGCGGACTGGAGCTGGAGGTAGCGATGGCTGAATTCATGTTCAGCTTCTCCGCATCGGAAGTCATGATCGCTTGTGTTGGTGGTCGGCCCTTCCTGTTTTTTTTTCGTGGCGAGCACTACCGATTCTGTGCAACCCTCCTCGAGATACTTCCAGTTTTCCTTGCCTTTGTCCTTTGCAGGCTCGCATCAGTGCGTGAACATCCCCAGTCCTTGTCGCTTCGTATGCGGAGCTATCCGAGATAATATAGTCAACGCCGTTGCACCACTCGCAGCTACTCTGGGCTGTTGAGCTAGCACGAGCGAAAGCTGTTGCTGAGGCACCAACGCATTGGATCATAATAGTGGAGGTCGGATCATCCCCAGCAAGTGAGAAGAAGAGCTCAGTTCGGTAAGTCTGTGCAAGAGCCACGTCTGAGGATGCCGCGAAGCGGGCAGTAGATCTGAACATGGTTGATTCGTTTTCAGCCCTAGGATGCATCTGTTTGGGTAGCTTGTGCAGCCGCCATAGAAGCGCTTTACCCATCACTTCCCCAAAGATATATAGTCTTCTGACATACCGCCACCCGCAACAGAGCCGTTTAGGTACTCGGAGCGAGCCTTTCCAGTATGAGTGCCTCACTTCACTCATACCAATTCCGACTAGGGTGCTCGGTTCGAGTCACGGGCGATTCGCTCAAGTAGTGCTGCCCACAAATGCGTGTGCATCCCGTCCCTGAGCGCTTACAGGTGACTGACAAAGGATGGAAGCGGAGTAGCTCAGTGCTGAAAGATGAAAGATCGATTCAAAATCAAAAGTCAACGATGTATGAGGTTGAAGACGTGAACAGCAAGGCGTAGTATTGACGCTAGATGAAGTGAGCCTCGGCACTTCTCAATACAGAGTTTGGGCTGTCAGGTAATGTGAGACGGATGGGAATCTCTTGACGCTTAACATCTCTTGACTGCTGGAATTATGCGCAGATTCACTAGACGTTCAACAGACATGGGCTTTTTGGAGTAGCGGTATTATGAATTATTCTCAAGTATCCTGCTGCGACATCACTGCACAGACGCAAGAGTAGCGTCGACCATACCTTTGAGCTCCGCAATCGCAGCCTCACTCCTCCACGCAGTCCAGTCGTGGTTGAAGAGGCCCCAGGTTTCCTCGTAATCCTGCACGCCACTACGGATGTAGTAGCTACCGCCAAGCGCCCACACCATCCAGCCCGACTTCCATTGAGGCATCAGCTTTCGCAAGCATGAAGCGTAGACACTGGTGTAGCTGCTGTCTGACTGTGAGAAGCCGAACTCTGTCAGAAGCACTGGCATTCTGTTTACGGCCTGCTCGCCAGTTGCACGGAAACCGTTGTTCCAGAGCCCGCCCTCAATGTCGCCGCAGTTGGTGGCCGAGTTCTGATAGTTGTGCATCTCGAGAACAAGCTTGTCGGCGTACTTGAAGTCGGTGAGGAGGAACTTCTTGCCATTGCCCAAATCATCAGCCCAGGGGATTGGCTGCAATGTGGTGTCGAAGTTAAGACCGGACAAGAAGATTAGGATGTCTGGGTTCGCGGCATTGACGATGTCGGCAGCAGCAACATTTTGCTCGTACCACGTGGGCCAATCGTAGGGCAGAGAAGAACCGGCATTGTCAGGCTTGCGGAATTCGTTGCGAAGGCCGATTGACACCATGTTGGGCCATTGTTTGCTCTATAGATGGGAATTAGCATGTTGGAAGAAAGGACTAGCAAGAGTAGCCTTACGTGTTCTGCCATGTACTCGAGTCCTCGCTTCCACTTTGCAACGTCAAAGTAAGTGTCACCGAACCATGAGTTGCCGTCGTTTGTGGAGCAACACCATGCTCCCTTAGACATGTGGTTGTCAAGATGAACATAAATCTGCTGCTTCGCAAGCTCAGAAGCGATGTTGTCGTATACCTAGACGACCCGTCAATATCAAGCCATATAATCACCGCATTTTGAAACCTACCTGAAGCCTGGTGGTTGAGGCATCGAACTGAGGGTTGTTCTCGATGACTTGTTGGTAGACGGTAGTGCCGTTTGCATCTCCAAGTGCTTTTTTGAAGGCGTTCTGAAGCGTGACGTCGCCGCCATTGTCTTTGATGTCGTCGATCATCTCGATAGCAAAGGTGAGGCGGACGACGTTCATGTTCAGACTCTTGATTTTGGAAGCAATTGAAGCAATGCTTTGGTACTGAAGACCCTCAGGAATCATCACTTCGCCTGCACCCGGCCAGTTAACGCCGACATATGTGAAGTTCTCGCCGGTGGAATCATGGACCCATTGCCCTTCCGTCACAAATGGCGCATTGGGGAAGGCAGATGCGATGGCGGGGAGCGCAGCGGCGCACAGGAGGTTGAAGAGGTGCATCGCGAGGGATCAGTGTTGTGATGAGCAGCTATCCAATAGTGAGCGTTACTCCAATATATACTACATTTATATCTTGTGTCTCGAAACAACAGATCAGCAGAAGGCGGCCTCTTTGGTAGTTTTCCGCTCCGATTCCTGTAAATGGAAGTACTTCCAATCCTACGTAGTGATTGGGAAGCTTGGAAGGACACAAAATACGTTAGTCCTTGAGATACCGACGCTCTCGTGCCTGGCAGCGTGCCTAGACGGCTACATCTCCAATAAACGCTTGGTTCCTGCTCCGTTCGGTCGAATCACAAGAACTCATTAACTTCATTGGTCGCTATTATAGTGTTCGTCGTATGCAACCGCCATCATACCGCGGGGAAACCGTGAAGATCAGCAGTGGAGTTGCAGTAAACAGGCAGTTGCCAGCAATAAAGTTGCAGTGGTTCCAAGCATTTTGTGGAGATCGCAGAAAGTCATGCGCGCCGGCCCGGGCATCGGGAAAATCTGAACTTCGGCGCTCAGACCGAGGTTAGGCTTATTTGGGTGTATCACCTGACTGATGATGAAATGTCCTGTTTGCAGTCCTTGGAAAGCACACTGCTTCGGAGTACAGTTCGAGGCCAAGCGAGGTCGCTTGTGAAGATGAAATTGTTCTTTCAAGAGTATAGCAAAGAACATGACGTCACTAGCTTGTGATACCACGGAGTGCATTCTCGTTGTGGTCAGAACATACCTAGGTACACAGTCATGAGGTTCCACGGCAATATTCCTTCAGCTCATGACCCGCAGACGTGTGAATCGCGGTCTTCATGGACTGCAACGACTAAGCAATCACGTAATAGTGTGTCTGCTCTATTCTTGCTTGTTTGTTGCACTGTCAATCTGTCATCCAATGTTTACATGATATCCCCGGATTCATCTGAGTAGAAAAATCCTCGATCAACAAAACGCACTTGATGATTCACAGATACTCCGCGCATGTGTCTAGGGAATTAGCAACTAGTAAGAGCTGCTCTCGAACAGGGTTCAGGGCCAAGGACAGAGCCTTGATATGTTGAATTGTGGGTGCTGTATGGTGGGTAACCATCAGCAAATCCACAAAGCACTGCTATCGCACAAATAGCAGGGCTACTGTAAGCTGGTACTCGGTATCACTGGACGTGAATCTTTCAAAGGCCAGCACAAAGCATGCTCAGATGCGTTCTCCGTTTCTGGATCTTAGTCTTGGCAGCTGTGCCTTCAAGCCACCTGCTCGTTAGTCAAAAAGCACAAACGCGACGAAAACGCGTGCCAAAATCGACTGTTAGCTGAAACATTCAGGCTTTCGAGTTGGTCACAAAGTCTTCGGACCCTATCGTTGCCGGGTCGAAACAATTTGTGGGGCAACATTGCCAACAGTTGTGACCAGTATGATTATACAAATTGGGAAGACTTCACGACATAGTAATGAGAATCCGAGTGCGGGTACGCCGGATTTGAGCGCGAGGCCCACCTTAGTGCAACAGGGACAACGATCACCCAGTGATTTATTTTGTATTAATACTGATAGAATATCCAGCTTCTATGTACACGTTACCCCTTCTGCCCTTCTTTCCCTCAGCTCTCGCCAAGTCTTCGCCCGTCACTTCTTAGTTGTTTCTCCCACCACCAAGCAGAGCAGCGAGGCCACCAGCAGCGCCACCACCAGCACCGTTCTTCTTTCCTCCGTTGTTGTTCGTGTTCGCAGCGGCCGCAGCATCGCCTGCCTTAGCGCCAAGCACGTTCTTAGGGTTGGTACCAGCCTTGTTGTTGGTGATGGAACCGCCAGACATACCGCCACGGGGAGAGACGTTGTTGTTGGCCTGAGCAGCCTTGTTCGCATACTGAGTAACAGCATTGCCATCAGGAGGGTTGATGACCATGACCATGCCTTGCTGGCAGTGCTGGGCCTGAGAACAGTAGATGTAGATGGGCTGGTTGTCGGTAATAGGAACCATGAACATGGGAGTGTTGCCTGCTTGGCGGTTCTGATTCCTGTTCTTGCCCTTGCCTCCTCGCCCGTTGGCAGCCGCTGCAGCACCGCCATTAGGGCTTCCATTAGGGTTTCCAGGGATAGGCTGGAAATCGGAGAAGATAGCATTCCTCTCAGGCTGGCAAGGGTTGTTCGCAGTTGAAGAAGCAACGGAGTGGTTCTATTGAGGTCAGTGTTGCGTCTATCGAGACTGTCATTAGCTATGACGTACCTGAGCGACGAAGTTGAAGGCGACCATATCTCCGGGCTGAGCGGTGACGGAGTTGGGAGTAAACTGGAACTTGTTGTTCGCAGCAACCGTGACCATCATAGTCGCAGCAGAGGCACTCATGGCCTGAGCCAGGCCAACAGCGAGCATAGTAGAGAAACGCATCTTGGATAGTATGGAGACGAAAATAGAATTATCGATTGGACAGTCGCAGACTGGTTATTAAAACAAGTATTAAGATGTAAAAGAGGAAGTTGATGCGAATGACCTGCAATTCTGATCCTCAGGAAGTGGCCGCCACACGACCAAGATATATAGGTCGCTCATGGTAATCTTTCCGAGGAGGCCCCGCACATGACAATCATGCCATTAGCGAATGCGGACTTTGAGGCCCATTGCAAACGCACTTTCCATCCACGAGACAGCTTCAAAGGGCTTCCGGACATCGATAGATCATCGTCAGGTGAATGTTTCGTGCCGAGTCTCATGCCCAGTCGCCTTCGGTTTGGAAGCATTGAGCAGTGGGTCAGCTCACAGGCCGCGAAAGCCACTGAAGAGCCGAGAAGACAGAGGGCCACCCCATCGAAAGGCTTATTTCGGGCCAAGCATCAAACTCTACGCTTAAACTGCGTTGCATGGTGGGTCGGATAGGGCGTTCCGGGTCGATCTGCGACCGTTTGGGTAGGATCTTGGTGTTTCACCTGGACATGAATCATGAAACGCGCCCGTACCTACTGTTGCAAACGCCTGAGGAACGCATTTGTACGCCTTAGGAAGAAACAAGTGCTTCGAGAAACATAAGTGATCTAATCAGCCAAGCATCTTGTGCAGATCTTCAAATTCTTCGCAAAAAGCACCAGCAAGCTCGCATGTTGCATCTACGTCGTACTCTGCTATGTTACAGACAAGCGGACCGATCGGTGGAAAGCCAGAGACGACACCTCCGAGAATTTCGGCCTGATCTTTGCGACTGCGGCTTTTCTTGACGCCGACGATGTCGTGGACGAGGTGGCGTACGATGGGTAGGTGGAGCGCGGCCAGGTTTCAAAGCGTGTCGCAAGCCGCGCACAACCAACGGCCGGAGCCGCGTTGACGCATCTTTGTCGACTTCAATCGCATCTCGCAAGAGGGCTCAATGCAGCTGTGAATACTGCACAAGGTCGCGATGCATTTGGTGGAGTGAGGAAGGAGTTTGTGAGGCGAGCAGATCAGAAACGGAATGTCCAATGAATGACATCAGCAACTCGCATTCTCGGTTATTCTGCCACTCACCACCATCATTCGATTCCTTTATTAAACCGCCTTCATCAAACGACGTACCTAACAGCTTTCGATTAACAAACCCCCAGAAGATTCTGCAATAGTTACAGCGCGATACTCTCCAAGCGTCTCTAGTATTGCGTCGTATACTCTATCGCTCATATTGTTGCTCGAATGGGCAAGCCGCGAACGCGCTATCAGTCTGGCCGCTTGACATGTTTTCAAATCTGCCGTGGCTGAGCCCGGGTGCAACGCGATGGATTCAATGCCTGAATTGCAGAGGGCTCGGTTCACAATGTCCACCTATCGATAGAGGGCGACCCGTCGCGATGTGGAGACGGCAATTCGAATCCTTGTACCGGATCTAGACCCTATCGCAAAAGCAGGGAGACACAGGACGATATTCTTGTTTGAATGGCTGTCTACTGAGTCCAGTCTCGCTATGAAGTTGACATGCTGACAAGAACCGTTGGCTCAAAAAAGTACCTACCTCCTTGGCACGAATGCTGAAGGTCATAACGGGGAGGCTTACATATTGACCGTTGGAGAACGTCAGGCGTCCTCCTGCATATGCGGAACGAGGGTTCGTCGTGAATAGCCCTACGTTAACAGCTATGGAAAAACATCGATTGGTCGTTGTGCTGGATATCGTGCTACATCGGGAACAGGATTCCCAACCCGTGGATCCTCTCCTATATGTGCAGCTTCTCGCTCAGTCGAATACTCTTTCGAATATCATGTCGTTGATGAGTGATGATGTCGAGCTTTCAGTTACTCGAGGGGCGATCCCTTCTTTGTGCCACCTACGCCGTTCTTGCTCTGATTGTCTACTGGTGCTTTTGGGCTGTGTACAGTCGTACAATTCATCCATTAGCAAAGGTTCCGGGCCCAGTGTGGGCTTCTCTGTCGCGAACATGGCTCATGTACCTCATGTATCGTGGCGACTACCAGCTGGTCCATTTGGCACTGCACGAGAAGTGAGTGTGCGACATCAGCAGACTACATTGTACTAATTGAGCGCCATAGGTACGGGTCACTCATTCGTATTGCGCCTAATGAGCTCTCCTACTCGAAGCCAGACGGCGTACCGATCATCTACCGTTTGAGCAATCCTCTTGAGAAGACCGACTGGTATCATGCCTGGAAAGGAGCTGGCCTCAAATCTCA
Source organism: Didymellaceae sp. YAFEF048 (assembly GCA_032595095.1). Lineage (NCBI taxonomy): Eukaryota > Fungi > Ascomycota > Dothideomycetes > Pleosporales > Didymellaceae > Didymellaceae sp. YAFEF048. The sequence continues at coordinate 8,093 of JAVISA010000012.1, read as the reverse complement.
GATCGATATGTTCACAATCACTAATGAGAAGAGACACACCGCCTATCGTCGTGTTGTAGGCGCAGTATACTCATTGTCAAGTATTCTGAAGAACGAACCACTGATTGACCAGAATGTTGACATGTTGGTTAAACGCTTGAACGGATATGTGGACCGCAAGGAAAAGCTGGACCTCGGATTGTGGCTCGAGATGTACTGCTACGACAACATCGGGTCCGTCTTTTTCGGAAAGCCGTTCGGTTTCCTAGAGACAAGCAGCGACTTTGGAAACTACATTACGGCGGTGCACACAGCTATGCCGTTCCTATCTGTGGTATCAATGGCACCTGCCTATGCGCGGTCTCTGTTGCTAGTTGCCGCTGCTGCAATTCCTTCGCTACTTCGTGCCGTCCTGTCGGTTGACAATATTCGCAAGACCTCGGTGCGAGAGACAGAGGAGGCAATGGCCAGGAAGAGCGATTTTCAGCGCCAAGATCTGCTCAGCAAGCTTCTCGAGGTCATGCGTAAATCAGGCGGGAAGAGCGAGCTTACGCATCACGAGGTCATCGGCGAATCATGGGTTGCCGTAATAGCAGGTGCGGACAGCACAGCTGGCACTCTTCGCGCAGTCATCTACTATCTCCTAAAGAACCCATCTACATTGGACAAACTCACCGCCGAGATTGATGAAGCTTACGCTAACGGTCACCTTACGACTCCTGCCCAGCACTCGCAAGTCACCGCGCTTCCATACTTGATGGCAGTATGCAAGGAGGCAGCCCGAATCTGGCCAGCCTTCCAGGTTATTCAGCCAAGATATGCTCCTGCTCGGGGTGTACAATTACCCAATGGTTTCTTCGTTCCTGCAGGATACATAGTGGGCATCAATCCGTTCATTGTGCAGCGCGATACAGACCTCTTTGGGAGCGATGCCGAGACCTTCCGGCCAGAGCGTTGGATAGAAGCCGACAAAGACAAGCTTCGACTAATGAACTCGACCATGATGTCCTTCGGAGCAGGGACAAGGACCTGCACAGGCCAGCATGTAAGTGTATACCCAGCATGCAATGCTTTTAGCATATCAAACAGCTGACTTCCATGGCAGCTAGCGATGGCTGAGATTTATAAGATCGTACCCGAGTTGTTGCATCGCTTTAAGATCGACCTGCCCAAGGAGAAAGAGTGGTCACACTTTAATGCCAGCTTCAACCTGACGGGCGGCATTATCTGTAGGATCGAGCACAGAACAGGCTAGAATTTGGTACAACGGAAAGTATCAATGTAAAGTAATCGCAACTCCAACAGTAACGTATCTCAAGAATCAACCCAACTTTATTCAAGACCATACTCTGAATTCCCTGATCCATCCCCAAACCTAGATACCTTGTTCATACCAAATTTTACCCAAACACCACCTCTACATCATCGTTCCCGAAATAATGCCTCACTGCATACTCAGTCTCACACCGCACGGTTTGACCAACCCCTTTCACCACCACACACCCCACCTTGGGAAAAGTCTGGCGCATCAGGATCCGATCTCCCCACTTCTCAACTCGGAACCCCCGATAGTTTCCCCCAGAGAGACCGCGGAACCTCACCGCCAACTGATCAACCATCTTGACAGTCTCGACCTCAGAGAAGTATTTGGATCCTCCGATGTGTAAGAGGGCTTCAAGATCGACGTTGAAGGGGATGATGAGCGTGTAAGGTTTTGGCTCTAGTCCGATGACTTCGTTGCGGATCTGCCTGCATGTCAGAAGCAAGTTCTTGTTAGTGTTGTTGAAACGGCAGCCAAAGTGCCAATCTCTCAGCCGAGCCTTGCAGAGATGAGAGTGGGATGCTCGCGATGTTAAGGTTGCGTTTGAGGAGGCAAAGTGGTAGATCATGTTGCGCAGCTCGGATGGAAGCTTGAGTAGGGGGGAGTTAAGTTTGTTTGGTGTGAAGCTGGCTGTGAATTAGCTTTATTGTTGATAGGGTGTCGATGAAGGGATAACCGACAGTTGGCTGGGAACATTGCCCTCTGTAACGTTATTGGTGGCTGAAGAGGTCATCGCCTGGTGTGGTTGATTGAAGTAGAGGTTGAGAGATCGTGGGAGTGTGATTTATCTGCAGCTAGATGATTGCTTCAAGGGAAGCAAGTTCGTGATAGCTTGATATACACGCACGCCTGTGGAAACTCTTGCGCTTGAGGCAAACATCAAGGCCGTGTAGGAAAACATCGCGCCGTAGCACAGCTTATATCGCACAAAAATCCATTCAATATTTGTGTGTCGTATCACTCAGGTATGTTTATCACTGGAATTATCCTGCTAGAAGGTTGACTTGGACAGGATTGCGATCGCTGTAAATCTAACCGTGAGCTTGCAGATCTACCAGCATCACCACAGCGACACACCTGTAGCTACCATTGCATGTTTTTCGTTCCAGGAACACAATCTGAACGCACTAACGTTGGCCAGAGGTCCGGTGCATGTGTCAGACGCCATATCCATCCCCTTTGGCGTTTGGGTCAGACAATCACTTGAAGGATCTGACAACACACAATACAGCAATATTGCACTATCTGAACGGTTCCAATTCTGTTAACAATCACACGATATTTGTGGTTTCTGATGTGCTTGCGACCAGCCTGCTGCTCGCCGTGCTCGAAGCATCAGCTCGACGTTCCCAGTTATGTTCATGCAAGTGAAGGCACACCCACAAGCGCGCTAATCGCCATCAGACTATTTCTCCCGTCATATTCCTGTAACTCATCTTCACCTGACGTTTCGCAAGATTTCTCACAACGAAAAGCAGGACAGCAGCACATCACAATGGAGAACGATACCTTGGAACAAGGCCAAGAATACTATGCCGCAATGTGAGTACACTGCACATCTAGCTTTTCACACGGCAATCTGACTTGGACAGCACTGGGCGCAACATGGCCACATCACCACTCCTGCGCTTGCCTGCAGAGCTACGCAACATGATCTACTCCTACGCCATGGACCACGCGACAGTGCAACCTCAAGCCTGTCATTGTGCCCCCGCCTACCGACCACCAGACAAGATACATGACAAGACTGCTCGAGAAGACAGCTCGGGTCTCCGTTTCGCTTGCCGTCAGCTGCAGGAAGAAGCATCACCGTACATCGACTCGCACACCCATCTCACCTGGTATACTGACCTGTTGGATCTGCCCACCCGCATACCGATCCGCCAGACCGTGAACACTCAAGACCTGGTTTTCAGAATCTACAACACGCATTTCTTCGAGCGCCACCAGGAGGCGGAGATACTTGTGGTTCAATTTCTCCGAGACTTCCATCGCTTCCCCGCACTGCGCTGCATTGAATTGCAGTTTCCAGCTTCTCTTAATGCCGATTCCAGGTACCTCGGTGTGATGCAGACTGTACTGAGCACCTTCCGTTCTCAGTGGAAGGAGAAGACAAACACTCAGCTATGTATCGCAATCAACAGCCTGCTCTCTTTCTGGACACTGAACGAAGAGGGCATTCTCATTCGCTCTGGCAACAACTTGACACTGGAAGATGATACTCTGCTGCCTCGTTCAGATTCGATGGAGCGCCGAGACAGCTGGCCTAGCCTTGTGACCGTCTGCCCAACTGCTGCCCATCGCCAAGGTCTGATCTCAAGGCCGCCGACACCACCGGGCGAACGCAAAGACACAGTTCGTATCTATTCGCAGTCAGTTAGAGAAGCTCCACAGGCTCGTTGTCCGCTCTTCAAGAGGATAGTGTACTCTGTGCTGGGCGCTTGCTCAAAGGGCGCGAAAGATGGGAAGACCCCGGTTGCGAAGAAGCAGGGCTGATCTGCACTTCAGTCAAAGATGATCTTACCTACATTGTGTAAGGTCTATTCTCGAGGTATCTCGCATGGCAACAGGGTATCGTGGAGATGGGAATCTCGGTCTTGAGCAATGAGAAAACTAAGATGCGAGGAATACAGTGAAAGAGGAGACGGACAAATGTATAATGATCGAATGCGTTCTTTAAACATGTAAATAGGCAGAATACATCTTCCTCTCCCTACTCGAACTGTTACGCATTCGAGATCACATGTACCGTCACGGTGAAGTGAAGGCAAGACGTACGCCTACCCGCTATCTGCAGCCGCGTCTCTGCTTTCCTCGCACGCTCCACACAACGCGTAACAAAAACTTGCCGCAAAGCCATGAGCAGCCACGCGGAGATGACGCACTACAAGCAAACTGTCAACTATGACAAGATGTCAGTCGCGTGGACCAGTCACCGCAGATACGTAAAGCTGACCCAAGAAGCACGGAGCGTAACGCAGTCGAGTCTTCGCTGCTACGCCTACCCGTCGAGCTGCGCTACATGATCTACACCTTCGCCATGGGCCACGCCAAAGCCAGCGAAAACTCCCTCTACCGCGACAGCCCCAACTTGATACAGACCTGCTGCCAAATCCACACCGAGGCCACTTCTTACCTCGACCCATTCACCCACCTCACCTGGACCGCACCCCGCAACAAAATACTGCACAGGATCTACCTCCCATGGAACCTGCTCAAGCACCCGAAGGAAATCAAAACACTGATCATCCTCGTCCCCGGCGGAGGAGAGCATTTCCGTAACCTCGTCATGTTCTTCGGGCGCACCATGTACATGCTGTACGCATACATACCTGCACTGGATGCACTCGAGGTGGTGTCTCCGCTGGGATACAGAAGGACAGAGCGTTTGGTGACGGCGCATCTGAGTCCCAACGCAGCAGATTTCTACGCCAGCAACACGTTCGAGCTGAGCACTGAGTGGCAGCGAAAGCGCTCTGTGACGCGCTTGATGTGGCGTTTTTACCGTTGAGAGGGTCGCGGGAAAAAGACATATAAACATCTCCCCTTGCCGTCCCATCACACAACAACACACCTCGTCCGCAGAAGCGAGTGCAGCCTGTGCGTACCCCGGACCCTCTGATCCCACAGACAGATCGTGATCCATTACGTTGCACGCACGCTAAAATCAAACACAAAGGGAATCAGTACAACCCACCCTGCCCTTCCTTCCACGCACAACACACTTCGCTCCCCGCCCCAGACGAGGAGCATCAGCATACAAGCTAATTGATCGCCAGACTTTCGACTCGTGTTAACCTGACAGGCGTTCCAATGAACTTCATGCAGCAGCCTGATACATCACACGCTATAACCTTCTCTTTCGACCATCGTTCGAAACGTGCGAACGAAAAGAAAAAATGGTAATACTTCCCCTTTCCCTGCCGCCTTTGCCTTTTGCCTTTGCGTTTGCCTTTGCGTTTGTCTCTTGCATTTCACGTTGTCAAACAGCACATTTGGGTCTCGACAGCAGACGGAAGGACAGACAAAGGTGGCCATTAACGACCAGACGGATGGATGGCCAGTTTAGCACAGGAGACGGAAGGAATGAGCGCGCGAACAGGAAAGAAAATTGGAAGAAACAATTGTCCCCCCCCCTTGCTCACAGAGCGTTGTCACAAGTCAGTTAAGTTAGCCGTAGACAACAAACGAGAAGAACGTCTACCATTCTACCGGTACTACCTCCACCTCCCCTCGCCCTACCAATCCAGCCTCACCCACCTGTCCACTCCACTTACCCAGCCCTCCCCTCCCTCTTCCTTCTTCTGAAATCTTCCACACTCTCCCCCACCCCCCACCCCTCCTTCAACAACCCACCCACCTCCTCTAACCCCAGTCCCGCCGTCTCGGGATAGATGAACCAAACACACACCCAACACGCCGCACAGACGCCCGCGTACGCGACAAACGTGCCCGACGGCGACACCAGCTGCAGCAGCGGGAGGAAGGTCAGGCCAACGACGGTGTTGCTCGCCCAGTTGGTAGCCGTGGCGAGGGAGCTGCCGAGGGCGCGGACGGACAGCGGGAAGAGCTCGCCTTGCTGCCAGGGAATGGTGCCGAGGCCGATGGCGTAGGCGGCGACGTAGAGAGTGAGGGATGTGAGGATGAGGAGGGGGGGCCATAGCGAAGAGGAAGGTGAGGTGGTGGAGGTGTCAGTGTCAGCGTCAGCGTCCGGCAAGTCGACGAACAGAAACGCGACCGCGCACAGCGCCAGCCCCAGCGCCATGACAGGCACGCTCAGCAGCAGGATCCTGCGGCGGCCGAGGCGGTCGATGGCCGCGAAGGCGGCGAGCGTGAAGACGAAGTTTGTGAGCGCGATGGAGAGGGATGTCAGCGTGGGGGACGCGAAGGAGAGGAGCTGGAAGATGGTCGCGCTGTAGTACATGAGCGAGTTGAAGCCGGTCATCTGCTGGAAGAACTGCAGCATGCAGGCGATGGTGAGGGCGCGGCGGTGCGGGGGACGCGTGGTGAGGAGTTTGAGCTGTGCGGTAAGGCGGGCGAGGGTGCTGGGGGGTGCGGCGTTGTCGCTGGGTTTGACGCTGTGCGCGAGCGATTCGTGGCGGACTTCGAGGTGCACGCGGCGGAGCACGCTGGTCACGGTTCGCTCGGCGTGCTCGGGACAGGTGGCGGAGGAGGAGGACGGGGAAGAGGCTCCGCCATATACACTCCTCAGCACCCGCCTCGCCTCCCCCGTCTTCCCCTTCTTCACAAGGTACCGCGGCGTCTCCGGCAGCAACCCCAGCATGAGCAGCTGCCCCAGCGCAGGCACTGCGCCCAACCCTACCATCCACCTCCACCCGCCCTCCACTCCGCTGAACCCCCACCCCACCACGTACGCCACCACCTGCCCGCCCGTCACAAACAGACTACTCACCGTGACCATCCTGCCTCGGAACGCGCTCGGGCTCAGCTCGCCGATGTACAGCGGGACAACGAAGCTCGCGCCGCCGACCGCCGCGCCAACGATGCTGCGGCCGAGGATCATGACAGGGACGCTGCTGGCGGAGGCTTGGACGAGGGCGCCCAGGATGAAGAGGAGCGATGTGAGCAGGATGAGGGGCTTGCGGCCGAGATGGTCGGCGAGCAGGCCTGTGAGCGGGGAGGAGAAGAGCGCGAAGAGGGAGGTGGAGGAGGTGATGAGGGATTTGTCGAGGGTGGTGAGGGGCCGCGAGAGAGAGGTGTGGATGCTGATGAGGGTGGAGGATATAACGCCTGTGCTGGAGGGAGGTTAGTCGGGGCTGCAAAGGATAGAGGGGGGTTTTTGTTGTATTGGATTCGCAAACGGTGGGTGAAGCGTAGACGAGGGGACGGGAATTACTCACTCGTATCCAAACAACAGCCCACTCAATCCTGCGCAAAGCGTGAGACACCATACAAATGCGCTTGGTGTTGTCATTCCGCTCTCATCTCCTTCCCCATCCCCATCCGACTCTTCCTCTAACCCTCCCTCATCCCCATCGCCGCTCATCCGTCGGAGCGGCTCACTTTCTCCAACACCATCATTCGAACACGCACTCCCTCCCTCCTCATTCCCCTCGACTAAACCTTCTTCTTCCTCCACAGCCTCCATCACAGACCCATCATCACTGCCCCCCAAGCCCCGACACTCGACGCCCGACGACCAATCCCCGTCCTCAGCACCCAGCAGACGCTGTCTGTCCTCATCCTCTTTTCGCCTCAACGACATGAATCTTGCTGTAGCAACTGCACTGACTGCAGCAGCGGTGTTCATGCCTGGATGGACGTCGTTCTACCGCGCGCTGTGCAGACAAGGTTAGGTAGGTAGGTAGGTGGGTACCTGGGGCGGGTGCTAGGATCGCGGGCCGAGCTGCCACGTCGGGAAACCCGTTGCGCCGGGAGATTTACCTACCTGATTATTATACAAAACAGCGACACCTCCCACGCAACGCCTTTCCGCGTCCGATTAACAGAACCAAGAACTGGTTGGTGATGGTGATTATATGCCATCTACAATATCTGCATGATTTCGCTAAACCACACATTCTCTACCTATGCTCTGACTACTACTACTACTGCTACTATTACTAGTAATAGTACTAGTGCTCCTACTACCTTGATCTGTGCCCCGAAGACACTCTGTTGTGTTCCTCCTCTTCTCTCCGAAACGACATGGTTTTAGTCTGCGGCTGCGCTGCTGCAGCGCAGTGGTGTTTACATCAATCCGGGGGGGGGGGGGGGGGGGGGGGGGGGGGTGGGGCGGGCGGGGGGGGGGCCCGGGGGGCCCCCGGGCCGG